>JAQQAF010000003.1:18157500-19363376 GCA_029747655.1 Ensete ventricosum | reverse complement strand
AATAACAACAGGTTGACCTAATATCATAATCAATTTAATTATGCACATGATATGTAGGTCAAATAACAAAAATAAGAGTATAAAATTATTAAAGTAATCATAGATCATGCATAGGTCATAAGAATATATACAATACGCTTTCATACAATATTGTTCATAAATACAATCAATTATACACATGCACTTTGTCAAGATTCGATATTTAGGTAAAATATCTGATGAACAATTCTCCCAATAGTGGATGAAAAAAAATTATGCAATAGGTCTTATAATTGTCACATGCACTAATACAACATAATATGTATAAGCTCTAATTATTCATGCATATCATTATTATCATCTTGGCATAGTGGGACACCATATTGTGCACTCTGCCAATAACACATAGAGAGGTAGTCTTTTAATGGGATGAGTTTCATCTCCCAACAATAGATAAAAAGTACATTTTTAATAGTAGATAGAGAAAACTAATATGGTACACTAAATAGTATATAAAGAACTCATATCATACTTTCAATAACATACAAAGTATAGTGCCTAAGTCTTACACACAACTAGAATTAGTATGCTCATATAATATTTATATGTTATCCTCACTTAGTGATATGATCTGTGATGCTTATACTTTATAAATATCATAATGATATGCTCATATTTTCGACCTTTAAGATTGAATTATATATATTTTTAAAATATTATTCTTAGTATTCTATAAAATATTGATTATAGCATGTATAATCATTAATATTTACTTTAAGTATAGTGCAACAAGTTAAAGTGTGCTAGTAGACTTGAATATGAGGTTAAGTGATAGTAATAAGCATGCATATAGTGATTATAAGTGACGGTTGAATTTTAATCAGCCTTAATTAATTTCAAGGTTTAAATGAGTTTGACCATGATTAGCATAATGATGTTTTAAGTCTTGAACATAATATATGTGGAGGATAATAAGCTACTTAGATATGAATGGAGTAATTAAAAAAAAATGGAGATGTAAATAAAAGAGAAGTGTTATACAAAATGTTGAGATACATTAGTTAGATTGAAGGATGAATTTAAACCAAAAATATCATCCTTGTTAAACCAAATTAGTCTTAACTGAAGTTGTTACAATATTAAAATGATATCAGTAAAAAATAGTTGCAATGAGATCTAATAAGATTGAACCATAGACCTTAAATGAGATCTAATAAGATTGAAGCATAGACCTTAAAGTAACCTCTTAAGCTCATCTATTTTATTTTAGCCTCATCTTCTTTACCAATCTGATTCACGATCCTTTCTCTCTTTTTCTAATAAAGGCTAGAAAACCCTAGCTATAAGGAAGATTGAAACAAGAAAAAATTCCCTCTTCGATTACTATACCTAGGATTTCTATTTTATAGATTATAGATTCTCAACTACTTTTGGGTGATCTATACTTCAAATTAATCTTTAATTTTTTGATATATTTTGTATAAATATTTTATAGTTCTAAGGCTTCTAATATAATTTTAATTTGAGATTGGTGCTTAAAGTTATTATTGTCCCAATTTGAGGTACTCGGAATCTTCTACTTTTTTAGAAGATCTTTTCAAACTAAATTGACTCCCTTAGGGATGTGATTAGGTACAATCCTTTTGATATATTTTAAAAGACTCCTTTAAGGTTTTGTGAGATTTAGAATTAAGTGAATGCGACATTTGTGCATTAAGATATGAGGTTTATAAGTTAATATTCTCTCAACCTAATTTCAGTAGAATAGAATAGGTGTTGATATTTAAATTAGGAGGATAATTTAGTTTTTAAATGATTCTATTTTAAGCTGAAATTTGGTGTGCATTTAGTTTCATTTGTCTCCTAGTTTTTTATAAAATTTCATGACGTATGAAATTAAATGCACACCAAATTTCATATATATATATATATATATATATATATATATATATATATATATATATATATATATATATATATATATATATATAATGATGTATGATGTGGGAGTGCATGAATATATTATGATGTGCAATGTATATATATATTATGATTGTTGAATCCCAAAATTGATAATAAAATCAATTGATGAGTTTATAGATTAATATATTTTTCAGATAAGTGATGCATGAAATACTTCGATTATGGACTCGAACTATCAAAACGTAAATTGTCAAAGCAAGAGAATCAAACGTTGTGCCGGGAAAAGTATCATGTCAAAAATTAAAAGTTGAGTTGGAGGATTAGTTGACGTGCCGAAGATTGGACTTCATGCTATAAGTTTGGGCATTGTACCGGAAGGATCAGATATTACGCCAAAAGATGGAATGTCATGAGAAAGTCAACATGCTGATAGATTGAGCAATATATTGAAGGAAATGATGAAGTGCCGGAAGTTCGGACGAAGTGTCGATAGATTGGACGATATGTCGGAATGGCATATAACATGCTGAAAGCTTCATAATTACGCTAGATATGTGGTTGAATTATTAAAGTCTTGATTGAGGTCTTTTCGGATCAAATTAAGCTGGTATTGGATCAAAACCATGCCAACTTGTCAAAGAACCTATTGAGTTTGAACCAGGATCAAATTGGACCAATTAGAAGGCTAAATGAGTGACCTAAAGCAGGCCTGGGTGGTGGTACCGCTAGGCTTGGCGGTAGTATCGCTTGAGTAAGCCAAAAAGCACTATTTGTGCTTTTTTATCAATTTCATTGATAGTCCCACCAATGTCGGTGATCACCTAGGTTGATGGTAATATCACCTAGGTCGACATTAGTATTGCTAGAGCCTTGATTTGTGGCCCCGTTATGGTGGTAGTACCGCTAGTACTCAAAAATTTTATGAATTCAAATTTTTGGCTCCATTCTTGAAGCCTTTTGGGGTCTATAAATACTCCACTCATGCTTACTTGATGAAGCACAAATTCTTGAGCACAACTATTATAAACTCTCTCTTTGAGTAGTGTTTAAGTCTTTTCCTCTTTGAGTTTAGAGGTATTTCTAAGTTGTAGGAGGTGAGAGATTTTATAAAAGAGAGAGTATGAATGTTCTCTCCTAAGCTTGTTAAAAGGAGAAAAGCTATAACATGGGTTATTGATCTTCGCTCATCAGAAAGACAATTGGTAGTGAAGGTCGGTGGCCTCAAAGGAAGAAGAATTGGGAGTGGATGTAGGTCGGAAAGACCGAACCATTATAAATCGGTTTGCATCTCTTTTATTGTCTTTATTTTGTTATTGCTTATTGAGTTACTTCACTTGGTATCCTTATTCGCACTTTTAGTTAAATGTATTTCTGATATAGATTTATCAATCAAACCTTAAAATCGAGTAAAATTACTATAGCACTAATTCAACCCCCTCTCTTAATGACATTACGATTCTAACAATTGGTATCAGAGCAAGGTTCTCTCAGTTGGATTAACATCCAAGAGAGATCTAATTACTTTTTCAAGCAATCAAAAGGGTTACTCTATCACTCGTCCTCCTATGTTCAATGGGATGAACTACACCTATTGAAAAACTAGAATGAGAATTTTTTTTACTTACTATGGATTTTGATTTATGGAATGTCACCGAGTTTGGCTTTCAAAAATCTTCTAAATCGATATATGGATGAAATGATTTTGAAAAGAAAATATTTTCTTTAAATGTAAAAGCTATGAATATTTTATTTTGTGCTTAGATAAAAATAAATTTAATCAGATTTTTACTTGTAATGCAGCCACATGATATTTAGTATACACTCAAAGTTACTCATGAAGATACAAATAGAGTAAAAGAATATAAATTTAATCTTTTGGTTCATAGTTATGAGTTATTTAAAATGAAGTTAAGCGAAGCATATGATGATGAAGAAGAAAACTTTCCAAAAAAAAGAAAAGATATTGCCCTTAAATTTGAAGAAAACTATAAGAGCAAAAGCTCAAATGATGATTACGATGACATGACACTCCTTATAAGAAGATTCAGAAAGTTTATGAGGAGAAACAAAATAAATCTTGCAAGACCATCAGGTAAAAACAAAAATGAACCTAAGAAGGATGTTGTCATTATGCTGAGTGTAAAAAATCAGGATAGTTCAAAAAAGAGTGCTCTCAATTGAAAAAGAAGCTATCAATCCAAAAGTAGAAGAAAGTGCTCAAGAAAATATAGGATGAATTAAGTGAGTATGAGGTTAAAGAGAAAATCAATGACGAAGTAGCAAACTATACCTTAATAGCCTTCAAGAAAGAGGTATTTGACTCTCCCGAAACATCTTTATCGTATAGTTAATTATTTGAAGCATTTCATGATTTATATGATAATTTTAAAAGATAGGTAAAAATATAATTTGCTAAAAAAGTAACATGTCTCTCTCTCTCTAATGAATTTGATATATTAAAAAATAAGTATGACAACTATATGTCAACATCTTGCACAATGTGAAGAGTTAAAATCTATTAAAAAGAAAAATATATTTCTATGATAATATTAGAAAATTTTAAAATTTAAAATAGATCATTAAATATGATTCTTGCTAACTAAGGTTGTGTATCAAGAGAAGTAGGAATTGACTTCGTGAGTAACAACACTCATCGAAAGCCAACAAAATTTATAAAATAACCCACATTGCATATCCTTCTAAAAGTTAGATTTAGGTTCTATGAAAAATTCGATCACTATGCTTATGCATGCTTTCTTAAAAAATATAGTGATCATAAACTAGTTTGGGTTCTTAAGTTAATCAATCATAAATAATTTAAAGTCAAAAGTCAAGAAAGATAAATCTAACCATGAAGGATCCAATATTAAATGAGTACTTCAAACAAACCTCTCTTTATTATAGATATGTCTCCAAATAAGATCTAGGAGCAAAAATTGATATCTCGATAGTGAATGCTCAAGGTAAATGACCAGAGATCTATCTTACTTCTCAAAGCTCACTAATTGAAACAAAGAATATGTCACCTTCAGAGACAATAATAAAAAAAAATCATTGATATTGAAAAAGTTGGTAATAAATGGAATCTCCTTATTGAAGATGTGCTTTTGGTAGATGGTTTGAAATATAACTTAATAAACATTAGCCAACTTTGTGATAAAGGATATAATATGATAGTTTTAAGAAGCGATAATATTTATACTATTAATCTTGATGACTTTAGTAGACTTACTTTTCGATTTTGAATGATAATGCATGATTTTGGCATAGGAGACTAGGGCATGCTAGTATGAAATTAATCTCACAGATTAGAACTGAAAAACTTATAAGAGGAATGTCTAAAATAAAATTTATTAAAGATAAAAAATGTGTCAGTGCCTACTAGAAAAACATATAAATAGTAGCTTTAAACTTAAAATCCAATAAAATCCAAGTAAGTATCTCTAGACCATTACATTAAATTCACATGGATTTATTTCAACCTATTGATATCACAAGCCTAGGAGGTAGCAAATACACTTTTGTAATTGTTGATGATTATAGTAGATATCCTTGGACATACTTCTTGGCACAAAAAAATAATTATTTTAAATAATTTTATAAAATTTTATAAATATGTTCAAATGAAAAGATTTTATGATTTCTTCTATTCGTAGTGATTATGGTGATGAATTTAAAAATCACGATTTTCAAAAAATTTATGATTTGAATGGGTGTGACCATGATTTTTTCACTCCAAGAAATCGACAACATAATGAAGTTTATTGAGAATGAATAAGAGCTTCTAAGATATGATAAGAACCATGTTTAATGAACATAGCCTACCCAAATACTTTTTGGCCGAAACTGTTAACACGATATATTATGTCACAAATAGGATTATTGTAAGATATCATCTATCTAAAACTTCTTATAAATTATGAAATAATAAAAGACCTAACATCTTATATTTTAAAATTTTTGGTTGTAAATGTTTTATTTGATAATGGATACCCTATGAAAATTTGATACAAAATCCGATGAAAGCATTTTTCTTGGATATTCCTATCTTTAAAGCTTATTGTGTTTTCAATAAGAGATCTTTAGTCATTGAAGAATCTATTCATGTTGTCCTTGATGAATTTCTCACAACTAAAAAAAATAATTATGATAATTTTAAATTTAATAATTTGAATTTAAATGAGGATTCTTCCTAAAACAACTTGAATACATTTACTTCCAAACAAAACTTACATAAGGAATGAAAGTATATATATGCACATCCTAAAAAGTTAATTATTGGAGATAAATCAAAAGGCATTTAAGCTTGTTCTTTATTAAAAATATATTTGTGTAAATATTTTTTTATCTCAAATTGAGCCTAAATGTATTGATGATGCTTTTAAAGGTGACTCATTGTTGTTAGGATGTTTGTTCGAAGACCTAGTGATCATCTTATAATTGACATTAAATGGGTCTTTAGAAATAAGTAAGCTAATTAAGGTATCGTGGTTCAAAATAAGATTAGTGACCAAAGGTTTTATTCAAGAAGTAAGTATAGACTATGAAAAAAGCCTTTGCACATGTGACAAAACTTGAAGTCATAAGGATACTCCTTATCTATACATATTTTAAAAATTTTAAATTATTTTAAATGGATGTTAAAAGTGATTTTCTTAATGGTTTTATTTTTGAAGAAGTTTATGTTAAACAACTATTTGGATTTGAAAATGATCTTTTTCCAAACTATACTTATAAATTATCTAAAGCTCTCTATGAGTTGAGGAATTGATATGAGAGGCTTAGCTCATTTTCTATTCAAAATAATTTTTTGAAAGGAAAGGTCGATAGTACACTATTTATTAAATATTTTAATAATATTTTTTATTATTCAAATTTATGTTGATGATATTATTTTCGAATCTACTAATGAATCTTTATGTGAATCACTTGTTATGAGTATGACCCAAGAATTTAAAATAAGTTCAATGAGTCCTATGTTATATGGAATGACATTGGTTCATCT
This sequence comes from Ensete ventricosum, assembly GCA_029747655.1. Taxonomy (NCBI): domain Eukaryota; kingdom Viridiplantae; phylum Streptophyta; class Magnoliopsida; order Zingiberales; family Musaceae; genus Ensete; species Ensete ventricosum. The sequence continues at coordinate 19,356,469 of JAQQAF010000003.1, read as the reverse complement.
GACATTTCGATGTAACGTCCTCTCCTTCGACGTATTGCCTGATCCATTGGCATGTTGACCTTGGCAACATCCGATCTTCTTGGTGCACCCGAACCTTATGGACTAATGCCCGAACTCATGGCACGAAGTCCCTCCGACATGTTGACTACTTCGGCCCGACGTCTAATCTTTTAACATGTTCCATTTTGACCCAACCTCTGATTCTTCCTACTTTAATCGATTTGTCATTCCATGATCAAATTTAGTTAGTCATACATCACTCAAACACTGACTAGATCATAATCTTCATCAATTGATTTCATCATCAAATTTGAGATTCAACAATCTCCCCCTTTTTAATGATGATAACTAATTGATGATGGAGTTTCAACTAAACTCCCCTTGTCAATATATCAAAATAAAGCAAAATAAAATTCAAATAGATTGATAACCTTTGAATTCCAATAGAAACATCAACCATGTATCATAAAATCATGAGTATTGTATGCATAAATTCAAAGTACATCATACTATGCATGAAGCGCCAGAAGGAGAAAAGTACATCATACTATGCATGATTCAAATTTCAAATTTCAAGTTATCATCATAACTTCTCACCCTTTGTCATCAACAAAAAGGAGAAAAGTGCAACATGCAAGCAAGCAATTTTTTAGATGTGCAAGTTTGCAAGTTTTTTTTGCTTCTCTTGAGATGTGTAGTTTGTAAGTTTTTGTTTTTTCTTGAAATGTGCAACATGACGATCCGTTCGCCGATCAAGAACCTTCGGAAGGTGACGCGTGGCCCGCACAATATCTAATCGGGCACGGAGCGCGAAGCGTCATAATGAGGTGTCACGCTTTTTGGGCAAGTGAAGCGCCAATCGGTGCTGGAGTGAGGTATTAATTCTCTCTGGTTCCTTCGCAGTCTCCCGCTACTCTTTCGATAGCTTCCGCATTGCTGACGATCTTTATCTCCTCCAGCATCGGCTATGCCGACGCTTCCTGTCTTCAACCCATTTTTTCTCCCCCGACGATTTCTTAAGTAGGTCAGATGTTTTCTGCCTCCTCCCACTCCAAGTCCCGTTCAGTCAAAATTTTGGCCCGTAGGTCTAGGGTTTTAGGTCATCCCTCCAAGAATTCTAGGTCGATCGTCGTTCTTTTGTCGTCCGGGGGTGTGGCTCCTGTTGACTCCGAGACCGCAGAGGCCTTAGCGGCGATACGATCATGTTTTAATATTGATTCGACCGTGACGACTCGTCGGTTGGTCGAAGTTAGGAAGAATTATTATATTCCCTCGGAGTACGAACTCCATGTGCCCCTATTGGGGGAGCATCCTTACGATGCCTTTCTGAGTAGTTTAAGTCTGTCATCTAACGCCCTCAACGCGGGCCTAAGGTTCCTGTTGCATCCCGTGATCGAGGTGTGCCTCGAAGGGTGACAGATATCTCCTTCCCAGATGGCGCCCAACTCGTGGCGCTATCTGGTGGCCTTTTTGTGGGAATGTTACGTGTCGAGCGTAGTGGTGACCCGAGACTTGTTCATGGCTTATTTTCGCTTAAGTCGAGGACAAGTATTATCTGATCACCCATAACAGATTCCGAGTGGGAGGTGCGTCCTCTAGCAATAAGGGCTGGAAGTCACGCTTTTTCTTTATCTCTTGTCGTCGAGGCTGGAGCTTCCCGATCGAGTTGACATCTAAGAAGGTGAACAACTCAGTCCCGGCACTTCCGGCCAATGAGACTGAACTGGTCGAGATCCTCCGGGGGATCCTTTCTGCTTCCAGGGGGTGAAGGACATGAACGAGACATGGCTGGCCAAAGCGAGTCTCAGCCTAGCCCCGCAGGGTATGTTTTTTCTGTTTATTCATTACGTTGGATTTTTCCTGATTGTACCTTGTCATGCAGAGATGTTCAACCTCGGAAAGATGAAGTCCGGTGGCGGGGCGAGCAGTGGATCAACGGTTCCATTAACGACTAGCGTCGACCATCTGGGTAAACAACCCTTCTCTTCTTCTCTCTTCTCTCTCTCTCACTTTTTTTGTTGAACTTTGCCCCCTTTTCCTTGCAGTAGCTCCACTTCGTGAGTGCCCTCATCGATCGGGTCCATGACGTGGGCTCGGAGCCAGCATGAAAGAATTCTGGCGCTTCAGGCCGCCAATAAGGAGCTTAAGCTTAGGGCCAACCAAGAGTTAGTCACGACTATCGAGCACCGGGCGAAGGAGCTGGCGGAGGATGTGAAGAAGTTGCGGACTGAGCTGGAGACCCTCAAGAACCAGCGAAAGGGGCTCGAGTAGGAAGTTGACATTTTGCGCTCCAGCCTGGATGGTGCTCGGGATGACCGAGCTCATCTAGAGGGGGGTGCTATCGCTGACAGAGGCGACAGCGCTCCTTGAGGCCGAGATGAAGGCCGAGGGGCCGAAGGCGGTGGACGCCTACAAGGCATCTCGAGGATTTGAGTCGGGCCTTGAGAAGTTGGGGTGGGGCAACTACGAGTTCGGGTACCGGGTGGCACTCGAACGACTACAGGGAAAACATCTAGAGATAGAGATCAAGCAGGACCCATTCGCCAAGTGTCCTGAAGATGCCAATGTAGGGATGGACCTCAACCAGCCCTTTGATAATAGTACCCCTTCGGAGAAGTAGCTGATCTTGTAATAACTTACTCCTTTGTATGTCGTGCGCCGAAGCCCTATTTCGTATTGGTCGCTCGACCATTTTGTGTATTTTTCCCCTCTTCAAATAAAATTGCTTTTTGGATGTCTTACTTTGTTGTTCGGATTGTCCTATGGCACTTTGGGTCTCTAATCTATCATTTCGACATAGAAGTTTTTCAAATTCGATACATGCCAGGTCCGAGGGAGGGTCTTTCCGTCCATTGCCGCTTGAGTGTAAGTCCCATCTCGGATGAGTTAGACAACGCGATAAGGATCCTTCCATCTCGGGGCGAGTTTTCCATGGGAGTGTCTGGGATCGCTGGCCTCGGCCTTCCTAAGGACTAGGTCTCCCATGTCGATTGATCGGGGGCAAACCTTCCGATTGTAGATTTGGGCCATTGCCCTTTGGTAGTGCAGAGTCGTTAGGTGTGTTTCGGTTCTGTGTTTTTCCAGCAAGTTGAGGTTCTCCCCGAGGTCAGCTTCTGACGCTTTGAGGGTGAAGTGTTCGATCCTTAGGGTCGGGAAAACCACCTCAGGCGGTAGGACGACTTCAGTGCCAAAGGTGAGACTATAAGGTGACTCTCCTGTCGGGGTCTTTGGGGTCGTGCGTAGGGCCCATAGGACACTTGGGAGCTCCTCGACCCTAGCAGTTAGGGCGCTGGTCATCCTTCTCCTCAGTCCTTCAAGTATGCTCCTATTAGTCACCTTAGCCAACCCGTTGGCCTGCAGGTGAGCGACTCAACAGAACTTTAATTGTATCTGATACTTCTGGCAGAAGGCTTTGAACTTGGAATTGTTGAACTATGTCCCGTTGTCGGTAACTATGACTCTCAAGATGGCAAATCTCATGATGAGGTTTTTCCAGATGAAACCCTCCACTTGTTTCTTAGTGGTCAAGGCTAACTGTTCGACCTCGACCCATCTAGTAAAATAATTTACCTCGACAATCAAGAACTTTCGTTGTCCTGCGGTTGGTAGGAATGGGCCGAGAAGGTCCATTCCCCACTGCGCGAAAGGCCAAGCGCAGTAGATCGGAGAGAGTGGCCAGGCCGGTTGATGAGGAACGCGGGCATGCATCTGGCATTCCACACACTTTTGAACGTAGACCAGTGCATTTGCCCATATGGTCGGCCAGTAGTACCCAAGGCAGAGGATCTTGAAAGTCAGGGTGCATCCCTCGATGTGCTCGTCGTATATCCCCTCTTGGACCTCGATGAGTGCTGTGTCAGCTTCGGACCTTGACAAGCATTGTAGTAGGGCCTGATTGAAAGCTCTTCTATAGAGGCGTCCATTGATGATGTCATACCACGCTTCAGCCCTCTTGACCCGACGGGCGGCCCCTTTGTCAGTCGGGAGGGTCACATCTTTCTTATAGCGTAGTATATCTTCCCTCCAGTCTGGGTGAGTGGCCTTGGCCGCCTCCTCGATTGTGGTGACTGTTGGTCTACGGACGCTGGGGATAACTAATGGCTTGCCACCGGGGGCATCGGCGGAGGTTGATTTGGCCAAGGCGGAGGCCCTAGAGTTCTCGATATGAGGGATCCGAGAGATTTTGAAATACTTGGTCATACCGATCAGTCGATGGGCCTTAGCGAGATATCGAGCCATGTTCGGCTCTTGAGCCTCTAAACTTCTATCGACTTGCCCAACGACCAGTTGGGAGTTAGTGAACACCTCAAGATGCTCCGCTTGCAACTCGATCGCCAAACGCAGTTTGAACAACAACGCCTCATACTCCGTTTCGTTGTTGGTGGTCGAGAACTCTAGGCGCATGGTGTGCTCCCAATTCCGCCCAAAGGGATCCCTTAGGACTATCCCGGCCCCTCCCCTAGAGGCATTCATCGATCCGTCAACGTGAAGGGTCCAAGTCGGTCTCTTTTGGATAGACTCGGGGGCTATTAGTTCGGAGGAGAAATCGATAATTGCTTGAGCCTTGATCACCTTCCTCGGGGCATACACTAGGTCAAACTCACTGAGCTCCATTGACCACCTGAGCATGCGCCCTGCAATGTCGAACTTAGAGAAGATTTGACACAACAGTTAGTAGTGATTACCTTGATGGTGTGGGCCTGGAAGTACGGTTGTAGCTTTCTGGCTACGAGGACCAGGGCGAGCGCGGGCTTTTCAATCAGGGGGTATCGCTCCTCGGGGCCCTACAGCACAAGGCTGGAGTAGTAGAGAGATCGTTGGTTGTTCCCGTTGAGTTTGACTAGGACCGAGTTGACGACCCGCTCTAAAGTGGCACGGTATAGCTCGAGTTGGTCGCCTGAGCTGACCGAGGACATTCGAGGCAGGACCGCAAGGTGGATCTTCAGCTTCTGGAAGGCTTGATCGCAGTCGAGGCCCAAGCTGAAGTTTTTATTTTGTTTTAATGCCTGTATGATGGGGTAGCTTCGATCGCCAGCCCGAGATATGAACCGTCCGATTGCGGGCAACCTCTCGACGAGGCGCTGAACCATCTTGATGGTCTAGGGTGATTTTATATCAATGATGGCTCTTATCTTCTCCGAGTTCACATCTATCCCTCGCTGGTGAATGATGAACCCGAGGAATTTTCCCGATGCCATGCCAAAGACGCACTTGGCAGAGTTGAGTTTCATTCTGAACCTCCTAAGGATTCGAAATGTATCAGTGAGATTCATGAGGTGCGTTTGTGCTTGTTTGCTTTTGACGACCATGTCGTCCATATAGACCTCCATATTTCTGCCCAGCTGATCTTTAAATAACTGATTGACCATTCTCTGGTAGGTGGCTCTGACATTCTTTAGTCCGAACGACATCACTTTATAGCAGTAGGTGCCCTGATGCGTGATGAATGCTGTCTTCTCTTGATCTTGAGGGGCCATTTAATTCTAATTGTAGCCCCAAAACACATCCATGAAAGAAAGAAGTTCGTACCCCGAGGTGGTGTCCACTAGCTGATCAATCATCGGTAGTGGGTAGCAATCCTTCGGGCAAGCCCAGTTAAGATCGGTGTAGTTAACACACATGCGCCACCTTTCATTAGCTTTTTTCACAAGAACTACATCAGATAGTCAAATCGGGTATCTGACTTCCGCTATGAACCCAGCCTCTAATAGCCGATCTACTTCTTTAATAGCCTTTTGCCAGTTGAGGGCGAACTTCCTCGGCCTCTGTTGCACCGGGTGAGCTCCTGGGGCGGTGCTCAATTGGTGCTAGGCTATTTCCGGGTGGATGCCTGGCATGTTGCTTGGTGTTACGCTTGAGGAAGTCTATAAGCTGGATGCATTGGTCCTCAGGGAGAGTCGACCCAACTTAGACTTCTCCGGATGGTCTTTTTCCAGGGGCACCTCCAGTATTGGTTCGGTGGGCTTGGGCTGAGTGTCTGGCTTGATTGGCTCCTGAGGGTCAAGGGTTAGAGTTTCCTTCCTGCCTCTCTTGGGGATGGTTGTTGCTACCAGGTAGCATCGTCTCGACTCTCGTGGGTTGCTCCTAACCTCCTCGGCCTCGACGCTGGTTAGGAACTTCATGCTGCGGTGGTATGTGGAGATGATTGCCCTTAGCTTGTTGAGGGTTGGTCGACCGATGATCACGTTGCATGCTGAGGGGAGCTCGACCACCATGAAAGGAACCATGAGGGTCTTGGTTCTTGGTTCATCACCGAAGGTCATTGGGATGGTTGCGATGCCTACGGGAGTTATCGCATCCCCGATGAACCCTTTTAAAGTTGAAGTCATGGGGGTGAAATCCCGATTAGTCATGTCGAGCTTTAAAAAAGTATCGAAGTATAATATGTCGGCATAGCTCCCTGTATCTATCATAATACGCTTGACACAAGCATTTGCAATGTGGGCCGTGATCACTAGGGCATCGTTGTGGTCTTGATATTTACTCTCAGACTCGAAGGTGATCTCAGGATCGTACCGTGCTCTGGGTCTCTTCTGGACTTCTGCTCGAGCATAAGCCTTTCTTACTGAAAAACTATCACCACCTGCAGTCAGACCACCCACTAGACATCTATTTGCCTCTCCATAGGGCCTTTCAGGTGATGGTTCACGTGGCTTTCTTATGAACCGGTCTAGGTGGTCGCGACGGATGAGGTCTTCAATCTGGTTCTTTAGGTCGTAACACTCCTCAGTATCGTGACCGTAGTCACGGTGGAAATGGCAGTAGCACCCATGGTCACTCTCCTCGGATTGAGTCTTCATTGGGTTGGAGGCTTTGAGAAGTCCTTTCTCCCATATCTGGAGGAAGATCTCGGTTCGGGTAGAGTTGAGTGGAGTGTTGGGGAGCCGGGGGATGGCTTGCTCGGTTCTCTCGGTTCCGGGTGGTGGCCCTCGGGAGGGTTCGGCCTGGGGCCACTTCTGGTCTTCGCGCTTTTCTGCCACTAGAGCCTCGGCAGCGACATATTGGCCCTTTGCAATATTTCTAGCACAGTCATCGAGGGTCGCTCCATGAGCAACCAAAAGAGGTGGGAAGACTTGATCCTGACCATGAATGCCTGGATGACCAATGACGAGTGCGCGTCGGGAATGACCTTGATCTCTTTTGTGAAACGGGCAAGGTACGACCGAAGGGTTCATCTTCCTTTTGCCTCATCCCATGGAGAGATGCGGTGGTCGGCTTTGGCCGGGTGCTAGCGAGGAAGTTGGCCTTGAACTCTCTCGAAGTTGGTCGAAAGAGTTGATGGAGACGAGTGATAGCTGATTGTACTATCTTTGAGTGACCCCGCATAGAGTCGCTGGGAAAGCCCGACACACTATGGCGTCTGACGTGCTATACAAGGCCATCTGCGATCTAAATGTAGCGACATGCTCCATTGGATCGGAGCCACCATCATACACTTCCAGCATACATATGGGGAAGTGTTACGGGATGGGCTTATCTTGAATTTCTTGATGACCTCGTGGACATCGTTTATTCTCTGATTCATCATGCATAGTTGTGCCCTTAGGGAATCGATGGAGTCCGAGAAGAGTGTATCGAGGTCCGGGAGGCTACAGACTGATGCGCTAGGTGTGGATGTCGGGTGCCTAACCACGTTGCCCGAGGGCATGGTCAAACTCCAGCGAGGTTTAGGTAGGTCGTCGGCGGGTTGTGCCGCCAGAGGCTGACCTTCAGGCAGCGATGTTGCCCTAGTTGGGGCTAGGGGGGCCGCCTGGGTGTGCGAGCTTGGCTTTTGGGCAAGCTGTGGGATGTAGGGGATGATTGCTTGGAGCATTCCTGCTATGGCCTGGACCTGGTTGGTAAGTCCCTAAAAAGCTTCGATAGTTACTATCGAGACTCCAAGATTCAGTGGGGGCAGAGTTAGCTCGGGGTCATTGAATAGGCGCCAATACCGTCCCGGAGTGTGGGAAGGTGGTTTCTCGTCTTCGAACAAGGGGAGCAGAGGTGGGGGTTGCGGGGCTACCCTCGAAGCTCGTTGCATCATGGAAGGGACGTCTTCCCCGAGGTTGTCGGGTGCTTAGCGTTCTTGCGACATCAGACCCTCCTTCTAGCACCAAAATGTTGATGTATGATTTGTCAGGCTCGAGTGGCCGATACGACGTGGTTTGGCCTGCATGCGCAAGACCAATTCAGCGGGGTGCAGAACTTGGAGAAGTCGTGAGGAGGTTGCTCGGCTTTGGTCATCGCTATGGTGGTGGATCTTCTTCCTTGTTTCGCAGTCGGACACTTCCTTGTACCATGGATGAGCATGTCGCATGTGGTTTCTGCCCTGTTATTGTACAACCTTTTATGATCCCCAAAATTTGACGGAGATTGCGTGATGCCCAATGACGCTATGCATCGGGCTTCTCCCCTTGTTATGGCCCATCGTTCGTGGATGTCAGGGGTCCTATTGCGTGCCTAGTCAATCGGTCCCACTCTAGGTCAAATTTGCCCAGGCCACATTGACCAATCGGGGAGGGGGCCCATTATTACCCCTATCAATAATGAAATCAATTGATCAATTTATGAACTAATATGGTTTTGAGATAATGATGCAAGAAATACATTGATTACACACTTGAACCATCAAAGAGCAAATTATCAAAGCAAGAGAATCAGATGTTGTGTTAGTAAAAATATCATGTCAGAAATTAGATGTCGAGTTGAAAGATTGATTGGCGAATCGAAGATTGAAATTTATACTATAAGTTCGGACATCATGCCAGAAGGCTTGGGTATTATGTCAAAAGATCGGATGTCGTGGGAAAGTCGACATGCCGATAGATCAAACGATATGTTGAAAGAAATGATGATATGTTGGAGGTTCGGATGAAATATTGGAAGATCGAACGACATATTAGAATGGCATATAATGTGTTGAAAGTTTTATAATTATGCTGCACATGTGGTTGAATTATTAAAGTTTTGATCCAGGTCTTTATGGGTCAAATTAAGTTAGTATTGGGCCAACACCAAGCCAACTTATCAAGGAACCTATTGGGCTTGAACAAGGGTCAAATTAGGCATGATAGAAGGTCAAATGGGTGACCTTAAGAAAGCTTGAGCGGTGGTATCGTCAGGCCCAAGTTGTAATGCCTCTTGAGTCAGTCGAAAGCAACTGTTTGTGTTTTTTTGACGGTTTCGATAATAGTACCATCCATGTCGATGGTAGTACCACCCAGGGTGGTGGTAGTACTACATATGCCGACAGTAGTACTACTAGAACTTTGATTTATGGCTTGTTATTATGGTAGTATCATTTGGTGCCGTTGGTAGTACTATTAGTATCCCAAAATTTTTGGTTCCATTCTTGAAGTCTTTTGGGGTATATAAATACTTCACTCATGCTTGCTTGATGGAGCATAAATTCTTGAGTATATAAGTGTTATAAACTCTCTCTTTGAGTAGTGTTTGAGTCTCTTCCTCTTTCTTGAGTTTAGAGGTAATTCTAAGTTGTAAGAGGTGAGAGATTTTGTAAAACAGAGAGTGTGAAGGTTCTCTTCTAAGCATGTTAAAAAGGAAAAAACCTGTAACAAGGGGAGTTGATTTTCACACATCAGATAAAAGATTGGCATTGAAAGTCGATGGCCTCGAGGGAAGAAGAATCGAGAGTGGACATAGGTCGGGAAGATCGAACCACTATAAATTGATTTGTATCTGTTCTCTTACCTTTGTTTTGTTATTGCTTTCTGATTTACTTCACTCACTGTCCTTGTACTTTTGGTTAAATGTATTTTTGATACGGATTTATCAATCTAACCTTAAAATTGGATAAAATTGTTATAACACTAATTAAAACCCCCACACACCCCCCCAACCACAACACCCCAATCCCCCCCCCCCCCCCCTCTCAGCGTGGGAGTGCATGTAGATATTACGATAACATGCAGTGTGAGAGTGTACATTTTATAATATTAGTAGAAGTATATGAATTTACTATGCTTTCTACATGCACATATAAGCATTTTGAATTATTTAGAGATAGAATTTTACCTTCTTATTAAGCATATACTATGTTGTAGGGTTATGCTTGCTAAAGAAGTCATAGGATGCTAATGATTTTGAAATATTATTTACGTGGCATGATTCATGGTAACATAAATAAAGTTATTTAGGCTTATACTTACTAAGTAATTACTCACTATATATCTTATTTTGCAAGTAAAGATACTAGTATCCCACTCAAGTGATTAGGTAATGAATAATGACATGTGGATAATGACATGTGGGCATTTTGTTAGTATAAATTTTAGACATTATATCTGTATTTTCGTTAGGTTAGATGTTATAATTATGCATAAGTTTAAGAAATATTATATACATAGGAAACCATATCTTTCTGTTTAGTAAGTTAATATATTTTAATTATAAGATTGCTACTTTTCATTGCACTTTTATCAATAGCTATACATATAGAGTATTGGTAGAATTAGGAGTAGGCAGTTATAATTATGGTATCAGAGCATAGGTTACTAGTCCTGTAGATTATAAATATTTGTAAAAGCATGGGATGCACTACTCAACTATCTTGTAAATTTTAATAATTGAGTTACACTTATTATTATTTGATGCTCTTATACTCGGTAACTAGGGTGTGAACAATTTGAGATTAATCATGAAGATATCATAAGAACCGGAGGGCAAGTTAGTAGCTCTGGTAATATTCGAGAGAAAACTCTATATCCACAAAGGGAGATTAAATAGATATAATGATAACTAGGGTGTGAACAATTTGAGATTATACTAGGGAGATTAAATATATATTATACTTGGTAACTAGGATGTGAATAATTTGAGATTAATCATGAAGATATCATAAGAATCGGAGGGCAAGCTAGTAGCTTTGGTAATATCTGAGAGAACTCTCGATGATAGATAGATATCCACAAAGGGAGATTAAATAGATATAATGATTAATAGACTAACAAAGTTGGTGTGGAGACAATCTAGACAACCGAAGTAGTTATTGGCCTAAGGATAGAAGAAATATGTGTTGGTACAACTCAAGGATATGATAGTACAGAATTAACAAGGAAGAGGTCTAGAAAAAAAATGATCTATCAATCTTTGAATATGATATAGATTGACTAGTAGTTGAGGAGTGGATAAAAAAATATTAAGATAATATTTGAGTATGCATAGATTCTATATGAAAATAAAGTTATTTGTGTAACTTATATACTACAAATGATGACCATCCTGGAAGGATGCAAGAATGGGGACTATAGATGCTAAACAAATGAGATTAAAGAAGATATTTTACCAAAAATATTTTAGTGCAGCCCATCGATTAACAAAAAAAAGTAGAATATGTTAACCTCAAACAAGAAGGCCAATTGATGATGGATTATATTTAAAAATTTGAGGAGTTATCCCGATTTACATTCCACATTGTTAGCATTTTTCCTTAGGGTGGATAAATTTCTATAAAGATTTAGAGCAAAAAAATATCGAAATATAAAAATAAGGTCAAAATTCTTATTGACCACCCTACTATGCCTGAAAATCAAAGTAATCTCTTGTACTTTAAAACTTCTATAAGTGATCATCTCTTATTATAATTTCACATTAAATTGGCCCCCTGTACTATTATGTAGACATTAAACAAATCCCTTATGTTAATAAAAATAGTAACAACATTTGTTTTTAAAATTGGGATGGGTCTATTTAATTTTTAATATAGTCAAACTATAGGAAAAGAACTTACAAAATCAAATACACCCCCTGTACTATAATATGTTAATCAAATGTACTCCCCCATAGTATCATTATTTATCAAATTTATCCCATGAATGTTAATACAATAAGATTAAGTGATATAAAAAAATTGATCTTAACTTCTAGCATTATTTAAATTTATTTTACACTTTAAGCTTGATTGATGATGATTTTAATTTGTTATACACTTAATTATCTTTAGTAATTAAAAAATTGATCTCGTAAAAATCTTAACACGTAATAGAGGAACTAAGACCATCACAGCAGAGGAGAAGAGAGACACAACGGAAGGCAAAGGAGAGCCAAGATTGGAGTTGTTGAATCTCATATTTTGATGATGAAATCAATTGATGGGTTATTGATCTAACATGTATGTTAGAGTTGATTGATACATGATTAACTACGAAAGAGAGAAAGTTATAATCAGAGGTTTGGCCAAAGTCAAGTCCAGGCATCGGGCCGGAGTGAGGACGATGCAGTTGGTAACTCGTGTGGAGTACGTCGGGAGCTTGCCGAGGGTATCGGGAGCTTGGTAGGATGGCGCAAGGGAGTTCGCCGGAAGATTGTCAGGGATAACCAAAAAACTTGTCGAGAGTTAGGAAGGTTTTCAAGTGTATTTGTTAGCCATATTGATTATAATTAATTAAGTCATAGTTAGCATCGTTAAGGTTGAGTCCCGTTTGAGTTAGATTTGGATGAGATCCAAATTAGCTCAAGTGAGGCTAATCGGGTCCACTGTGGAGAGTAGATTGAGCTCAGGTCGAGTTCAATTAGTTGACTTGGGAATTGGTCAACAGGAGATACAAGTCAGAATTGGAAAAGTAAAGGGAATCACTTTTCCAGAAATTTTGATAGTTGTACTACCGTCGCCCAGGTCTCCGGGCAGCAAACGATAGTTGTACCGCCCAGGTCGACGGTTGTACCACCCAGGCTGGTGGTTGTACCACCCGTATCCTATTTTCAGGATGCTTTCAACGACAGTGTTGATAGTTGTACTGCTCATACCTGGTTTTTTCGGGTGTGTATGAATTTTGGCTCCAAATCCTGAAGCCAATTGGGGTTTATAAATACCTCAAGTTTTCTTGAATTTCACACAATAATTTTTGGGTAGAAATTCTATGATAAATTGTGTGTGAAAATTATAAGAAAAAGAAAATGGGGTAAGAGAGAGAGGAAAGTCTTGTAAAACTTGTAGTTTTCCCTTGTGAGGTTGTAAGGTTCATCTCCTAAGCCTGTTAAAAGGAGAGAGAAAGTGTAAGGGTTTGATCTTCACCCAAAGAAGATTAATAGTGGACACCGGTGGGCCTCGAGGAAGAGGACTCGAGAGTGGACGAGGCCAGGTTGAGGCCGAACTACTATAACTGTGAGTGTCTTTTTTTTGCTTTGCTTTTCACTCTCTATTATTCTTATTTACTTATAATTAAAATCGAGCTTCAATCTCTCTACTTCTTTCAAATAAAACTTTGAATCAGTTTTATCAAAATATCAAAAGAAGCTTCCGTTGTTCACACTTTACTTTGCGAAAGCAGGATTTTTAAATTGTTTACTTGTTCACTTCAAGTCCAAGAAACACTTATGATTCCGGTTTTGCTTAAACGAAAAGTTTTTCTTAAATCATGATTTTACACTTGTACTAATTCACCCTTCTCTTAGTGCCAATTTATTCTAACAATTAGTATCAGAGCAAGGTCTTACTTATTGAGTTAACATCAATTTGAGTAAATAGCTTTGTTTTGGCATGAATGAAGGTCAATGCATCGCAAGTGTCCTATGTTCAATGGGACAGACTACACATTTTAAAAAATTCAAATGCGTATCTTTTTTATTTCGATAGATTTTGATTTATAGTGCATTGTTGAAAAAGATTTTTAGAAGTCATCCAATCTAATAAATGATTGGAATGATTATAAAAAATAAATATTTTCTTTAAATTTAAAGCTATGAATGTCTTATATTGTGCTCTCGACAAAAATGAATTTGATCAGGTTTCTTTTTGTGATCCGGCTTTTGATGTTTGGCATACATTAAAAATGACACATGAAACATAATTAAATCAAATGAATTATTAAATAAAATGATCTATAAAAATAAACTTGAAGAACACCTTCTAAAGAATAGGAAGGAAAGAACTTTGGGAACACAAGAACAAAACCTTCCAAAGAATAAGAAGAAATTTAAACTAAAGAGAACATATGACTCATCGAGTGAAATCTCGAGTGATGAGGATTTTGAATATTTGACAAATGAACTGGATAAATTAATGAACATGAATCATAAAAATTATCTTAAGATGGACAAAACCTCTTGCTATGAACGCAAGAAACCGAGGTGCTCCAAAGATGAAGAGCACAATCAAAAGGAAGTGAGGAATCTTGCGCTTATGGCCATCAACAATAAGGTAAATGATTCCTCCAAAGTCTCATTTACTTTTGATGAATTATTAAATATTTTTCATGAGCTTTATGATGAATTTAGAATGATTAGCAAATCTTATAATTACTTAAGAAATAGTATGATTCTTAAGTTAGTAAATTTGAACAAATGCATAATACATCACTATCACATAATTCATGCACTAAATATAAAACCTTGAATGATGCATCAACATCATGTTTTTCTTGTTCTAAGTATGATTCACTAGAGGTAATTAAATAAGAAAATGATATACTACAACAAACTAAAAAAAAGCTTAAGATAGACAATTAGTCTCTAAATATGATCCATGTTGATAAGGGTCATGTTCATAAGGATGGTATTGGCATTGTGAGTAAGACTCATCAAAAATCAACTATCCTCATTAGAAGACCCATATTACACTCTTTGCCCAAAAATAGATGTAATTTTTATGATAGATATAAACACTTTGTTTGTAAGTGTTTATTTAGAAATTATAGTCCACATAAATTAATTTGGGTTCCTAAAGGAACAATAAACAACCTTAAGCCATTAGAGAAAATAAGAAGAACATATCATGAAGGACATAAACTCAAATGAGTACCTAAATCAAAACCTCCCATAATATAATGTTGCCTCTTAACTAGGCTAGGATCACTAAGTAATGTTTTGAAAGTAGATGCTAAATGCACATGACTTGAGATCTAATACACTTTCAAAGCTCACTAGCCTAAGTAATAACAAAAATTATTAAAATAAAATTATTGATAATGAATCTTTGGATAACTTATTGTTATAATTAATCTTGATTGCTCTAACTTTGGCATGCTAGTACAAAAATGAATTAGAGACTTTATCTAAATTCAATTTATGAAAGAATGATTTTGATGATGACTGAATAATAGGTTTAAAATCATTAGCTTGGATGTTGGTTTAAATGCAAAGGCTATTGTTGAATGACTTAAATGTTATGGTATTTTTGACTAAGTTCGCTTATAAATATCATTATTGAATGATTGAGTTAAATGGTTGAATAGTTGTTAAGATTGAAGGTGTATTGTTGAATGATAGATTACTTTTGAATTTGAACATGAAAAAAATAAAAATTTGAAAATGAGTTTGTCAATTTCTTGCACTATGTGTAAAGAGTTAGACTCATTTAAAAGTTGAAATTGAGATAGGTTGAATTTTTTGCTTTGAAGATATTTTATCATTTTGAGGTAATGACCTTAGTCGAACATTCATTGATTTAAAAATCATTCTTGAAATAAATAACTAAAAGGAGGTTCTTCTTGAAAATATTTATCCTATCAATCCTTCAACAAGAGATAAATTGATACTATTATTGTTAAATCTCTTTAATTATAAAAATAAATTAAAAAACTTTAGTTACTATCTTTTCGAAAACAATCTATGTTGCCTTTATTGAATTTTTTTAAACATGATTTTTAATGATGATTTTTGGATATGTTATCTTCCGATTTTGATGATTTGATAACTTAAATCATGATTTTGACATCTTAAGAAATCAAAACTTTAAATCCTTATATAAATCAAGTTCATTCAAAGAAGTTTCATATATATATATATATATATATATATATATATATATATATATATATATATATATATATATATATATATATAGATATTCTATTTTTTCTTTCTTAAAATTAACTCATGATCTTGATGTTTATAACTTGATATTTATATATGAATCAATATCCTTCTTATTTGATATCTTAATATTCCATTTTATCATCTAAAATGAGATTTATTAAATCATGTCCTTTGGTATTCATGAATGTCTTTTGATATTAATATCTTTCTTGACATGATTCATTTTATAACTCATGAATGATATAACTTATCACTAAAATTATTATTTCTTAAATTTATGATAAGTTGTAAAGAGATTTATTTTATCATGAACATTTTCTTAACTTTATCCTTTATGGAATCATGTTTAATCTATCTGATGTTCTCT
Source organism: Ensete ventricosum (assembly GCA_029747655.1). Classification (NCBI taxonomy): domain Eukaryota; kingdom Viridiplantae; phylum Streptophyta; class Magnoliopsida; order Zingiberales; family Musaceae; genus Ensete; species Ensete ventricosum. The sequence continues at coordinate 19,340,349 of JAQQAF010000003.1, read as the reverse complement.
TTTTAATAAAAGAGAGATTTATTATCTTGACAATTATAATTAAGATTTTTATCAAGACCTTTCTTCTATTTTATTAAAATGACTTATCTAAATGAATCGGATATTTTAAGATTTATCTTGAGTGAATCAAGAGTATCTAATCCCCTAAGACCCATTTTCATTACTTACAAAAAAAAGTGGAAAATAAAATTATCAATATGATTGGAAGCAAATTGGATGTGATAACATTGAGAAACAATTTGCTTAGAAGAAAATTTAGAATTTTAAATTTTCTAAATACATGCAAAATACTTAGATTTACAATTTGAGCTTGATTTACTATCATGATTTCTTTTAGATTTCTTGACACTTATTATAAAAATTTACATGAGATGATCCTAAAAATGCATGATTTGCTATATTGCTTGAAATTTGCATAAGATGAATTAAATTTCATGGGTAGCTCTTGATTTCGGAATTTACATCTATAAAATTGAGTATTTTGTGATATGATGTTTTTCACTTCCTTTCATTGTTTCTACCTTCTTGTTTACACAAAGGGAAGAAAATTTACATGAAGATGATGATTTGATATTTTACGAATTTATTTGCTATATTTGCTTGAAATTTATATGAGATGATTTTAAATGCATAAATAGCTCTTAAATTTTTTAATCTTCCTATATTTCTTAGATCTTTAAGCTCATCTTTAAAATAATTATTTCAAAATTTATATCTATAAGATTGAGGTTGAGAGCTAGGAATGCTAAACCATAAAAATGCATGAATTGCTTGATTTACTAATTTTGAAATTGCATGGATAGTTCCTAACTATCTTAAGATCTGAAATATACTAGATTAAGATCTATTTTATGATGATATTTTTCAAATCCCCATTTTATTTCTACTTTGTTATTTACAAAAAAAATGGGGGAAGAAAGTTTTCATGAGAAAAATAGGTTTTTATCCTATTTTATTAAGGGGGAGCAATGCAAAATTTATTTTATAAAAATATAAAAACTTTGACACATGATAACCTTATGTATCATAAAATTACTTGCTTGTTATTTCACCTCTTTTTGATAATGACAAAGGGGGAGAAATAGTGAATTGAAAACACAAAAATGATACATACATGTCAAAAAGAAAAAAAATTATGAGAAAATTATTGACACATGTGCCTTGAAATCATTTGCTCTAACATTTCACCTTTTTGTTGATGACAAATGGGGAGAAATGATAAATTGATGACACATGTAACAAATGAAAGATGAATATTTCACCTGCTTGTTATTTCACCTCTTTTTGATAATGACAAAGGGGGAGAAATAGTAAATTGATGACAAAAAAATGATATATATATGTCGAAAAGAAAAAAAAATTCATGAGAAAATTATTGACACATGTGCCTTGAAATCATTTGCTATAACATTTCACCTTTTTATTGATGATAAATGGGGAGAATGACAAATTGATGACACAGGTAGAAAAATAAAAAATAAAGATTTCACCCGCTTGTTATTTCACCTTTTTTTGATAATGAAAAAGGGGGAGAAATAGTGAATTGATGACACAAAAATGATACATATATGTTAAAAAGAAAAAAAAATTCGTGAGAAAATTATTGACACGTGTCTTGAAATCATTTACTCTGACATTTCACCTTTTTGTTGATGACAAATGACAAATTGATAACTTATGTAGAGAAAATTGAAAAATGAATATTTCTCCTATTTTTGCTGATAAACAAAGGGAGATAAATAATTAATGACTTAAGGAAGATAATTTCAACTTAATATATGATTGATGCATAATTTTAAAATTCATGTTATATATTTTGAAAATTTGATGATTCATTATTGGTTGAAATTAATGTTATATCATTGATGATTTGATTTTGAAATTCATGATATATCATTTCAAAATTTGATAAATGGATGTTATGATACTTGAATTCAAGAGTGGTTGGTTCTCTTGAATTTAAGTTTTTCTCATTTGAATCATGGCATAGATGTAGGGGGAGTAAGATTTAACTCTCATCATCAATTTATTGTCATCATCAAAAAGAGGGAGATAGTTGAATCTCGGATTTTGATGATGAAATCAATGGATGTGTTATTGATCTAACATGTGTTTTAGAGTTGATTGATGCAGGATTAACTACAACAGAGAGAAAGTTACAATCAGAGGTTTGGCCAAAGTTAAGTCCAGACATTAGGTCGGAATGAGGATAATGCAGTTGGGAACTCACCTGGAGTGCTTCAGGAGCTCATTATGGGTATCGGGAGCTTGCCAGGATGGCGCAAGGGAGTTCACCGTAAGACGACCGAGACTCATCGTGAAAATTATAGTTAAAGAAGAGGGGTAAGGGAGAGAGGAAAGTATTGTAAAACTTGTAGTTCTCTCTTATGAAGTTGTAAGGTTCATCTCCTAAGCCTCTTAAAAAGAGAGAGAAAGTGTAAGGGTTTGATCTTCACCCAAAGAAGATTGATAATGGATGCCGGTGAACCTCGGGGAAGAGGACTCGGGAGTGGACGTAGGCTAGGTTGAGGCCGAACCACTATAACTGTGAGTATCTTTATTCGCTTTACTTTTCACTCTCTATTACTCTCATTTACTTATAGTTAAAATCGAGCTTCAATCTCTTTACTTCTTTCAAATCAATTTTATCGAAATATCAAAAAAGCTTATGTTGTTCACTCTTTACTATGAAAGCAAAGTTTTTAAATCATTTACTTGTTCACTTTCAAGTCCAAGAAACGCTTCTGATTCTGATTTTGTTTAAACGAAAAGTTTTCCTTAAATCATGATTTTATACTTGCACTAATTCAACCTTCCCACCCCTCACCCCTCTTCACCCAAAGAAGATTGATAATGGATGCCGGTGAACCTCGGGGAAGAGGACTCGGGAGTGGACGTAGGCTAGGTTGAGGCCGAACCACTATAACTGTGAGTATCTTTATTCGCTTTACTTTTCACTCTCTATTACTCTCATTTACTTATAGTTAAAATCGAGCTTCAATCTCTTTACTTCTTTCAAATCAATTTTATCGAAATATCAAAAAAGCTTATGTTGTTCACTCTTTACTATGAAAGCAAAGTTTTTAAATCATTTACTTGTTCACTTTCAAGTCCAAGAAACGCTTCTGATTCTGATTTTGTTTAAACGAAAAGTTTTCCTTAAATCATGATTTTATACTTGCACTAATTCAACCTTCCCACCCCTCACCCCTCTTAGTATCAATTAATCCAAATAGGAGTAGCAAAAATCGATGCCAACAGAGGTGAAGAGAGGCAGAGGTAATGGAGATTGGAGAAGAAATGCAGAGAGGAGAGGACGGGTTAGGGCTTGGGGACTATTTAGTTTTAATCCCTAAATAAAAAATAATCCCTCAAATTATTTTACCTAACGGCATAACCTTATTTTAACACAGGGGGCCACTTTGATACGAAATCATAATACGGAGAGTGATTTTAATTTTGAGGCATAGTATGAGAGGTAAATAAAAATTTTGACCATTAGTTTACCTAACAGCGTAATCTTATTTCTAACAGAGGGGTCACTTTGATGTAAAATCATAGTACAAGGGGTTACCTAGACGAGTTTTAAATTTAAAGTACAGGAGATGACTTTAATTTTAATGCATAGTACGGGAGGTCAACAAGAATTTTGGCCTAAAAATAATAATAAATATCCCAAATCTTTCCTATTCTCTAATAGTAGAAAAGGCCTTAGAGGTAGAGGAGGTCCAAAAATAAAAATTTCAACCCAACAAACATGTCACAACCATGATATGACAAAGAAGGGTATTATTTTTTAGCAATAGACCCCCACAGTAAATTCTGGGGAAAGAAAGAAAATGACACATAGGTCAAGGACAACAATGGGGGCAACCCAAACACCTTATACATGGAAGAATGAGTCAGACATTCCAATCTTCTTAGTCAACTCAAGCATAAAGACTCACTTGTCCTGAATATGAAAATCATCATATGGAAGAATGCCTTAAAAATAAAAGATTATGTTTTTAGTGTAGAAAGGTATGATATTTAGTAATAAATTATATAATAATCTTATCAGGACATAAAAGAGTATCGGACAAAGTCTTTGCGATGACTAAGACAAAAGTAGAGACTAGCCCATCAGTAGTCTCAAGTGAGATATTTATTTATGACATTTTCTTACATGCATTAATTGATTCTGTCATATTCTTTTGCATCATTAGCTTACGTGGAGAAAATAAGCAAATAATCTAAAGCACTAGATGTGATATATTACATAGTTATTCCATCAAAGGATATAATGTATTTAGGTTAGGGAATGAGATCTTATCAAACTCATATTATTGGCAAAAAAATTTAATTATAGATTTGATAATATTAAACATATAAGATTTTGATGTTATATTGGGCATGAACTGGTTGTCTAAATATCATACTTTCATTAACCATTTAATAAGATGTTAGTATTTTAACCTCCAGGGTCAATAGAACTTGTATTGTTTGTTCTGAAGAAAAGATATCAATTTCTTTTATCATAATAACAAAAATAAGAAGATTTTTAAATCATGGATGCATAAGATATTTGACAAATATGATTAACCCTAGGATATAACTAAAGGTCAAGTTAGAGGATATGTTGGTTGTGAGCAAATTTCTTCAGATGTTTCGAGAGGAACTCCTTGGATTACCGCCAGATAGAGAGATTGAATTTATCTTAGACTTAATGTCGACTGAACCTGTCTCCTTGGATTACCATCAAATAGGGAGATTAAATTTGTCTTAAACCTAATGTTAATTAAACCTATTTCTAAAGCACCTTATAGAGTGGCTCCTGAAGAACTCCAGGAGCTCCTTGATAAAGGGTTCATTCGCCCTAGCTTTTTACCATGAGGAGCACTAGTCCTATTTATAAAGAAAAAAAGAGATAATATGATTATGCATAGGCTACAAGGAATTGAATAAGTTGACTATTAAGAACAAATACTCACTCTTTATAATTGAAGACTTATTTGTTCAATTACATGATGCATCAATATTTTCTAAAATTGATTTGAGAGTAGGGCATAATCAACTGAAAATCAAGAAGAAGGATATTCTCAAGACGACTTTCAGGACCAGATATATGCGCTTCAAATTTCTAGTGATACCACTTAGTCTAACAAATGCATCAATCGCTTTTATGGACTTAATGAGCTAGATATTCAAGGAGTATCTAGATAGATTTATGATAAGTTTTTTTTATGATATCTTTATATACTCATACTCTTAGGAGGAACATGTAGAATGTTTAAAGATAACCTTAGTATCTTGAAAGAAAAATAATTACATGCAATGTTTAAAAAGTGTTTATTTTGTTTGGAGAAGATAAGCTTCCTTAGGCATAATGTATCCAAGAAAGGGGTCTTAATGGAGGTAAAGAGTTCTTTTTTGGATGATAGGTTATTACAAACATTTTATGGAAGAATTCTCTAAAATAATATCACCTCTCACCTAATTAACAAGAAAGAATATTAAATTTGAACGGAGGCATATGAAAATAGTTTCTAAGAATTGGAAAGGAGATTGATTTCAGCTTCAATTCTTGTTGTACCAATTGGGTCAAGAGGATTCATGGTATATAGTGATGTATCTAAAAATGGTTTAGGATGTGTTTTGATGCAGAATAACATAATTATAACTTATGCTTCAGGAAACTAAAACATTACAAGAAGAATCCTAAGATTTAGAATTGGCAGCAATTATGTTTGCCTTAAAAATTTGACAATATTATCTTTATGAGGAGAATATGAAACATATACTGATCACAAGAGTTTGAAATATTTCTTTACTCAAAAGGAGCTAAATATGAGGTAGAGAAGATGACTAGAGTTAGCAAAAGATTATGATTGTATGATCAATTATCATCCTAGGAAAAGAATGTAGTTACTGATGCATTGAGCATAAAGCTTGCCAATTTAGTTAATTTATCAATAGTTTAAAGACATCTCCATATAGAAATACAAAAAAATGAATCTGAGATGATTCTTAAAAGTTTAATTGAGACATTGGCAGAGTTGTCACTACAGTCAACCCTTTTAAGAAAAATTAAAGAATTACAAGATAAGGACCCATATTTTAATCAAATGAGGTTTGAGATTAGGCAGGAAAAAGAAAGGATTTTCATATTGATAAAGGGGTAATCAAATTTTAGGGTAGATTATGGATATCAAAAGAGCCTGGCACAAAATAATTAATTTTAGGGTTAAGATCCATTTTAGCCATGTGGTTTTGACCATGGACTTCTTAAGCTCTTATGATTTACTTGTGTCTAAAATCACTTCTATATTTTTAAAAATATAGCATATAAGCCTCTCCCATCAAGTCTAAGTTAATAGATGCTGACATCTACTTACATTGTATGCTGATTCATAATAAATCATTAATATAATTATATATAATTTAAATTTAAAAATAATAATAGGTGGATTTGAAAACGTGGACTAGCTGCCTAATTAATTTTCTTCAAAACGAGCCTTTCCATGATTTGACAAGTGGTGCGCTAGCCTTGCCTCAACATCTGTCGTAGAGGGAGGAGCCTCTTAGCACCTGTGGCTGTCGAAAAGGCCACACTAGAGATCTGGTCCCCTAGGCCCAATGAGGAAACAACTAGCTGCATTGCACGCTTCAGCATCCAGAGCTTCTCTCCTATCATGCATCTGCTTACGCCTAGCACCGCCACCAGATTCATCGGGGCACAGAAAGGGGCGAAGGATTCTATTGGTGGTGCTTTCACATTGAGAGTCACCATGTAGCTTTAATGCCTCTGCTCTTCTGAGCGTAGGGCCGCTTGCGGTATCACGCTCACAAGGACGTCAGCAGCCCTGGACCTTGGTGTCAGCCGATAAAGGACTCCTCCATTAGTGCAGCTAGCAGATCAAGCGCGAGGGGCCACAAGAGGCTATAGAACTCATCCTCTCGTTCCACATCCTTCATCTTCTCATCCTCATAAGCTTCCTCATCCTTGTCCTTGTTGGCTTCTTGTGGTATAGGATTAAATCGCAAGCCCCCTCCATGGTTGGGCTTTGACACAAGCAACAACAGCTCGTCATCATCATACACCTTAGCAGCAACAACAACAGTGACAGCGGCAACCACTATGTTCTCCCCCAACTATCGTTCCCTACCTTTGTTGGTGTTCCAACTACCGTCATTGGTAGTTCTCATATTCTTTTGATTCTCTATCTCTCTTGTTACCCCTTGCACAACAACAGGTGCATCGTCTTATCAGTATCAGGGCGTCGAGAGAAAGGGTGCATAGCGCTAGGAGGCAGAGCAGACGGGGCAAGTGAGGTTGGCATGGATAAGGACATGGGCGACAATACTGGGAAAGTGGAAGGCATGGGAGAACTCTACTATGAAGATTGACATCTCTTGACTCGCCTTCATAGGATTGATTAGGCAATCGATTCACATTTTTAAATCCACTTATTATTAGTTTTTTTAACTTAAATTACACGTGTCATCATATTAATGATTTGTTGTGAGTTAGATGTCACGTAAGCAGACTCTAATATTTATTAACTCAAACTTGAGGAGGGCTTATATATTATGTTTTTAAAAATAAATAGGTTATTTTAGACACAAGTAAATCATAAGGACTTAAGAGGTATATGACCAAAAACACATGGGCTAAAATGGACCTTAACCCTAAATTTTAATATAGATACACTCATCTTTATACTCATATCCTAAAACAATCAAGATGTACATAGATCTGAAAATACACTCATCTTTATACTCATATCCTAAAACAATCAAGATGTACATAGATCTGAAAGAGCACTGTTAATGGCTAGGAACGAAGAGAAATGTGATTCAATTTGCTTAAATCAAAATAGAATATTATAGTCTAATAGGTACCTTGAGACCATAATAAATATCCCAATGAAAATAAGAAGAGGAGAGCATGAATTTTATCATGAGTTTGTCTAAGACCAGCAAGGGACACAATGGAAATTGGGTCATTGTCTATTGATTGACCAAGACAACCCACTTCCTACCTATTCATGCTAACTATTCTATGAATCAATATACTCAATTATATATCTAGGATATAATTAGACTTTATGGTGTGCACATATTCATTATGTCAGTTAGAGACTCCAGATTCACATCGGGATTTTGGAGGAGTCTACATAAGGCACTAGGGGCAAAGTTAGCTTTTAGCCCCACTGAAAATTTCATCCTCAACTAGATGGTCAATAAAAAAAATTATTCAGATATTAAAGAATATGCTAAGAGCTTGTGTCTTAGATTGTAAGAGATTATGAAGCAAATATGTACCTTTGATAGTGTTTGTACTTTTAGGATCAATTGGCAATAAGAGGGGAGAGGGGTGTGGGGTTAATTAGTGCAAGAGTAAATTATTGTTTTAACAAAAAACTTTTCACTTGAAGTAAGATAGAAAAATTCCAAGCTTTTCATTCAAGTAAAACAAGTGAATGATTCAAAGAAAATGCTAAGTTTCTTGCTTAAAATGACTCAAGAAGGAACAAGTAAATCCGAATAAAAAGATAAGCAACATCGAAAGTGAAGTGCTTGACTTGAAACATTGCTTTCAAAGAGTAAATAGAATTGGAAATGTCTATTGGTATTTTGTTAAAATAATTAAGAACCCAACAATTGTAAGTAGTAAATGAAACAAGTAAGAACACTTACAAATGGTTCGGCACCAACCGGCCTACGTCCACTCTCGAGTCCTCCTCCTTGAGGCACACTAGCGTCCACTACCAATTTTTTGGGTGAAGACCAAACCCTTACAACTTGAGCTTACAAGGGAGACTTCAAGAATTTTTCTAACTCTAAGCTCACTCCCTTTCCCTTTTCTTTTTCTTACAATTCACACATAATTTTTTTCATATAATATAATCCCCAAAATTATTATATAGAATGCAAGAAAACTTGGGATATTTATAGACCCCAAATGGCTTCAGAATTTGGAGCCAAAATTCAAACATATCCGGAAAATCCGGGTACAGACGGTTCACTCGTCGACGTCGGCGGTGCAGCCCCCGAAAACCTAGTATAGATAGTTTACCCATCGGTCCTAGGCAGTTCAGCCGTCGTCAGCCACCCAAAAACCTGGGTGGTGGCGATACACCCACCACTCACCGGCAGTACAACCATAGGGAATCATGAAAAAGTGATTCCCTTCACTTTTTCAATCGTGACTTGAACCACATGTTTACCAATTCTCTGGTCAACCAATTGAGCATAACCTAAGCTCAATCAAACCCTTTTAGTGGATTCAGTTGCCTTATTGAGTTGATTTGAATTCCTTCCAAATCACACTCATTTCGGACTCAACCTTAACCTATGACTTAAGGATTACAATCATATATGACCATCAAGCTTAATGACCTCACTCCCACAATCTGACAATCTCCGACAGCCCCTGCAGCGAGTCTCACAGTCATCCTCAGGCGATCTCCTGACGTGTTCCTAGCAACCTTCTCGATACCTACGGCGAAGTCCTAGAGAACTCCCGACAAGCTCCCACCGTATCTCCAATCATTGGCCCGATATCTAAGCTTAATCCTGGGTCCATGTCTGATCTGTAATTCTTTTTCATCATCGTGGTTAACCTGCACGATGCTAACTATGACTTAATTAATTACAATCATAATGACCAACACATCCACTTCAAGACCTTCCCAATTCCTGGCAAGCTTATCGACTACCCCCGAAAATCTTCCAGTGAGTCTCGGTCTTCTTTCGGCGAACTCCCTTATGTCATCTTGGCAAACTCCTGACGCACTCTAGGCAAGTTCCCAATCGCATCATCCGAACCCCGACCTGATGCCTGGACTTGACTTTGGCCAAACCTCTGATTGTAATCTTCTCTTTGTCGTAGTTAATCCGGCATCAATCAACTCTAACAACCTTGTTAGATCAAACACTCATCAATTGATTTCATCATCAAAATTCGAGATTCAACAATCTTCCCCTTTTTGATGATGACAATCAATTAATAACTGGAGTTAATCTTAACTCCCCCTAAATCCATGTCTCAATAAAGAAAGCTTAAATTCAAGAGAACTACACCCTCTTGAATTCAAGTATCATGAAACAAATCATATTCCAAGCAAATTTTAATAAGAATTTGTATCAAGTCATCGAATCATGAATTTCAAAAAGAATTATGCATCTATATTCAAGATATCCAAGTATATCATCAATATCATGTGTCATCAATATCCATTTCTCCCCCTTTGACATCAACAAAAAGGTTAATGTAGCTAACAATTTCAAATCACATGATGACGTTACTCCCCTTAGTAAAATAGAATATGTATTATAAAATTTTCTTCCCCTTTGTGAATAATGAGGAGAGAAACAAGGGAGGAGTTGTGAAAGCATTATATCGTTAAGAAGAGCTTGCAAAAAAATATTAAGATGAGCTCAAAAGTTCGAGTTGAAACTATTTTAATCACATCATATGCAATACATCATATCATAAAATCATGAGTATTGCATGCATTATTTCAAATCATCATGTATATTTTCAAAATCATCATTGCATGCATGATCATCATACATGATTTCACATCATCAACCTTCTCCCCCTTTGTCATTTAACAAAAACAAGATGTGCAATTAGCAAGTTTTTGAGATATGAAAGCATAACAATTTAGCAACATTTTCATTACTTTAGAACATGCAAGCTAGTGAGTTATTTATTCTCTTTTGAGAAGTGCAAGCTAGCAAACTTTTGTTTCCTTTGCAATGTTCAAACTAGCAATTTTGCATTATGCAAGCTACCAAGTTGGCAAGTGTTACTTCTCTTTGAAGTATGAAGTCTAGCATGTTTTTGAGAATGTGACGTTAAGCAAAATTTTTGCTTCTCTTGAGATATGCAAGATAACACTTCTTGCTTCTCTTTTGAGATGAGCAAGCTAGCAAGTTTTGCTCCCCCTTTGTCATTGTCAAAAAGAAGGGATGGTTATAATAGTGCAAAACTTTTCCCATTACATCATTTTTTAAATCATCACATGAAATATATCAAGAAAAATTAACATAGTGATGAGATATACAATTCATGAAGATAAATTATGAATATCAAGAGATAAATCATAGGAGAAACAAATAAGATTATTTGATTCATGCATAAGAAATCTCAAGTTATCAAGATCATGGTTTATATAAAAATCTCCTTTTAAATAATACGAGAACATATAATAAGAGATTTTGATTCATAAAAGATTTCAAGTTATAATTCCGAGGAATCAAAATCACAATATAGGTAAAAACTCATTTAATTTCAAATAATCAAAATTATCAAAAAGAGATTCAAGATGAAATAAATAGACTTTAGATCTCTTGAAATGTTAGTGATTTCCTTTCTCCCCTTTGTCATTGTAAATAAGAAAGAAGAAAAAAGAAAGAAGAATAATACATAACAAAAATTCAAGTCATAAATTATCATGTCAAGTAGTATATCATGGTTTATTAGGATATGTCTCATTTTTAGTGAATAGCCAAAGGAATCGTAGGAGTACAAAGGATGAAAAATCTTGACTCATAATAAATCTCAATTTAACAATCAAGGAATCAGTATCATGATTTGGATAAAAACTTATTTAAATTCAAATTATCAAAATCACTTTTATAGTTCAAGAGATTCATAAAAATAACAAAATCGATTCATTAATTTCTTTTTGAAAAATTTATAAGATAGAGAATTTTGAAGAAAAATGTATCCCCTTTTTATTTCATACAAGCATGCCTCTGTCTTTTAAGCTAAACACAAACATGCATCATTATTTAAAACTAAAAAAAACTTTCACTGCACTAAAGATAAATAAGCCATAAATCACAAAGATCATCATGCATAATTTTGAAATATAAACTCATTAAGCATGATTACTATGCATCATTAAATCTTAAAGTATGGTTTCATTGAACATAAAACATCTTCAATCAAAATCAAAGAGCAATAGGAAAATCATCAAGATATACATTATTGTTTCTTAAAAGCATACACAAGATTTATCTTAAGCATTAGATTTAAGTGTAATATTTTGTTCCTTTATCATAAAACATGTAATTTTCATGATCAATATAATTTTTTAAAATCACTAGAAAGAAAAGCATAATCCCCTTTTTATAATGTTCTATGCTAAAATTCTATCATTCAACAATAATCATCATCAAAATCTTTCTTTAATAAATTTGAATTTAGATAAAATCTGTAATTCGTTTTTATGCTAGCACGCCAAAGTTAGAGCAATCAAGATTAATGAGTTATCCAAAGATTCATTACCAATGATTTTATTTTAATAGTTTTTTATTATTACTTAGGCTATTGAACTTTGAAAGAGTATTAGATCTTAAGTTATGTGCCTTAAGTATCTACTTTCAAATCATTACTTAGTGCTCCCAGCCTTGTTAAGAGATAACTTTATATTATGTGAGGTTTTGATTTAGGTTCTCATTTGAGTTTGGGTCCTTCATAATATGTTTTTCTATTTTCTTTAATGGCTTAAGGTTGTTTATGGCTCCTTTAGGAATCCAAATTAATTTATGTGGTCTATAATTTTTAAATTAATACTTATAGGCAAAGTGTCAACATTTATTATAAAAATTACAAGTATTTTTGGCCAAAGAGTGTAATATGGGTCTTCTAACGAGGATAGTTGGCTTTTGATGAGTCTTACTCACAATGTCAATACTTTCCTTATGAACATGACACTTATCAACATGGATCATGTTTAGAGACTCATTGTCTATATTAAGCCCTTTTTTATTTTATTATAGTATGTCATTTTCTTGTTTAATTACCTCTAGTGACTCATACTTAGAACAAGAAAACATGATGTTGATGCATTATTCAAGATTTCATATTTAGTGTATGAATTATGATGGTGATGTATCATGCATTTGTTCAAATTTATTAACTAAAAAATCATGCTCTTTCTTAAGTAATTTATAAGATTTGCTAATTATTCTAAATTCATCGTAAAGCTCATGAAAAATATTCGATAATTCATCAAAAGTAAATGAGACTTTGGAGGAATCACTTACCTCATTGTTGATGACCATAAGCGCGAAATTCTCCACTTCCTTTTGATTGTGCTCTTCATCTTCGGAGTGCATTGGCTTCTTGCGTTCATAGCAAGAGTTATTATCCATGATTTTAAAATTATTTTTATGATTTATGTTTATTAATCTATCCTGTTCATTTATCAAAGGTTCAAAATCCTCATCGCTCAAGATTTCACTCGATGAGTCATATGTCATGCTCATTTCAAATTCCTTCATGTTCTTTGGAGTGTGTTCTTCAAGTTCATTTTTGTAAATCTTTTTATTTAATGATTCACTTGATTTAGTTATGCTTTCGTGTGTTATTTCTAATATATGTCATATATCGAAAGCCGAATCAAAATAAGAAACTCAATCGAATTCAGTTTTATCGAGTGCACAATATAAGACATTCATAGTCTTTATATTTAATGAAAATATTTGTTTTTCATAATCATTCCAATCATTTATTGGATTGGGTGACTTCTGAAAACCTTTTTCAATAATACACCACAAATCAAGATCTATTGAAGTCACAAAAATATGCATTCAAATTTTTCAAGATGTGTAGTCCGTCCCACTGAACATAGGAGGACTTGCGATGCATCGATCCTTATTTGTGCCAAACAAAGCCATTTACTCTAGTGGGTGTTTAATCCAAGGGTAAGACCTTGCTCTAAAATCAATTGTTATGATTAATTGGTATTAAGAGGGGGGGGGGGGTGTAAATTAGTGCAAGAGTAAATTCTCATTTTTAACGAAAAACTTTTCGCTTGAAGTAAGATAGAAAAATTCGAAGTTTTTCGTTCAAGTAAAGCAAGTGAATGATTCAAAGAAAATGCTAAGTTTCTTGCTTAAAAATTACTCAAGAAGGAACAAGTAAATCCGAATAAAAAGATAAGCAACATCATAAGTCAAGTGCTTGACTTGAAACCTTGCTTTCAAATAGTAAATAGAATCGAGAGCGTCTATTGGTATTTTGTTGAAAACAATTAAGAACTCGACAATTGTAAGTAGTAAATGAAACTAGTAAGAAAACTCACAATTATAGTGGTTCGTCACCAACCGACCTACATCCACACCCAAGTCCTCCTCCTTGAGATATATCGGCGTCCACTACTGATCTTCTTTGGGTGAAGACCAAACCCTTACAACTTAAGCTTACAAGGGAGACTTCAAAAAATTTTCTAACTTTAAGCTCACTCCTTTCCCCATTTCTTTTTTCTTACAATTCATACATAATTTTTTCACAGAATATAATCCCCAAAATTATTGTATGGAATACAAGAAAACTTAAGGTATTTATAGGTCCCAAATGACTTCAGAATTTGGAGCCAAAATTCAAATATATCCGAAAAATTTGGGTACGAGCAGTTCACACGTCGGTGCCGGTGGTGTAGTCGCCCGAAAACCTGGTACGGGTTGTTTACCTATCGATCCTGGGTAGTTCAATCGTCATCAGCCACCCGAAAACCTGTACAGTCGCTCACCGGCGGTTCAGCCGTCGAGAATCCCGGAAAAGTGATTCCCTTCACTTTTCCAATCTCAACTTGAATCACATATTTACCAATTCTCTAGTTAACCAATTGAGCTCAACCTAAGCTTAATCAAATCGTTTTAGTGGACCAGGATGCCTCATTGAGTTGATTTGGATTCCTTCCAAATCACACTCATTTTGGACTCAACCTTAACCTACGACTTAAGGATTACAATCATATATGACCACTAAGCTTAATAACATCACTCCCGCAATCCGACAACCTCCGGCATTCCCTGTGGCGAATCTCACGGTCTTCTTCTAGCGATCTCCTAACGTGTTTCTAGCGATCTTCCCGATACCTTCGGCGAAGTCCTAGTAAAGTCCTAACGAACTCCCGACGAGCTTCCACCGTATCGTCGAATCCTTGGCCTGATGTCTAAGCTTGATCCTGGGTTCATGTCTGATTTATAATTCATTTTCACCATCGTGGTTAACCTGCACAATACTAACTATGACTTAATTAATTACAATCATAATGGCCAACACATCCACTTCAAGACCCTCCCAACTCTTGACAAGTTTTTCAATTACCCCCGATAATCTTCCGACGAGTCTCGGTCTTCTTCCGGTGAACTCCCTTGCGCCATCCTGGCAAGCTCCCGATGCCCTCGACGAGCTCCAAACACACTCTGAGCGAGTTCCCAACCACGTCGTCTGAACTCGAGCCTGATGCCTAAACTTAACTTTGGCTAAACCTCTGATTGTATTATTCACCCTGTCATAGTTAATCTTGCATCAATCAACTCTAACAGTCTTGTTAGATCAAACACTCATTAATTGATTTCATCATCAAAATTTGAGATTCAATATGTACAATAAATATTATAAATCAACCATTGAGATGACACTATTTGAAGTATATATTATAGAAAGTACAGATCACATATTCATTAGGATGAAATTGGTGAAAAATAATATTTAGGGCCAGATTTGGTGAGAGATATAACAGAGGAAGTACTACAAGAGATTTGTTAAAGGAGTTACTATAACAGAGGAATGTTATATCGATAATAAGAGGAGACCTTTAGAATTTGAAATAAGCAATCAAATATTATTAAAAGTGTCACCAATGAAATGAGTTATGTAGCTTGGGAAAAGAGACAAGCTAAGTCTTTGATATATAAGACCATATAAAATTCTTGATGTGGCCTACTGACTAGTTTTACCTTTTGCACTAGCAAAGACGCATAATGTATTTCATGTATCAATATTAAGAAAGTCTTGCTATCCTTCTTGTGTTCTAGAAGAATAACCAATAAAATTAGATGAAAATTTGACATATGAAGAACGAGCTGTATAGATTCTTAATGGAAAGGAAAAAGAATTTTGTAGTAAGAAGATGGCTTTAGTTGAAGTGCTATAGATGAATCATGCAAAGGAAGCAACCTGGGAAAGGAAAGAAGAAATGCAAGAGAAATATCTATAGCTATTCAGGTAAAAAATTTTGAGGATAAAATTTTTATTGGGAGTGGAGAATTGTAATGTCTGTCTCACACACATTGAACTACAACTACCATGCTAATAGAAATACAAATGATATGAATATTTTACCCTCATTTTGTTATATAATGTATGATATCTATGCTTTATAGATATGATAAATGACATACTCATGTTTTCGGCTTTTTGTGATTAAAGTACATCTTTTCTAAAATAATATTCTCAGCGTTCTATAAAATATTGATTGAGCATGCATAATCATTAGTGTTTAATTTAAGCATATCATAATAATCAAAATGTGCTAGTAAACTTAAATATGAGATTAAGTTATGGTAATAAGCATACATATAGTGATTAGAAGTGATGGTTGAATTTTAATCGGTCTTAAGTGAATCTCAAGGCTTGAATGAGTTTGATAATGATTAAATTAAGGAAGTTTGAGTTTTAAATATTATATATGTGAAGGATAATGAAAAAATCAATTGAAGATGCAAATAAAAAAGGAATATTATACTAAATGTTAAGATACATAAGTGAGACAGAAGGATGAGTTTAGACCAAAAATATAATCTTTATCAAATTAGATTAAACTCAATTGAAATTGTTGTAATATTAAAATTATATTAGTAAAAAAAGAAAAAAAAGAACAACTTAAAATGAAGCATAATGAGATTAAACCATATATCTTAAGGTAACCTCTAAGCACTACTATTTTATTTTAGCCTTTTTCTCTTTATCAACCCGATAACCCACGATCATTTCTCTCCTTTATATATTCTCTCAGCTTTTTTCATAGAGGCTAGGAAATCCCAGCTCTAAGGAAGATTGAGGTAAGAAAAACATAATTCTTCTCTTGCTATACCTAGGATTTTAGTTTTATAAATTATACACTAATTCTTTTAGCTATTTTTGAGCAATCTAGACTTTGAATTAATCTTTGAATTTTGGATATAAAACTATATGGATCTCTTATGGTTCTAAGGGCTTTGGTATGACTTTAATATGAAACTAGTGTATAGAGTTATTACTATTCTAATATGAGGTACATATGATCTCATATTTTCTAAGAAGGGATCTTATCCAAGCTAATTGGCCCCCTTAGAAATATGATTAGATTCTATCTTATCAATATGTTTTAAAATGTTCTCTTAGGGTTATGTGAGATTTAGAATTGAGTGAATACCATCTTTGTACACCAAGATATGAGGTTTATAAGTTCAGATGGTCTTGACCCATATTTACTAGAACAGAATAGTTGTTGGTAGTTAAATTAGGAAGGTAGTTTAGCTTTCAAATAATTCTATTTTAAGCTAAACTTTAGTGTGTATTTAGTTTTATATGTCTTTTAGTTTTGTATAAAATTTGATAAACATTTAAGATCGTTTGGTTAGCTAGAACGATAAAATAAAAAAAAATTCATAGAATTGTGTGATGGTTTGAGTGTATCTAAATAGTTCATTTGACTCTAGAATGAATTATTATGATGTGCGGTATAAGAGTGCACGTATATATTATGATATGCGGTGTGTGAATATACAGATATATCACAATAACATGTCATGTGAGAGTACACATACATGATATGGGGAGCAGAAGTCCATGAATTTGTTACACTTCCTACATGTGCATTTAAGTATTTTAAATTATTTCGACATAGAATTTTATCTTCTTATTGTGCATATAATATGTTGTAGGGTTATATTTGCTAAAGAAATAATATGATGAGGTGTATATCGTTAATGTCTTATACCGATGATTTTAAAATATTATATACATGACATGATGCATGTTCACCTAAATTAAGTTATAAAGACTTATAATTATTGAGTGATTACTCACTATAAATCATATTTTGCTGGTAAGGATACTAGAACCCCACCCAAGTGATTAAGGAAGTGAGCATGTGTAAGCTCATGTCAGTGCAAATATAGACATTAACTTATGAGCATTTTGTGTGTATAAATTTCGAACATATTTTATTTGTATTTTTCTTTGGTTAGATGTTATAAGTATGTACACAGTGTTAAAAATATTATGTACAAAGAAAATCTTTTCATTTTATTTAGTAAGATAATATGTTTTAATTTTAAAATTATATAATTTTTGTTCCACCCTATCGATAGCAGTAATGAAAATTGAAATGTGTCATACTACTTTAGTCATGCACATAGGGTATGGGTGAAAATAATAGTAGGGTGTTATATAAAATAGCATTCCTCACCTGTTAAAGTGGGAACACATCCATCCTGATAGTAGATGGATAAAGCGTCTAATTGTCATGTTTGACAACCTACTAATCCTTAAAGGGAATCATCCTTTACTTTACTATACTAGCCCTCTTATAGTTGACCAGGTCCTTTTATCATATATCATTTCATAACATGTCATTATATCATGATATGATTGTATGATCAACTCAATCAATCAGATTTACAATCATAAGATAATATATATCATAGGAGGATGATAAAGGAGATTTGATCCAATAGGTGCTACTTAGTGCATGATGGCTCCAAGCTTCTATCATGTGAGGCATAACCACATGGATATCTCATATCCAACCTAAGAGATCAGTCATTTGTCTGTCACGCATCATGTATGCATATGCATATATAATGATGCAACATAAAAATAATAAGTAGGTAGATGGATTGTTTATCATGCATCAAGTTTTTATATGCATATATATGGTAACATAAAAATACATCTGTAGATAAATTATTGAATGTCAAAAATGTGTCAAAAGTAATAAGATAGATGCATGTAGTATATGACATATGAGACAGTCCAATGGTGGCTTCATACCATAATGTGCTCATAGCTCGTTAGACTACTCGTCGTATTCATCAACAAAAGTCAATAGATCATTGAACATTTGGGGCGGATTGAGAATTACATAATTTATTTTTGATCCAATTTCACAATCATACTTTTTAGATATCTAATAATATTCAAAAGGATAATTCAAAAATATTTTTGATAGTCAAGATCTCAACTTTCTTATAATGCCCTATGAGAGGTAAAGTTTTAAGAATAACTAAATATATCTTAAATATGATTCCTAGTAATTCTGTTCCATCAACTTTATTTCGGTTGTGAATAGATAGAAAACTCAATCTTAAACATTTACATATTTGTGGTTGCTTTGTAGATATTAGCATCTTCAATCTACATGAAAAAATTAGATCAAAACTTGTTTCTAGATATTTCATTGGTTATCTAAAAATTCAATGGGTATATATATTATTACCCTAATTATGAGAATAGTTGAATATGATGATTCAAAATACCTAGAAAATAGTAGATAAAGGACAATGAAAAATCTCAAAATTTGATCTCGATATTAACGAGATATAGGTTGATACTTATTTATCATTTTTATTCAAGAAGTTATTCCTAAAATCACTAAACAATTTGATAAAAGTATATAATAAAATAATATTAATGAACTTCTATATAATTTTGGTATCATTGTTGATGAACTTATTGAACAATCACAATTGATAGCTTTAAAAAAAATCTCAAAGAGAAAAGAGATATTATTTCTTATTATTATGTGATATATCTATAAGAATAATATTATAATATAAGAATCAAAATAGATGCCCTATCATTTTCATAAGCCAAAAAAAGTAAAAATTTTGAAAAATAATGTGATACAATAAAAGAAGAGTTGAGAAAAATAGAGTAGAATGATATCTAAGAATTCATCAAAGTACTTGCTAAGTATAAAAGAGCTAGTTGTAAATTAGTCTTTAAGACTAAACATGACTCAAAGCGTTATGCCGAATGATATAAAGTTAAATTGATGGTCAAAAATATTTTTTAGAAAAGAAGATATTGGTGATAACGAAATTTTTTCATCAATTTTTAAAAGGATATTAAGAATCGTTATGATGTAGTAGCTCATTATGACATTGAATTATATTAGATGAATGTCAAAATAACTTTTCTAAATGGGTATCTAAATAAGAAAATTTATGTGGAACAACTTAAAGATTCATAGAGAAAGGAAAGAAAAATTAGGCTAGCAAATTTAGAAAATCTATTTATGATTATAAATAAACTTTTAAGTTTCATTATACTATTTCTTCCTTCAGATTTAAATAAAATATTACTTATTACTATTTAAATATTAAGGTCAATAGGAGCAAACTTGTTATATTGTTCTTATATGTGAATGATATTATGCTTATTAGTAGTGATCTCACTACTTGGTTTATTGCATAAAATCAAAAAATTTCTCGTTAATAGTTTTGAGATAGTTGTTATGATTGAGACAACTTATTTTTTGGCGTAGAGATGTTTAGGGAATATATCTTAATCATTGTTAAGATTATCTTAGAAATGGTATATTAATCAAGTCCTAGAGAGATTTAGTATGAACTTTGTTCAGTAAATATTGTGCTATAATCAAAAGTGAAATTTTAGTCAAAGTCAACATTTTTAGAATGACTTAGAAAAGAATTAAATGAAAGAAAATATTTTTTTAACTATGCACAATTGAAAGTCTATTATATTCTTAAGTCTATATTTAACTATATATTAATTTTACAATTGGAATATTGGGTAGATATTAGAGTTATATAGGAATAAAATATTGAAAGACTTCAAAAAAATAATAAAATATCTATAAGGGATGAATATATGCCTACATATAAGACATCAAATTAGCTTGAAATGCTAGTATTTTCATATGTTGATTATGTAAATTACCTCAAGAATAGGAAGTCCACCTTATAATTTATATTTGTATTAATTGGAGAGATAATTTATAAAAAATATAAGCTAATATATATTATTATATTATCAATAATATATGCTGATTTCATATATATTTTAAGACCACTAATTAGGCTTTATGATTATAAAACTTCATATCAGAACTTGGTTTAGTAAAAAACAATTGTTAACTCATTGAAGTTATTTTTGTTTTCTTCTCTAAGAATAGTAAGACTCTTATATTTTTAAGCATATTACATAAAATATTTGATGATTAGATAAAATATTCAGAAACAAACTAGTGTAAGTTGATTTTTTGAGTTCTATTATTTTGATTGTTAACTCATTTAGTGAGGTCCTACAATCTATGATTAAAGAATATATTTTTAGGATGAGACTTATAAGCAATCTATAAAAGATATGATAATACATATTCAAGCGCACATTATTATTGATATTTTTTACTTGATTAAAGTTATTTATTTTTGTTATCCTGGTTATATTTATCTATATATATATTATAGTTGAATATAATGATAGGATTATCTGGATAAAATAAGTTATAGGGATCATTATGAATTATATTGAGAAAGACTAACATTATTGCAATATATAAAATGGAGTATGACAAAATTAGGTGCGTAAAATGTTTCTCGAAATTTTTAAAACTCAATTGGGTAAAATTATTTTTAAATAAAATTTTATATTATTTTGATTTTGAACTCTTTTTTTATATTTTGTCAATTAGTGGGCCTAGAGAGAAAATGTTGGATTTTGTGACCCTAATTAATCTTAGTTAAGATATACTAAAATTATAATTGGATTCTGATTACGGTTATTGGTTAATAAAAAGGAAGTCCACTTATATTAAGTAACCTTATAAGATGATATTAATAAAAGGGACTCTCCTAATTATTTCTTTCTAGACCCTCTATTTTTAACTATATTGATAAGACCTTCTAAGGATCTATACATAATAAAGACCTCTTCTCTCATCTCCTTAATAGGTCCATAACTATAAGTTATAGTTATCGTGTGAAAGATAGGAATAGAGGAGATGATTCTAGCTCTATGTGCAGATCTGTGTGGTACTACAGTGACAAAGGTGTTTTGAGATGATAGAGATGCTTCGAGACAATAGAGATATTCAATTAATTATTGTATATAAAAGGTATGCACCATACTTATGATTTCAATTCTAGCATTAAGTTTTTCTGCCTTATAATTATTATTTTATGCTTATAATTGGTATTAGAGTCATATTATTAAAATCCAATTTAAAGAAATTAGATCTATTTATGTTAGATCTGTTTTCGATATTATTTTTGTTCTTCCTTTCTCAAGTCATAACTAGTCTTATGCAATCCCATAGGTGCAGTAATGCCTAGTAACGTGATATTTCCTATGGCATGTTGTAGTTTGTGGGTTTATGGCTTATAGGTTGAAGAGATCACAAATTTCCTATGGGATGGATGCGACATCACATAGATCCCAATCTTCCTTTTCTCTCTTTTTTAAGTTGATAATAATTTTCTCATAATTTAATCATAGAATGTTAAAAGTATAGTTAGATAGTCAAGAACGAGATCCTAATCAATTTAAATCACCGAATCTCTTTTATAAATCCATATCGATCTAACAATGTTTTATATCAATCCTAAAATTAAGATGAAATATCGATAAACAAGGATCATGACATGAGAAGATGATATCTGATCTTTATGAGGTTCAAATTTGGTAATCCATCAGCTCGATATGACTTTTGGAATGAAAGTTTTGATAGATGAGAGAACTATCATTCGTGAATAAGTGTAAAATCAAAAGAAAATAATCTCTATTGCTTGTAAAGCTTAAAATGTTAACTATAAGGTTGAAAGCAACAAAATTAAAAATGTCTATTAAGGTTATAGGCACATAGGACATAAGTTATCTTTGGACCACTCTTGGTAGATTGGGTATTGTTGTCGGTTTTAATCTTCTCTTTTTCTCTCGTTGCTAGAACCTCCTTATAAGGTTTAGACAATAAGAAATTGTGAAAGCTTGATGTAGAGCTTTGGCTACTAGAACTCGAGGAAAAAGAATATAGTTGGAATGAATGATTGTATCTTATAGAATTTTTTTCTCTCTCTTCTCGTCTTTTTTTTAAGACTAGAAGTTAGGGTCTATTGTGGCACTTGCTAGGGATTTATTTTATTGCCCTTATATGGGGATGCATCCCTTGTTATATAGGGATAGGAGCATCCCAAGTCTTTAGAATTTAAGGACTTTCCTTATACTACTACTATACACCTTTTTCTTGGTGACTATATTTGGGTGAGAGATGCCCTAATCTGAGTCGTATTAGGACTTTGATTAAGGTAAGTGGGCTGCTATAACTTAGACTTTACCTTAGCCCAACATAGCTATAAGTCTTGAAAGGGCCCTTAGATAGGGATCAACCAGACTAATTGAATGGTGTTAATATTGTCATTGATCACCATCAATAAAACGTGAACTGAGTATTAAAATGGAAAGAGAATGATTACTATTGGCAAAGGTGGTATCCACTATTCACTCCTCTCTCTGTCTCTCGCCATCAACATCTTCTCCACCATCGATCTTGCTCCCTTGATGGCTTGAGAAAATAGAGGGGCATCATGGTGTATTTATAGGATAGAATTATAATCTAATTAACTTAACTTGATTTGTGCTTCCTAATCTGATTAGTATTTTCTTTAAATATCCACCTCCACTTTAATCAAGATATGCATTCCTAACCTAAGTAGGAGAGATATCATATCTAATGTAAATTATGAAAATACCCTTACTAAAATAAGACTTAGATTTAATTATGAAATATACAGAGTAGCCTTAGGTAAAATTTGGGTATAACCATGTGCTTAATCAAGCTTATGACCAAAGAAAACTTTATACGTTTTGTTTAAAATATAGTGTTAGTGTTCCCAGTTAATATATACTTATGTTTTCATGCTAACAAAAAAAATCTTGTGACACTATTTTAGAAATTTATAATACTTAGGCAAGGATGACCAACTACAAAATTAATTTTTGAAAAATGAAGATCTTCCCACACTTGGATTCTATTGCTGCCTCCTGATCTTGATGCCTCTTTCTCAATACCATGGTAAGATTATGTTTCATATTTATGTTTCCAATGTGAATTCGTGAAGCAAATTTTAGGTCTATTAGAAAATAATTTTTTTTTTTTTGAAGTTTCAATATTTGGAGGAATGGAATGTCGGGAATGGCTCAGGAAAGGGATGAATATGCTACTCTGGCCTAGAGAACTTTATTATATATACTTTTTTGGATAGTATGGAAGACCAGAATGATGGTATTTTTAATAATAATAAGTTTACCTGGTAATCTTCTACAGAATCATTAGTGTTATAGTAATTCAGTTTGAGGGGATCAAGAGGAAGCTTCACTCCGTCTGGGTGGTGTGGGCTACCTGATTCTAGATAAGTTAAGCTTAATGCAGACAGATAATATGAGATTAAATCCAATGATGGGGGATTGAGTTTTTAACTAGTAGGGCGTCTTGATTTCTTGCAATTGTACACTTTTTAAGTAATTAAGGAATGCTTTATTAGTCTAGTCGGTAAGGTGTATCCAGCATTATTGTGGACACGAATATTAAGATTTTGGACAAGCAAGCATCTCAAGCTGTGAACTTGTTAAGAATATATATTTTTTTTATTTACGTTTTAACTGATTTCACTCAGTTTAGACTAAATCATGTTTATAGGGAGGGCAATAATTACGTAAATCGGATGGCAAAGTTTAGGAGCGACACCCACCTCTCTTACATACTAGAGTCGAATCTCACCAACTTTCTCAAATGATAAGGTAGGTGTATGACTATATTATTCACGCATGATTGTAGGGTGTGATGCGGAATTGAAAGTCCATGCAAATAAATCTCGTGATTTACATCACCGAGTTGTGAAATCTTAATAGATTGATGGTTGGAGTCCATACATCTTAATTTTACATCATGTTGTCCAGTGTGGCAACGAGGAGGAGGGGCGTCACCTCTTCTATGGGGCTCTGGAATAGGGGATCATCGACGTATGAGATACCAAGTTATCCTTCTCAACATGTAAACCTTCCTTTTCACCAATCATCAAGTATATATCAACATGTTTAATCAAGCACTTCTCCAAGATTTCCTTCTTCATTTTAAGAATAATAAAAAGCCCATCTAATTATTCTGCAGGCAGTTCCAAATCAAATGTATCAATTAGATTAGTAATTACAAAGATTTGATATATTGATCTGCCTCGATTGTCAATGTTTTGATGTGCTATTAATTAAAAACTGAATCAAGAGGCAGACTGTACTTTTGTGGAGCAAGCAACATATATAGCAGTGGAAAGGGGGAAGAGGCATTATAATTTTAAGTATCTGCCTTCCAGATGGACAAACTTCTTCCCTTCCACTGCTACATATTGAGCTGGTAGCATCTATTTGTAATTTCTACATCCCTTCGTCTTTACCGAGACACTATTGAGAGCTCAAGCAGCTTAACATATTGCCTGCATTCTTCCTCTAGCTGTAGTTATGTGACACTGGCTTTATCCTAAATACGGCACTCTATTTTATTTCAGATCTTTTCTTACCTTATTGCATATGCATTCCAGCACCTTCAACAATTTGTGCATTTCTTCTCCCAAACGTTTATTGTTTGCATAAATTGCCTCATAGATCTTATTTATGTACACACATGTGTTTACACCAATCATCAATCCATAAGCATCAAAGTTGTCTCGCTCACTCAACTGTATAATACCTTTTTGTGTTGTTAGAACTAACAACATTTTTAGGCTGCAATAGTATGAATGCACATAAATTTAGCTTACAAATGTTTCTACCTAGAAAGACACTACCATGAAATTTAAATCTGATTTAGGATTTCGACAATCTTTATTGAGATGTATAGTCTGCTACCATTGAAAAAAATTAATACAAAGAAACAAAATCAAGGATAAAATATCTGTACCAGTTTGAAGGTATGCCCAGATCTGAAACCTTGATCCAGGGTTTCCAAGGATCAGGTAAGTGCAGTAAAAAGAGCAAAGGACAATTCCTATCTAGATTTAAATGGAAACATAGCAAATAGAAGTCTGAAGTTAAAACCACATTTTGATAACTGAACCCAGTTATATATCATATACTTGTTTCTGGAAAACAGCACGTCCCTTACCTCATGCAACAATTTTGTCATTGCTATACCAGATAAAATCACACAAAAATTGGCACTTGTTCCAGCAATTTCCAGATCTGGAAAGGAGACTCAAAATAGTACCAATCCTATATAAGATAGACGATGCTTGAAGATTTTGTATTACACCAAGAAAAGGGACAAGATGAAAATTTACAACTTACTATGGTCTGAGATAGATGCCTCTACACTTGCTGTACAGGTCACAAAGCTAAAATAAAAGATCAAGACACTGTGTATTCGCAGTCGAGCAGGCGAGTGAGGATTTCCTGACAACTCGGTCGCTCCTGTGGCTCTGCCCAACAATCTGCAATGGGAATATCTGTTAGGTAGGTATCTGCTAAAGCTCTGTTGATTTGAGGCATCTGGGCATATCACAAGAATTTGGATAAGTTTCAAAGTACCTGAGATTAGCTTGCCAAGTGGACCTTCAGGAATCTCTAGTCGTGTCCCTTCGTTGGCAACTGCATATATCACCTGAAAAAAGATGATAAAAGCGGGGATTCCTCTTAGGTGATATTCTGGAAAATGATATTGCAGACAAAAATCGAAGTTCACTTACTTGAACTGCTGGTGTGCCTTCCCATGGCCTGTCGAGGGTGCAAAGCTCCCACATTATAACACCGAGGCTAAATATGTCACATTTTTCTGTAAATGGTTCATTGCGTATGAGCTCAGGAGCCATCCATTCTGGGGTGCCTGCAGATGAGTTATCTCTCAAGGGACCATCTGTCATGACTCGTGAAAGCCCAAAATCGCATATCTTGACTGTCCAGTGTTTATCCACAAGGCAATTTGCACTTTTAAGATCGCGATGGACTATCTTCATACGATGAATGCACATCAAACCCCTTCCACACCAGAAAAATAGGTAAACAGAAACTCAGGCCAAGTTGTCACTTACAGTAAGAAATAAGATTATGGAAAAATATTTCTAAAGATCATTTTGCGAAAGCTACTAATGCACATTAATAGCCCCATGGAGTTATATTGTATGCATGCCCAGAAACATAATACAATGATTCCTGATTATGATTTGGAGCTACACACTCGTAGCATGCAAACAGAAAAAAGTTCCTTTGGCTTTTTCCACCTAAGCAGTACATCCAATCAGCTAACAAGTCAGTTGCACAAAGAGATGCTTTTTCAGGAAATAGTTTATTAAAGGGAATACACAAGTCATAAAGCCTATACTGATTTCTGAAATTTAAAGGAGAAAACATATAGTAATGTCATCATGAAATGACTAGAAATGATTAGGAGAAAAACTTGTCTTTTCATTTATCATTTAGAAGGCAAAGCTTACTAAGAACCAAATAAAACTAATAACCCATGGATGAAGATACAAGCTTGATGTCTCCTAACTCATTCTAAAAATGAGATGATTAATAGGATTAACAATAAGATTAAGTCTGAAATTTCACAATATGAAAAATATGACACTATTATCCAAAAACAATTGGATATGTCATCTGGAAGCTTGAACAAACTCATTTATTGACAGGGTCAAGGATTTGAATATTTGGGAGGCTAAGCAAATAAAGTTGGGCTGAGAGGAGTAACAGAGCAAGAGAACTTGTAGAGTTGGCATGTGTTGACTTTATTTGAATTATCTAAGAAGAGTCCCAACCTAATTAGAAAGACCTAACATGGGGATGATCAGTGGAACCCACACCAATCAATGAGTTAAAATCTATCTAATATTCTCATGTTTGAGTTGCTCATCAGAATGTAAGAAAAACACCATAACTGAAGGTCATCAATCGTCACTGCTCAGAGTAGTATGCATATCAATGTAAGAGCTATCCGTGACAATAAGACCCTCTAGTCTTATTTTTTATTGGATCTACACTGGTATCATGGAATCTGTGTTAATAGTGTTAATTCATTGTATAATGCAGTTGATCTTGTTTTATCTTTGTTAGCTTTCTGTTTAGTGAAAGCTTATAATCCCCATACTTTTGTATACGCTACGAGGTACAGACCAAAGATTCAGGCACAATCCAGTGCTTGTCACGGTGGTACACACCAAAGATTTCAAGTTTTCAAGACAAACAAAGAGTCAAAAGACTAGAAAACTTAAAAATATTGTAGAGGTCAATCTTGATAGGTCAAAATCTGGTTTCTTGGAGAAAAACATGAGCCTAGAAAAGCAAATAGTCATGGATTAAATGTTTCATATTATTCAGGACAAAAAACAATCACAACAAACCTAAGAATTCATTCATGAAACCAACAATTGAAGAAATAATTTACAATGAGCAATTGGAGCTAGGATGCACAATCCAGCCTCCATTTCAACCAGAAAGATGTAACTGAAGCAAGGTTTATTGACATATTTACAGATGCTAGCGCAACCATCTATACTGAAGTACTCTAAAAGAATTTAAGAAAACAGTTAAGCTGCAATATATATTTATAAGTGCAACACAACTAGACTGGCCTGATTCTTGTCAGAGAAATAAAGAAGCATATATGAGATGTTGACAAATGTGGAAAAAAAAGATTGGATATTATATGGGCATACCTGCAAATGTCACGAAGCATTTTTAATCTCTTACGCCAGCTCAGTTTCTTTTTCTGGCCACTCATATGCATAAGATAATACAAAGATCCCATCTCCATATATTCAGTTACCATTGAGAGGTGAGGAGGTTTCATGCATGCACCAAGAAATAAAATAACTGCAAAAAAACACATATACAAAAATAAGGGAAAAACATCTATAAAGAATACCATATATATGTACATATATGAATATATACAATTTACAATTTATAGCTTCAAAATTTTAAAAGATCAACAAGAATATTTAAATGGGGTCAGTACGTTACCATTTGGATGTCGAAGGCGACTGAAACAGAAACATCGTATAGTCAGAAGACTAGCATATGAAGAAAGAAAAACCAAGCTTTCTAGATGGAAGAATATCAAACCTTAGTATGTAGATTTCATTGCAAAAATCTTCCATGTTCTCAGTTGTCAGATCTTGTTCCAGAAAGACTTTTATTGCAACATCAGTACCATTCCATATCCCACGGAAAACTTCTCCAAAGAATCCTGAGGTAAACCAAGTTCCTTTAAACCTACTGTTTCTCTCACTGTCAGGAGATTAAGTGCTTGGCACGGCAAATAAGAGAGAAGGAATAAAACAGATTAAACTATTACTCATGATGGTTGCACTTGATACAATTAAACAAAAAGAAGAAATTGTATTTAACTCTCCCACAAGTGAAAGCAAAAGATGCAATAGAAACGATGT
This sequence comes from Ensete ventricosum, assembly GCA_029747655.1. NCBI lineage: Eukaryota > Viridiplantae > Streptophyta > Magnoliopsida > Zingiberales > Musaceae > Ensete > Ensete ventricosum. The sequence goes on along the minus strand of JAQQAF010000003.1, from coordinate 19,311,120 downwards.
GTCGTGTGCATGTGTATAGGAGAGAAAAGATGTATGACTCCAATTGGAGAATTTTGGAACACTTCCAAGTTCCAACCAATATTCTCATATAGCTTATAGACTAGTATTGAAAGTTGAAACCATGAAATCCCTTTCTGCCTCATTACAATATCATCTACCGTACGGGCTTAAGAATGTGCTGAAATTGTTTCACCATAACACATCTATTAAGAATAAATACAACTTTGCCAGTCAATATATGGAACAACAGCATGCTTGTTGGAGCTTTCTTTCTATAAGTTACATGACTTTCTAACGGATTTATAGTAAATAATAGACAAGTTCCAACTTCAAATAAGTTTTATACAATCAAACATACTAACTTTTATAGGCTATAAGCCAATGTAGCACTAATAATTCGATATTTAGATATCAGTTGCAATTATGTAGGCCAGTGACAATGCTGAAAAGGCCTGAGGTATTCTATCAACATATAGACCAATATGAACAATGGTATAGGCTCCAGTAAATGTAAAAGAAACAACACAGCAATATGTTGAGGAGGGTGTTGAGGTACATCAAAAATCAAATTTGGTAAAAGCCAATACATCAAGAATCAACTCACAACAGCTAAATGGTCTTATTGCACTACTATCCTTGCTCCAATTAAAGTATTCTCATTTACTCCACTGGCAATGGCATTGAATTCTTTAGATGGTTGATGGGCCTTCCTGAGCTATATTTAGCTGACATATACACTAGCCTAAGACTCTAAACACAAAGGCCTATTTGACTATTCTGTTGGTAAATCATGAAGCATGGTACAATACATCAAACCTAAAAATATTCAGTGATCATGCATGGTACAATACATCAAACCTAAAAATATTCAGTGATCATGCCACATATCAACCTTTTAAATTTGGTACACTGGGCAAGATAGCCCACTGTGGAACCTAAGAGTTAGCATTCAAATTCCTTCTCGGTTGCTTAGATATGCACTTCACTGGAGGGCTTAATCTAAGTATTTTTCACTTAGAAAATTCATGACATATTTTTTTCCTGGCAAGTCAGCTCCCCCATAAGTAGACAATTGTTACCAGTAAATCTCCTTTATTATCTTTTAGGTCTTAATCCAAGATCTTTTGCTTAGAAAATTCATGAGACATCTTGTTTTCCTATCAAGTCAGCTCCCCTACATTTAGACAATTGTTACCAGTAAATCTTCTTTATTATCTTGTATTTAGCATCCCATCATGATGCAGTTGAATTCAGCAATGAACTGAAATCCTTAACCAATTAATTTACCTCCTATATCACAGAATTGACCATTCAAGGATGTCTCGGCCATTAATTAGATGACCATCCTCTTATACAAATCAAAGAACTTAGAAAATCCATATTTTTTAATTGTACTCTCCATTTAGCAGGGGAGTTAGTTGAACATTTATTAAAGCAGATAATAAAATATTCGGATGAAGAGAGTAAGTTCTATTTTGTTTACTAAAGAAATGAATCCAATTGTTCGAAAAATCTACAATAATTCAGTTCACCCTCAGAGCACAAATTATGCGGTCACAGCAAACAGATCGTAAAGTGGAAAGAAACTTAAGATCCTGAGTCTTTATATCGAGGAGAAATAATAAGAGAACTTTTAAGTTAAAAGTTTTAACTCACTTAAGCATTTGTTAAGGTTCTTTGCTGGCAATATAAACACTGTTGGAAACAACACAGTTGATGTTACAGACTTTTAATACAATTGGATTTCTATAATGGAAAAAGCCCATGCAATCATCTAGATGGAAATTTTTTGATATTTTTAAATGTGATGCAAAACAAAACTTATTCCATATGTATCTACAGGCCTTCTGCAAAGAATCATCGAAAAAAATCACCTTGCGGTGTGAAGTATAGCAGCATAGTGAACAACCATTAAGATATTAAAGATTAATGTGAGACTGAAAAAAGAATGTAGACTGAAGAAGGATATAATGAAACATGAACATGGTTTGCAACTGCCAACATATGTTAACCAATATTAGTTAAATCCAAACATGGACTATTGTGAAAAAAATAGCCAAGCAAATACTATAAATTAAAGGAAAACAGAGATTCAATCAAAAGATTGGCAACAATTTTTTAGATCAATTCTTCCATTCACTAACCTAACTTTCTGCAAGCAATAAATAAGCCAGTGGCATAGGTTAAAGTCACAGAAACAAGCTAACAAAAAAAAAATGTATTGCAAAATAAAGTTGAAATGACAAATTATTATATGATCTTTATTGATCAGAAGTAACAGAAATCTGAAAATAAGATGTAAGCAAAATAAATCACTTGCCTATTCCAACACGCGTGCCAACAGTTAACTCTGAGAAATTGATGTTCCACTCTTCGAAAGGTAATAAAGGCTTATTGAGAAATGGAGATGACTGCAAAACTTTGTTCCAAGTTGATACCATATGTTCTGTTCTTGGAGAATCCCCAGTTCTCTCAGAATGCTTACTAATGTATTCATGAGGAGATGAAGGCAATGACATAGCCTTCTGACTGGAACCTGTTTGCTTTCTTGAGCTATTATATGCTCCAGAATTTCCAAATGATATTTCATCCTAGCCAACAAATCAGAGTAATATAAGGCCCAAAGCACAAATGACCTGCTTAAAATTACAAAAACACTGAAATTCCACAAGATGCAATATGGATGATAAGTGGTGTTATCATCTTAATGTGAAACACTGGAACGTTAGCAATGAATGTGGAGCAAGCATGGAAAATGAGGGCAACAATTGATATCCATTTTTCTAATCAGAGCTAGCTTAATGTAAACTAGTTTTATCATGAAAAATATCAGAAAGCAATATCAGTGAGATAATATGCAAAACGTTGACTCCATGATTGAACAACTCTATCTAGCCTAAGATGAGTAAACACCAAGAAAGAGTTGCAACTCGACAACATCAATAGCACATTTAACAGAATCCCATAACATGCTAATCAGAGCATATATTAAGCTATACAACTATGTTCATCAAAAAATGAGGCCAACAATTGATATCCATTTTTCTAATCAGAGCTAGTTTAATGTAAACTAGTTTTATCATGAAAAATATCAGAAAGCAATATCAGTGAGATAATATGCAAAACGTTGACTCCATGATTGAACAACTCTATCTAGCCTAAGATGAGTAAACACCAAGAAAGAGTTGCAACTCGACAACATCAATGGCACATTTAACAGAATCCCATAACATGCTAATCAGAGCATATATTAAGCTATACAACTATGTTCATCAATACACCAGCAAAATCAGCCATTTTGAGAATAAAAAAATTATAGAAATATAAAGTAGCATCACATGTAGCAAAGACTGAAGGACCACCAGCAATGTATACAACGCATCTACCACACAGGAATCTGTAGACATTACTTATGGTTGACCCAAAAGTACCCAAAAGACGGTCCGTCACTGGCCTTTGATACTCTTATAAGACCAGGATTTTGTAAGTACATATGCAATTCATATGCACATAATTCCAAAAAAAGTAGTGTGAGGAAAATTAACAGACAGAATCAGCTTTTATCTTGATAATAGAAGATGAACGAGAAAGAGCAGAAATTAACAAAAGAAATGATAGCAAAAAAATAATAATCAAGTATCTCAGGGATATATATGAAGGTTTCGGATCTCAATGGTACAAGTTAGTAGAGTCCAGTGTTACCCAGTCCAATCAAGTACCAGTATAGAGATACGTTCAATGAGTATGAGCAGATACAAGTTGGTATACTGCCTAATATACCAGTCCAATTGGTTGCTTGAACCAGTATTGGAACAAAAACTTAGTGTCATATATATATATATATATATATATATGTATGTATGTATATATATATATATACACACACACACATATATATGCACATATGTATACATTATATACAAATATATATACATATACATATTCACATCCATACTACCACTAGCTTTGAAATGTCAATAGTTCAACACAGAAACTCTACAAAGTTTATAGAAAACCAAAAGGGATGTCGAAGGTCCCATATGAGGATAGCCATAATCATGGAATCACGTTATGATCCATAACATCATTAAGAATGTAACAGCATACATATTAACTTGGTGTATATTCACACGTATAGTCAAGCTATTTCTGGTGTCTAAACGAATATGATCTTAGAATATGAGAATAAGAGGCAAATCGACTAACCTTTGGTACAGAGAAGCATACATTATTTGGTGGCTCATTCAACCGATTCTTGTCATTTGTGGCAGACAAGCATGAACCTTCATCACCATGGTCCCGCAGGAGACGATTTTGCTTTAGAGTTTCATTCATTGCTCGAACAGCCCTGGTAAGAATCAAGAAGAGAAGATCACTAAAACATGGGACTCAAATGATAGAAAGAGATTGAGATCTTTGTATTAGTTCAAAGCAAGACATGACAATAAAGGAGCAATTATTGGTCACTGCAAGTCTTAGAAAATGACAAGGATAACATCACTGCATATTTATAAACATAAAAAACTGAACCAAGTTTAGAACACGTGTAAATTTAAAATAATATAAATCACCACTTTTCATTGCCTAATAAAGATATGAACATAGGCTTGAACTAATTTTATAAACCTATCTTCAGATAACCACAATGACCCACAGCTTTTATCATCATTGAAACATTCCATAATATCTTATGCACACAAAAAATATGCTAATAAATATAGTTTCAGAAGTTTGATGCTGACCAATATCTCATTTCTTTGAGCAAATCAAGAAAAGATAATAATGTGTAGTTCTGGGTGATGCAATTAATATACATTTTACAAACTGTTGGGCACATTACTGTCTGAAATCATAATGGAATACTTCTGCAATTATTTGGATTAATATGCATTTTGCACTTGGCACATGTTTTGAAGTAAAACGTCAAACATAAAATGGTAACATAATTTTCTTGCAGAACACATGGAAATGTTTGTAGCAGAATGCAAAAGAAAAAATTGTCTAAAAACCATAAGGGATATGAAAAATTGTATGCAACATCAAAGTTGTGGAACTATGAACGAATTATAGGCATCGATAAGATAATTTTAAACAGAAAACAACCTCACTATATCATCACCAATTTCGGGTGTAATGCTAATACTTCTTCTTCTGATCCTACGAACATCAGAAGTTGATCCACCATCTGATCTGCAAGTGTATCATGAAACTAGAATACTTTGCATTTGGCTGCAAATAGAATATCGAACCAACATGCAACACCAAGAGAGGAGAAAGCATATGTGCCACATATGTCATTGAATCATCTTCTGATATGATGAACCAAGTGTACCAAAATCTTTACAAGTTATGAGTATAATGAAAAGCTGCAATAAGTAAATCAAGGTTTGTTGTACCGCCCAAGTCGGTATGGTACGGGCGGTACATACCGATCTGACGGGCAATCGAGACATGGATCACCCAAGTCCCTGCCGGCACACCCCGGCATACCCTGTGTTGGTATGCTGGTACACAGAAGTACATAACGTACCACCAGTCAACTGGGCAGCATGAGAAATCAAACCTTGAAGTAAATAAAACAAGAAATATTACCACAACTTCTTATACAGATGTAAAATTCATTGGATACTCATCAAGATAGCTGCACAAGATGTAGACTCCTTTGCAAATTATAAAAGAAATTGTCAAACAACATACTACTAGCATGTAACTACAACCTTAACCTTATATTACAGATAATATTGTTCCTCTTAAAAGCAAATTTTAGCATGTCTCTACAACCTTAACCTTATATTAAACAGTCTTATGGACACACTTTTATCCTGGACACACTACAAACCACATCAACCCATCACACACACACATAACAACATCACCAAAAAAAAAACACATAACCTACAGAAGCTATGAACTAAAAGTCAGGAACTTTGAAGTCTTTGAGTGAATTAAAATGTGACTTTAGTAAAGAATTATGATAATTTTCCTTGTAGATGGTACTCCTATAAAAGATCCTAGTTCACCCAATGGAATGCATACAAAATGACAGTACCATCAGAATATAACAAAACTTACAATAAAATTTAAACACACTGTAAAAAAGGAATTCTTTTTCATGAAACCCATCCAATTTAGAGAGGCACATTGATAGTGGGATTTAGAAGTAAGAGGTTATCATGACATTGCAAAGCAACAGAGTGAATATTCATATAATGATTAACATTGAGGTGGATTACAAGGTCTGATGCAGTAACTGGCTCAAATTACGGATCTGTGATTAAGTGCCTATGACTGAACTTTTATTTTTAAAGAACTATTGTTCCCAAGGAAGTATGCATTGAACCGCACCAGAAATCTTGCAAGCTAAAAAGTAGCCTTAACTGTGTTGTACAGGATCCGCAAATATCAATACACTAAAGGTCAAAGATAGCATGACAAAAAACTGGAATTGCTATAATTAAATGCTAAAATGAAAAATAAAATGTACCTTGATGCATCTACACCATCGGCAAATTCTCTAAATGGTTGCCTGTCACCACTAAGCATGGACCACCCCCCTGCTTTATAAAGCGGATGCTCCAGACTGCAAACAAGAACCAAAAATGTTATTCTGAGCATGCTGGAAATCAATGCTATGTAGGTAAATGGAAAGAAATGAATATGTTCACAAAGGAAATAAAAGGATACTAGTAATCAAAATACTATAATTGGATATTCACAAAGATGCATTTCTTCATAGTTAGTCTAGATGCTTCACGCTGCCATGGCCAATTGTTATTCCCATCAGAATGGAGAAAAACAACTTCACAATTAGTGTTCTTAGCAATGGCAACAATATATAGATTATTTGGAAAGCTAGGGGCACTGTATGGCAGAAGATAAAAGAACGATCAGATTTATGAACAATAGAATGATTTCCCCTGACAAAGGACAACAAACCAACCACAATATGAATTTTTGTTGCCTGATGAATGAAAAAAATTGATGAGAAATGATATTTAATCATATTATAAACCAATCATATATCAAAGTTTCTGGAAACAATAACCCAGCGACAAGGGAAGTTTCTAACAGAATTAATAGCATTAACCAAAATGCCCAAGAGATCAAAATTTGGGGTAGAGACAAAAGGGGTAGAGGAAGATATAGAATTGGTGTCAGTCTAGTTTTGATGTCACTTTGTCACGCATCTGAACCTCCTTTTGAGATAATCCTCCGGAATTTAAGTGACAGCACTACTATGTAGAAGCCAAAACTCTGATTGTTAAGCCTGTGTTCCCCCTAGTTTTCACATTGGTCCATTATTCCCTCATCATCTTATAGTAGGACATTGTGCTTCCAGCAGGTGCCTCAAGCATGTCAAGTTTTTCCATGGTGATAATTTGAGATTATCTTAATTCATCATAACATCTGACCATATGCTCTATTTGAGTTTCACTTGACAAACTTTAACATATGAGGTAACCAAAGTTGATTTCTATTAAAAGACCTTAAGTACCATTTCTTCTGCTCTTCTCTTGTTGCACATAGGCTCATGTCTCTCAGAACCCCCAGGAACTCAGACTGTAATTGGATCAAACTCAGCATGAGTAGAAGGTAGGAATCTATGAATTCTTTCCTTCATTATTAACTTCTGAAGCTACATTATTTGGACATTCAGCATGAAAATCCTGATAGGTGTCTAGTTTCTGCAATAGCCTACCTAGTTCTGCACAATATTGACCTGTTGTATTATTATTTTAAATACTAATGCATCACTGCAACCTTGAATTAGTTTGAGATATAGCACTACAAATGCTGAAGGTAAAATCTAGATATTACAAATATGAACATGTTGCATTAAGTTAGGTAGCCATGACTACGTCACTATGCAGGAGTTGCAATTTTTCAGGCAGCATGGGACCCATGAACTCTCTGGCAGCATAGGAATCCAGAGCATCGAAACACCATATGATACAACGCAGTTGAATCACGAGTGCTTAGACTGCATTGCACAGGGTCCACGAGCACTCAGACCATGTGGAATCCACCAACTAGACCATGCAGAATATGACTATGCATGAATCTTATAGGACAGGCAACCCAGCGACAGGTTGAAACATGTTATGTATCACTGGATAAAAACATGCAGTGATGTCCTATTGGATTGCAATCACAATCTGAAGTTTGACACCTTATGGAGGCAGAATTAGAGCCAGAGAAACCGACCTGACCTCCTATTTTCTTCTTTCTCCTTGCTGCTAAACTCCATGATTGATGAATAATGCTCTGACAACCTGGAGGTTTTAATTAATGATATTCTTTTTTTGAGAAAATGGTGTGAGATTGATCGATTATCTCACAACCTCGAGGTTTTAATTGTATGAGCTTGAAGTTTTTACAAATTGGTCCCCGAGGAATAAGAAGTATTAAGAAAGGTACATCGTTCAACAGCTCCCATTCATTCATGGACTAATGATTATCAAATTCATATGCAAGGTATGCAATACAGATCGATACCGCCCGTACCGAGCGGTATGTACCGCTCCGCCAGCTGACCGGGGATCGCCCGCTACCAAACAGTACCACCGATTGGGGCTATTTCCGCCCAGTTAGCACCTGAAATCGACCGGTAACGGTCGATTTCGACCGTTGTCAGGCGGTAACGATCGATTTCGACTGTCGACGATTGATTTTAGGCGGTATCAGCCGAGGGAGGGAGAAATAAGAAGAGGGAGAAGAAGAAGAGAGAGAAGAAGAGGAAGAAGAAAAACCTAGGATTCGACGCTACTCTTCGCTCGCGCGATCCATCGCCCGCGGGCGATTTCTTCTCCCCACGCGAAGAGAAGAAACATCTCCACACGTGGGGAGAAGGAACGAAACGAAGTCGCCCTTTTTTTATTTTTTAACTTATTTTATATTCATATTATATTATATTATACCAACGTACCATACTGTACCAAGATGAGCTCGATACGCTAGTATGGATCGGTACGGGGAACCTTGTTCAAATGTACAACTCTAAATCTTGCATACAGATGGTCATGGTGGAGCAAAAAGAACATGGAAATAAGACTTGTCATCAATATAAACTATTTGAAATATAATATTCAATGAGAACCAAAAAATACATATTAAGTTCAGAAAGCAATAACCTTGAACTAGATGTGTGTTGCTGTTCTCTAACAACTTTCTTCTGGCTGCACCTCACAAGGGCATTTGCAATATTGGATTCACTATGAGATACACTGATCGAATAATCCAAATATTCAACGGAACAAACATGAGACTTGGAAATTTCAGTTTGCATATACGAAGTGAAAACAAAAAAACAAAAAAAGCAAGCCACAGCTTCAGTTTAATTCTAGCAAAGAAACATGCAAAAAAAACAAGAACCATAGTTTAACCACTTTAACATTATATAATACCTTAGCTTTCCCTTCATAAAAGTTTTTGATCTAAGTATAATATTACGCAGTGATCGGCCATTTAGATTAGATGATGCATCCACTCTACTCTGATGCAAAGACTGGGGGTTCTCCTCTTGTTCAAGACTGTTATAAAAGGAAGAGAATATTAAGACGCATAGAAGAAAATATAGTACAACTAGAACACGGACAACAAGAAAGGAATGAGTTGGATGGCAAAAAAATCAGTAACTTCACCATTAGAAATAGATGAAAACTGAAACAAGAAAAAAACAGTAGTAATTTCACCTTTAGAAAGAGAAAGAACTGAAAATAAGTACAACTAAGAAGGCATGAAGCCCATATAACCATAAAATATTTTAGTAAGGCTTATGTTAACATGCTACACCTATTTGCTTTTTAGGCAACCAAATAAGAGGTGCTTTTTTCTAAGAAGCCACACCTAACAAGATCATTATAACCTAGAAAAACACAAAAATATTCTCATAAGAAGCAAAATTTACTAGTTTTAACTTGCAAATAGGATTGCACCTGCATCAAATTAACTGGTTTAGGTGTTTCAATTCCACTGAGTGATGAAAAAATAACAGAAGGTGACTGACTGCATATCAGATTGAAAAACATTATCAACCCATACTATGAAGAGAAACAATATTTATTGTAGCAAAGGAAATGGTATAAGTATAACTATAACCTATAAATAGCAAAATGACAAATTAATCTAACAACTGTGTCATACTTAAAGTAGAGGATAGAAAGGCACACTCTGAATATTCACTGAGTTCATAGTTAAATAGAGTTTTCTAACATGACACTTCCTCAGAGCTGGATGATAAAAGGTGAAAGTTAATCAGTAGCAATAGGCAAATAACATACTCTTCAGCTTCCAGTTTGTCAGGAAACCCATATAGTGGGCTATTGGGTTCAAGAGGAGAATCACAAGAATCATTCTCAGCAGAGTCACTTTCCCCTGCTGGAGAAATATGGGATATAAATATAGCCTTGGTCGAAAATGGAATTAATTGTCCAGGAAAGCGCATAAGATCAACAAGTAGTTCCACAGAATTCAACACAACCACCACTGACATATGCCTGTAAGAATCTGCACATTCAACACTACCATCACTAGGTAGGCCCTGCAAAGAAAAGAATTATAAGGAAAAAAGAAACACCATTTAGATATGTAATCAACGATACATATAAAAAATTCATTTAATAAAAACACCTTAAGTTAATATACCAAAACATTGATATAATCATACTGTTGAAAAGTAAATGATAAATTACCACCACAAGTTTACTGTCAAGACCAACAGAGTCTGCGAGAACTTTAAACAAAATTGCTCTAGGTCGGCATGATCCATGCTTAATCTGGCCCAACAGTTGGATACCTTTGTTCTCCATCCAATGAGACGCATCCTCTACAGCAGCTTTTGCAGGACTTCGCTCTGAATTTGGGCGCTTGTAAAAATCAAAAACCTGATCCAACATTAAGTATCAGACAAATATAAAGTTCCGGACAAGTATTACATTAAATGATGACTATACACCAGTAAATATTCACATTCATGTACCTTAAACCAAGGAATAAAAAACCAATCAGCCTAATATCTAATGATCTGACAAGAAAATAGGACATAATCCAGATGATTTCACTCGATCCAGACCAGAACAAGGGTTACCATCCTGGTAACCCCGCCGAACCAGGTTTACTCCTCAGTTTTAATCGTTAAAAACCAAGGAACAATTAGATAGGCTTACCGCCCAGTGCCCCTACTTTCTTCTTCTGTTTTCGGCAGCTTCTAACAGCTTTCTTTTTTCTTAAGCTTCTAACAGCAGACCGGAGATCCGTGCATGGAGGCACAAGGATTTGATGCATGAGGAGAGAGTGAAGATGGAGCTCTTGGAGGAGATAAGCATCGAACTGTCAGAGGACGACATCACTGGCTACTTTAGCAAGCTGGGAGCTGCAGAAGGTTTCTTTGATGACCTGATCAGTGACTTCCCGTTGCTTCCTATAGATGCTTCTTTCACATGAAGGAATGTAGTCTCAGGTAAATACAAATGCTTGCTTACAAGGAAGACTGCAATTCTTAGTTTAGAGGATTGGATTCACGGGTTAATTTGAGCTATAAGGATCTCTTGTTATTATTTCTTGGGTTGATGATAAAGGCGGGGTACATCCTTTTTTCCTAATATATTTCCCCACCTTGTCTACTGTAAATGCAAAGGTCTCTCTCTCTCTCTCTCTCTCTGCCCTGCTGCGTCGCTGAGACGTTGCTTCCTCCACCTTTGGTATGACTCCCCCTTCTCTTCCTCTCTGTGTCACCTCTTAATTTGCCTCCTTTTTCGCTTCCTCCATTACCAGTCTTCTTCTTCCTCCTCCCCTCCTTTTGCCCATAGTCTCTCAGTCAAAGTGGTACCGAGTACCAACCAAGGTTTCATAAACTGGTTGGTTCAGTATGGTTTGACTAGTATTACCAGTCCGACAAACAACCAGTACATGATTCATTCAGCCCAAATATAATATAACCTTTTTTCCTTTTAACTAGGGTTTGGGACACAACTCCTCATGCTCGCAAGGAGGTCTTCACCCTTTTTTCCCCACACAGCAAGGCAAGATAAATAAAGGCCTATTATTCCTTGTCCACAAATATCCAAATTTTTATGCCTAATACTCCATGGATAGTTTGAATTGTATATGAACAATGATCAATTTTAGAGCGAATTGTTTGTACGGGAACCCTGCCCTCTCTAATCCATTCAACACATGCAATTTCTTTTTCGTCGATCTGCCTTGCAATTTGTACTTGAATTCCTTCGAGCTATTTCAATAGTATTTTTCATTGCCTTCCAAAATGAAACTATTGTCGCTCGTCGCCTGTCATTTGTCATCTGCGCCGATACACCTCCTCCTCTCCTCCATCTCTAATCACCTGCTCCAGTCCAACTCTTCCTCCTCCTCCACCGCCTCCTCTTCCTTCTCTCCTTTATTATCCCCTCTTCCTTCTTCCTCTTCTTTCTTTCTTCTTCCTCATCCTTTTTCCTCCCTTCGTCTCCCTCCCTCAATAGTATCATAATAGGTTCAAACATATCAGCATGGATCTGGTAACCAAACTACAATCCACGATATCGACCCTAGAGAGTATTAGTACATAATGGTCCAATCATTTACTGATATAAGCCATGGACCAAAAGTTTAAACCTTGCCTCAAACATAGTCCTTGAATTCTCATCAAGAGAAATGATTACACTATGACATATCTACGACTAATTTTCCATGAAGGTAAATACACTAGTAATTAACCTAGAAAGCAGTTCTGAATTGCACATGAACTGGAATAGAAGATATAATTATTTATTTGATTAGGCAATGGAATATCCAACATTTGCTTCTCTTAAATCCATTGAATGTATCTAATTTAATGGTGCATGTAACAAGTGCTTAGTTAATGCTCCAGATAAGTACAATAGCAAACAGCCTAGTCAGGATCATGGCCTTGTGTCTTAGCCATGCCAATACATACGCTAAAATTATCCTTGATTCAGACATCATTTCTTAAAGTTTTGGATAGAGAAATACTACAAAAACTCCCTCTTCTGTGGGTTGCAGGATAGGTATTTTGAAGTTGGGTGTGCACATGGGTAAGAATGTGTGTGTATGTGTGCATGTGAGTCCAAGAGAGTCTGACATGCCATAGGAAGTCGCTTGATAGGAAGACAAGTCATGTAGTTTATAGTAAGGTTCGCCAAATCGTACTGTACTGGCATACCAAGCTCAGCTCGGTATGGTACGCTACGTTCGTACCGAGTGGTACGCCCAGGCATACCGTTCAGTATATATATATATATATATATATATTAAAAAAAAAAGAAACGTCTTCTCCCCGAGAAGCCCTCGTGGGGAGATTTCGCAAAGCCTCGGCAATGGATCGGGAGCCAGGAGAGCAAGTGTCGGATTCCAAGTTTATATATATATATATATATTTATTTATTTATTTATTTATTTATATATTAAAAAAAAAAGAAACGTCTTCTCCCCGAGAAGCCCTCGTGGGGAGATTTCGCAAAGCCTCGGCAATGGATCGGGAGCCGGGAGAGCAAGTGTCGGATTCCAGGTTCTCTCCTTTCTTCTCCCTCTTCTTCTTTCTCCCTAGGTTGAAACTACCCGAAATCGGCCGGCGACGGTCGAAATCGACCATTACCGCCCAACAGCGGCCGGCGACGATCGAAATCGACCGTTACCTGTCAATTTCGGGTGGTAATGAGACGGAAATAACCCCAATCGGCAATACTGACCGGTATGGGCAGTACTCATCAATATTGCAATCCTTGGTTTTTATATTGTACAAAATCAGCAAATACACAGCTTGCCATCATCATTGCTCTGGATAAATACCCAAAATTAAATATTAGAAGGGTTTGCTCGAGACAACAAATCATATGATCATCAAGTGCATGACCTAGTACAGAGTCAACATGTTGACTCCTAAAGCCATCACAAGAAATGGTATGGGTGATTATATTGGGGTTATATTCAGTTTGGCACGTATACTGTATCCAACTTACCTAGAAAACTTAAGGATTCAATCCCAGACTTTAAATGACACAGATCCAGTAGGTTTTTTCTCCTCAGAAAATTTACTTCTGCAGTTTGCTTTTTAATGATCAGATGATGTGAACCCTTGCGTTTGTTTAAAGTTTAGTAAATGACAACATAATATTATAAAATCCAAACATTAAACTATTACAACCTGACATGTCATCATTGATAATTCTCTTGCATTTCAAATGTTAAGCTTTCTTTCAATATAAACAACACATACCTAAAGAGACAATTTCCTCATCAACCAAAAAATACTTACAGGTGAATGATCAAAAGATAGATAGCAAGATCAGGAACCCACTACATGCTGTGTATATACAAGGGGGAAAAGAGCATAAAGACATGAAGATTGATTTGCCCAGAAAATATGCCTCTTTTCTTTTTCTTTTAGTTTTTGGCTTCCTGCAAATTTTAGAAAATGACTAGAATGCAAGAAGACCTTATTCATACACTTATCCATGACATAATAGATAATGAAGCAATCATAACCTAAACCATTTTGTAGGACCTAATTTCACAACTAACTTTCTGGAGATGATCCTGAATATGGAAGTGAAACATGTAAAACAAATACATGTTATTATGCAATATCTGTTATTTTTGACAAATCAATAGGAAGCATTTATAAGAAAAGGGAAAAAAATGGTCAAGGAACTGGTAAACACCCAATAAAAGAAAACATGAAGCTTAAGGATACAACGAGATCTAAAGAGAAACAAAACAAAAAGGAACCTTTTTTGTGTTCTCAGTAGCAGAAACCCAATCAAATGAAAATAAATATCACCATAAAGAAAGCAGAAAGGGAAAGAAGAAGAATTGGAATCTCACCAATCCAGCAATCTTTTTTATTAGTAAAGCAGGATTATTATGCAACCCTTTCACCATGGCTGCACTCAACTGCTTCAACATAGAAAGCTTCTTATCCTTCTCCGCATCCATAAGAATTATATCAGCCTTAAATCCCTCCATACCAAGCGAATGAAGGTCATCTGGAGAAGGGATAGTGTCAAAAAGCTCCTTGAGCTTTTTATCCTGCACGGATACATCCACAAAAAAGATAATTTTTAGGCACTTATAATGAACAGCAAAAACAACTTGACAGAGCTTTAGTGCTACTGTATCCAAGGAATAGAAACATCTACAGAGATAAAATTAATGCTTACTGGGATAACAGAATAAAACCCATTAGGTATTGAACCAGAAAATGTTCCGGTGGACCACAACAGTTGTGAAGCAGTAGCAGAGAAAAGTTCAGCTTTCCCAACCCTGCATGTACTCTCTTCGCGTGGATCCAAAGAAACAGATTGCAAGTTTTCTATAAAATGTGAGGGCCACCAAGCGGCACAAGAATTCCCTTGTTCAGATCTTACTGAATCACCAGACATATCGTCCATTTTCCAAAAGTATGAAATATAATATCATTTTGACCCATACCTCACCCCATGGAAACCATATATTATCTACAGAAATATCTTAGACCACTCCTTGTCAGTCTGAATATTTTTCCTTCTGTAATACAGTTTGCAAGCCTATCTGTCATCTTTTTTCCAATCTGTGTAAACCTGAATGAGGCAATTTGGAAGAAAATATATTATATCAGATTTTCAAGTCAGTATAGAAAATTTGGCTATAAGAGTTACTAATTGTCTAACAAGATCTTTCCTTGAAATGCAATACACCTCAAAAGAATATTTAATACCAGGTATATTAAGCAAATCATTTCGATAAAACCTTCATAAAAAAATTAATATTTACATAAAATACGAATTATTTAGAATCTTAGATATCGACATTGTTATAATTAGTGTACTCTTACATCAATACGGATAAACAAGTTAGTCCATGACTGAAGTTTAGTAGTTGCAATATAGAAACACTTTAAGGAAAGGTTTACAATTAGAAACTACAATGACCAAAGAAGAATGATCATAATTTATCTATAATAAACTAAGTGGGTAGGGAAAAGGTCTAAAGAGATTGTAGTACTAGATTTAGAATTTGATATCCAAAAAGAGTTGAAAGTGAAAATGATATAGGTATTGTTGTAGATAAGGAACTTAAGGATACTGATGTAGAGATAAGGAGATTTGGGAATAAAATTATAGGTTTATATTTTGGACACTAGGAGAAGAGATTTTAAATGTTATAACTTATAAGTGCTTATGATTCTCAGATTAAATTGATTGATCAATCCAGGGGAGAATTCTAGGATATTTTAATAATATATTTGAATAATAATTTCAATTATAAAACATATAATTGAAGAAGATTTGAATCGACATATAGGAAGATGATACAGTCAATTTAAAGGAGTGCATGTGCACTTCAGATATAGGAGAAAAATGGGGTAGATAGTATGATTTGAGATCTTGCTACTTCGTATAATCTCATAATTATTGTTGCTACTTTTATCAGGCTTGAACCAGTTGGAAGGGCCTCACAGTCTGGTTCACAGGACACATGAACAGCCTAAAAATGGGCTGATCCGCATGCCTATTGGCGGTCGGAGCTGTGAAGAGTTGTCATATGGTACCAAACCAAGTAAAATTGTATTCCTTGCTTTCCAATTATTCTATTCATCAACTAGTAACTTTTGAAATGCAGAGAGAAATTATCAACTAAATTTTAGGTAATTTCAAATATATGTTTTTGCACCCTTAAGAAACCTTCCTTTTGAGTTTTGAAGTTCAATTTTAAATGTTTCCAATAACTATTATTCTTTATGCTTTCTTCATCTTCCTCATCACATTTTTAACAACTTACTACGTTATCTTCGAATCATCAATTGCGATATCCAAGTTATAACCTAGTTATCTTTGTCACGTTTACTTATCACGTGAATGCATTAAGCATGAAAATAACATGAAAGTATAACTATAAATGCATCAGCCACCATGTACTCGTTATTCGTTTATTATATACTAACTACTTTTATAACACATGAAAGGAAACCAGAATCAGCAGCCACTTAGCTTATAAAAAAGCTGAAGATAATTAATTTAGATGTTGGTATTGGAAAGCACATGAACTTCCAGGAAACTGAGATAGCTACAACAGAAAAGGAAGATTTAAGAAACAATTTTTACAAACTGAGATAGCTACAACCAAGGTTCACCATACCGGTCCGTACCGACATACCAATCTCAGCTCTATATGGTATGGTATGCTGGTACCAAGAGGTACACATAGGCATACCGCTCGGTATGTATATATATATTATAAAATAAAGTTAAAAAACATAAAAAAGATGACGTAGCCTCGTTCCTTCTCCCCACGTGGGGAGAAGAAATCGCTCGTGGGCAACGGATCGAGAGAGCAGCGTCACACAAGTTCTCCCTTTTCTTCTCCTCTTCTTGTCCCTCTTCTTCTTTCTCCCTCCCTCGGTTGATACCGCTCGAAATCGACCGCCGACGGTTGAAATCGATCGTTACCGCACGACAACAGTCGGCGACGATCGAAATCGACTGTTACCGGTCTATTTCGTGTGGTAACAGGATGGAAACAGCCCCAATCGGCGATACCGTCCAGTAGTGGGCGGTCCGCATACCGATCAACGGGTGGATCAGTATGTACCGCCCATATCGAGCAGTACGATTCGAAATCCCCGACCTTGGCTACAACAAATAGGGAAGATTTTAAAAACATAAAATTGAAGGAACAATGAAAAGCTCAAGGTTTTCTCATATTTTAAACAAACATCAAAAGAATCATGCATTAATTCTACGAAAATATGTGTGTTTATTTATCCTCAACCTTGCCAATTGGGAAGCAGCCAAAAGTGTAAAGTAATGAAATCCATCTTCACAGAAAGTATATGATCACGAATGCTTAAAAAAACGTGCATCCATACCACACATCAATATTGATTAAGGTACTCCTACATTACATTTCGGATGCTTCAATAATTATCCCTTCTTCTGAAAATAATATGAAAAATAAAGATTTAATAAAGCAGAAAAAGAATTTGAAGTGACGAAAAATCACCTAGATGTAAATTCAAACAAAAAAACTAAAGTACAACAGCTTTAATTTGCCTCTCAAGAATGAAGCTGTTAGTTTGTTAAATCAAAATCCTTCCAGTAGTTCATCTGAAGTTCACTATTAGATTGAAGACATTTACAAAGAAGAAAGAAAAGCTCATGACTCCTTTTCATGTTCAAACTAGTGGTCTCAGTAGATCAAAGGAACCCTTTGATTCACTTGTAATATACATAATCTCCATAGGGCCACATATAATGCCATAACATATTATAAACATGAAAATTGTCAGTCAAACTCTACTGCTTCTCTGTAATCCTTCACTACACAAGTCCATTTAATAAAACATTCAAAGTTTCACATCACTGGAAATATGAAAGGTGGAACCGCAGTATTGAGATTAAACCTAATCGATGTTGTCAATATTGGGCAGGATCCTGAAGGTAAGTAGGATCACGGACTTGATGTTGAATCATAGGAGTTCTTTAAGAGTTTTAGAAACAAATAGGTATAAATATATATTCATAAAAAATATGAATGTAAGGAATGGCATATATTAACGAGGCAAAAATTAAAAATACATGTATACATATGACACACATAAAGAATTGCATCCAATATAATAACTATCAAAATAATGTTTGCTTTTACTTTAGAGCTATGTAACTAGAACATTATTGAAGTGGGAATAAAAGGTCCACGGCAAGAAAGGATCCATTTAGCCAACCATAAAATCACGACTCGATGTTGTATGTTTGTTCAGAGCTAAATTAGATAGAGCAACAGTATAAAATATATAGATACATATTTTAAAAATCTAAGCTGCCACCTAAAGTAACTATACATGTCAATATCTTAACTTATAATTTAATATTTTACAGAATTTTTCCTTCTCTTTTTATTGTATTTCTTCTCTTCTTTTCCTCTCCTCTTATTTTCTCTTTCTGTTAAGTTCTTTTCCTCTCATACTTCACATTTCTCATGCATGTACTGTAAGATTACATCTAGATCACCTGTTAGATAGGATCTAATGTACATGTTCTTATGTTGGTATTATTAGATCAATTTAAAGTACCTTCCTAGACCCCATATTGGTGGGGTCTAGGGAACATCTATGTGTAGGATATTTTTAAGGTATCATCTATGTGTAGGATATTGATCTTAGAAATTTTGTGGCTTGTTTAAACAACAGGCAATAACTGTTAGAGACAAGAAATTGCAGTGGGCAACAGCAGACAGCGGCAGTAGGTGGTGATGTTTGGTGGTTCTATGCTCCTCTTCTCCTGTACTTTACAGCTCAAATTAGATGATAATCAATCCGAGTGGCACAATCCACCAAAAGTTAGTCTGGTCCTTCATGAAATCCAACTGACCATGAGATCCAAATCAAGAAGATTACTGTGATTTAACATATTTCAGATCATGGATAGATCAATCCTGATATCATTGTGCCTAATTATATCACTGAGCTGGAAAAATCAGCAGAAACCGACGATGACTACCAATTCATAATTGCATATTAGCTAAGATCAGACATATATGAAGGTTCAAGGATGATGCCAAAGAAAAGACCAAAGGATGTCCTTACCGCCTACCAAAGAGAAAAGAATCAGACTACTGCACATTGAGCTTTTAGGTTTTAATAATGATGACGAGTCACAATGGTGCAATAAAAATTTACAGGATAGAAACCAGAGCTTGGAGAAAAATGAACCAAAACGAGTGATATCTTTGTTGTCAAGGATGAGCTTCCTTAGAACAAAGACAAAGATGGTGATTATCAAGTTTGAGGGGAAAGGCAATGGCAGAACCAGCAATGCGATTAATGACAGTGAAATTGGCATCACATGGAATTTTTTTCCAACAATTGAATCCTAAGAATGGGATTTGAAATTGCAGATTCGGTTATGAGAGTCAACATGATAATGGTGATATCCGTTAGATGAAAGGACACAACAGAGAGAGATAGCCCTTTGCAAATAACATTGACCACTTATTAGACCACAATAACTTGTCATTTAAGTTTTCCCTAGTTCCTAAACCAAGGAATAAAATACCTGAACTGGTTCTAAAATGCTTTTCTCTCCATTATTTCCTAAAATGATAAAGAAACAAGAGAAGAAAAAGGGTACTAGAATGTTAGATGCTCCTCTTCTCCCCTGCCTCCCAAACACAAAATCCAACCACATAATTCATAAAGGCACAACGCCTAGCAAGTGACAGTGTTAACCTCAACTTTGAAAACTATGGTTAAGCGTAGGACTAAAGTGGGCCAAGTCTCCTTTGATATATTACTGGTGACTATAATAGTGAGTGTTTAAGTCAAATTCAAGCTGGTCAAACAGAAGCGTGTCCTTTTCCAGATCCCCTTCCACCAAATAGGTCGAGTTAAACAAAACAAGCCATTGATTAATGTTATCCAATTACAGAATTTTTTTCTTGAAAAAAAAGGAGTGATGACAGTGTGGAAATAGTTGGCCACTAGGTACTTCAATTAACAACTGACAAAAACAACTTTAGATACCTGCCTATTACTACTTTAACAATATCGAATTCTATTATTCTATAACAATTACCGAATTTAATCGAGTTCAATAAACTGAAATCTAATGAAATTGAACAGTATATGCCTATTCAATTTCCTAGACTCTTCAATTAAGAAACTCCTAATATACTAACCTTGATAAACGATGCCCTTAAACTAACAAAAGCCTCACAAGAACCACCTGCAATTCTAATCCGCACTAGAATTACGAGTGATAGAACTTCCACGATATACGAGTAAGTTCGAGATCCAATACTATTCTACCACACCCGCTGCAGAACAAAGAAGATTCCACAAAGATTCAATAAACCGAGCCAGAAACCTGCTCAAAATCCCCAAAAGAAACACGCAAGAAACCCGGATCAAAACCGAAGATGGAGGCGAAACATATCAATGCACCTCGAGTCAATTCACCACCGACGAACAAAACAGTCCGACCGCCTCATCCAAGAATCCGGATCTCGGGAGGGTGGATTCGCCGCTCAGATCCGGTGATTCGGATCCCGCATCCCGTCGTCCGATCCCGATCCCGACACCAGATGGAGCGGAGGACGGAATCTAGGGCGTGGTTGCAGATTCGCCGGAGTAGGGGCGCAGGAGAGGGAGGAAGGAAGATGCGGAGGACGAGGGCCGTCGGAGGTATATATAAACGGAGATAAACGAGCTGCCTCCGCTCCCCGCTGGGTGGGTCCCCAGCGGATGTCCGCATACAAATACGATCATACGAATGCGGGTTTACGATAGCGGGTCGGGTTTGTTTCGGATGTTCGCCTCTTTCCAACCCGCTTTAAATCAGATTTTGATGCCCTTTAATTGGGTTTCAAAATAGGTATCCGATTCAGGCATTATATAGTTCAGTTTGAGTTTAACTAATATGAGAATTTTACAATTTTTATTTATTTTATTATAGAAATGTTAATTTTTTGAATCAATGTCAATATATATATATATATATATATATATATATATATATATATATATATATATATATATATATATATATATATATATATATATATATATATATATATATATATATATTTTGGATAACTTATTATTAATAACTCAAAAAAAAACACCGGAGCAGGTTAAGTAATGCTTCCGGTACATAGTCAAACACCTAGTCAATATTACATCATGTATATAGTCGTAATATATTTCTTTTCGTGTCCTATGTCTATCATCATTCATAACATTCCTAAATATTTACTAATTTTGAATTAGCAATCACTAACAAGGACTGCTGATAATAATTAATGTATATATTTATTAAATAGATACGGGAGAAACATATAACGAGGACCTTAGTATATGAAAGAAAATATGGGAATTCTGAAAAAAAAACTCTTTTTTAGGGGTTTTTAGGAAAGTACCCTTATTTCCAAATTTCTTAAAAAAAATTACTATTCATAATCTTTTTACTATCAACAACCTTTTGTTATTGATAATTTCTTACAAATAATAAAATAATTATTTTATTATTTATAACCCTAATATTTATTATTTGTTTTATTTTTTTATCCCCACAATCCCTAGTTTCATCATTACCATTGACACCTTCTTCGTTTACCTTTGAAGATAAAGAAGATATAAGAGTAAAAAGATGAAGAGTAGAAGGAAGAATAAAAAAAAAGGTGAATATTCATTTTTATTTATCAAGGAATTGTTTGAAATTTTTTAAATAAGAATGAAATAAATTAAAAATATTTAAAAATTATTTTAAAAAAGATTATAAAAAATATAAATAGTAATATCCTTTCTTTGTAACTCTTTTTTTATAATTTATATATAGAAATACCCCAACTATCAAACATTTTTTTCTATGAATCAATCTGTAGGGTCAATCGGTCTGGTTATAGTATTTTAATATTAGTTGTGATATTTTTTAAATGCCATAAAATACTTTTAGTTGTGATAATTTTTAAATTATATTATAATATTTTTTTGATATTATTACAAAAAAATTTATATTATAAAAATATTACAAAATATTATCCGTATAAAAATATTATAATTGGACCCATTTATCCTATGATCCAATCTTTAAGGAAAAAAAATAGATGACTGTTTGTCAAGTGCAGAATATTTCAGATATTACATAAAAAAATTATAGAAAAAGAACACTTCTAAGAAAATCCAAAAATAGATTGATTTTATTTTCGAATATTCGTCTAAGAAAATAGGATAATGGCGATATGTCAGATCTTGTGAATAGCACAAATGTGCTCCAATGAATACATAAAAAAGAGATGAGAATAAAATGGTTATGCGGACCGGCGCACGAGCATTTGGGTCCGGTGGAGAGAGTGGCGCCACCGAGTCGCGGTCAGACGTGGGAAGTCCCGTGTGCCGTCGGAATCACGCGGGCCGGTGCGGACTCGGCGGACGACTCTGATCTCCTACGCCGTGACGATGAGCCCACGAAAGCGACGGCCGAGATGGGGAGGGAGGGAGGTGGGTGGGGGGATCACGTGCGGGTTCCCTTCGACGCAGGGCTTCTCTTCTCCTTCCCCTCCGGCTGCCAGCTGTCCGGTTGCTGTCTCTCGCCTCCCGCTGAGGCCCGACGAGCCTCGGTGGGTCCCAGCGGGTCCCACATGATATCCAGTCGTTTCACCGGTGAGCGATGCGGTCGAGGTGGACGGGTAAGTGAAGGCGTCGCTCCCTTATTCGTCACGTCGTCGTGGCTCTCCGTTGTCGCCCAACTTTGCGGCGGGACCAACATTTGTTAATGCTGCCCAGTCGTAAGACGGTAACCGAGTGGGTGTCAATGAATTGCATGGATGTGGAGGAGGGACATGAGCCCCTAGTTTTCCAAATATTAAAAAATATTTTGTAGTTTTTGATGGTTATTATATATTTTCTAATCAAAATGAGAAAAAGGGAAGAAATAATCATGCTACTATTAAAAACAAGATCGTTTGATGAACTTTGAGAATTAAAAGCTTTTTATTAATTTTAACAATTAAAAGCTTTTCGTCATATACGTCTTTGGTCAAAAGCTTATACTGTCTCGGTCACACGGAAAGCATGTTGTCAAGACTAGTGTTCGATGTACGTCACATCTTTGACCTTTTATATAATTTGATTAAGAGCCACCTAAATCACAAGACAATAGAAATCAAAATGCAATTCCCACGAAATGAAATGACACTGCTTGCAGCAACAGAGATTGGGACACGACCATGTTAGGGCATCATACCCGCGGAGGAACACCTCCAAGCCACCAAACAAAAAGAAAAGCCTGCGCATGATCTCAGCGGTTTCAAAACGAGAAGCATAGCACACGATCACAGAGGCTTCTCGTCTGGGGGATGCGATGGGGAACCACCACCATCGACATGGCTCTTCTTCCTGTGAAGTAAACCGCTGAGGTTGGACAGGAATGTCTTCCTCGAAGCCATTGCTTTAAGAACCTTTCGGTGTTCTTCACTCTTATCTCCTGGCTTGACATTATGAACTGTGGGCCTCGGTGGCAACGCTCCTGCTGACTTTTGTGGCTCAGCAGCCCTTTGCTGTTCCTTATCTCGCCACCTCCTAAGCTCTCCTTCCACTGCATTCTTTGCAGCCTCAGCCATTTCTGACCGCTTCAGTGCCACCCTTGTTGCTGCCTCTATCTCCTCCATCTCCTTCAGAGCTGCCTCAAGTTTCTTGCTTACCTCATTTTCACTGGCTCTCACGACTTCCACCTGTGCCATTGAAGCAGCAACCTTGTTCTCCATCAACCTTTCACACTCCTCCAACTTGCATGTCAATGACTCGTACTCTTCTTTTGAGATTGTTATGTTAGCCTCTGATGCTACAGCAACATCAGCATCTGTCGGGGCTCCCTGCAGCTTCTTTTCTGCTTCATCTCTTAGCTCTTCGCCACTTTTATTCTTTTCTGCACGTGACAGTTGCTGGGGAGCTGACACTAGGTCATCTGATGCTGAAGTTGCCTTCGAGTCTGCAGCCATGGCGGCCTCAAGCTCAGCTTTGCATTTCTGAATTTTGAGGTTAAGGTTATTGACAACATATCCGGTTTCTGCATCCTTCTCTTTGAGCTCTGCGCGCTCATTCTTTACAGCTCCCAACTCCAACTTAAGGGAGTCCATCAAACTCCTGAACGAACTCTCTTCTTCAGCCAGTTTCTGCAGCATCCCTTTAGCACCATCAAGCTCAGCGCCCACGGCTGTAAAAAGCTCCAAATCTGAAGCCCGGACATCTTCCATTTCCTTCTCCACAGCTCCAATCTCTAAAGCCGTTTCAGCCAACTTGGCCTCAAGGTTCCTATGAACTTGAGGATCAGATTCTTCCTTCAGAGATGCCATTTTCCTCTCCGTTTCTTCTAGCGCTTGTTTGCAGGTCTGTTTGGAAGAGTCTTTCTCAGAGCGAATCTTTGATTCTTCCTGCTGGGCTTGCTCTGTGACAAGCTTTACATCCGTAAGTGATTCCTGAGAAGTTCTAATCTCCATAGAAAGCTGAGCAACCTTCTCATTGTAGGCATCAAGTAGCTGCTTCGCTTTGGCTTCTTGACAATTGGCGGTGAGCTTTGCTTCCGTTGATGCCTCGAAATCCTTCCTGATCCTTCTGAGTTCTTGTTTTGCTGCATTAAGCTCCACAACGACAATTGCATACTGATCCCTTGCATTGTTGAATTCCTGTTCCCAGCCACCATCATGACCATTATTCTCGACAGAGCTCACATCTTCAAGATTCTTGGTCTGAGCTTTTGCAATTCCAGTTTCTTTTAGAGCCAGTTCCTTTGATTCATTCACAGCATTGAGCTTGTTTGTCAGTTCTTCAAAAGTTCTTCTCACCCTCTCTAACTCAACAAGTGTATGGGTCCTAGTTTTTGCAGCATTGTCAAGCTGTTCTCTGTACTTAATAAGCTCCTTTTTAGCCAGGTGAAGCTGTGTTTCCTTAGCTAAACCACTCTGTTAGAAATAAACAACATTGATTGAGCTTGCACAAAACAGTAAACATTTAACCTCTCTATTCGGGCCTACAGAATTTAGATCAGAAAGTGGACTTCACAACCATATTAACTGCGACCAAGTTATGTTATCAAAATATATAAAATCAAGCTCATATTAAATGCATGATACTGATGGTGTATTAAATTCTTAAGCAATCTAGAAATACTACATAATCCAAGTGACAACGTTCTTCTCCTCCATGATCTGGCAGTTTAACAAAGAGCCAGAAGATACGCTGCTGATAAAGTTTAACAGGTCTTATACATGAAACAAAATCAGTAGCTACAATATCCCACCTATTGATGTAATTGATGCAGATATATTTCACCAGGATACCCGTATCCACCTCCCAAAAAAAATGCAGACAAAGTAATACATATAAAAGAGCTGACACATTGATACTATAAAATGTTATCAATTTTAAGTGAACAAGCAAATGGTCATCAAAGAGAGTTTCCATTCATAATGGCAACTTCACCATGGTGAATGTAGTTATGATTTTAAGTCTTGCCACTGAACTTCTAAAGTGTGCAAACTATTATTGCAAATGAATCGATGATGAGAACTTGAAACAACCTCCTAGATGCTGCTTAGGTCTTGCATCTTTCTTATCGTCCTCAGCTGGATCTTCTATATAATTTCCTGATATTGTCCTAATTACTCAATTCTTTAGCGGAGTGGGATAAATAAATTGATTACATATTTTGATAACTTCATGCGCAATTATGAAAAATGTAAAGCAGAGTTTATGGCTGGTTATATTCAATCCAACTTCCAGTACATAGAGGAGACAATATACCTCAGTGGGCAGAGGCTTTGGCTTTCTCACAGTAGATCTATCAGATGTAAATGCTACCTCACCAAATAGGCTGACAGCAGCTTTGACAGATTTAAAAGGCGCTCTTGTGTCTATTTCTGCTTTGGAATCTGTACCATTTTGTCCAGCTTTTGTCTCCATGCCACTTTTTCTACCTATATCAGTTAGCATAGACAATCAGGAACAGTTTCATTTGTGAATAAAGTAAGCAATTATATGTATCCTAATTGATTCATGTACCAGAGGCCACTTGGGCATATTCAATTAAATAAAAACAAGTTCACCATGTAAAATATGAATTTAGAATCCAAAAATAACAACAGTATTTTTACTGATAGGACATATGTAGTTGACAATAGCTTCATCTATTGTACTGTACTAGAGTTAAAAATGTATAATGATAAAATTAAGCTGAAATATAATTAGTATGCCAGTACGTTAAAAAAAAATCTCATTATCCTAGTTGCACTACCTCATGCTAATACTCCATAAATAATACCATTCACACATTTCTCTATTATTTTGGAGGGCTATCTATGTAGCTGTCACCACTTCAAAACAAACATTGATTGATTTCTACAAGTGAAATATGCATATTTGAAAATGGATCGTGCATTTGTCCATGTTTGAATATTCAATACTGCCCTGTAAAAAGGTGTAACTAATGCAAGGAAAAGTGACAAGAGGTTAGATTAACAGAAACAAAATATCTCTATTCTTTTATTTTAACTCTTCCATTCAACTCCGAGTATCTCCTCAGAGATAATGACAAGCTTTCTCTATAGGCAAGAGACTGTCCATAGAATTTTGTGATAGAGTAGAGCTCCCATCTTTAGAGTCATGTAAACACCATGAAACATTCCACCTCACTAAAAGAAAAGTAATGGAGAAGCATATGATATGGTACAATAATTAAACCATTGCTCTGTTGCCTCACACAAAAAAGTCTCTTTATGGGGAACGGGAAAAAATCTTCCTCTTATTTCCTGTAGAAACCATCCACCGAGCAAAGAAATCAATTAAATAGGATGAGAGATAATTATTGGAACAGATTGGATGTTGCACTCTAAAATAATTATTGCAATCTCATACCTTATACAAGAACTTCCAGATTTCCTCGTCTTCTCCCTCACACAAGAAATATCATCATAAAAAAAATTGGGTTCATTATAAGGTGCAGCTGATTTCCTAAATACACCAGCAAGTACTGAACGAATAATTCATGTCAAGACTTTGTGTTTCCTCCCGATTGAGTGCGCCAATCCATTTTCATCAGAAGAAGTCGCAATGCGGGCGGCTCAAAGTAAGAAGACTTGGAAGAGAAGGCATTGAAGAGCAAACCTCGTACGGGAAATGACAACAAAAGGATCGTCAAAGGCGATGATGATGACGACTCCGGCAATGGAAGAGAATGCGGCGGCGTCAGCGGGTCGTGCGCGTCGGGGGGAGAGAGAGAGAGAGAGGTACGAGGAGAATGGAGACGAAAAGAAAGAGAACTAGCGAGGGGTAAAGCGGAGCTGTCGGAACGCCCGTCCCCACAGAGATCGCGTCTATTATTGGGGCCCACAATTGCATCCACAGAAGCGGTTGCTTTTCCTTGGACAAGACACCGGCGAGGTGGACCCTATAATTATTATTTGTACTTATCCAAGTACAAAAATTTGGATGAGTATTTATACTATTTCAAGGGATAGAGTTTCTATCTTTTATATTTTCTTTTATACGGATCCCAACATTGATTTTTTTCGATAGAAATGCTTTCAATTAGTATTTGGTGTTTTTTCGAAAAAAAAACTTTTTAAAAGTTTTTCCTTCATTTTCAGATTTTTTTTAGCAGAATTTTTTCTTTTTATAATTCTAAATATAATTTGATGTGAAAATTAACTATTTTTTTTCTTTTTTTTTATGATTTATCTCTTGAGGTCATCCAAAATAATAAGATCATGCGAACAAACTAAGATAACACTGATGAAGGCTTTGATTTCCCTACTAGGGGTATTGGTAAATATGTTTACTTCATATTGGTTGTGATCAATTCTTTTGGGTGCACATCAAAATGGCAAAATCATGAGAACCCATCTTACGAATAAGATAGGCAAAAGATTTTATTAAGAATTATGATAAAAAAATGAGAGGAGACAAAAAAAAAACAAAAACAAAAACAAGTGAAAGAACTAAAATAACTTAGAAACTGAAAATTTTCATTAAAGAAACCTGATCACAGCCCCTCAATCAATCCTCATGAATCGGTTCATTTGATGCTTTTTGTTAATCTGATTTGGTTCACTCATAAGGGCATATGACACCTTTATTTATATTATAGACTCATGATACTTAAACATATATCAGGACTCCTCACAATCTTATCTAGAATATATATCTTAAATTAATTAAACTCTTATCTAAAGAGTCTTAAATTATTTAAATCATTATTATTATCTAACACTCCCCCATAATACTAATGTTAATATCTATTATTGTAAATTTATCCCTTTAGAATAAAAAATTCTCTAATAGTAAATGTTTTTCTCCTCTGTTATACAATTTGAACCTCTTATCGTTCGAGCATCTCTGATAGATCGAATTCTTGGGAGTGATAATTATAGGCTTATCAAACAAATTTCTTCTTCTGAAACTATTGCTTGAATGTTAACTAGATCTATCAACACATATTTTTAAAAAAGACAAATTCTTCATCCTTGATCTCTCTGAATCAATTTTGTATCTTAATTTTTTTCAAAATGTATAAGTTCAACTTAAGCAAACTTATATTTTCCAAGAAAAAGTTTCAACCAAAACTGGTGCATTTCTTATTGTAGCTTCTTGAACTCCTACTCTCGTAAAAATTTCTTCAAAAATATTAAGATTTGACATTGAAGTTGAATATCATATATTGTTTATATTCAAATTTGATTCAGCATTAGTGTTAATTTTAATTAAATATTAATTCTAAGAGGAATCTATCGCTAATTAAAAACAACATTTATTCAACTCATCATCATCATCCAATGTTATAATATCACGATCGTGAAAAGATAGAAAACCTTTTTTTTTTAATCAAGTCATATGATGATTTATGTCTTTAAAAACATCAAATAGTTTAAATTTATCATCATATTTCACCTTGATCATAAAATCTTATTTGTTTGGTGCATCATTAATAGATTGACATATAAGAAATATTTTTCAGATTTAACATCTTCCTTTACAAAAATTAGGTTATTGATGTTGTTTTTTAAAGAGCAAAATCCTTCAATATAATAAGACTCTTTAAAGTAATAACACTAAATATTCCTATTATAAGAAACTTGATTACTACCTTCTCTTACTGTCCTTTATGTCGCTTGCTACTATCACAGCTTGGTACGATTTGGATAAGCTGAGAGCGTTCATGCAGCTTTTCAACGGAGAAAACATCTTCCAAAGAGGAGGGAGCGATCGTGGTCATCACCTCCTGAGGTGTTTGTAAGCAAATCCTCATAAGGTTTTTGATTCTGAGTCCCTACACAACAGACTAGTGTCAGAAATAAAATTATAGCTTAATCCCTCTGAAACTTAATTCAGTTTTCTATGAATATAAAATCTATGTGTCATAGCGTATGTCTGAGGATGATTTTTATACCTATGATAGGGAGTTCATTATCCCTGAGCTTGTTAGAACCTGTCGATATTTTAGGCAAGCAATTCATCTATTCGTTGGCATCTTTCTAAGACTACATGTTGTGGGATGCATCCTTACTGACAAATGACATTTGGTTTCGAACGGAATGGATGTGTTGCTTCATACCCAAGTTGCATCCCTCTTGAGTTGGGATGTATTGGTTCAGGACATAGTCATTTCCAGATCGATTCAACGCTTCGATGTATGCATGTTGTCTTTTGTTGAGGTGGCACCATGCATGATCAAAGGTGGCTTGCCAATTAGATTGTACCAAAATCCCCCCGTAAGCGTACCATGTTTCTCTCTTATTCAGAGTGTCTTTACTCGATGGATCGGTGTGTAATCCCCCTGAATTTTTTATTGAGTGCATGACTAGAGGGAGTACGAAGTTGGCCTAGGTGCAACCCTCACCCTTTTACACTGAGTGTATAGCTACGGGGAGCACAAAGGGTCAGCCTATGTACAACCCTCAGCCTTTTTATACCGAGTGTACGACTATTGAGAGCACAGAGGCTTAGCCTATGTGCAACCCTCGACCTTTTACACTGAGTGCACGACTAGAGGAGCGCGATGGCTCGGTCTAGGTGCTGCCCTTGGCTTTTTATACTGAGTGCACGACTAGAGGGAGCACGGAGGCTTGGCCTAGGTGCAACCCTCGATCTTTTACACCGAGTGCAAGGCTAGAGGAGCACGGAGGCTCGGTCTAGGTGCAACCCTCGGCCTTAGAATGGTAAGGAACTTCTTCTTTTATTTGGCTAATATTGTTTATACACATATCCCGCAAGCGTGTCTTTTGTAGATGTTCAAGACAATGTTGGGAGCTTGTTCCTAGGCATAGAACTTTTTCAAATTCAATATGTGTCACATTCTCGATAGTTGTTTCCCTTTCAGAGTTGTGAGATAGTAGGTTCCTTCACGGAGTGTGTCGAGTACCCGATAAGGACCTTACCAATTGGGTGCTAGCTTTTCCCAGGCCCATATTGGATCGCTGACTTTGGTCTTACATAGGATGAGATATCAACTATCCTGAGTCGTCGAGGGTGAACTCTTTAGTTATGAAGTTTAGCCATAGCTTTCTTGTATGTCAAGGAGCGTAGATGTGATGTGGCTCTTTGTTCATCGATGAGATCCAGATTAGCTCGAATCCTTTGGCATATTTTCTTTAGAGTGTTCTACCCAAAGGGTTGGAAAGACTATCTCTGGGGGAAGTACTACTTCAGTCCCAAACTTTAGACTATAAGGTGTTTCTCCTAAAGCTATTTTGGGGATGATCCATGATGCATATAAGATGTTTGGAAGTTCATTAACTCAAGTGTTTTGGGCTTCATTGATTCGCTTCTTCAGCCCTTCTAGTATAGCTCAATTGGTTACTTCCGTCAGTTGTTTATTTGGGGATATGTTACTGAGCTGAACCTCAACTAGATTCCATAGGATTGATAGAAATCTTTCAATTTAGGATTATTAAACTAGGTTCCGTTATCGGTGATGATAGCCTTGGGTATGCTATACCATGTGATTATGTTCATCTAAACAAATCATTTTACTTTCTTCTTAGTACTGGATGCTATTGGTTCAACTTCTATCCATTTTATGAAATAATCAACCTCCACTATAAAGAATCTCCACTACCCAGAGGCCGGGGAAATGGTCTGAGGAGGTTCATACCCCATTAGGTGAAAGGTCAAGCATTGTGATTGGAGTCAGAGGGACTATAGGTCGATGATGTATTTAGCATTGCTGACACTGCTTGACATAGGTTATTATATCTTGCTGCATGCTTGGCATAATAACCTTGTTTGAGGATTTTGAAGGCTAAGGATCGTCTGTCGTTGTATTTGCCATAGATACCTTCGTGAACCTCGACCAACACTATCTCAACTTCTCAAGCATCATACATCGAAAAGAAGGGTTTCGCTAAAGGATCTTCCTTATAATTGATTATTAATTATGTAATATCATGCCTAGTTGCGTCTAAGTCATCAAGACACCTCCTGATCAGTCAAGAGTATTCTATCCCTTTTGTAGCGAAGGATTTCTTATACTCATTGGGTGTATCTTCTATCGCAGTAATACTCTCAGTTATATGGTTGGAGAGGTGAGTGTTTCGATCATGGGGAGGCTAGCGCCTATTACCCTTGCAAATGTAATTTTTGCAAGTACATTGGCTTGGGCATTCTCCACCCTGGGAACTTGTTTTATTGAGAGATAAAGGAAGTAACTAGCAAGACACACGTACCTCGGCCAAGTATTTTACCATAGTTATATCTCTGGCTTTATAGCTTCTGTTGACATGGCTCACCACAAGTTGTGAGTCACTGAAGGCATCTAGCTCTTTTACTTGTAACTCTTGGGTGAGACAAAGCCTCGACGGCAACATTTCATATTCAACTTCGTTGTTGATTGCCTTGAATTCAAACCGGAGGGCGAGCTCATGTAGTTGTTTATTTGGTCCATTCAAAATAATTTCATCTCCTTCTCTTTCGTTAGTGGCCAACCCATCAACATATAATGTCCATTTTCCTATAGCATCCTCGTGGTTATCTTTGTCTTATGTGACAGTAAACTTGGAGATGAGATCGGCCAATACTTGGGCTTTGATAGCTATTCTTGGTTCATATTGGATGTCAAATTATCCTAACTCAATCGACCATTTGAGCATCTGTCCTACAATATCAAATTTGGAGAGGACCTAACGGAGCAGTTGATTTGTGACTACCTTTATGGTGTAGTAAGGTCTCAGTTTTCTAGTTGCCAACACTAAGGCTAATGCTAATTTTCAATAGGTGGATGTCGTTCCTCGGGTCCATTCAGGACATGACTAGTGTAATATGTTGTTGTATTCCAACGTCTTCTTGTATAAGTACTAAACTGACGATATGGTCAGAAGTTGATGAATCTCATATTTTGATAATGAAACAAATTTGGGTATTTATAATCTAACATATGTGTTGGAGATAAGTGATGCAGGCTTAACTATGATTGGGAAAAGATAAAACAATTAAGAAAGAATCTATCATTGGGCCGGAGTCATGATCGGGCATCGGGCCAGGGTTCGGACAATGCGACGGGAGCTCGCCGGAGGTTGCTGGGAGTTCGTCGATAGGTGGTCGGGCACTCGCTGGGAGTTCACTGGAGGTTTATCAGGAGTTCATCAGGAGTTTGCCAATAGGAGATCAGTAGCTCGTCGGGGGTTTGCCGGAAGGATACCAGGAGTTCACTTAAAGATCAATTGACATGTCGGACAATGAAGATTATGTGTTGTAATTATTTGTCTTAAGCATCATAGTTAATATCTTGATTTGAGTCCTAATTTGAGTTAGTTTTAGAAAAAGTCTATTAACTTAATTAGGGACCAACTAGGTCCACTTTGGGTTAGATTTGAGCTCATGATAGAGCTCATTTCGTTGACTTGGAAAGGGGTCAAAATAAGGTACATTTCAAGTATAAAATAATACTGAAAAGTACTAGTTTGAGTATCTGGGCGGTGGTACTATCAATGGGCGATGATAGTACTACCCAAGCAATGATGGTATCATCACCGCCTAGGTTTTCGGGCAGCTTTGGACGATAGTACCGTCGGTGCGGATGGTAGTACCGCCAGTACTCGAATTTTCTGGAAAAGACTTAAATTTTGGCTCCAATTTTGAAGCCAATTGGGGTCTATAAATACCCCAAGTATTCTTGCATGGGAAAGCAAGAAAGTGCAAAGAAAGTGAAAAAAATACTTAGGTAAATTTTGTAAAAATTGATTGAGAGATTCCATTTATCATTCAAGTGGAAAATGAGTTTAAGGGAAGGGTTGATTGAGTTGTAAAAGTTAATCTCCTAAGAAAAGAAGAGTGTGAGGGTTGTTCTCCTGAACCTGTGAAAAGGAGAAAAGTGTATAAAGGGGTATTTAATCTTTACTATGAAAGAAGATTGATAGTGGACACCTATTGGCCTCGAGTTAAGAGAGATCAGAAGTGGACGTAGGTCAAAATTTTGACCGAACTATTATAAAATAATGGGAGCATCTCTTCCTTGTCCTTCTTTCTATTTGCTCAGTTTTAAATCCTTCTCTAATTTGCTATTAACAAATTTCAACTAAAATCAATTTTGATTTTCATTTTACTTCATGTGAAATTTTTCGGACCGAGTTTTTCTTTTAACACTTGCACCCTCTTAGTGCCAACTTGATCCTAACAGTTAGTATCAGAGACACATTCACTCAATTGGATTAACACCTACATAAGTTAAATTGTTTTCTTCTAGCATTAACAAGGGTTATTCTATCACACATTCTTTTATATTCAATGGGACGAGCTACAACTACTAAAAAGCTAGGATAAGAATCTTTTTTATTTCTATAGATTTTGAGTTATGAAATTTAGTTGAAAATACCTTTCAGAAGTCTTCCACTCCTATAAATGATTGGAATGATTATAAAATAAATATATATTTTTTAAACGATAAAGCTATAAATGCTTTATTTTATTCCTTTAAAAAATAACTTTAATCAGATTTCTGCTTATGATTCTGCTTTTGATATATGACACATATTAGAAGTCACATACGAAAATATAAGTAAAATAAATAAATAAAAAATGAATCTCTTAGTACATAATCATGAAAATATTTATAAAGATGAACATAAGAACAACTTTCCAAAAGATAGTAAGGATTTTACACTAAGGACAAAATAAGAATACCTTCCAAAGAATAGGAAAGATATTAAACTGAGAACAAAAGAAGAATATATTCCAAAAAACAAGAAGGACAATGAATTGAGAACAAAAGAAGAATGCTCGAGAGATGAGGATTATGACATTGAACTTATAACAATAGAACCTAACAAATTCATGAAAAGTAATAAAATAAAATAAGATATTAAGAACAAAAATAAAATCAGATAGTAAGAACAAAAATAAAATCAAAGAAGACACAACCTCTTGCTATGAATGCAAGAAGCTAGGGCACTCCGAAGATTAAGAGGATAATTAAGAAGAACTAGCGAATCACGTGCTCATGGTTATCCATGATGAGGTAAGTAACTCACCTCAAGCCTCTTTTACATTTGATGAGTTGCTTAATGACTTTCATGAATTATTTGATGAGTGTAAAAAGATTAGTAAAACTTATAAATCACTCAAAATGGATCATGCATTACTTGCTAGTAAACTTGAAACTATGCATGAAACATCAACACCATGTATTTCTTGCTCTAAATGTGAGGTGCTAGATGCAACTAAAAAGAAAAATATCATATTACGATAAACTTTAGAAAAGTTTAAAATAGGCAATACGTATGTAAATATGATCCTTGCCAATAAGGGCTATGTTTATAGGAATGAAGGTATTAACTTTATGAGTAATACTCAACAAAATCCAACTAGCTTTGTTAAAGGACCCACATTACACTCTTCACCTGAAAATGAATATAATTTGTGCGGTAGACTTGGACATTTTACCTATAGATATTTATTTAGAAGGTATAGTCTACATAAGTTAGTTTGAGTTCCTAAAGGAACCATAAATAACTCAAAGCCATTAGTAAAAATGGGTAAAATTTTTCATGAGGAACCCAAAGTTAAATAAGAACCTAAACCACAATCATCTTCATTGTAATTTTATCTCCAAACAAAGGCTAGAAGTACAAAATGATGTCTTGATAGTGGATGCTCAGGGCATATGACTTGAGATCTAACATACTTTTCAAACTCATTGGCCAATGTAACAAAAAAAAAAAAAATTGAATCTAGATGATTGAAACTTAATGATCTTTGTTTTGATTATAATAAATCTTTTTATTAAAAATGGTTCATGGTTATACAACTAATCTTGATTGTTTTTCGATAATACATAATTAGAACATGCTAGTACAAAAATGAATTAGAGAACCTTAGCTATTTTTAATGGAAAACTATCTATGTTACCTTCATTGAAATTTCCTGGAAAATAATTTATTTTGGATGTGTTTTCAAATAATTTTTTTAAAGAGATGATTGATTAATTAATATACAAGGACAAAGAAAAATTGTTGACTTAGCTCATCTCGAAAGAGAAGTGAAGCGTATACTTTCCTTAAAAGTGTTGACTTTAGATAGGATTAATAGTTCTAATGTTAGGTTAAAAAATATTGACTTCTATATTGAATGATTAATTTGAATAGTATGATGGGCTGATTTGAAATAGGTTGTACGTTATATAGATTGTTATTGAATGATTGATTTGAAAATTAGATAGGTGGTATGATTGAATATTTAATTGTTCTTAAATTGAGGCTTGAAATAAAATTTAAAAAATTATGTAAATGAATCATTTTTTTAGATATCTCTTGTATGAATCAAGATTATTTACTATTTGATATCCTAAAATTTATTTTCATTATTTACTAAAAAGGAGAGATTTGTTAAAATAAATAATATATTTTCGTACTTGTGAATTGATATTTCATATTATATCTTTAATGACATGATTTTATATAATCCATTTGTACTTATGGTTATAATTAGAATATTGATTTAAATAAAAGATTTTGTACCCTTTTTTTTAACAATAACAAAGGGAGAGAAATTACTAGCTTGCAACAAAATTATTAAATAAGGAACAATTTGATTAGAAGAAAATTAGGAATGTTAAAACTTTAG
The DNA here is from genome assembly GCA_029747655.1 of Ensete ventricosum. Lineage (NCBI taxonomy): Eukaryota > Viridiplantae > Streptophyta > Magnoliopsida > Zingiberales > Musaceae > Ensete > Ensete ventricosum. The sequence continues at coordinate 19,274,528 of JAQQAF010000003.1, read as the reverse complement.
AATGGATGAATTGCTCTCATATTTTTCAGATTTCTTGTTTTTACAAAATAAGTTTCTTCTTAAAATTTACATGAATCTTATGAATACACGAGATGATTCTTTCCTCTTGAAACTTACAAGTAAAATATGTTGTTTGATCTTTAAAAATGATTTTACATCATTCTTTCCTCTTGAAATTTACAAAAGAAAAAAAATATGATTCAAGAACTTTTTGTGTTGCTTGATATATAATTCATGAGCTCTCTTTCGAATCCTCTCTCTTAATACTTGATTCTTGGATTCTTGGATTCATAAGCTCTATTTCGAATCCTCACTCTTAATATTTGATTCTTGGATTCATGAATCTTTGATGCAATATTTTCAAATGAATCCCCCCTCTTGATTTTTGATACTTGATTATTTAATATACTTGATTCTTCTCTTATGATTTGATACTTCAACTCTTCTACTTCTATATTTTACAAAGGAGAAGAAAAAAATTCGATGTGATACTTGTGAATTGATTCTTTTTGTGATGAATAATTTCTCTCTTTTTCTTTTTCTTATTTAATAAAGAGGAAAAGATGATACGATGAATGTTTGTGATAAATGTTCAAATATGTGGTGAATATTTCTCTCTTTTATTGATAACAAAGGGGGAGAAATGACATAATTAATGACACGCTAAGTGTTTTGTTTAAAATTTTTATCATTTGATGAACATTTATTTAGAAATAGTATGTTGAACATTTCTATTTTTTTGCTAATGAGAAATGGGGAGAAATAGTATATTGATGACAAATGATGAATATTTATGATAAATATTCAAATATCAGTTGAACATTTCTCTTTTTTGTTGATGACAAAGGGGAAGAAATGGTATATTGATAATGCTTGAAATGTTTATCATGTGAAATATATTTTGTTTGAAATTGTTATCATATGATACCAAAAAGATGAATGTTTGTTATTGAAAATTTTATCATGTATGGTATCATAGTGATGAATGATTAAATTATTAAAGTTTCAATGTTTAGTCAATATGGTCAAAATGCTATCTTTAATTCAAAGCCCATTTGTTCTTTTGAATTCAATTTTATCTTATTTCAAATATGACATATAGATAAGGGGAGTTAAGGTTAACTCCATCATCAATTGGTTGTCATCATCAAAAAGGGGGAGATTGTTGAATCTCATATTTCAATAATGAAATAAATTGATATGCTTATAATCTAACATATGTGTTAGAGATAAGTGATGCAGGATTAACTATGAATGGAAAAAATAATAATAAGAAAAAATATATCATTGGGCTAGAGTCAAGATCGGGTATCGGGCTGGGGTTCAAATGATGCGACAGGAGCTCGACGAAGGTTGCCGGGAGTTTGCCAATAGGTGGTCGGGAGCTTGCTGAGAATTCCCCGGAGGTTGCCAGGAGTTCGTCGGGAGTTCACCGATAGGTGGTTGGTAGCTCACTGGGAGTTCACCAGGTTTGCCAGGAGTTCGCTGATAGGAGATCGGGAGCTCGACGGGGGTTCGTCAGAAGGATACCAGGAGTTCGCTAGGAGGTTGTCAAAAGATCGAGTGACATGCCGGATAATGAAGATTGTGTATTGTAATTGTTTATCTTAAGTGTCACAGTTAGCATCTTGATTTGAGTTAGTTTTGGAGAAATCCTACTAACTCAATTAGGGGCCAATCAGGTCCACTTTAGGTTAGATCTAAGTTCATGATATAGATTATTTTGTTGACCTAAAAAGGGGTCAAAGTAAGGTATAGCTCAGGTATGAAACGGTACTAAAAAATATTGTTCCGAGTATCCGGGTGGTGGTACCGCTAGTGGGCAGTAATGAAATTGCCTAAGCGATGGTGGTACCTCCCATGTGATGGTAGTACCATCGTCACCTAGGTTTTCTAGCAGCGTTCAATGGTAGTATCGTCAGTGTTAGCGGTAGTACCATCTGTAACTAGATTTTTCAAAAAAAGATTAAATTTTGGCTCTAAATTTTGAAGCCAATTGGGGTCTATAAATACCCCAAGTCTTTTTGCATGGGAAAGCATGAAAGTGCAAAGAAAGTGGGAAAAATACTTGGGTAAATTCTATGAAAATTGATTGAGAGCTTCCCTTTGTCTTTCAAGTGGAAAGTAAGTTTAAGGGAAGGGTTGATTGAGTTGTAAAGGTTGATTTCTTGAGCCTGAGAAAAGGAGAGTATAAAAGTTGTTCTCCTAAACCTATGAAAGGAGAAAGGTGTTTTTGATCTTTGTCCGTGAAAGAAGATCGATAATGGACACATGTTGGCCTCGAGTGAAGAGGACTGTGAGTAGATGTAGGTCAAAGTTTTGATCGAACCACTATAAAATACTATGAGCATCTCTTCCTTGTCCTTCTTTCTATTTGCTCTTAATTTTAGTTGCTTATAACTAGTTCTAAGAAAAACTAGAGCTTCTCCATTCTTTTTTAAATTGTTCTCTAGTTTGCTCTTAATGAATTCTAGCCAAAAGCAATTTTTTGAATTGAGTTTTTCTTTTAGCACTTGCACTAATACCACCTCCCCTCCTCTTAGTGCCAACTCAGTCCTAATAGAGGCCGCTAGATACATGCTAAGTGATTTGCCTAGATTGGTTGAAGTAAGCTGGGGTAACTAGGTGAGATATTCTTTTAACTTTTTAAAGGCTTCCTCGCATTTTTGAGTCCATTTAAAGTTCTTTGCACATTTCAAGACTCGAAAGAAAGGAAGACACATGTCACCTAACTGAGATAAGAAACGATTGATTGTGGCGATCCTTCCAGTGAGACACTAGACTTCTTTAATCGATCTGTGCAATTTCATTTATGTTATTACTTGTATCATCTTAGGATTTGCATTCATCCCTCTCTGATAAATAATGTATCTAAGAAACTTTCCAGAGCTAACTCCAAAGATGCATTTTGAGGGTTGAGTCACATTTTGAACTATTTGAGTGTATGGAATGTCTCTTATAAATCCATCAATGCATATAAGTTACTTTACTTTTTATGATCATGTCGTCCACGTATACTTCAATATTCCTTATGATCTGTGATTTGAACATTTTGTTGACCATCTTTTGGTACATGGCCTGACATTTTCTAGGCCAAAAGGCATGACTTTGTAGCAGTATATACCTTAGTCATTGATGAGGGAAGTATGTTCTTGATCTTGGGGAGTCATATGGATCTGATTGTATCATGAGAAAGTATTCATGAAGGCGAGGAGCTTGTGTCCCGAAGTACAGTCACTAATTGATCTATCCTTGGCAGGGGATAATAATATTTTAGGAACACTCAGTTTATCAGTGTAGTCAATGCACATTCTCTAACTCCCAATAGATTTTTTAACCAGAACTACATTGAATAACCATTAGGGGTATTTTACCTCGGTTATGAACCCTACCTCCAATATCAATCTACTTCGATGCTTATAGCTTGTTTCTAATTGCAGGTGAACTCTCGTGGCCTTTGCTTCACGGGTTGCACTATAAGCAAAATGTTCAATTTATGTTGTGTGACCCTTATATCAATTCCTGGCATGTCTTTGGGAGACGAAGCAAATATGTTGGCATTTTCTATAAGAAATTGACAAGATGAACTGGTCTTTTTCTAGGAGGGTCGACTTGATTCTAATGACTTTATCTAGTTGGCTTTTATTAAGGGGGGCCTCCAACACCTGCTTAATTGGTTCAAGATGGAGTGGTGCCTTCATGGCATCTTGAGTATCAGTTATGGGAAGCTCCAGTCTCAATTTCTTTGGCAGGGAAGTTGTCATTAAGTAACATTGCCTCGATTCCTTAGGGTCACTTTTGACTTCACCAATCTCGGATCGAGTTAGAAACTTCATTGCTTAATGGTAGGTGGATATGACTGCCCTCGACCTGTTAATAGTAGGGTGACCGAGGATCACATTATATGCAGAAGGGAGGCTAACTACCATGAATGCGATCATCATAGTCTTGGACCTTAGTTCTTCACGATGGTGACAGTTAAGATTGTGGTCCCAAGGGGAGAGATCGAATCTCCTATGAATCCAGTAAGAGTCGACGTCATCGAGATGATATTTTTTTTCTATTAACCTAAGCTCCCAGAATGCATCGAAGTATAGGATATCCGTGGAACTTCTTGTGCACCATGATTCTTTTTACTCGAGCGTTAGCGATCCAGATTGAGATCACTAGGTAGTTATCGTGATCAGGATATTTGGTCTCTTTTACTTTGAAAGCGATTGTTGAGTCACACCTTGGCCTAAGATGATTCTTTATTTTGGTGTGTGCATAAGCTTTTCTTCCAGATGCGCTTTCCTCGTCGGATGTTGGTCCGCTTACGATCACATCAATCTATTTCTCTATAGGGCCATGAGGACGAGGGGAGGGTTCTTGAGTTCTCTGAAGGTATCACCTAAGGTTTCCTCTATGGATGAGATCCTCGATTTGTTACTGTGAATCTCAACATTCTTCAGTATTATGACTGTTGTCTCGGTGATATTTGTAGCATTTTGTTTTGTCTCTGAATTCTGATGAGGTCCTCATAGGTCTAGGCTCCCTTAAGAGTCCCTTCTCTTTGATTTGGAGGAATATCTATGTCTTGGAGACGTTGAGAGGTGGTAGTGGTGGCCTCGAGATCGAAAGTTTCATCTTTTTTAACCTCTTCTTGGATGGTTTTGGAGATGGCCTTCGAGGCTATTCTGTGTGGGGTCTTTTATTTGTTTCCTCGCATCTTACATCCACCAATGTTTCAGTAGTAATAAATCGGTGAGCCCTCCGGAACATTTCAGAGACTATGGCTGGGGATTTTTCTACTAATGACCAGAAGAATCTTGTAGGTTATAATCCTATCATGAATGCTTGTATAATCAGCGATGGGTAAACATCAGTCACCCTTGGATTTCTGTGGCAAAGTGAGTAACGAAGAGAAAAAGATATTCTTCCTCTTTTTGCATTAGCCTAAGGAGAGTTGCTGCCGATGACTTGGGTCGTACATTGATTATGAAATGCAACTCAAATTCCTTAGAAAGTTGATCAAAAGATGCAATTGAAAATAATTGTAGTCGACTGTACTACACTCGAGTCGGTCCTCGGAGGGTATTAGAAAATACTTAGTACATCAATGCATTGAAAGTACCATATAAAGCCATATAGGCCCAAAAGGCAGCAACATGTTTTGAGAGTTAGCACTGCCTTGATAAGCTTCCAATATTGGGAGCCGAAAGTTGAGCAGGATGGGTTTGTCTTGAATTTCTTGAATTAAGGGGGATCCTTTGCTTATATGGTCACCTTGGTCCTCCTTAGGTTTATGCACCTCCTTCTAGACCTCATCTAATAGTCGAATTATCTTTCGTAGTTGGGTTCATAAGGAGTCTTCTGCCAAGTCATATTGTAGTATATTTACTCAGGAAGGGTGGGGATGGTTCATCTGGTATCATGTCCTAACATTAGTCTAGCATTTCCTAGTAGCCCCTCCGTCAAAGGCTCAATGTTGGGAACTATATGCGGTGGGCCTATAGGAGAAGTGTCATGCTTAAGAAGGGTAGAAATTAGCTAAGATATGGGTGGGGCGGCGGAGGAGGAGCCGCTTCTTGGATGAGCTAAGGCAAATGGGGTGTGATAGTCTTCATTATCCCTATCAATGCTTGCACTTGACGGGTGAGGTTAAAGAACATCACTATGCGAACCACCATCTACCCTGCATCGACCTCTAGGGGTGGGAACCCGGGATTGTAGAAGTATCACCAATGGCGTGTGGAGGTCCAGGTGGAAGTGTTTCCATCTAACCATGGGGACACATATGGTTGGTCTCTAGGGAGGTAGGAAAGGTGGGGAGTGGGTGCCTCTTCGAGTGGGTGCTCTTTATAGTCATTTGTTAATGATTGCTCTAGTATCATCGTCCTCCTTCTAGTGCCAAAATGTTATTGTCCTTTATGTCGTGGCTTGCTACTACCATGGCTTGGTCAAATCTGGGTAAGGCAATAGTTTCCACATAACTTCTCAAGGGAGGAAACTTCTTCTAAAGAGGAGGGAGCGATCATGATCATCACCTCCCAAGGTGGCTACGAGCAAATCCTCATAAGGTTTTCTATTTTGAGTCATTGCACACTAGGCTAGTGTCGGAAGGAGAATTTTGGCATGACCCCTCCGAAGCTTAAGTCAATTTTTTATAGATACGAAATTCGTGTCCCCTGACGGTTGCTTGGGAGAGATTTTTATACCTGTCATAAGGAGTTTGTTCTCCCTAAGCTTGTTGGTATATGTCAATATTTCAAGCAGGCGATTTGTTTATTCGGGGGCATCTTCTAAGCTTGCATTTTTCAGAGTTGCATCCTTGCTACAAATAGCATGGATGCGTTGCTTTGGACCCAAGCTACGTCCGTCCGGAGTTGGGGTGCATTGCTTCAAGACATAGTCATTCTCGAACCGGTTCGATGCTTTGGGATACGCTTATTGTCTTTTGTTGAGGTGGCACCACGTATGATCAAAGGTTACTTGCCAGCTAGATGGCACCAAAATTTCCTCTATCGCCTTTCATGTTTTTCTAAGTTCGATCATCATATTCATAGTGTCATTGACCATCTAATTTACCTCTTGCATAACCATAACATTGTCTTTGGTCATCAAAATTTTAATCTCATTGTTTTTCTATATTATTATTTTTTATTCCTCCTTAAAAATATTTAACTTACTTGAGAGGATATGCTTTTGAGACATATTCAATTTATCCTCATGTGATTATTTTGTAATCAAGCAATTCACTAACATGTAAGTTAGGTCTTTTGATTATTTAATAACAATAACTATACGATCATATTTATTTAAGAGATTTTTTTATTTTTAATATTTTTTGATAGAAAAATTATGAGATATTATAAAAAAATCAGTCTTAATTATCAGGATTTGTTTCCTCCATTTCGTAATAGGAATATTTTATAAATTCTAAAATATTTGTCAATCTTAATAATATCAACCTTGATGAATATTTTATCTGATTTTATATATCATGAAAAAATGTAATACTTTTATTAAGAGCATTTAAACTGATTTGGGTCGAGGCACCAAGAGTCTAACCAAACTAAATTATTTTTTCAATTCTATTTGATTAACATGAGATAATTCTAATCGAAATTAATTTAGAACTACCTAATCAAACCGATTCAAAACTAATTAGTCCAGTTCGATTAATTAATTTATAATTTTAGATAATTTTAAAAATATATTTTTTAAATGAATAATTCAATTCAATTCAATTGAAATCTTAGTCTAATTGGTGACATGATAAGATTTATGAAATTATGACCACATCATTTGTAAAATTTATTAAATCTCAAATTTTGATGATGAAATCAATTAATAGATTTAAATCTAATATGTTGTTAGATATAAATAATGCAGGATTAACTACGACCGTGAAAAGATAATACAATCTGATGTTGGGACGGAGTCAAGATCGGGCATCGGGCCGGAGTCCGAACAATGCAATGGGAGCTCGCCGGTAGTATTGGTGTACTCTCGGCAAAATCCAACTATCTCAATTGAAGTATCATAGTTAGCATCATATTTTGAGTCCTAATTTGAGTTAGGTTTGGTGAAATCCAACTATCTGAATTAGAGGCTTATCGGGTCCACTTTGGGTTAGATTTATCTCATGATAGAGCTCATTTTGTTGACCTGGAAAGGGGTCAATAGAAGGTATGACTCGAGTAAAAAATAATATGGGAAAGTACTATTTTTGGACTATCGGATGATAGTACTATTGGTGAGCGATAGTGATACCACCCCAAGTGATGGTAGTACTGTTATCGCTCAATTTTTCAGGGCACTTTCAATAGTAGGACCATCGGTGCTAGTGATAGTACCACCCGTACCCAGATTTTCTACAAAAAGATTAAATTTTAGCACTAATTTTTTAAGCCAATAGGGGTCTATAAATACCCCAAGTATTCTTGCATGAGATAGCAAGAAAGTGTAAGAAAAATGATCGAAATCTTAGGTAAAATTATGTAAAAATTGATAGCTTCCCTTGTGTGCTTCAAGTGTAAAGTGAGTTTAACGGAAAAGTGAAAGATTGTAAAGGTTTCTCTCCTTAACCTATGAAAAGAAGAGAAGTGTAAAGGAGTGTTTGATCTTCACCCGTGAAAGAAGATCATTAGTGGATATAGGTCAAGTTTTTTATCGGACTACTATAAATTTTGTGAGTACATCTCTTTTATCTCTCTTTAAGTTTGATCTTAACCTTAATTGCTATTATCTAATTTTGAAAAAAGCACAAACATCTCATTTCAACTTTATTTTAAATGAATTTTAACAAAACCACTTTCGATTTCAATTTTACTTCAAGTAATATTTTTTAAATCGAGTTTTTTTAACTCTTGCACTAATTCACCTTCCCCCTTTTAGTGTCAACTCGATCCTAATAGTTGGTATTAGAGCCACATTTGACTCAATTGGATTAACACCCAAGTGAGTTTAATGATTATTTTTGGCATTAACGAGAGTCATTCTACCACACATCCTCTTATGTTCATTGGGATCACCTATTGGGAAACTAGGCTGATAATCTTTTTTTATTTTTATGAATTTTGAGTAATAGAATTTAGTTGAAAATGACTTTCAGAAGTCTTTCAATCATATAAATGATTGAAATAATTATAAAAAATTATTTTCTTTAAATGTCAAAGCTATGAATGCTTGGTTTTTTGTTTTAGACAAAAATAAATTTGATCATGTTTCTACTTATGTTTCGACTTTTGATATTATGGCACAAATTAGACATGACACACGAAAGCACAAGTAAATTAAAGCAATAAAAAATAAATAAAATAACTTATGAAAAAGAATATGAGAACAATCTTTCAAAGAACATGAATGATTTGACAACGAGAACACATGAACACCTTCCAAAGAACAGGAAGGATATTGACCCGAGAATAAAAGAAAACTCCTGGAGTGAAACCTCAAGTGATAAAGACTATGACATTGAACTTATGATAAAAGAACCTAAAATATTCATGAAAAGTAACAAAATAAAATAAGATATTGAAAATGAAAATGAACTCAAAGAAGACATGACCTCCTACTATGAACACAAGAAGTCGGGGCACTTCGAAGATCAAGAGGACAATCAAGAATAAGCGACGAACCACGCGCTCATGGCCATCAATGATGAGGTAAGTGACTCTCTTGAAGCCTCCTTTATATTTGATGAGTTGTTAAATATATTTCATAAATTATTTGATGAATTTAAAAAGTAAAACTTATAAATTACTTAAGAATGAACATGCATTACTTGCTAGTAAACTTGAAACCATGCATGAAGCATCAACAACATGCATTTCTTGCTCTAAATATGAGACACTAGATGTAATTAAAAAGAAAAATGTTATACTACAATAAACCTTAGAAAAGTTTAAAATAGACAATAAATATCTAAACATTATCCTTACCAATAAGAGTTATGTTCATAGAAAGGAAAGTATTGGCTTTGTGGGACAACAAAAGCCAACTATCTTTGTTAAAAGACCCACATTATATTCTTCACCCGAACTAAAATGTAGTTTTTGTAATAGACTAGGATATTTTGCCTATAGATGCTCATTTAGAAAGTATAATCCATATTAGTTTATTTAGGTTCCTAAAGGAACCATAAACACTCAATGCCATTAGTAGAAATGGGTAGAACTTTTTATGAGTGACCCAAAGTTAAATAGGTACCGAAACCAAAGCCCCATTCATTGTAGTTTTGTCTCCAAACAAAGACTAGGAGCACAAAATAGTCTCATGATAATGGATGCTCAAAGCATATGACTTGATATCTAATACAATTTTCAAGCTCACTAGCCAAAGCAACAAAAATAAAAAAAATATATTTGAATCAAGATGATTGAAACTTAATTATCTTTGTTTTGATTATAACAAATCTTTTTATTAAAAATGGTTTATGGTTATTCAACTACTCTTGATTGTTTTTTAGATGATGCATAACTAAAGCAGGTTAGTACAAAAAATAAATTAGAACTAAAGAATCTTAGTTATTGTTAATGAGAAACTATCTACGTTACCTTTATTGAAATTTTCTAATAGGTGATTTCAATGATGATCTTAGATGTATTTTCATATTATGAGATGATATAGTGGTGTCTACGATTTGAGATATAAAATAACCTTCGTGACTCTAAAAAATATTTATCCAAACAAACCTCTTTTTATATGAGTCTAAGTTTTTTATTCTACGATTATGCATGATTTTGACTAAGGAAATATCTGTCTACGATTATTGGCTTGTAAATGTTATGTTGGTTGATTTAAATGAAAATATTATTGTTGAATGATGTAACTAAGTTTTATTTATTGACTTGTAAAAGTTGAATGATGATTGATTTAGATATTATGATAGTGGAATATTCGATGGGTTGAAATAGGTTGAATGTTGCATGTTGAATATTAGATTATTGTTGAATTGGAGCATGAAATAAAATAAAATAAAATAAATAATTTTTTTTTTAAATGAGCATGGTAACTGATTGCACTAGTCTAAAGAGTTAGACTCACTTAAAAGGGAAAAATAATTGGAATTAAAATAAATCGAAGCTTTTGTTTAAAAATATTTTATTTAATGATATAGATGATTTCTTTTGAAATGAAACTTGATTTTTGTTTTAAATGATAATACATGGATTTGACATAAAAAATAAAGAAATTTTTGTATAAAACAAATCACATAAATTGAAACACAAAAAATGGAATGCATTCTTCTTAAAAATGTCTTTATCAAGCTTTCAATAAGAGATAAGGTGATGTATACCGTTATTGTTGAATCTCTTGAACTACATAAGTGATTTTGATGAATTAAATTTGAATAATTTTTTAAAACCTAATTATGAACTTTCACTTTATTTCTTGACATAAGTTATCTTTTATGGGAATCAATTTTAACCTCTATGATTTCTTCTTCTTACTAAAAAAGAAATTTATAATTTTATTAATTATAATTTAAGATTTTTTAATCAAGATTATTCTTTTATTTTATTAAGAAGAATTATCTAAATAAATTATATATGTTAAGATTTCTAATTAGTGCGAGTCTTGAAAACCTTAGTTTCAAAAATACTTGATCTAAATAAAATAGAAAATCAGAAACATTTCATTTAAGTTGACATAAGCAATTAAACTATGAACAATGTCAAGTTACTATCTTGTTTAAAGAAAGCTCGAGCAAGAATAGGTAAATTCAAAAAGGAAAGTTAAGGAAGGCTCATAGTTTATAGTGGTTTGGCCAAAACTTAGCCTATGTCCACTTTTCGAAGTCCTTCTCCTTGAGGCCTGTCAGTGTCCACTAATAACCTTCTTCAGGTGAAGATCAAACCCTTACGCTTCTCTCTCTCCTTTTCATAAGTTAAGGAGAATAACCTTCTAGCAAGAGTTCCTCACTTCCTTTATACTAACTTTTACACTTTGAAGCACTCAAGGGAAGCTCTTAAATTTTACAACTCTTTAACAAAATTTTGTCCCACTTTTTCGTTCACCACCCTTGCCTCTCCAAGCAAGACAACTTGGGGTATTTATAGACCCCAATTGGTTCAAAAATTTGAGTCAAAATCCAGCCAATCATGAAATCTGGGTACCGACGATACTACCGCGGTGCTGGCGGTACTACAATCAAAAGCATCCCTAAAACAGGGGCGATGACGATACTACCACCACCTAAGCGGTGCTACCATCGGGAATCCTATAAAAGTTACTTTTTATTATACTTTTGTGTACCTCGACTTATACCTCATGTTGACCCATTCTCAAGTCAATGAAATGAGCTCGACCTAAGCTCAAATCCAACCCAAAGTGGATCTCGTTGCCTCATGTTGAGTTAATTTAGATTTCTTCTAAATCTGACTAAATTTTGGCCCTGTGGCCTCGCCAGTGGCTAACCCGCAAGGGGCTGCTCACCCGTGGTGAGGCCACAGGTGCAACACCCGCCCGCGGCTAGGCCGTAAGGGTCAGTTGCCCACGGCGAGGCCACAGGGTCGACGCCCACCTGTGGCCAGCCCGTAGAGGGGCGACACCTGCACAGGGGCAGCGGCGACGGCGACGTCACAAAGAGGGAAGAGGAGGACCTAGGGCATTCTTTTTGAGAAAAAGACTATTTTGCCCCTCTAAATTTGGTAAATTCTAAGGATTGTCCTCATGTGAATTTCTCAACATACCCTCAACAATTCTGAAAATTTCGAGGATGGTCCTCTCATTCATAATTATGAAAATACCCTTGACAATTTTAGAAATTTCGAGCATATCCTGATTTCCAAAAAATAATTAATTAAATAATTTAATTAATTATTATATATCTATAATCCTGTATATGATGTGATGTACATGTGATGTATGATGTGGATGGATGATAATGAGTCATGTGTTGTGATGTGTGTAATTATGATTATTATTATTATTGGGGCCTGTGAGCCTCAATTTTTTTTTGTTTATTGTTGGGCTTGCGTGCTTGTGATTATTTGTAATTATATGGAGAGGCACGACGGGAGCGTGGAGGTGATAGTAGGACCCATGATGTCGTGGTGAGAGATCATGTTGCATGGTGATGCGACGATCCGACGGAACCGATGATGATGAGATCAATAATCACAAGGCATGAAGATGCGTCGATGCACACATAGATCCTATTGTGAGTGATTAGGCCCATTGGCTCGGGCTTAATCATATTAGGTGATGACTCATGATCATCCGGTGTGACTTGCATATGTGATGTGTTATACACCTACTAGATATATGTATATATATATTTACATGCGATGTAGATATATATTAAATATGTATGTGTGTGACACGATATATTAGGAGACCGATACGAAACAAAAATCCCTCCTATGATAATATTAAGTCGGTAAACATGAGGCAATAAGATTGACCCACGTGGCTTTCCATCGTTATAGGAAGAAATTGAATCACGACATAGGTTGAGTTGGTCGAGTCCCTCAAGGCTCACCTATCTTCGTGATTGAGTTCTTGCCTACGACATAGAGATGTCACCAGTGACCTGAGGACATTGTATGTTTGGTCGAGTCCCTTGAGGGCATACCATCAAATCAGACTTATCTTGTAACGATGGTGATGACTTAACTGAATATCATGGTTGGTCGAGTCCCTCGAGACCATGATGATTCGGAGGCCGAACGTGACAGGAATCACAAGGAGTTATGATTGATAAGAGTTGCCTACCTTTTGGGCTTAGTATAGTTGATCGAGTCTCTCGAGGTTGTACTAAGACGCCAATTGGATCCTAATCCCCACTAAGAGTCTACCGGAGACTTTCATCTCACGTGTCGAGGGTGTCGCGTAATTCGATAGAAAAATAGTGGGAGTATATTAAGATAGAAATTCATATCTTAATTAGTATTTTCAGCAAAATCTGTATATTATTTATTTTTGCTATATCTTATTTTGTCAGAAACATATCGCTCACAAACCCCTACGTGACATACTTGATGCCAACCGCCTCACTGGTCCAAACTATATAGATTGGCTCCGCAATTTGAGAATTATTCTCATGACGAAGAAAATCGTATATGTCCTTGATACAATTGTGCCCACGTCGGAAGAAGGGGCAAGTGAGGATGAGATCGCTCACTATGTGAAGTACATAGATGATTCCATATTGGTAAAATGTTACATATTGGCCTCCATGACTCCTAAGTTACAAAGGTAACATAAGAGCATGGATGTAGATTCTATCATTCTTCATCTCCGTCAGCTGTTTGAGGAACATGGAAGAACTCAAAGATATGAGATATCTAAGAGATTCTTCTAAGCCATGATGACAGAAGGGACATCAATTGAGAACCATATCATAAAGATGATAGAGTGGATCGAGAAACTCACAGGTCTAAGAATAGTCCTAGAGGTTAACCTGTGCGTTGATCTTATATTTCAGTCCCTACTAGATTCCTTTTCTCACTTCATCATTAATTTTAACATGAGCAAGTTTGAGGTGACTCTTCCTGAGCTCCTCAATATGTTGAGGGAAGCTGAGAGTGCCATCAAGAAGGAGAAGCCAGTTCTCTATATTGGTAAGACCAAAAAGAAAAGGAAGGCCAACAAGACCCTTAAGAAGGGCAAGGGCAAAGAAAGAACAGGTAAGACAAAGGTTGCCAATAGAGACCCGACAAAAGATAAAGGACAGTGCTTCCATTGTGGCCAAGATGGGCATTGGAAGATGAACTGTAAGGACTACCTTACAGAGAAAATGAGATAAAAGCTTAAAGAGAGCTGTATTCCTTGAGAAGATGAGTCATGTGTGTACAGGAAGGTAAGTGGGAGCGCTATCACCTCTTGGTACTATATGTGGATGACATCCTAATCATTGGGAATGATGTAGGAATGCTCTCCACAGTAAATGTTTGGCTATCCAGAAACTTCTCCATGAAAGACTTAGGGGAAGCATCCTATATTTTGGAGATCTGGATCTATAGAGATAAATCCAAGAGGATGATTGGCTTATCCCAGTCCAGGTACATAGACTCCATTGTCAAAAGGCTTGGCATGGAGAATTCCAAGAGATGTCTCATACCGATGAGACATGAAATATCACTTTATAGGAATATGTCCCTAAAGACTTCTGAAGAAAGGGCAGACATAAATAAGATACCTTATGCCTTAGCGATAGGGTCTATCATGCGATGCTATATACTAAGCCTGATATAGCACATGCTGTGAGTGTCACGAGCAGGTATCAGACATATCCAAGTTTAGAATACTAGAAGGCAATAAAGTGTATCCTTAAGTACTTGAGAATGAGTAAGGATCTTTTATTGGTATATGGAGGAGGTAGCCTCTTTTATTGGTATATGGAGGAGGTAGCCTCCAGGTTGAGGGCTACATGGACACGAGTTTTTAGTCCGACATTGATGATAGGAAGTTAAATTTAGGATATGTTTTCACCCTAAATGGAGGAGCAGTAAGCTAGAAGAGTTTCAAATAATATACTACTACCGACTCGACTATAGAAGCGAAATACATTACTGCAGTAGAAGCAGCAAAGGAAGGGGAGTGGATGAAGAAGTTCATCAGAGATTTAGGAGTTGTACCATATAGCGTGGAGTCGATTCCCATATACTACGACAGCGACATGGCGATAGCTCTAGCAAGGGAACCCAGGTCTCATCAGAATTGTTCTGAGGAGGTTCCAATGGATTAGAGTACTTATGACCCATAAAGATATAACAAAGGAAAGAGTTTCATCAGAAGATAATATTGCAGATCCATTGACAAAGCTGTTAGTTCAGATTGTATTTGAGCATCACAAGGGTCTGATGAGGATCAAACACATAGATGATTGGCTTTTGGTCAAGTGGGAGATTGCTAGTTATAGGTGCCCTGCAAGCCAATCACGTGAGTGATGACACGTGTGGCACAATACGTAATTTTTTTGTTTATGATTAATATTGGTATATTCTCATATTATATTATCTATAGCATATATATTGTGATGTTCTTGGTTTTGTGCAATGAGAATCAGATCGTAATGAGATCACGATAATGATATCGATTTACCTTTAAATATAGATTCTAAATAATCTCGATCATAGGTTACTCGAGAGGGACATCGAGATAATCAGACATACCGGTGTACTATATACCCATCCATGTGATGGAGGTGGCTGGTCTCATAGCCATTTGTGTGGAGATACTAAGGATATAATACATGTGCTCATTGGATAATGAGTTCACTGATTGATCCGCTTATGAAATTTGTATGGTTAATGATACCTAATGTCAAACAGTGATTCCATAGTCCCAGTTGTGTATCTGGTCCTTAAACTTGAGACACCAAGGATACCTTGTATGAGTACTCCTTTCTTTGATGCCACGTACAGGTTTGGAAAGTTTCAGATATGGTACAACTGGTTATCGAGAGTGGTAGCCAACCTTACGAAGGCAATTGAGTGTCAATAGAGGATCATCCAATCTCGGTATCATTAGAGGAATATCTCATATGTGCTTGCTCAGACAAATCTCTAGTCATGGTCATTCGGATTGAGAGAGAAAAAGTTCTCTAGGAGAATCCGATTAGAGCGAGACTATGACGGATTCCGTATATGACCTAACCATACAATGTCCAATATACAGTCTCTGGGATATTAGTTGGATGAGAGATTATAGATACATGATAACTGTGGACAGACAGGTCTGATGAATTTGATCCTCCTGTACCGTCTAGGGACTATAGCGTAGTGGCCTAGTACGTCTATAGTCGATAAGTCGAGTGAATTATTATGGAGATAATAATTCATTATATCAGAAGAAGTTCTGATGGGAGTGACTCATGACCAGCTCGGTATCGGGCCTAGAGGGTCATACACATATGGTGGATACTTCAACGAATAGAGGATTGGATAAAGATCCAATTAGTCCCTATTCTCATTAGATGAGACTCTATGCTGATGGGCTCCTTGATTAAGGCCTAATTAGAGGTCTAAGTAGATTAGTTGATAGAGATCCAATAATGCAATGTTAGTGGGTAATTGGATAGAGATCCAATACCCACTTAGGAATGAGCCTTAGGGTTTTTTGGTGGCTTTCTATAAATCGGATGGGAGACTCATGGTTGATAGGCTGCAGCTTTAGCCACCACCTCATATTATCCTCCCTCCCTCTGCGCAGGAGTTGTGAGATTAGATTGGAGGAGTTTGACTACAGAGATCGTGTGGATACTACTAGAGGAGGACACTTGATCTCCTTCATCTTCTCTATTCGGATCTGGAATACAGGGATATACGATCTCCCTAAGTAAAACCAATCTCTCACCTATTGTGGTTTTTTTTATTTTTGTGATTTTTCTCGCGACCCCAATCTTTTGCACGTTAATTTAATCTGCGTGGGAAACCAATTTTTGTTTAAATTTTCGCCGCGCATGTGATGCACTTGCTGAGGTTTCCCAACACTCCTGACAAGCCCCTGATACCTTCGGTGAGTTTTCGACAAACTCTCGGCAAGCCCCCGATACCTTGGCGAGCTTCCAGGATCTCCTGACGAGTTCCAACTGCATCGTCCGAACCTCGGCCCGATGCCTAAACTTGACTCTAGCCCAATATTTGATTATATTGACTTATCGTAGTTAATCCTGCATCATTCATCTCTAACACATAGGTTTCATAATAAAACTCATTAATTGATTTTATCATCAAAATCCGAGATTCAACAATTTTTCCCTTTTTGATGATGACAACAAATTGATGATGGGGTTAACCTTAACTCCCCCTATGTAAATGTTATAGGATAAAACAAATTTAAATTCAAAAGACCCCAATACTTTTAAATTCAAGCGTGATATCATTCATAACAAAATTTTCAAATACTCATCTTACAGCTCAAAAATTTAGCATAAATCATACATTTATGATACAACATTAATTTTAGACATTTTAAAGATTTTAAAATCATAAATTATTTCTCCCCCTTAAATCATCAATCATTTTTCTCAATTTATCATCCATAAAAAATAGAAATACTCATTTTAACACTTCTTATTAATATTCGATATTTGTTATCAATATATCATTTCTCCCCCCTTTGTCATCAACAAAAGGATGAAATATTTAGTATACAATTTCTGGGTAATCGTTCAAGACAAATGTTCATCATAGTTCAAATTTCTCCCCTTCTATTATCAACAAAAAAGGAGAAATATTAATCATATTTTTAAACACTAAATGTTTAACAAAAATAAATGAAGAATTTATTTCATTGCTCCCCCTTAGCAAATAAGATGAAGGATAGAATACAAGAAGAAAAAGAAAAAGAGGGGGGGGGGGGGGGGGGGGGGGGGGGGGGGGTGGGGTAGAGGGAATACTCAAAATATTTCTAAAAGATCATAAAAAATCTCATCACAAAGAAGAACTTTGAGATAGTCAATTCGAAAGAGAAGCTTAAAAATCCGAGAAATCAAAGAGCTACTCATGCATTCATCTTAATTAAATTTAAATCAATTCAAAAAATCTAAAAAATAGTAAATCATACATTTGAACGGATTAACATTCTTAGGTCTCTTCTAATAAATCAAATTGCTCTTCATTTAATGGCTTGGTTCTTAAGATATCAATTTTATCTCCCTTTGTGATTGTTAAAAAGGAATATGATGATATAATTTTTCTTATTACATCCATATCTTAATTACAACTATAAATACAAAGGGATCATGTCATTAAATATGAAAAATCAAATTGTGAGTGCTAAAAGATATGATTTCTTTTAAGAAATCTCTCTCCTTTTTTCATTGTAAATAATGAAAATGAGTCTTAAGAATAATCTTGATTCATCCAAGATAAATCTTAAGACACCTAATTCATTTAAATAAATCTTTTAATAAAATAAAAGAATGATCTTAATAAGAAAATCTTAATTATAATTGTTAAGATCATAAATCTCCTTTTTATTAAAAAATCATAGAGATTAAAAATAATTTTCATATAGGATTAATCAAGCTTAGAAAATCTCATTCAATTTTCAACTCATCATAAATTTATGAAATATTAATTTGGTGATGAAGTATGAAAGGAAGTCACAAAAAAATCATGTTATGAAAGATATTAAATCATGAATGCCAAAAGGTATAATTTAATTTTGACAAATCTCCTCTTAGATGACAAAGATAAATCTCAATTCAAGTTATAAATATCGAGAAAACAAGATCATGATTGGAACTCTTCTATGATAAGTTGCAAAGAGAAAAGATAAAAGATCTTGATTCATATATAGGAAATTTCAATAACATGGTTTATAAGAATAATCTCTAGTTATAAGATCTTAAATTTCCTAAATAGTAAGAAAGATCAGACAAGTTAGCATTTTAATTCCTGTAAGAGATTTCTCAAGTCAATAAATCATGGAAAGATTTAAGATTTAGTTAATAAAATTTTCATTCAAATTTTAATCATAAAATTCATATTTGTAGTTTAAGAGTTTTAACTAGTATAACTTAATCTTTTATTGAAGGCTTGATAGGATATAAATAATTTCAAAGAGTTTTCTCCTTTTTAGTTATTTCATGTGATTTATTTTAAGAATGACTTCCAAATCTATCCATGGTCAATTAAAATAAAAAAAATCAAATATTATTTAAGAAAGAAATCATCAAGATTATTACAATATAAAATTTCCAAACAAGTAAAATATTTTCAAATGAAATCATTACGATTATTACAACAAGATATTTTAAACAAAATCTTTTAGTTTATTTTCAATCCAACAATTTTTCTTTGTTAAATGAGTCTAATATGCTACCAAGAAAATTTTCCTTCTCATTTGAAATTTTGTTTTTTTAACCACAATAGAAAATAAAGCATGATTTTATATATATAATTTTTTATTTTAAGTTCAAATTTAGTATTTAATTATTTCATTCAATTTTTTCTCAAGACAACGGACAATCATTTAACCATTAGAAGCCAATACAAGCATACAAGTATAATCATCGATAATAGCTAAAGTCTCCCCCCTTTTTTATATTATTATTTTAATTCATTTGTATACTAGCATGTTAAAGTTAAAGCAATCAAGATTAATTATAACAATGAATCATCCAAAGATTTATTACCAATAATTTTATTTTCAATATTTTTTTATTATTACTTAGGCTAATAAGCTTGAAAGAATGTTAGATCTCAAGTTGTATGGCTTGAGCATCTACTTTTAAATATTATTTAGTACTCCTAGCATTTTTAAGATGTAAATTTATAATATGAGAGGTTTTGATTTAGGTACCCATTTGAGTTTGGGTCCCTCAGGAACGTTCTTCCCATTTTCACTAATAGCTTTAAGTCATTTATAATTTATTTAGGAATCCAAATTAATTTATGTGGATTATCTTTCCTAAATGAACACTTATAAGTCAAGTGTCCATATCTATCACAAAAATTATATCTATTTTCGGGCAAAGAATATATGTGAGTCTTCTAATAAGGGTAGTTGGCTTTTGATGAGTATTGCTCACATTGCCAATACCTTCATTATGAACATGACCCTTATCAATAAGGATCATGTTTAGAGATTTATTCCATATTTTAAAATTTTCTAACATTTGTTATAATATAATATTTTCCTTTCTAAGTTTTTCTAATATTTCATATTTAGTGCATGAATTATGTGATGGTGTTATTTCATGCATTTCTTCAAGTTTACTAACTAGTGACAAGTTTACTAACTAGTGACAAGTTTACTAACTAGTCATGCATGCGTATATTTAAGTAGTTTACATGATTTGCTAATTTTTCTAAAATCATCATAAAGCTTATAAAAAAGAACTTAATAACTCACTAAAAATAAAAGAACTTTCAGGTGGGTTATTTATCTCATCATGGTTAGCAACGAGTATAAGATTTTCTACTTCTTGGTTGTGCTCCTCATCTTTGAAGTGTCTTAGCTTCTTGTGTTCATAGCAAGAGGTTTTGTCCAATTTAAGTTCATTTTTATGGTTTTTGTTTGGTAATTTTTTCAATTTATTTGTCAAAAGTTTAAAGTTCTCGTCACTCGAGGTTTTACTCGAGGAGTCATCTGCTGTTCTCAGTTCTAGTTCCTTCCTGTCCTTTGGAAGGTGATATTCTTTTGTTCTTAGTTCAATATCCTTCCTATTCTTTGGAAGATGTTCTTCAAATTCATTTTTGCAAGTCTTTTCATTTAATGATTTATTTAGTTTAATCATATTTTTATGTGTTATTTCTATTTTATGCCGAATCTCAAAAGCCAAATCACATGTAGAAACCCAATCAAACTCATCTTTATTTAAAGCAGAAAACAAAGCATTCATAGCTTTGGTATTTAAAGAAAACATATATTTTTCATGATCATTCCAATCACTTATTTGATTGGATGATTTTTGAAAACCATTTTCGACAGTACTCCATAAATCAAAATCTAGTGAAATAAACAAAATACGTATTCAAATTTTTCAAGAGGTGTAATCCGTTCCATTGAACATAAGACTTATGATGCATTGACCCTCATTAATGTTATAATAAGCCACTATGATCAATTGTGACTAAGAGGAGGGGTGAATTAATGTGAGTGTTGAAAATCTTAGTTTCAGAAATACTTGCTCAAAATAAAATAAAAAATCAGAAGCATTTTATTTAAGTTGAATACGTGAGCAATTAAACTATGAACAATGCCAAGTTACTATCTTGTTTAAAGAAAGCTCGAGCAAGAATAGGTAAAATCAAAAAGGAAAGTTAAGGAAGACTCACAACTTATAGTGGTTTGGCCAAAATTTAGCCTACGTCCACTTTTCGGAGTCCTCCTCCTTGAGGCCCGCCGGTGTCCACTAATAATCTTCTTCGGGTGAAAGATCAAAACCTTACACTTCTCTCTCTCCTTTTCATAGGTTCAGGAGAGGAGTATTCTTACAAGAGTTTCTCACTTCTTTTAGACTATACACTTTGAAGCACTTAAGGGGCTATCAAATTTTACAACTCTTTAACATAATTTTATCCCACTTTTTCATTCACCACCCTTACTTCTGTGCAAGAAAACTTGGAGAATTTATAGACCCCAATTGACTTTAGAAATTACGCTAAAATTTAACCTATCTTGGAAATCTAGGTATTGATAGTACTACTGCCAGTGCCAGCGGTACTACCACCGAAAACACTCCTAAAACAGGGGCGACGATGGTACTACCACTGCTTGACAGGTGCTACCATCACTTGGGAAGTATTACCGTCATCCACTAGCGGTATTACCGTCGAGAATCCTGTAAAAATTATTTTTTTTTCTTATTTTTATGTACCCGACTCATACCTTCTATTGACCTCTTCTCAAGTCTACTAAATGCTCAAATCCAACCCAAAGTGGACCCAGTTACCTCACATTAAGTTAATTTGGATTCTTTCCAAATCTAACTCAATTTAGACTTTAAACTAAATTAATTCTAACTATGACATATTAAGGCATACAAACACACTCCCGGTGATCTTCCCGGTAACCTCCGGTGAACTTTTGAGGAGTCTCGGTCATCTTCTAGCGAACCCTTGGCGCATTCCTAGCAAGCTCCCGATCACTTCAATGAACTCCCAACAAGCCCTCGATCACCTTTAGTGAGCTCTCGGCGAACTTCCGACAAGCCCCTGATACCTTCGGTAAGTTTCCGACGAACTCCCAGCAAGCCCCCAATACTTTCGGCAATCTCCCAATGAGTTCCCACTATATCGTCCGAACCCTGGCCCGATGTCCGATCTTAACTCTGGCCCAACAACTGATTATATTGTCTTGTCGTAGTTAATCCTGCATCATTCATCTCTAACATGGGTTAGATAATAAAACTCATTAATTAATTTCAATATCAAAATATGAGATTCAATAGTATTATGGTAATGAATAGTTAAATTGTTAAAATATTAATGATTAGTCAAAATGGTCAAAATGCTATATTTAAATTCAAAGGTGATGATTTCTTTTGAATTTAGGTTTGATTTATTTCTCTTATGGCATATAGATAGGGAGAGTTAAGGTTAACTCCATCATCAATTGGTTGTCATCATCAAAAAGGGAGAGATGTTGAATCTCAAATTTTGATAATGAAATCAATTGATAGATCTATGATCTAACTTGTGTGTTAGAGATAGATGTAAGATTAACTACGACTGTGAAAAAACAATACATTATGATGTTAGGCCGGAGTCAATCAGACATTGGGCTGGGGTTCATATAATGCAATAGGAGCTCGTCGAGAGTACCCGGGAGTTCATCGAAAGATGATCGAGAGCTCATCAGGAGTTCGTCGAAGGAATGTCGAAAAGTTCGTCGGGAGTTGAAAAGATAGATTGATGTGCCGGACAATAAGAACGATTATAATTATTTGTCTTAGTGTGTCATAGTTAGTATTATATTTTGAGTCCTAATTTAAGTTAGGTTTAGTGAAATCCAACTAACTCAATTGGAGGCTAACTGGATCTACATAGTATGACTCAGGTACAAATTAGTATGGGAAAGTATTATTCTTGGACTGCCTGGTGATAGTACCGCTGGTGGGTGATGGTGGTACCGCCCCAAGCGATAGTAGTACTGTCCCAGGTAGCAGTAGTGCCACTGTCATCTAGTTTTTCGAGGCGCTTATGGTGGTAGTATCGTCAGTGTCGATGGTATTACTGTATGTACCTAGATTTTCTAGAGAAATGTTAAATTTTGACTCTAAGTTTTGAAGCCAATTAGGATCTATAAATGCCCTAAATATTCTTACATATGATAGCAAGAAAGTGCAAGAAAATTAATCGAAATCTTGGATAAAATTTTATAAAAATTGAGAGCTTCCCTTGTGTGCTTCAAGTGTAAAGTGAATTTAAAGGAAGAGTGAAATATTATAAAGGTTCCTCTCCTGAACCTATGGAAAGGAGAGAAGTATATATATGTGTTTGATCTTCACCCATTAAAGAAGATCATTAATGGATACCGATGAGTCTCGACGAAGGAGGACTCAGGAAGTAGACGTAAGTCAAGCTTTTGATCCAATCACTATAAATTTTGTAATTACTTCTCTTTTGTCTCTCTTTTAAGTTTGATCTTAACCTTGCTATTATCTAGTTTCTAGAAAACACAAACATCTCCTTTCAATTTTGTTTTAAATCACTTTTTAATTTGATCTTAACGAATTTCAATAAAATCATTTTCGATTTCGATTTTACTTCAAGTAATATGTTTTAAACCTAAGTTTTTTAACTCTTGCACTAAATTCCTCCTCCCCTCTTCTTAATGTCAACTCCATCCTAACAAAATTGAGTTTCTGTATCAGCTTGGTTAATCAGTTTGAGCTGGTTCTGAGCTTAAGACAATGAACTCAATTAAATTGACATCTTTCAAATTTAAATCGGTCTGAACCGAATTAGTTAACTGAACCAAAGAAACATATCCTAAATCAGAACTATTTATATTCTTCAAAATCAAATCAGTTTAGACCAAACCGATTGGATTCATGTTTAATTTTTGGGTTTGATTTTTAATATCTCTGTTGTTTCATGTTTTTACCATCTTCTTTACTCATTGAATCTCTAATCATCCGATCCTCTAGGCTCCAAGATTACTTGTTAAAAATTAAAATTAATAAAATTAAGAAAAAGTCAAGCACAAGTGAGAGTAAGAATAATTTAAAACATAAAAAAAATAAAATTACAACCCTCAACGGATACCCTGCAACTTAGTTGCTGCTGTCTCTCTCGATCACGTTGTTCATCCACAAGGAGATCACATCCCTTTTAATAGTCTATACTCATCACATTTAAGTATACAAGGTTTCAAAATTATTTATCTTAACCGACTTGATAAGCTAACTATGAATTCACCAGGCAAATCATCAACATCATCTTAAATAAATTAACTATCTTCACTTCACCATCATCTTATCGAGAATAAACTCAAAATACAAATTCTTGTTTTTATCTTAAGAATAAACAAAGATGTTACTTTCTGAGTGTTCAGAGAACCCAGTATCTTGTGATTGACGTAAAGCAACCACTTTTTATCCTTGGATTCCGATTCTTTACATCCTGTGATGTGCATTTCCCTTCGACCACTTCCTGCACAGGATTGCATCATAGGCATCATTTTGCCGTCAGCCTTTGCAGTTTTGACTGTTGACCAATACCTTCAGTGAGAGGACCGTATCAGCAACAGGTCACAGAGTGCATTCAGCACAGAGATCCTTCTTTTATTTGCTAAACAAGTACAGCACTTTATGCTATCTGCTTCTGCTTAAGGTCGCAAATCATATGCTTACCCACCAGCTAAAATATCATTATGATAATTATGTACTATATCTACTCATCGATATATTTATTCACACGTATTTTTTTAAACTAAAATATTATTTGATGATGATATATCAGAAGAACTTATTGTAGAGTTTGAAATATATATTTTTATATCTAAAATATTGATTTATGATGATGTATAGAATATATTTATTTATAATCTAAATATTGATCTGTATCAAATTTACGAAGATTTTTAAAATAAAATCAAATATATTTTAAAATTATTTTATGATATGGAAAAAAAAAAAAAAAAAGGGCAGACACCATCGCATACGCAAGTGTAATGACAGAAAGAACGCTTGCCGTCCGTCCATTAGTCGAATACAAAAGGAAACATTCCACTCCCACCATAAAACAAAAGGCAAAAAAGAACCATCCTCTCGCAACAAGGTCTCTCCGACCGGACAAGCTTAGGGAGCAAGCAAGATGTTCCTCAACAAGCTCCATATTTCCAGCCTCCTCCTCGTCTTGACCATCCTCTGCCCTCGTACCACCGGGCAATTACCCAAAGCTGCCTCCTTTATCTACGCCGGTTGCTCCCCATCCAAATATGATCCCAACTCCCCCTTCCAGAACAACCTCACCCCCGTCCTCACGTCCATCGTGGCCGGCTCCTCGCAGGCCTCCTACGGCAGCTATAAGTCCGGTGAGGACTCCAGCGGTGCGGCTGCCTACGGCCTCTACCAGTGCCGGAACGACCTGAACGCCGGCGACTGCTCCGCCTGCGTTCAGAGCGCGGTTGGCCAGCTCAACCTGGTCTGCGCCGCCTCCTTCGCGGCCTCGCTGCAGCTGGACGGCTGCTTCGTGCGGTACAGCAACGAGGACTTCCTGGGGAAGCCGGACACGACCATGGTGTACCGCAAGTGCAGCACGAGCACGAGCAAAGACGGGGAGTTCTTTCGGCGGCGGGACGACGTGCTGGCCGACCTCCAGAACGGTGAGAGTTTCCGGGTGAGCAGCTCCGGCACCGTGCAGGGGTACGTGCAGTGCCTGGGCGATCTGAGCGCCGCCGACTGCTCGGCGTGCCTGGCCCAGGCGGTGGGGCAGCTGAAGAACGCGTGCGGGTCAACACTCGCGGCGGACGTCTACTTGGCTCAGTGCTTCGCCAGATACTGGGCTTCCGGCCATTACTTGCCGTCCTCTGCAGGTCTGCAGCTGAACCTTCCTCTATTTACATGCTGCTGTGTCTGTTCTCTTTTCACAGGATCATAACTTGCAGTTCTAGTGAATGGTTTTAACTCTCTACGCTTTCCGGGTGGATAGATAACTCAGACGATGACATTGGAAGGACTGTGGCAATTATTGTGGGCATACTGGCAGGACTGGCTCTTATCGTAGTGTTTCTTTCTTTTCTCAGGAAAACATGCAAGTTCTCTCCCTTACCCTCATTCCCCTGCTACTGTGCACCTTTTGATCCTTGAGTTATCGTGCTAAAGGAATATGTTCTTCCTACACGCAGGTTAGCCACCTTCCGGGTTCTCGCTAGTGGGACACAAGTGGCAGCGTGCCAATATTCTCGATGCCGAGTCCTTTTTTAGCACTCATCTCAGGC
The DNA here is from genome assembly GCA_029747655.1 of Ensete ventricosum. NCBI lineage: Eukaryota > Viridiplantae > Streptophyta > Magnoliopsida > Zingiberales > Musaceae > Ensete > Ensete ventricosum. The sequence goes on along the minus strand of JAQQAF010000003.1, from coordinate 19,248,197 downwards.
ACTCAAGAAAACAGAGAGGGAGGGAGAGAGAGAGAGAGAGAGAGCTTCAGTTTGCAGTACCGTCAGGCAGGCTTGTTAGCTAACACAGACAAAGATGTCCCTGTTTTACTCGTGATCTGTAAAACATATTTATCTTTGCTACCAAAGCAAAAGGGGAACAGGAATTCTTGATTGGTGTCTTTTCTTAATGGTCCATCACTTCACTGGGCCAATTTCTCGATTTATTTCAAGAAACATAATGGACTTGATGTGAAGATTAAGATTGTCTTTTGGAGAGATTTTAAGGGTTTTATCTTATATGGAGTTGATACGATTGCATAGTTCTATCTTAGATGAGGTGGCAGAGTTATAAGAAAACTGAATAAATATAATATGATAAGATAAAATAATTTTATGATAGTTCGAGGTGTCATCCTGACACCTGCATGTAGCTTGTAATGATATCTTCTAGATTTGCAAATACACCTTCAATTCCACTTGATGAATTGATTAAGTTTAATTGTTTGGATTATTATAGTAATGGTATATACAAAAATATTAATTTGATCTTATCTAATTAGGTATTTTTAGAGCTATTATATGATTTTAGTTATTTAGATAAGATATATTATGGATATGTTTAGATTATGATGATGATTATAGAAGTAAACTCTCACTATTCTTGCTTATAAATAAATATGATCTCTTAGAAACTTAAAATAACATAAATATATAATTATTGAATATGAAAATGTATATTTTTTTTTTGTCGCTAAATCCATTGATAGTTTTGTGAAGGATAGGAACGGAGGAAAATATGAGTCTAGTTATCCAAACAAATTAATATCATTACATATCTTGGATTTCACGATGGTGTTTCATTGATCAAAGGAAATATTTTTTGAACAACATAGAAAGACACATATCATAAATTTAGATTGATTGTTATTTAATTTCATATTCTAATAATGAAATTTATTTCGCTTAATAATAACATATTATGATTTTTTATGTTTATTATTTTAATAAAATATATAAACAAATTGATTAGATCAATATCTTTGCATCCATCATCACTTTTAAGTAAAAATCACAAGTAAAGGAGAGAAAGAAAAAAGAAATTTTTTTAAGATAAAAATAAAATATTATCTGATAAAAATAAAATACTATTACATATATTTTGTATTTTGTTAGTCATAGGCTTTCACCACTTGTTTTATGTTCTTGTCCTTATTCAGATGCTCAAAAGTCTTTTTTTTCTTAATTTTCATAATTAAATTTTTTGGTTATTTTTATCATGAAATTATATATAATTATTCATATCATTGTAAAATCCTATTAGATCAATAAAATCTTTATCAACTAAACCAGTCATTCATTTCATTCGTGACTATAGGTTTCCACATGGTCGTGGAAATCTTCAGACTTCTAGTCATCGCCTATCACATTGATTTCGAATTTGAGTTCATCCTCTGAGACAACTCCTTGAACCTTATCGTCCTACCGAGTTCCTCGACCTCCTTAATGAGGAGCTCCAGCCTATTAAGGAAGGAGGAGCAAAGAAATGATAAAAATAGAATATTATGATCCAATAACGAAGAATGCTTTCAATCAAGAAAATGATATAGTATTAAACAAGAGGTAAAAGAATAAGAACACTTACGATAACTCTATGCTCACTTGCTTCATGAACTAAGGTTTCAACAACTTGTTCATAATAGTAACTACCTCACCCCACTACTTTATCCCACTATTTCACTATCTCACCCATGATTAGCCACTACCCCCACTAACTCCTAACTACCTCCACAACTCTTAAACATGAGTCTCTAAAACATGTTAACAAATTACATTACTATGAATCAATTCTCAACACTCCCCCTTGATTTACAGTTACATACATTGATTTGATACATTAAATAAATATGTTCTAAACTGGAAGTGACTTTGTGAGAATATCTATAACTTGTTCATTTATGCCATAATACTTCATGTTATTGCTCCAATTTCTATAAACTAAACGTTATACTTTCGAATACTTCCATCTACATTATATTTTGTTTTGAATACTCATTTTAATATAATAGTTTTCTTTTCTTTTGGTAAATCTATTAGCTCCCAGGTTTTATTCTTCTCAATTGACTTGATTTCCACCTTCATTGTTTTTTTCCATTTCTTTTTTTAATTGCTTCCTCAAAACTTATAGGATCTGAAATAAGCAAGTAAATGTTGAGTTGTAAAATTTCCATTAGTGATCTGAATATTCCTGGAGGGGTTTCATCTAAGGAATTATTTACTAAATTTGAACTGCTACTATGTGAGGTTGACGATGAACTTGATGGAGCAAGATCTGTCACTTGATTTAATAGAGTGAGTAGTTCTGTTGGAATACAAATTTGTGTTTCAAATTCATTGATCTCCCAAGTTCAACTTGCCCTTTCATCAAACACAACATTTCAGTTAATAGCAACCTTACCACTTACAGGATTATATAATTGATATACTTTGGATTGTGTAGAATATTCAATTAAGATGCATTTTTTAGATTTTTTATCAAGCTTATGATAATTTTATGAATTTACCAAAGCATAAGCAATACAACCAAAAAACCTTAATTGATTTACATTTGGCTTTATACTATACCAAGCCTCAAAAGTAGTTCGATTTATAACAATCTTTGTCGGTGAAATATTTAATAAATAAACTATTGTTGCAACTGCTTCTGCCTAAAACTGATTTAGAAGATGCATTCCTATAAGCAAAATTCTTGCTATTTTGACGACAGTTAGATTCTTAAGTTCGGTTACACCATTTCGCTCTGATGTATATGGTGCTATAATTCCTTACGAATACCATTTTCTTTATAAAAGGAATTACACTCATTAGACAAAAATTCACTACCTCTATCTATCCGAAGTGTCTTTATGCATCTACCATTTTGCCTTTCTATAAGTGCCTTAAATTTTTTAAAGTTATCAAATGCTTCAGATTTTAATTTCAGAAAATATACTCAACTCATGTGACTATAGTCATTAGTAAATAACAGAAAATATCAACTTCCCCTAAATAATTTTTTATTCATAGGTCCATATAAGTCAGCATGAATTAATTCAAGATAATTAGATGCTCTCTATGCTTTTCCAACATGAACTAGTTTCTTACTTTGTTTGTTATGAATACCTCCTTCACATACATAAAATATATTAATTTTTGGCAATTTGTAAATCATTTCTTTTTTATTTAACAACTTTAAACCCTTAATGTTAATGTATCCATATCTCAAATATCATAAATTTGTCTTATTCTTTTGATTTGCAACAAGAGCATGTTTCTCAATATTTGAAACATCAATTGGAAATATATTATTTTACGTCGTGCAAATATTTGCTCAAACTAGATTTTTTATCTTTAATAGTGCATGAACCATCACCAAATATAATGAAATATTCAACATCTATTAATTGTCCAACACTCAACAAGTTATGTGATAAAGTAGGAACATAAAAAAATATTATCAATGTGTTTTACCTTCCGTTAATTTATCTTCACCTCAATTGTTCCTTTTCATTCTACTTAGATTTGTTTGCTATCTCTAAGTTTAACTTTCAACTTGTGAGTGTTATCAATATCTTTGAATATTGATCTTACACTTGACATATAATTAGAACATTTACTATCCAAAAATCAAATATCATTTGATTCATCATTAACTTGTGAATGAGTCATAAATAACTTACTATTATCTTCATTTTCCTCTACATAGCTTGCTTACTTTTTTCTTTTCCAGCAATATGCCTTAATGTGACCAAACTTCTTACAATAATGACTTTAAATTCTACTCTTGTAGTTTTTTTTTATCATAATTTGATTGCTTTTGTTCATCATACCCATCAAAGCGTCCTCTTCCTCTTCCTCTTCCATTTCCACTACCACAAAATCCTCCTTTGCCACGTCATCTTCCATTAATTTTGTCTTCTTTTGAAGTAGAAGACTTCTCCTTAACCTGAAATATTTTTTCTTCACTTTTCTCAAGTGACATGTTTAACCTTGCTTCATGTGCTTGCAAGGAACCCACTAATTCATCAAATGAATAAGTAGATAAGTCATTTGACTCCTCAATCGTCGCAGCAACATGATCGAATTTTAGAGTTCAACTTCTTAAAACTTTTGCAATAATTATATAATTATGAGGATGTTCATCATAAGATTTTATTTGACTAATAATTTTAGTCACTCGAGAAAGAAAATCTTGCACTGATTCATTTCTTTTCATAAACAAAATTTCAAATTCACGACGAAGGGTTTGAAGTTTTACCATAATCACCCTCGATGAGCCTTGAAATTTATTTTGAAGTATCAACCAAGCTTGTTTTGAAGTTATTGCTGTTGCAATTCTTGAGAAGATTGTCTCATGTATAGCCTGTTGAATGAAAAATAATACATTTAAGTCATTTTTATTCTCCCTTAGTCTAGTTTCTTCATTTGGATTTACATATTTATTCTCCCTTAAGACTTGAATAATTTCTTCATCTTGATACTCCAAAATTCATAGTATTTGCCCGAGCAAATGAGAATAAGAGATTGAGATATTGAATTGCCATTGAAAATCATAATGCCTAATTCAGATTAAAACAAGGCTTTGATACCACAAATGTTGGGGAATGAGAAGCAAGTAAATAATAAAAATAGAATACTACGATCTAATTAACAAAAAATGATTTCAATCAAGAAAACGACATAGTATTAAATAAGAGGTAAAAGAACAAGAATACTTATAATATTATCTTCAAATGCATACGCTCTGTGCTCACTTGCTTCATAAACTAATGTCATATTTATATAACATAATAGTAACTACCTCACCCCACTACTTTATTCTATCACTATCTCACTTATATTAACCACTACTTTCGTTCATTCTTAACTAACTCCGTGACTCATGAGCCATACTCTTAAAATATATTAACAAATTACGTTACTATTCAATTCCTGACACAACCTAGCTACCAGCGACGAGGCAAACGCACCATTTCCACCAGCGACGAGGCAAACGCCGCAAATGGAAGTGCCTCCGTGAATTCAAGGTTGGTAATCGCTAGGTTGGCCTCTAACACTTCATATCAGATGATCCCCTGAAATGATCAGCTACAGATCTCCGTCCCCACAATTCCTGCAGCGATGTGATGTCAGACTTGGCCGAAGGCAAAGCACAATAGAGTTATATTGATTTTTCTATTTCAATCTAACCTTTTTTTTTTATAATTAGTGTAACTCAACATTAAAAAAAAAATCATCAAAACTTTTATACAAGTATATATGAAGAGCTTTTAGTCTTCGAAACGATTAAATGAGAGATTAATTGATAAAAAAAAGACTTCAATTTAGCATAAGTTCAGCTTTTAATAGACTGAAAATAGTGAAAAAAATAATTTAAGCTTCAAAAAATCATAAATCATTTAAAATTTATTTAAGAACTAATTTTGAAGATCATAGATGAATTTATATATTTTTCACTTCAAATGACATGAGTTACACTAATTTTTTACAGAGTTATACTTATTTTGTTCCATATAAAAAAATGAGTGTCATGTTACGCAAAGATAGTAGTGTAACTCAACCTCCAATAATAATAAAAAAAAACATAAAAGTCCATTTCAGAACTCTATACACATATAAAAGAATGATTTTTTAGACTACAGAACTATGAAATAAGAGCTATTTGATCAAAAATTTAATTTAGCATAATTTCAGAATTTAATGGACTATAATTACTGAAAAATATCAAATATGTCAAATCTTATTTTAAAACTAATTTTTAAGGATATATTTTACTTTAAATAATTTTGACTTCCAGTGACAAGAGTGAAAAATCGGATCCTTCACACATCAAATAACCAGAGAGTTCCTCAGAATCACCTTTCACCAGTGCTCATCTCGTCTCTCGAAATGATAACCTCCTTCTCACATAGGAGGATGGGGAGCAAGCTTCCAAAGACAAAGTATCCCACTCTCATCTTCTTTTGCTAATACCAACATTCCTTTTGTTCAACCCCTTTGCTATGTTAAGTGAAGTTGGGATGGTTAGGGACGATGAGGGTATTAGCACTAGAAAAGGGACTTTTCTTTTCTCTGCTGCTTCGCCTATTGGTGGGGAAGGTAAATCCTCTACTTCTTCTTCTCCTACTGGTTACCCTTTTGTTTTCGATTGTCTTGTAGATAGGATGACATTAATCTTCCCTACTGATATTGGAGACATCAAGGGGGATGGTGGATTGATGAAAGATATGGACCCCGAATGGCTCCACATGGAAGAGAAAGTTGGTTCCAGACAATGTCGCAGAATCCCTCATGGGTTTTTTTAATCTCACTTGTCTACTCTTCATCATAAATCTAAAAAAGAAGAAATTAGGGATGGACTCTTGCTCTTCTAAAGGTAAAGAGGTACTAATGGTGGAGGATACCAAGTCTAGTTTTATGATGAATTTTCTATCTTGGAATTGTAAAGGTGCTTAAAAAGAGAGCGTAGGGAAACTTTGTCTAGTTTGATACAAGTACATAACCTTAGTTTGATTATTCTGCTAAGAAATCACCTTTTTAGGAAAAACATAACTAATGCTTCTTAAGGAAATTGGGTAAATGTTGTCAAGGAGTCCTCTTGTTGCTGAGGGTTGCTTAGGCAGCATTGTAGTTGGTTGAAAAATAGATCATTTTAGAGTTCAGCTTGTGGGTGAGACTCCTCAAGTTATTAACCTAGTTATGGAATATAAAGGTATAACTCCTTGGTTACTTTCTACTATTTACGCAAATATTGATTATCATCTTCGTAATATGCATTGGAGTTTTCTCTCTTTGGTGGATACCTCAGATGTTTGTTGGTTATTCTGTGATGACTTTAATACTATATTATCTCCTATTGAGAAAGTGAGTTGATCCACTTTTTTCTTTGACTTGTTCTGTATTTAGATTTTCAGAACTTTATTTTTAATATTGATCTTTTAGATGTTATTTTTTTGTTTCCATTTCTCTTGGTGTAATAATCGTTTTGGTATAACTAGGATTGCAACTTATTTCGATAGAGCTCTTGTTAATGATGTATGGAATTCACAGTTTGAGAATTCTTCAATGTTTCGTTTGCCTGGAATAGCTCTTGATCACTCACTCACCATTGCTTATTAAGATTAACAGTTACAATCGGCATCCCGTTTGAGTTAAATTGTTTCATTTTAAGCCTATGTGGCTTGACTATCTTGAAATTGCTGAGTTTGTTAAGAATTCTTGGGACTTTACTTATATCTGCTACTGATCCTATAATTTCCTTTCATCTTAACCTTTCAAAGCTTAACTTTGTTCCCATGGACTGGATAGAAAATATGGCAACAAGATTGAATGTCTTATTAAACACACCTCTTCTCTTCTGAGATTGCTAAGTTAGAAATTTTGGATTTATTAAGTTTGTCATCAAAAGATTAATAGTTACAAACTGATCAGTGCACTCTTCAGTGTTTGCACAACTAGATGATTGCTCTTAATAGACAACTTTATACTAAGTGGAGGGTCAGGGCCAAAGTGCAATGGTTGGGAGGAGATAGAAACATAAACTTTTTCATAAAATAGCTAGCCATAGAAAAGGATTAACACTACTAATTTCATTCTTATTAAAGGGGGTGTTTTTGTTCAAGATACTGATGATATTTTGAGTGCTTTAACTAACTAGTACTCTAATATTTAGAACGAATTTATTTTTGCTTCTCCTTCTTCTTGGAGTATATGTCCAGTTCTTGTATGCTTATCTATTGAGAAAAAAGAAAGTTAACTATTTTTTTTTTTGTTTTGAATTTGAGATCTTTTCAGCTTTGAATCAAATGGATTTGGTAAGAACCTGGCCCAAATGATTAATGTTGAGTTCCTTAAAGCTTTTTGGGTGATATTCAATATGGAATTCTGGATTTTTTTTTTTTTACTAATTTTCATTCATCTTATTACATTCTGAGTAGTTGGGGACAAACCCACCTTATTTTTATTTAAAAAAAAAATCCCTCTCACATTAAGAAATTTAGACCGATTGCTTTATGCAATGTGATTTATAAGTTGCTTAGGAATTATATTAAGAGCTATATTGATAAACTTATCAGTTAAGAACAATCTGTATTTGTACTTGGTAGGAATAATAATGATAACATCTTGATCACAAATGAACTAATTCATTTTATGGCCAAGTCGTGTGGAAAATCTCCTCTTATCGTCCTTAAAGTTGATATCAGAAATGCCTGAGTCTTTATCTCTGACTGTCACATACTGAACTTTGTTCCTTCTCTTATTTTTTTATTTTTTTTATTTTGCATGATCACATATTTCATACATTTACACTCAAAATAAAATTATTTTATTCATAATTATAAATATTTATTATAATTTACTTATTCATCAAATTATAACTAAATTTTTTTAATGAAGAACATGATAATTATTCAAATGTCTCTACCTAACGGTAGAGAAAAGTCAACTTTCCACTAGGCCCTGATTTAGGGCTAGTGGGTGGTTGCTCTAAACATTAAAAATAATAAAATTCAGCAACTCTAAGTAGGAACCCTAAAAGTCAATTCAAAATGAATCATCCCATTGACGTATATTAAACACCCGAAGGAGCACTCCCCTAACTGCAGATGAAAAGGTTTTATCCTATGGGATGAATTTGTATTGTCTCAACTGCGGATGGAGATAAACTCATATTACACTCTCAACCGCGAATGGAGTGGTGTCCCTCACCTACCAAAGCGGGGACCCGTTTCTCCCAATTGCGGATAAAGGAACCGTCTAGTCGTCATGTCTGACGACCCGCTAATCCCTAAAGGGAATCCCCCTACCTGCCCTTGGCAGGAAAATAACACCATCTTATACTGGTCATATCGGGATGTAAAAATACATCAAAATATCTTTTTTAATATCGTTCATGTCAAGTACTATAATTTAGCTCTTAATTGACTTGAACCATAGTTAAATCGGTCCAATTGAACTCGATTTAACTAGAACATAGTTGAACCGTTCTCTAATCCTCATTTACTGGTCTAGAATCACCATATACTAGTATAATCTAGACTAGTTTATGTTCAATCTAAGTTAAATAGACTTGAATTAGTCAACCAATTCGGAATCACCCTGAATTGATCTAACTAATCAAATCTAATTTGATTCATTCAATGGTTGAGTTCAAATCTAACAAATGTATAATACTAGGCTATTTCAAATCAATCTTTATATAGTTTCATGAGCAACATATTTTCACTAAAGATTATATATAAAGAAAAATACTAAAGATAAAATTAGGAGATAAGACTTAATACAATGAAATAACTTCTTAAATTCAATAAGAATAAAAAATCATACTTTCAATACATATCAAATTTCAATAAACTTAACCTTTCATCATAAAACATTGTACATAAAAGAATGTCTAAAAATATTTTAATATAACATGAAAATTGTATTCCAGATAAGACTAAAAGGTAAACTGTTGTATCAAAAATATCATGTATTACTATATAGAACATGTGAAATTTAGCATGTTTAACTTCAAAAATAAAATTTTTTAAGAGGATGATCGAGAAATATCTCAAAAACTAGAAAAATTATATTTTAATTCAACAATAAGAATTTTCAGGATTGATAAATATTTTAGAACTATAAATTTTTTTTAACACTTAACGGAAAACAAAATAGAACTTTTATTTTTCTAAAGAAAGGTAGGGAAACCTACATCTCCTCTGTAGGATGCAACTCCTCGTTCCTCTTGTTATGGAACTAAACTAGGTGAGGAACGAAGGAGAGGAATCCCTCCCCTTAAATAGGAGGAGGTGAACCTTTCATTAAAGGAAACTTTTCTTTAAATTTTTATAATTATTTAATATTAATTCTGATTTAATATGTTAACAAATATAACATACTCTTATTTGGAATGATTAATATTTATTTCCTAATTTATAATGACAAACAAGGAAATCCGAAGTAACATTTCCTAAATCATAACGGTAAATAAGGAAGTGCATAATTAGTGCTTAATTAAATATTTGATTGATTATATTTCTCCCCTTTTATAGGAAATTTGGTCCCCAAATTTAGCTTACCTTAAGAGAATAGATGATGATACAACTCTTGCATATTTTCTTCTCTTTCCCAAGTTGCCTATTCATCTGAATGATGTTGCCAACGAATCTTTACCAATGGTATAACTTTATTCTTTAGAACATGTTCTTTTCTTTCCAAGATTTAGGTTGGTTGTTTTATAAAATTAGCGCTGTCTTTGAGTTGTAGAGGTTGGTAAGATATGATATGTGATGGATCCCTAATATATTTTCGAAACATAGAGACGTGGAATACATCGTGAATACCAGCCAAAATCGGGGGCAATGCCAATCTGTATGCCACAGGCCCGACCTTTTGTACGATCTCAAATGGGCCAATAAATCTAGGGACCAAATCTCATAACTCCTTTGGTTGGTGACACTTTTAAGAAGACATGCTCAACAATTGTGAACTCCAGATCTCTTTGCCTTCGATCTGCATAGCTTTTCTAACGATTTTAAGCTGTTAATAATTTCTGACGTATAATTTTGATATTATCAATATCTCTTTGAATTAATTGAGGTCTCAAAAGCTTCTGTTCTCCAACCTTATTCCAATACACAAGTGATCTGCACTTTCTTCCATAAAGAGCTTCAAATGGGGCCATCTGTATACTAGAGTGATAATTATTATTATAAGAAAACTCAATTAAGTGTAAGTGCATATCCCAACTTCCACCAAGCACAGGTTCTTAAAAGATCTTCAAGGGTTTGTATTGTTCTCTTAGATTGACCATCAGTTTGGAGGTGAAAAGCTGTACTAAACTTTAATTGTGTACCCAAAGATTTATGTAGACTTCCCAAAAACTTAGAGGTAAACCTTGGATCCCTATCTGAGATAATGCTAACTAGCACCCCATGATATCGAATAATCTCCTTAATATATAAGCATGCTAATTTGTCCAATGAATACTTCTTGTTAATCAGGAGGAAGTGAGCAGATTTAGTAAGTCTATCTACTACTACCCAAATCCCATCATATCCTTTCACAGTCTTGGGTAATCATGTCACAAAATCTATAGTAATTTGCTCCAACTTCCATTCAGGAATTAAAATCTTTTGTAATTTACCTGCAGGTACTTGATGTTATGCTTTTACCTGTTGACATATCAGACATTTAGAGACAAACTCTGCTATGTCTCTCTTCATGCCACGCCACCAGTAGTTTTGGCGTAAATCCCGATACATCTTGGTAATCCCGGGGTGGATATTAAATTTTGGTTTATGTGCCTCCTCCAATAATTGCATCTTTACTGGATAACTTACGGGAACGCAAAGTCGGTTGTGGAATGTAATAAAATCATTTTCAGATTGGATGAATTTAGGTCTAGATCCTAGAGCTATCATATGAAGATATGCATCTTCCTTTTGACTTTCTTTAATCCTTTCTACTAAATATGATTGTGCCAACAAACATGTAAGAAAACCTTTATTTATTTTCGATAAAAGTTTAAATTTCAAGTCTATCAACTCTGTCATCATAGAATTTCTTCGAATATTCATATAGGCTATAAGACTTGGAGTTTTTCTGCTTAAGGCATCAGTGACTACATTAGCCTTCCTAGGATGATAGTTGATACTAAAATCATAATCCTTTAAAAAGTCCAACTATCTTCTTTGTCTCATATTTAGGTCCTTCTATGTGAAAATATATTTGAGACTCTTAAGATCTGTGAATATTTCAAAAGTTTGCCCATAGAGATAATGCCTCCAAATCTTCAATACAAAAATAATAGCCACTGGCTCTAAGTCATGAGTATGATACTTCTTCTCATGAGGCTTCAACTACCTAGATGTATATGCAACTACCCTATCATTTTGCATTAGAACACACCCAAGTCCTTGTAGTGAGTCCTCACTATACATTACAAAACCTTCTCCCTCTAAAGGAATTACCAAGATAGGAGCACCGACTAATTTCTTCTTTAATTCTTGAAAACTTTGTTGACATTTATCATCCCACATGAACTTTATATTCTTCTGTGTTAACCTGGTCTAGGGTGTTGCTATTTTTGAAAAGTCTTCTATGAATCTTCTATAATATCCGGCCAAGCCCAAGAAGCTTCTGATCTCTGAAACATTTGAAGGCTACTTCCATTTTATCATCGCTTCGATCTTTTGGGGGTCAACAGATATACCGGCACTTGAAATTACATGACCAAGAAACATAACTTCATTGAGCCAAAAATTACACTTGTTCAATTTATCATATAGTTTCTCTTGTCTTATGACTTCCAAAACTGTCTTAAGATGGTGTTCATGTTCCGCCCTACTTTTGGAGTAAATCAAGATGTTATCATGAACATAATTACAAATTTATCAAGATAAGGATGGAAGACCCTACTCATGAGATCCATAAAGGCAACCGGTGCATTTGTGAGTCCAAAGGGCATCACTAAGAATTCGTAATGATCATATCTTGTTCTGAAAGTAATTTTCTGTATGTCTCCTTCCCTTATCTTCAATTGATGATACCCAGATCTCAAATCAATCTTTGAGTATACTTGGGTACCTTGAACCTGATCAAATAGGTCATCTATTCGGGAAGGGGATATTTATTCTTTACGGTCACTTGGTTGAGCTGTCTATAATCAATGCATAGTTGTATTGATCCATCTTCTTTCTTCACAAATAGGATAGAAGCACCCCAAGGTGATATACTAGGTCGAATAAAACCCTTCTCCAAAAGCTCTTGGATCTGTTTCTTTAACTCCTCCAACTCAATCGGTGCCATTCTATAAGGGGGTTTAGAAACAGGTGCAATGCCTGGTAGAAGTTCAATTGTAAATTCAATCTGCTTGTCTTGTGGTAGTCCAGGTAGATATTTAGGAAAAACATCTAGAAAATCTCTCCCAATGGGGATATTTTTTAATACTGGCTTCTCAGATTCTTCTCCAGAAATAAAGGCCAAGTACCCTTGACATCCTTTTAGCAATAGTTGAGTAGCACTCAAGGCAGAAATAATAGGAGGGAGTCTTTCTTGAATCCAATGAACTGAAAGGATGGTTGGTCTAAAGGTGAGAAAGTAACAATATTTTGGAAACAATCTACGCTTGCATGATATGCTTAAAGCTAGTCCATACTGTCATGGATAAAAATGTAAACAAGGTGTTTGATGAAATGCTCATGTTTGTCTGTGTTCTTCGGTTTGTGTACATACCTTGTATAGCAAGTAGCAGACTTACAGTAGGCTTGGCAGCCCTAGTTTGGTTTGCTTTGTGGTCGATTTTGGCTTGTAAATACGAGTGTGTCTTGTAAGCACTTGTGGAGACTTCGGTCTGTAATGGACCATTATCCTTTGTGTGCAACCTTTCTGAGTTGTAATGTCCATGAGTGTAATTTGTATGGGCTTTATAAAGTGTTTGCTTGAGCAATTGCTTGTGGATCTCATTGGAATTGCTTCTTCTGGCCCGTTTTCTCTTTTGTAAGTCTAAGTGACCCTAGGAGATCTCGGGGAAGGCTGACCTTTATGGACGGACATGCATGGGTGTTGCACGGCTTAGGCAAAATCAACTAAGCCCGTGACAATACCTAAAATAACATCAAAATCTTGAAACTCTAGCAGAATAAGATCTACTAGGAATCATGATTTTCAATATTAATTCCCAAATATCTGGTTGGTTATCACAGAGTCTCTAACTGGTGTTGCTACCATTAGCGCATTATGCATTGTCTCAGGATTCTTATGCAGTTTCATAGCAAAATAAGGAGATATAAAATAATGCGTAGAACCAGAATCTATAAGCACAGATGCAGGCATACCACAGAGTGTGATGATACCTTTAACAACAGATCCTAAGGCTTCAGCATCTTGATAGGGTCAGTGCAAACACTCTCGCTTGTCCTCCCTCTCTAGGTCCTGGTCGGTTTGAGGTGGAGCTCGACGTTGATGTTGCTTTCGTGGATAGTTCCTCGACATGTGCCCTAGTTGTTGACAACAAAAGCATACACGTTCTCCCATGGGGCAAGAGGTGAAAGTATGATCTGTTTTCCCATATAAATAACATCTTATGATAACTTGATTATTAGGAGTTTCCGTCTGTTGATGTTCAAATTGTCTGCCCTTGCCTTTCTTTGAGGGTCTAGAGTGTGATCCCCCATATGCAGATGGTGCAACACTAAAAGGTCGCTTTCGATCCTTTGCTTGTTGTAGTTTATTATCTAATTTCTCCACTACTAGAGATCGACTTAGCACTTCAGCATATGTTGGTAATATTAATATTTTAACAAACTTCTTGATTGATGGACTAAGTCCTCTTTCAAAGTAACAAGCCCTTTGATTTTCATTAAAGATAATATATGGAGAGAATTAAGCTAGCTCAGTGAAATAATGATCATATTCCATCATCGTTCTACTTTCCAAGTGGATACGTAGAAATTCTTGTTACTTCTAAAGGCGAATTGATTCAGGAAAGAACTGTTCATAGAATATATCTTTAAATTGCTCCCATATCACCACATTGCCTTCCGCCTCCAACATTCTCCTTTTAGAGGTCCACAAAGTGTTTGCCTTCCCTTCTAAAATGAAAGAAGCGAATGTCACCTTCTGATTTTCCCTACATTCGATGGCTTCAAATGTCTTCTCCACTTGACAAATCCAACGTTTAGTGAATACTGGATCTGGTTTGCCCTAAAAAATAGATGGTCTCGATCTCTTAAAGTGATCCAACGTATTATTTCCACCTCGTGGAGTTCTATCCCGCTCATCTTGATGTTCAAAGTATTCTTTAATAGCATTGAAGACTCTGTGTACATCATTTGAAGCATTGGTATGTGTTGGAGCGTGAGGTTCATTTTGGGTGGTATGTGAAGACTGGTTTGCTGTATAATGCGTGAAACTTCTAAATTATTATTTCCTCGAAGACCTCTCTGAGTATGTAGGCCGGTAGCATTACGACCACAAACACCCTGAGTGAGAGTAACATTGGTCTCTCGAGTGGGCTTCATTACTCCTATAATATGTCAAAGATAATTATTGGTCAAGGTCAATTAAGAAACTTAAACACCTACAAGCTCTAAACCATACTCTGATACTATAAAAGATGTCACATCCTAAACTTTTTTTTTTGCATGATCACATATTCCACACATTTAGAGTTAAAATAAAATTACTTTATTCATAATTATAAACACTTATTATAATTCACTTATTTATTAAATTATAACTGAAAAATATTTATTGAAGAACATGATAATTATCCAAATGTCTCTACCTAACGGTAGAGGAAAGTCAGCTCTCCACTAGACCCCGATTTAGTGGGAGTGGGTGGTTGCTTTGAAAATAAAAAAATAATAAAATTTAACAATGCTGCGTAGGAACCCCAAAGTCAATTCAAAATGAA
This sequence comes from Ensete ventricosum, assembly GCA_029747655.1. Lineage (NCBI taxonomy): Eukaryota > Viridiplantae > Streptophyta > Magnoliopsida > Zingiberales > Musaceae > Ensete > Ensete ventricosum. Next base: position 19,232,758 of record JAQQAF010000003.1, on the reverse strand, counting down.
TACATAATCAAAAGAAATCATCTCATTGACGTATATCAAACACCTAAAGGAGCACTCCCCCAACTGCAGATGGAGAGGCTTTATCTTATGGGATGAGTTTGTATTCTCCCAACTACAGATGGAGACAAACTCATCCAACTCCCAACCACGGATGGAGTGGTGTTCCTCACTCGCCAAAGCGGGGACACGTTCCTCCTAACTATGAATGGAGGAACCGTCTAGCCGCCACGTCTAACGGCCCGCTAATCCTAAAGGGAATTGCCCTATCTGCCCTCGACAGGAAAATAACACCATCTCATACTGGTCATATCGGGATGTAAAATACATCAAAATATCTTTTCCAATATCGTTCATGCCAAGTACTATAATTTAGTCCTTAATTGACTTGAACCCTAGTTCAATCGGTCCAATTGAACTCGATTTAACTAGAATCTAGTTGAATCATTCTCTAATCCTCATTTACTGATCTGGAATCACCCTAGACTAGTATAATTTAGACCAGTTTAGGTTTAATCTAAGTTAAATAGAATTGAATTAGTCAACCAATTCGGAATCACCCTAAATCTATCTAACTAATCAAATCTAGTTTGATTCAATCAATGGTTGGGCTCAAATAATCTAACAAATGTACAATACTAGACTATTTTAAATCAATCTTTATATAGTTTCATGAATAATATATTTTCACTAAAGATTGTATATAAAGACACTAAAGATAAAATTAGGAGATAAGACTTAATACAATGAAATAACTTCTTAAATTCAATAAGAATACCAAATCATACTTTAAATACATGTCAAATCTCAACAAACTTAACCTTTCATCATAAAACATTACACATAAAAAATGTCTAAAAATATTTTAATCTAACATAAAAGTTTTATTCTAAATAAGACTAAAAGGTATACTGTTGTATCAAAAATATCATGCATTACTATATAGAACATGTGAAATTTTAGCATGTTTAACTTCAAAATTAAAAATCTTAAGAGGATGATCGAGAAATATCTCAAAAACTAGAAAAAGTCATGTTTTAATTCAACAATAAAATTTTTTAGGATTGATAAATATTTTAGAACTACAAAATTTTTAACACTTAACGGAAAACAAAACAAAACATTTATTTTTCTAAAGAAAGGTTAGAAAACCTACCTCTCCTCTGTAGGATGTAACTCCTCGTTCCTCCCGCTGCTGAGCTCGGCTAGGTGAAGAACGAAGGAGAGGAATCCCTTCTCTTAAATAGGAGGAGGTGAGCCTTTCATTAAAGGAAAATTTTCTTAAAATTTTTGTAATTATTTAATATTAATTCTGATTTAATATGTTAACAAATATAATTCTCTCTTATTTGGAATGGTTAATATTCATTTCCTATTTTATAATGGCAAACAAGAAAATACGATGTAACATTTCCTAAATCATAATGGTAAATAAGAAAGTGCATAATTAGTGCTTAATCAAATATTTGATTGATTACACTAACACTTTAGAAAGAATGGGCTTCCTTAATAATGGGAATAAAACAGGAATAAACATTATATACAAATAAGTAATAGTAGATCGTCACACACAACAGAATCAAACAGAAATCACAATCAAATAAACACCAAGATTTACATGGAAAACCCCTTCAACTCGAAGGGTAAAAATCACGGGACAAGCCAAATAAAGTTTACTATTAAAATAATAAATATACAGATCTTAAGGCTTATTGCCCAAGCCCAAGCAACAGTCATAAGAGAATCACAGGGATACAAGGACTATAATACTAAGCACAATATCTAAAATCTTTCCATGTGATCACAGTAAGAATCCACTTTAAACTGATCTAACCTGGGATATGAATGATTGAGAATAGTCTTTTCCTATCCTTGTCTTCTTCTCTTTCTTGGATCTTTTATTTTTTGGGCTCTATTATCAATCTGCAGTCTTCTTTCTCTCTCCACGTTTTGAGTCGCCACTGCCCTCTTAATCTCAACCCTAGCCACCTAATCTAGGGTTTATGTTAATATAAGTGAAGTTCTAAGTTGTGGGCTTCACTAAAGCCCATTATGGACTGAATCTGGGTCATCTGCCCAACAACCTCCCCCTTCAGCCCCATAAGGGAGACTGTCTCATGACTTCTCAATGTGAAGCCATGACAACCAACTATCGGCATATCTCCTGTCTCTCTTTCGGTAAAATCTTTGTCAATATGTCTATCCCATTATCATCCGTGTGAATTTTCTGAAGACTGCTTCTCTTCAAACACATTTCTGATCTAGTGATATCTAACATCTATATGCTTTGACTTGGAATGAAATGTTGGGTTTTTGCACAAATGGATGTCACTCTGACTGTCACAAAACACCATATAGTTTTTCTGTTTCAGCCCCAATTCTTGTAAGAATCCTTTCATCCAAAATATTTCTTTACAGACCTCTGTAGCAGCAATATATTCTGCCTTTGTGGTGGAGAGAGCAATACACCTTTACAATATGGACGGCCATGACATAGCTCCCCCTGTAAAAGTAAGTACAAAATATGATGTGGACTTTCTTGTGTCAATATCCCTTGCCATATCTGCATCTGTGTAACCTGTTAACATAGGTGCTCCACCTCCAAGGCTTAAATAAACTTTAGAACTTCATTTGAGATATCTAAAAATCCACTTCACTGTTGCCCAATTCTCTTTATTTGGATTTGTAAGAAATCTGCTAGCAACACTCACTGCATATGCGATGTCTAGCCTCGTACATACTATCGTGTACATTAAACTTTCAACTGCTGAAGCATAATGAACCTTTTGCATTTTCTCCTTCTCCTTATCACTTGTCGGACTCTGCTCTGAGCACAACTTGAAGTGACCTACAAGAGGAGAACCAACTGGCTTTGCATTACTCATACTAAACCTATCTAATACCTTCTCAATGTATTGCTCATGCCTCTTTCTTCTATCATGAGAAATCTGTATGCCCAGTATTTGTTTTGCTGGCCCCATATCTTTCATTGCAAAAGACTCACTCAGTTCCTTCTTCAACCTATCAATCATAGACATATCTTTCCCAAGGATAAGCATAACATCAACATAAAGTAAGAGAATAATAAAATCTTCACCAAACTGTTTGATGTACATACAATGTTCTGAAGCTGTTCTTTTGTATTCATTTTTAATCATAAATGAATCAAATTTTTTATACCACTGTCTTGGAGCTTGCTTTAGCCCATACAAGCTCTTTCTCAACTTGCAGACAAGATTTTCTTTACCTTTGACTTTGAAGCCTTCTGATTGCTCCATATAAATTTTCTTCTCCAAATCACCATGAAGGAAAGATGTTTTCACATCTAACTACTCAATCTCCAAGTCTAGGTTAGCAGCAATACCAAGAGCAACACGGATTGAAGATATTTTAACAACAAGAGAAAAAATCTCTTCAAAGTCGAATACCTTTCTTTTGACCAAAGCCTTTCACAACCAATCTAGCTTCATACTTTGGTTGAGAATAATATTGTTGAGTCTTCAACCTGAAAACCCACTTGTTCTTTAAGCTTTACTTTCCTCTGGTAGTTGCACCAAATTATATGTGATTTTTCTGCAAAGAATCCATCTCTTCCTGCATAGCAATAAACCACTTATTTTTCTACTAACTTTTAACTGCTTCCTGGTAACTCTCTGGTTCACCTGCATCAATAAGCATCACATACTCATTTGTAGAGTATCTTTTGGAAGGTTGACGTGATCTAGAAGATCTTCTTAACTGAGGTTCTGTGGGAACTTGCTCTCTTTCTTCTTCCTGTTCAACATGTTCTGCAGGTAGATCAATTGATGAAGAATCCGCCTTCCGTCTTTTGCTATATTTTTCCTATCGTTACTCTATCAAAATTTTGTCAAACTTCTTGTTGATATCGATCACATCTGGACCAAAGATTTATGCATATTTTCTTCAAGTTTTCCTTTGGAATTTATATCGAGAATTCATCATTTTTTCGACGTAAAATCTGTTCGGTAGGATAGCACATCACAATACTTTTCTTTGTCGAATTCCATCGGATTTGAGTGCTACCTTTTGTGGGTTGTCAGACTTTCCTTCTCTCATCTACAAACCCTACCATCCTCACCAAGAACTCTTCAAAATCGTACCCTAAATCGATCCCAAACAACCACCCAAATCAGCCCTAAACTGCAGCTTACTTCCATCTATACCGATCCACCCATCCAACCGGCCACCTCTTCTCCAAAAAATTCTCATGCCACTAACCCGACAATAGAAAAAATCTCAATATTACAAATCTAGAGACCTATATCATGGCATCAGAGGAGGCCATCAACGCTAAGTTCGAAGTCTTTGAAAGCCGTATGGACGAGAAGATGTGATCGCTTTTCACGGAATTCAGCATGGGTCGACCACCTAGCCCAAATAAATCACAATAAGGAGAAACTTTAGATCGATGAGACGATCCTCAAGAGCATGGTCACATCATCCCTGATCTAAACACTTCATGCATGAAGGTTGACTTCCCTAGATGGGAAGGAGACCCGATCGTATGGATTACGCGTGCGGAATGCTATTTTCGATTCTATCGAACTACCGACGCTACAAGGGTGGAGATTGCTATCATCCACCTCGAGGGAGATGCTATTCAGTGGTTTAATTGGTATGAGCACACCCATGGAGTCTCTTAGCATCGATTCTAGAAGGACTACTAAATCGCTTTGGACCAACTGATTTCGACAACATCGACGGACAATTGGCAAAGATTTGACAAACCTCTACAATACACGAATACCAAATAAGGTTTGAATGTTTATCTAACCAAACTGTGGATTGATCTAAAAAGCAACTTTTAGGGACTTTTATCGAGGGCCTAAAGCCGAAAATTCGAGAAGTAAAGGAGCGACAACCGTACACTTACGATTTCCTTCGCAAGAATCCAAGAATAATGACTAAACCATAAAGTACGAAGGACAAGGGTCACTCCCTGACCAACCATGCCGAAGCCTTCAGCCCCCTCTACTGCTATTTGAGCCACCATACAAGAAAGAATTAACAAGAGACGAGCTTCGTGAATGATCAGCAAAAAGTGTCGGCTCGCTGCAAAAAGTGGAGCCGAGAACATCGCTGCAAAAAGTGCCAGCTCCTCGTGATTGAACCAATAGAGGACGAGGATAGTGAACCATCTGAAGAAAGCCTCGAACCCAAAGATGAATCCACATAGGAAGAGCCCCAACCGGTTGACTACGTAGTGTATGTGCTGGCCGACTACTCCAACCCACAAACGATAAAAGTTAGAGGACTTCTTAAATAGTAACCCATCATTGTTCTCATCGATACGGGTAGCACAAATAACTTCCTTAACAGCAAGGTTGCTGCACATATGACACTTCAAATCAAAGGTTGTAAAAACTTTGACGTAAAGGTCGCCGATGATCGAATCCTTAATTGCGTCCAACGGTGCTCGCGGGTAAAATTGCTTCTACAAGACCAAGAAGTGGTAGCCGATTTTTTTCTCTCACCCATTGATGACTATGAGGCCGTGCTTAGGATTGAATGGCTCACAATATTAGGTGACATCTCCTGAAATTTCTCAAAACTAATCATGAATTTTTATTGTAAAGGGAGACAGGTCACATTGCGAGGCAAGCACGGGAGCCATATTTCTACTATTTCGACGCAGCGAATGGAGAAGGTGCTACACAAAACAAATAGTGGATTTTTATGCATATCTAGCCATCAAAGGAGGAAAAAGTGTCAAATTTAGATCCTAAGCTTGCCCTCTTGCTGGACGAATTCGCGGATATTTTCACGGAGCCACGTGGGCTTTCCCCTAACCAGTCACATGACCATTGTATTCCTATTTTACCTGGCAACCTCCAACAAACTTGAGATCATACTGCTATCCTCACTTGCAGAAGGACGAGATTGAGAATATCATCAAGGAGATGCTCGACATCGGAGTAATTCGACCAAGCTGCAACCCTTACTCCTTGCCGGTGTTGTTAGTACATAAGAAGGATGATATGTGGTGGATGTGCATTGATTACCGGGCTTTAAATGCCATCACTGTTAAAGACAAATACCCTATACCAGTAGCTCTTGGATGAATTAAAAGGAGCTCAAGTCTTCACTAAATTGGATCTCCGTTCAGGTTACCATTAGATTCGGTTATGCACTGAAGATGTTTCGAAAACTGCATTCCGTACACATAACGACCACTACGAGTTTTTGGTAATGCCCTTCGAATTTACGAATGCTCCTTCTAATTTTCAAAGCTTGATGAATGATATTTTTTAGAGGTTTCTATACAAGTTCGTATTGGTATTTTTTGATGATATCCTCATTTACAGTCTTACACTTGATATGCATTTTCAGCACTAACGAATTGTTCTAACGATTCTTCGGGAGAATGCCCTTTATGTTAAACAATCCAAGTGCAGCTTTTTACAGTGTAAAGTGGAGTATCTAGGGCACATTATATCAGAGAATGGAGTGGCGGTAGACCCGATGAAGATCGAAGCAATACAAGGATGGCCGAGACCTATGAACATAAAATCACTACGCGGCTTCCTTGGACTCATGGGCTACTACTGAAAATTCGTGAAAGATTATGGCAAGATCAGTGCCCCACTCACATCCTTACTGAAGAAAGACTACTTCTTGTGATTGGATAAAGACTCTGTAGCCTTTGAACGACTCAAGGCAGCCATAACGACGACGTCGGTCCTAGCGCTATCCGATTTCAGCCGCACCTTCGTGATTGAGGTCGACGTGTCTGGAGTCGGGATTGAGGCTGTTCCAATGCAAGATGGCCGACCTCTTGCCTATACTAGCAAGGCTTTGTCTCCCTCCCATCTTAAAATGTTTGTGTATAATAAAGAAATGCTTGCCATTGTACATGTCGTCATGAAGTGGAGATCCTACTTGATTGGCCGAAGCTTCCAGATTAAGACCAACCACCGAAGCCTCAAGTATTTTTTGGAGTAGAAAATATCTTTCCCGGAGCAACAACGATGGATAACTAAACTTCTCGGCTCTGATTATGAAATTATTTATTGAAAGGAGAAAGAGAATATTGTTGCAGATGCTTTGTCACGGCTACCAGGACAAGCCAAAATTTCAGCCATCTCCCTTCCCTCCACCGACTTCCTCAAGGACATTAGGGATGAATGCAAGAGTGATCCAGAGACCCGAGACATCATAGAAAAGTTAGATAAGAATCCAGGTTCCATGGGCCACTACATTTGGGATTCGAAGGACCTGTGCTACAAAGACCAAATTGTGATTGTTCCTTCTTCCCCTTGCATCAAAATTATTTTGCATGAGTTGCACTCTTCACCTTCAGCAGGGCACTTCGGATTTCTGAGAATATACAAGAGGGTGAAGCAAAACCTCTTTTGGAAAGACATGAAAAGATCAATTTATGATTATGTATAAAAAATATGATGTATGCCAGTAGCAAAAATGTGAAACAATGACAAGTCCATGAAAACTACAACCACTACCTATACCGGACTCAACATGAACTGACATCTCCACTGCTTCATCGAAGGGCTGCTACAATCTTAAGGTAAAAACACGATCTTTGTGGTGGTAGATCGTATAACCAAATATGCCCATTTCTATGCTGTGAGGCATCCTTATACTACTGCCACTATTGCTCAACTTTTTATGAAAAATATTATAAAACTGCATGGGATGCCAAGGTCGATTGTGAGTGACCGTGACATGGTGTTTACAAGTAAATTTTGGACCGAGCTCTTCCAACTATAAGGCACCAAATTGAAGATAAGCATAGTCTATCATCTACAGACGAACAACTAAACAGAAGTGGTGAACAGATGCCTCAAGACTTACTTACAGTGCTTCACCAATGACTAGCCCAAAGAGTGGACAAGGTGGCTTCCTTAGGCCGAATAGTGATACAACACAACTTATCATTCATCAACTAAATGTCCCCCCAATGAGGCATTGTATGACCGACCGCCTCCTGTAATACCTAAGTATGTAATTGGTGTGGCCAAAGTGGATCAGGTCGACCAAAACTTAATTGATAAGGACAAGCTTCGGCAATTGCTGAAAGACAACCTAACTGTCGCCCAAGCTCGCATGAAGCAAGAAGCAGACACTCACCGGAGCAAGCGAGAATTTTTGACAGGAGACTAGGTCTACCTTCGCCTATAACCATACAAGCAACTATCAATCAATACCCGAGCATCGATGAAGCTATCTCCATGATTCTATGGACCATATAAGATTTTGGAGCGTATTGGGGCCATGACATACAAGTTAAAACTCCTAGATGATGCTAAGATCCATCTCATCTTCTACGTATCCTTGCTAAAGCCGAAATTGGGAGAACGTGAGTTGGCTTGAACTCAACTGTCGAGCACTACAAATGATGGCAAGATTCAAACTCAACCTGAAGCTATACTTAATCAGAGGATTGTGATGCGCCATCGATGCCCCTCAACTAAAGTACTCATAAAGTGAAACAATCTACCATCTGAAGACACAACGTGGGAGTCTTACGAGGAGCTGAAGACCCGGTTCTCAAAGTTTACGGATCCTCAGCCTTGAGGACAAGACTGCTTCTAAGAGGACGGACTTGATAGGACTCCAGTAGGTTTAGTCCTAATCACCATAGAAGTAATCAATAAAACCCTATGAGATTATAATAAAATCTCACCTTGTCACTTTTATCCTACAAAGAAGTGTGACTAGGGTTTAGATTGGGGCCTTAGGGCGTAGTGGCCACCGCTCCTTTTACTTAGCTAGTCGACCAGGGTTTTCCCCTGCTTAGGTCGGCTATAGAGCCAACCTGGCCGCCCCTTATTCCTATTAAGGCTGGTCGACTATAAAAGGGGCAAATGAGTAATTTTACTTAGGTAAGCACCTCATGGACTAGGGTTTAGAACCCTATATAATGATGTAGCTGCCCCCTCTCTTTTATCAAGCAAGTATTCTCTTCTATTCAACCTTATGGTCGACTCCTAGGAGGGAGAAACCCCTATAGTATTCCAAGGGTTGATACCCCTCAAATATCAAATTCTATAGAGCTCCTTCTGGTATTCTATTACGAACACAAACCATCACAGGGCAAATTATTGAAGCAGGCGAATTAGACGTTGGGCAAGAAAGTATCATGTAAGAGATTGGATGTCGGGCTAAATGATTGGTAGATGTGCCAAAGGATACACTTCGTGCCATAAGTTTGGGATCGACCAGAAGGATTAGGTATTGCACCAAAAGATCAGATGTTGTGGGAAGTCAATATGTTGATAGATCGGGCGATACATTGAAGGAAATCATGATGCGTCAGATGTTCGGATGAAGTGTCAGATGATCAGATGAGGTATTGCCCAAACAGCTGACAACCACTATTTTATCCTTGTCAGAATTGTCGATGGTGGTATCACCCAGGTCGACGATGGTACTGCAAGAGCCCAAATTCCTAAGCTTTATTTTGACAATAATATTGCCCGATGTCGGTGGTAGTACTACTACTACCATAAAATCTTGAGGATTTAAATTCTTGGCTCCATTTTTGAAGTTTTTTGGGGTTTATAAATATGACACTCATGCTTGCTTGATACAAGAATGAAATCTTAAGGATTTAATTATTGGAAACTCTCTTGAGTGGTGGTTGAGTCTCTTCCTCCTTCTTGAGTTTAGAAGTGTTTCTAAGTTGTTAGAGGGTTGAGGTCTCTTGTAAAAGAGAGGTATAAAGTTCTCTTAAGTCTGTTAAAATGAGAAGAGTTGGTGTAAAAGTTCTATCCTAAGTCTGGTAAAAGGAAAATGATTGTAACAAGGGTAGTTGATCTTCGCCTATTGGAAAGAAGATCGATAGTTAAAATTGGTGACCTCGAGGGAAGAGGAATTGAGAGTGGACATAGGTCGAGACGATCGAACCACTATAAAGCGATTTGCATGCTTCTCTTGCTTTGTCATTACGATCCTAACAATTGGTATCAGAGCCTGGTTCTCTCAATTAAATTAACACCCAAGATAGATTTAGTAACTTTTTTCGACAACCAAGATGGTCACTCTATCACTCGGTCTCCTATGTTCAATGAGACATACTACACTTATAAAAAGAACACAAATGAGGATTTTATTGATTTCTACATATTTTGATTTGTGGAATGTCATTGAATATGATTTTCAAAAATCTTCTAAACCAATGAATAAATGGAATGATTTTGAGAAGAAAATATTTTCCTTAAATATAAAAAGCCATGAATGTTTTATTTTATATTTTAGATAAAAATGAGTTTAATTATGTTTCTACATGTGTCACTGCACATGATATTTGAGACACATTTGAAGTTACACCCGAAAGCACAAATAGAGTAAAAGAATCTAAAACCAATCTTTTAGTATATAGTTATAAATTATTTAAAATGAAGTGAAATGAAACCATTGGTGATATATACACCTGTTTTACAAATGTTGTCAACAGTTTAAAAACTCTTAGTAAATATTAATATTGAATTGGTAAATAAAATTTTAAGATCTCTTATAAAAACTTGGAATCCAAAAGTAACATTATCTAAGAAGCAAAGAACTTGAACAACTTTCTTCCGGAAGAACTCATAGGAGTTTCAATAACCTATGAAATGACCCATAAAGTACATGATAAACAAGAGAAAAACCTTCCAAATAACATGAAAGATATTGCACTTAGAACCAAGTAAGACTACTCGAGTGAAAGCTCAAGTGATGATGATGATGATGGCATTACACTCCTTACAAGAAGACCTAAAAAGTTCATGAGAAGGAACAAAACTAATTCTGTAAGACAAGAATATAAGAATAAAGGTAAATCTAAAAAGGATATAATAATATATTATGAATGCAAAAAGCTAAAACACTTCAAAAATGAGTGTCCATAATTAAAGAAGAAGTTGTGAACCCAAAAAAAGAAAAAAACATTCAAAGTAACATGAGATGAATTAAGTTCATAAGAAGACGAAGAGCAAATCAATGAAGACAACATGACGAACTATACATTGATGACATTCAATGATGAGGTATATGACTCATCCGAAATATTATCTTATGATAAATTACTTAAATATATTTCATGATTTATATCTCAAAATGATTGGTAAGAAATATAATTCACTAAAAATGGATCATGCATTACTTACTAATGAATTTGATAAAATTAAAAATTATGGATGATAAATATATAGCAACATCTTGTACTCCTTACTTTAAATATGAAGATTTAAAATCATTTAATCTTGAATAAGTCATTTTAAAAATCACATGCTTTGAAAAATATGAAATGTTACCTAATTGATATGAATGAGAAAATAAAGCATTGCTTAGAAGAATTAATTAATAGTAATCATATAATAGAATAAATTAAAAAGGAAAACATATTACTATGACAAACATTAGAGAAATTTAAAATTAAAATTAAGTCATTTAATATGATTCTTGCTAAACAAGGTTGTTGATTTAAAAAGGAAGGTATTGGATATACAAGTAATAATGTACATTAAAAGCCAACTAAATTTATAAAAGGACTCATACTATATATTCCCCCTAAAATTAAATATAATTTTTGTGGAAGATTTAGTCATTATACTTATACATGCTCTCTTAAAAATTATAATTATCATAAATTAGTTTGGATTTCTAAAGGAACTATAAACAATTTGATGCCAAAAGTTAAGAACAAAAGATCTAACTATGAATGACCAAAAGTTAAATTGGTACTTAGAGCAAACCCCTCTTTCTTGTAGGTATGTCTCCATATAAGAGCTAGTAGCAAAAGATTGTATCTTGACAATGGATGCTATAAAGGCATATGATCAGAGATCTAACACACTCCTCAAAGCTCAGTAGCCAATATGGAGGATGTCACATTCAGAGACAACAACAAAGAAATAATTATTGACATTGAAAATATTGGTCAAATCTTTTAATTGAAGATATCCTTTTAGTAAATGATTTAAAACATAATTTATTAAGTATTAGTTGTGTGACAAGAGATATAATATTAAATTTGAATCTAATGCTTGTATCATAGAAATCCCAAATAAGAATAAATCTATAATTACCTTAAGAAATGATAATACTTATACTATTGATCTTGATGATTTTCATAATGAAACTTGCTTTTTGATTCTAAACGATGTGGTATGACTTTGGCGTAGGAGATTATGACATACAAGTATGAAATTAATCTCACAAATTGAACAAAAGAACTTGAAAACATGTTTTAGGAAAATTTGATGCAAAATCCGACAAAGGTATTTTTCTTAAATATTCCTCTATTTCTAAAGCTTATCGAGTTTTCAATAAAAGAACTTTACGAGGAATCAATCCATATTATTTTTAATAAGTCTCTTGAAGTTAAGAAAAATGATTTTGATGATGATTTTGAATTTGATATATTAAATTTGAATAAGAATTCTTATGTCCAAAATAACTTGGATACATCTACTTCCAAAGAAACCTTACCTAAGGAATGAAAATAGATGCACATCCTAAGGAGCTAATTATTGAAGATACATCAAAAGGTATTTAAACTCATTCATTATTAAAAAATATTTGCTCAAATGTATGAATCAAAACCTTTACTATTTATTCTTGTATAATTTTTTTTTTTACTAAAGAGGAGATTTATTCAAATGAATCATGATCTTTCATTTGACTTTTTGATATTCATGATTTGAGATTTATTTTGTATTCATTCTTCTATGATTTTTTTCTTTTACTAAATAGGAGATTTATTCAAACAAATCATGGTCTTTCATTTAACTTCTCTATGTCTATTACTTAAGAATTATTTTGTATCTCTTTTCTATTCATGACTTGTATACCACAGTTTATTGATGACAAAAGAGAAAAATTAACTTGTATTTGTGTTAATGATAAAAATAAGAGAAGCAGTGATTCATACTTAGCTTATGTATTGAACAATGAGACTTGTTATGCTTTTAAAAAATTTATTAGTAGTGACACATGCCTAATTTTATTAATTATTTTTTAAAATTTGAAGCTTGATTAAATATTTGGGCTTGAAATGATAATATCAAGATCGAATTTATCTCAACTTGAATTCAAGAGTACCAATGAAAAATATTTTATTTTGAATTCAAGTTCATCATTTTTTTATGACATATAAATATGGGAGTTTTGTTAATACCCTATCATCAATTTGTTGAATCTCGAATTTTGATGATAAAATCAATTGATGAATTTATGGACTAATATACTTTTAAGATAAGTGATACAGGAAAAACTTCGTTCATGGACTTGAATCATCGAAGGGCAAATTGTTAAAGTAGGAAAATCAGACGCTGAGCCAGAAAAAACATCATGTTAGAGATTGGACATCGAGCTGGAGGATTGGTCGACGTGCCGAAGGATGGACATCGTGCCATGAGCTTAGGCATTGGGCTAGAAGGATCGGGTATTGCGCCAAAAAATCGAATGTTGTGGGGAATCAATATGCCGATAAATTGGGTGATACGCCGGAGGATCAGACGAAATGTCGGATGATCAGATGACATACTGGAATGTTGGACAAAGTGCTAATTACTTCATAATTATGCTAGATATGTGATTGAGTGGTTAAGTTTTGATCATGGTCATTCAAAGTCAATTTGAGTTAGTATCTGGCTGAAATTATGCCAACTTGATTTGGAGTCCATTGAGCCTAATCTAGGACCGAACTAAACCTGTTAGAAGGCCAATTTGGTGACCTTGAGCAGGCCTGGGTGGTGGTACAACCTAAAGAGCCAAAAAACATTATTTTATGGTTTTCAAAGACTTCCAACGATAGTACTATTGGGAAACCCAGCGGGAGCATCACATGCATAATTGAAGAAACAAAACAAAATAGATTATCCACGTATATCAAGTCGTCGTGCAAAGATTGGTGTGCGAAAAACTTGAAAAATAAAAAACTGTGATATGTGAGAGATTGATTACCTAGGGAGATCGTATATCCCTGAAATTCTAAATCCAGATAAAGATGATGAAGAAGGTCAAACGTTCTTCTCTCTAGCGATATCTACACGATGGATCGTTGCAACGATGCTCCCCTAATCACAACCCAAAACTCATAATTCTTGTGCACCTTCTCACAACACCTATGGAAGAAGAACACATATCTTCTTCGCTGCCCTCTCGCAACAGGGAAGGGCTGGTTAGTTGATCAACTGAGAAGATGAGAGAGGGAGAAGAATACGAGGGGGCAGTCAAAGGAGCAACATATCACTGTTGTGCGACCCTTGCCTCCTATTTATAGAGAGCCACCAAAAATCCTAGTGGATCTTGTTTTAGTGGTATTGGTGTTATGATCAATTGGCACTAAGAGGGGGGGTTGAATTAGTGAAAGTGTAAATTGTCATTTTAATAAAAAGCTTTTCGCTTGAAGCAAGAAAGGAAATTCAAAGCTTTTTGTAACAAGTGAATGATTCAAAGAAAATGCTAAGTTTCTTGCTTAAAAATGACTTTAGAAGGAACAAGCAAATCCTAATGAAAAAATAAGCAACGTCGAAAGGAAGTGCTTGACTTGAAACTTTTCTTTCAAAGAGTAAGAAAAAATTGGAAGCGTCTATTCGTATTCAGTTCAAAACGATTAAGAACTCAACAATTGCAAGTAGTAAATACAAGTAAAAACACTCACAATTATAGTGGTTCGACACCTAGCGACCTACACCCACTCTCGAGTCCTCCTCCTTGAGGTACACTGGCGTCCACTATTGATCTTCTTTGGGTGAAGACCAAACCCTTACACTTATTTACAAGAGAGACTTCAAGAATTTTTATAACTCTAAGCTCTCTCCCTCCCCCCCTTTTTTTTCTTACAATTCATATACAATTTTTTCACAGAATATAATTCTAAAAGTATTGTATAAAATGCATGAAAACTTGGGATATTTATAGGCTGAAATGACTTCAGAAATCGGAACTAAAAATTTAAATATATTTAGAAAATCCGGATACGAGCGGTTCAGTCGTAGGCCTGGGCGCTTCAATCGTCGAAAGTACCCATAATCCAAGGTATGGGTGGTTCAGCCGCTCGAAATCTTGGTACGGGCGATTCAGCCTCCCGAAAACCTGGGCGGCGTTAGTTGAACCGTTGCTTCATCCGTCGGAAATCTCGAAAAAGTGATTCCCTTTACTTTTTCAATCCCGATTTGAACCATCAGTTGACCAATCCCCTGGTCAACTAATTGAGCTCGACCTGAGCTCAAACACACCCCATAGTAGACCCGGTTGCCTCATTGAGTTGATTTAGATTCCTTCCAAATTAAACTCAATTAGGACTCCATCCCAAACTACAACTCAATGATTATAACTCTTAATGACCAATAAGCTAAACTAAGACCTAACTTTCACCAATCCGGTACCCTCTGACATTCTTGCGGTGAGTCTTATAGTCTTCTTCCAGTGATCTCCTGACGTGTTCCCAGTGAGCTTCCCAATCCATTCGGTGAATCTCCTAAGGAACTCCCAACGAGATCTCACTGCATCGTCCGAACCCCGGCCCGATGCCCAAGCTTGATCTTGGCCCATCATCTGGCTGTAACTTAATTGCTCTGTCATAGTTAGACATGCAATACGTCCTCTAACACACATGTTAGATTAAACACTCATCAATTGATTTCATCATCAAAATCTGAGATTCAACAATCTCCTTTTTTATGATGACAATCAATTGATGACGGGAGTTAATTCTAACTCCCCCTAAATTCATGCTATAATAAAGAAAACTTAAATTCAAGAGAATCACACACTCTTGAATTCAAATATCATGAAGTAATCAATATTTCAAGCAAATAATATTTAAGGATTACAATGAGATACTCATGCCTCAACAAAAATTTATTTTTAAACTATCAAGTCAACTCATCAAGGATTTTTATGAATTTAAAAAAGAATTAAGCATTCATATCCAAGTATATCATCAATATCATATGTCATCAATGTATATTTCTCTCCCTTGTCATCAACAAAAAGGTGAAATATAGGGCTAAGGATTTTAAGACACATGAGTCTTTGCTCCCCCTTTTTAGAATATGATATGAGTCATAAAGAATTTTTTTCCTTTTGTAAAAAAGAAGGAAAAAAATAAGGGAGGAGTTGTAAAACATCACTAAACATACCTCTCAATTTTGTATAGGTGAATTTCGAAAATAAGCTAAAAAACTCCAAGATATTCAAGGAGATTCAAAAGTTTAAGAGCTACTCATATATTTAAAATAATCTCATGTAATTTCAAGCAAGCCTATCAAATAAGTCCGTAAAATATGTAAATTTTCTCCTTTTTATGATTAATAAGATAAACATCTCATGTGAACAATAAGATAATTTCATGTAAACAATAAGATAACTTTTTTAAAAATATTATCACATAAATCATGAAATCTAGATTAGCAATTCATATATTTTTATGATTTAGCATTCCAAGTTCTTTTCTAAGAAAATCAAATTATTCTTTATTTAAAAGTTTTGTACAAATATCCGTTAATTGATACTTAGTGTCAATAAATTCCAAGAAGATATCTTGACAATTTATATATCCCATATAAAATGATGTCTAATGTTAATATGTTTGGTTCTTGAATGTTGAATAGGATTTTTGGTTAAACATATAGCACTTGTGTTATCACATTTTATAGGAATATTTTTCAATTTCATTCCGTAATCTTCTAGTGTGTTTTTCATCCAAATAACTTGGGCACAACAGACATTAGCTGCAATGTATTATGCTTTCGTAGTAGATAAAGCTACTGAATTTTATTTTTTGGAAGTCCAAGAAACAAGTGCATGCCCTAAAAATTGACATGTTTCGGTGGTACTCTTTCTATCTATTCTACATCCACCAAAATCGGCATCTAAATAAGCAATCAAGTCAAAGTCCTTTGATTTTGGATATCATAATTCTAGTTTTGGTGTTCCTTTGAAGTATCTAAAGATTCATTTAACTTTCTTCAAATGGGAGAGTTTATGATTAGTTGAAACTTTTCATATAATCCAACACTAAACATAATATCTGGTCTAGTAGCAGTTAAATATAATAAACTTCCTATCATTTCTCTATAAATTTTTTTATCAAAGCTTTTTCCTTCATTGTCAAAATCCAACTTTATAGATGTGCTCATGGGAGTGTTTAAAGCTTTAGCATTTTCTATCCCAAACTATTTTATTAAGTTTAAAGTGTATTTAATTTAACTAATAAAAATATCATCATCTAGTTGTTTTATTTGTAATCCTAAGAAAAATGTTAACTCACCCATTAGACTTATTTCAAGTTCTTGGCTCATTTCTTTAGCAAAAGACTCACATATAGATTCATTTGTATATCCAAAAATAATATCATCAACATAAATTTGAATAACAAGATCATTTTCAAACTGCTTAAAAAATAATGTGGTATCAGTCTTGCCTTTAGAAAACTTATTTGAAATAAGAAAAGAACTAAGTCTTTCGCACTAAGCTCGGAGGTTTATTTTAATCCATAAAGAGCTTTTGTAAGTTTGAAAAGACGATTAGGAAGAAGATTATTTTCAAAACCAATGGGTTGTTCAACATATACTTCTTCAAAAATAAAGCCATTTAGAAAATCACTTTTAACATCCATTTAAAATAACTTAAAATTTTTAAAATATGCCAAGGCAAGGAGCATCCTTATGGCTTCAAGTCTAGCCAAGGGAGCGAAGGTTCCATCATAATTGATTCCTTCTTCTTAGTTGAAACCTTTGGCCACTAATCTATCCTTGTTTCTAATCATGATACCATTTTCATCTTGCTTATTTCTAAAGACCCATTTAGTATTAATCACTAAATGATCATTAGGTCTAGGAACAAGCTCTTATACCTCATTTCTCTTAAATTGATTAAGCTCTTCATGTATTGCATTAACCCAAGAATCATCTCTTAGGGCCTCATTAATGCACTTTGGCTCAATTTGAGAAAGAAACGTGACATTCACACAAAATTTTTTAAAAGAAGATCGAGTTTGAACTCCTTTTGATGTTTCTCCTATTATAAGTTCTTTAGAATGATTCACATACTTCCATTCCTTGGGTAAGGATTTGGAAGTAGATTCATCCAAGTTACTTTTAGGAGTATCATCATTTAAATTCAAGTTACCAAGATCAGCTTCATCATCAAAATCAATCTACTTAAATTCATAAAACTCATTTAAAATAACATGAATAGATTCTTCTATTACTAATGTTCTTTTATTAAAAACAAGATAAGCTTTTGAAATAGAAGAATAACCTAGAAAAATACCTTCATCAGTTTTTGCATCAAATTTACCTAAAGTATCCTTTTCATTTAAAATAAAGCATTTACAACCAAATATTTTAAAATAAGATATATTAGTTATTTTATTATTTCATAATTCATAGGAGTTTTAGTGAGTAATGATCTTACAAAAACTCTATATAAAACATAGCATGTCGTATTAACGGCTTCGATCTAAAAATATTTGGGTAGACTATATTCATTCAACATTATTCTAGCTATTTCTTGTAATCTCCTTTTTTTTCTTTCTACTATATTTTATTGTGGATTCTGTGGAGTAGAGAAATTATGGATATACTCATTCAAATTATAAAAAATTTAAAGATCATTATTTTAGAATTCTCTACCATGATCACTCCGTATTGAAGAAATCATAATCCTTTTTCATTTTGAATAATTTTACAAAATTTTGTAAAATATTTAAATATATCACTTTTATATGCCAAGAAATCGGTCCAAGTATATCTACTAAAATCATCCACTTTAACAAATGCATATTTACTACCACCTAAACTTGTAATGTCAATTGGTCCAAATAAATTCATATGGATCAATTGAAGTGGCATAGAGATGCTTATTTGATTTTTCAACTTAAAACTACTCTTTTTATGTTTTCCTAATTGACAAGTGTCACATACTTTGTCTTTGATAAAATTAAGATTAGGTAAGCCTCTTACTAGTTTCTTGGTAGAAATTTGGTTTAAAAGTTTCATGTAGCATGACCTAGTCTTTTATGCCAAATCCAAACAACATCATTCAAAGCCGAAAAATAAGTTTATCATAAAATTTTTCAATATCTATGGTGTATATATTTTTGTTTCTTAAGGCAATCAACGATTTGTTTTTGTGTGGCAACTCAATCATGCAAGCATTAGGTTAAAATTTAACTACATATCCCTTATCGCTAAGCAAGTTATGTTTCAAACCATCAACTAATAACACATCTTCAATCAAGAGGTTTGATGTATTACCTATTATTTCTTTTCTAATGATTTTACCCTTGTTGTTGTCTCTGAATGTAACAACTCATTTACATAAGCTAGTGAGCTTAGAAAAATAAGATGGATCTCCAGTCAAGTGACTTGAGCATCCACTATCAAGATATCATTTGGTGCTCTTAACTTTAGTTTGGAGGCAAACCTCATCTTCGATCACCATTAGAGCATAGTTAGTAACTTTCTCTTTGGAGTTGTCTTCTTCATTCGAAGAGCTTGAATCATCCAAAGTGGTCAAAAGTGCTTTCTTCTTGTGTGTTGACTTCTTCAAATAAGGACATTCATTTATAGAATATCCCTTTTTTTGCATTCATAGCATATGACATTGTCCTTCTTTGGTTCCTTTTTGTTTTTATAATTTTTATTCCTTTTTATAAATTTTTTAAACTTTCTTGATAATAATGTAATATCATGGTCCTCATCACTCGAGGTTTCACTCGAGGAGTCATTTGTTGTTTGAAGTGCTACATCCTTCCTGTTCTTTGAAAGGGGTTCATCAAGCTCATCATGAGCTTTATAGTTTAGTTCATATGTTATGAGTGAGTCAATCAGTTCTTCAAGAGATAAGTTATTTAAATATTTGGCCTCTTGAATAGTGGTTACTTTATGATCTAAATTTTTAGATAAAGATCTTAGAATTTTACTAATAAGTTTAAATTTGAAAAATATTTTCCAAGTGCTTTAAGGCCACTGACGACATCCATGAAACTGGTGTACATGTTTCCAATAGACTCACTTGGTTTCATTAGAAAGAACTCATAATTATGAACTAAATGTTAATATTAGATTCTTTTACTCTACTAGTCACCTCGTGTGTGATTTCTAGTGTGTGCCAAATATCAAAAGCTGATTCACAAATAAAAACACGATTAAACTCATTCTTGTCAAGAGCACAAAACAAGACATTCATATCCTTTGAATTCAAATAAAAACTCTTCCTTTCTAAATCATTCCACTCATTCATTAGATTGAAAGATTTTTTAAATACATTCTCAACAATATTCCATAAATCAAGGTCCAAAGAGATAAGAAAAATACGCATCATTGTCTTCCGATACGTGTAATCCGTCCCATTAAACATGGGAGGATGTGAAATAGAATGTCCCTCATTTATGCCAAAATAAGTCATTTACTCAAGTGGGTGTTAATCCAATGAGTAACTACCTTGCTGTGATACCAATTGTTAGAAAATCTCATTTTAGTGCAAGTGTAAATTCTAGTTTTAACAAAAGGCTTTTAACTTGAAGCAAGAACAAAAATCTGAAGCTTTTCATAACAACTGAATGATTCAAAGAAAATATTAAGTTTCTTGCTTAAAAATGACTTTAGAAGGAACAAGCAAATCCTAATAAAAAGATAAGCAACATCGAAGGGAAGTACTTGACTTGAAACTTTTCTTTAAAAGAGTAAGTGAAAATCAGAAGCGTCTATAGTGGTTCAAAAAGATTATGAACTCGACAATTGCAAATAGTAAATACAACAAGTAAAAACACTCACAATTATAGTGGTTCGACACCAACCGATTTACATCCACTCCCGAGTCCTCCTTGAGACACACCAGCGTCCACTACCGATCTTCTTTGGGTGAAGACCAAACCCTTATACTTGAGCTTACATGAGAGACTTCAAGAGTTTTTTGAACTCTAAGCTCTCTCCCTTCCCCTTTTCTTTTTTTTTTACAATTCACAATAATTTTTTCATAGAATGTAATCCTAAAAGTATTGTATAGAATGCAAGAAAACTTGGGATATAGGCCTCAAATGGCTTCAAAAATTAGAGCCAAGATTCAAATATACCTAGAAAATTTGGGTACAAGCAGTTCAGTAGTAGGCTTGGGCGGGTCAACCGTCGAAAGTACCCAGAATCTAGGGTACAGGTAGTTCAGCCGCCTAGTCTGGGCGGTTCAGCCATTGACAACCGCTCGAAATCCTGGTATGGGTGATTTACCTACCCATCCTGGGCGGTTCAGTCGCTCAAAATCCTGGTACGGGCAGTTTACCCGCCCGTCTTGGGCGGTTCAACTGCCCGAAAACCTGGGTGGCACCGGTTGAACCACCGCCACCGGTGGTTCATCCGTCGAGAATCCCAGAAAGGTGATTCCCTTCACTTTTCCAATCTTGATTTAAACAATCAATTGACTAATCCCCTAGTCAACTAATTGAGCTCGACCTGAGCTCAAACACACCCTATAGTGGACTCGGTTGCCTCATTGAGTTGATTTGAATTTCTTCCAAATCAAACTCAATCCCTAACTATGACTCAATTATTGCAACTCTTAATGACCAATAAGCTAAACCAATACCTAACTCCCGCCAATCTGGCAGCCTTCAGCATTCTTGCGATGAGTCTTACGGTCTTCTTCCAGCGAGCTTCCCGATCCCTTCGACGAATCTCCTAGCGAACTCCTAGTGAGGTCCCACTACATCATCCAAACCTCGGCCCGAATCCTAACCTTGATCTTGGCCCATCATATGGTTGTAACTCAATTGCTCTGTGATAGTTAGACCTGCATTACTTCCTCTTACACACATGTTAGATTAAACACTCATCAATTGATTTCATCATCAAAATATGAGATTCAACAATTGAATCTTCATCTAACTACCCTCACTCTTAGGATTATTAGATCTCTATCCAATAATCTCAAGTGGTCTCTAATTAGGCCTCATGCAAATGATCTATCAATGTTGGGTCTCATCTAATCTTCTACTTGTTGAAACATTCACCATATATCTGTCATTCTCTAGGCCCAGTACCGAGCTGACCGCATACCCTACCTGTCAGAACGTCTTCTGACTCAGTGAATTATTATCTCATGAATTATTATCTCATAATAATTTACTCGACTCATCGACTATAGACGTACTAGACTACTACGTCATAATCCCTAGACAGTATAGGGGATCTAATCCATTGGGCCTATCTATCCTCAATTATCATTTATCTATAGTCCCTCATCCATATAATATCTCAAAGACTGTATATTGGGCATGATACTATCAGGCCTTATACGAATTCGTCTGAGTTCGCTTTAATTAGATTCTCCCGGAGAACTTCTCTCTCAATCCGAACAACCCTGACCAAGGATTTGTCCGAGCGATAATACATGAGATATTTCTCTCATGACACCGAGAGTGGATGATCATATGTTGACTCTTAATTGTCTTCGTAAAGTTGGCTACCAATCCCGATAACCGATTGTACCAGATCTAAAACTTTCTAAACTTGTAAATCCAACGCTAAATAAAGGAGCACTCAAACAAGACATCATTGATGTCTTAAGTTTAGGGACCAGACACACAACTAGGACTACGGAATCGCTGTTTGATGTTAGGTATTATTAATCAATCAACATTCTATAAGTGGATCAACTAGTGAACTCATTCTCCAATGAGCACTTGTATTGTACCTTTAGTATCCCTACACAAGTGACTACAAGACTAGTTATCTCCATCATATGGACATGTATACTGTACACCAGTCTGTCTAGTTATCTTGATGTCCCTCTCGAGTAATATATGATCAAAATTATTTAGGATATATATTTAAAGATGAATCGGTCTCATTATTTTGATCTCATCACGATACGATTCTCATTGCACAGAATCAAGGACATCACAATATATACGTAACAGACAATATAATGTGAGAGTATGCCAATAATAATAATGATGCAAAAAGACTATGCAGCGTATCGCATGTGCCATCATTCACGTGATTAGCTTGCAGGGCACCTATAACCAATAATCTCTCACTTGACCTAAATCTAATCACCTATGTGTTTGATCATCATCAAACTCTTGTGACACTCAAAGATAGTTTGAGCCAACGGCTTTGTTAGTGGATCTGCTAGGCTATCTTTGGATGAAACTCTTTCAATTGCTACATCTTTTCATACTATGATCTCTCTAATCAGTTGAAACCTCCTCGAAACAATTCTGATGAGACATAGGTTATCTTGCTAGAGCTATCACATCGTTAGTGTCACTATATATGAGAATTGACTCTACGTTGCTCGGTGCAACTCCCAAATCCCTAAGGAACTTCTTCATCTACACCCCTTCTTTTACTACTTATGCTGTAGCAATGTATTCTGCCTCTGTGGTCGAGTCAGCAGTAGTATCTTGTTTGGAACTCTTTCAGCTTGCTACTCCTCCATTCAGGGTGAAGATATATCCTGAGTTTGACTTGCTATCATCGATGTCGGACTGAAAACTCAAGTCCGTGTAGCCCTTAACCTATATGCTACCTCCACCATATACTAGTAAAAGATCCTTAGTCATTCGCAAGTACTTAAGGATACACTTTACTATCTTTTAGTGTTCTAAACCTGCATCCCTCTGATACCTACTCGTGACACTCAAAGCATGCGCTATATTAGGCCTGGTACATAGTATAACATACATGATAAATCCTATTACTGAGGCATAGGGCATCATATCCATATTTGTCATTTCTACATAAGTTTTTTGGGACATATTCTTGGAAAATGATATTTCACATCTCATCGGTATGAGACCTCTCTTGGGATTTTCCATTCTAAACTTTTTAATAATGAAGTCTATGTACCTGGACTGGGACAAGCCAAACATTCTCTTAGATCTATCTTTATAGATCTGGATCCCTAAAATGTAGGATGCTTCTCCTAAGTCTTTCATAGAGAAGTTTCTTGATACCAAGCCTTAATTGTGGAGAGTATTTCTACATCATTCCGAATTATCAGGATGTCATCCACATATAGCACCAAGAAAGTGATAGCTATCTCATTTACTTTCTTGTACATATAAGGCTCATCATCGTTCTTAATGAAGTTATAAGATCTGATTGCCTCATCATATCTTATATTCCAACTTTGGGAAGCTTGCTTCAGTCCATAGATGAACCTGAGCAACCTGCATATTTTATCTGGACTCTCTCTGGATACGAATCCCTATAGTTGTATTATATACACCTTATCCTCGGGTTGTCGTTGAGGAATGCAGTTTTCACATCTATCTGTTAGATCTTATAGTCATAGTGTATTATAATGCCCAAAAGAATTCTGATGGATTTTAGCATGTGAGAATGTCTCATCATAGTCAACTCCTTACCTTTGACAATATCCTTTGGTCACTAGCATTACCTTATAGGTCTCCACATTTTCATCCACTTCGATCTTTTTCTCGATACCCTCAAGTGTATCCACAAGATTTCAAATCTTGTTGGAGTACATAGAATCCATCTCAGAATTCATGGCTTCTTGTCACTTGTTTGAGTCTATACTCATAATAGCCTCCTCGTAGGTCTGAGGATCATCATCCTAAGTGTTCTCCACTAATATGTCTCACATATCTTTTAGGAGGGTGAGATACTCTGCTAGACTTACATAAAGTTGGAACTTGTGTGTTAGGTACATTAATAGATTCAGATTCTGGAATGGTGCTTGAGCTAGATTCTCCAACCTCGCTCGACTCTATCTTGTTGAATCTCAGATTTTGATGATAAAATCAATTGATGGATTTTATGATCTAACTTGTGTGTTAGATATGAGTGATACATGATTAACTATGATGGTGAAAAGGTAATACAATCTAATGTTGGGCCGGAGTCAAGTTCGGTCATCGGGCCGGGATTTAGATGATACAGTGAGAACTCACCGGGAAATTATCGGAAGCTCGCCGAAGGTGATCGGGGGCTTATCGAGAGCTAGCAGAAGGTGATCGAAAGTGCTGGGAGTTTCCTGAAAGATGATCGAGAGACTAACCGGGAGTTCACTAGAGGATGCCGGAAAGTTCATCGGGAGTTCAGAAGATTGATTCACGTGCCGGACAATAAGAATGATTGTAATAGTATCTTAGTATGTCGTAGTTAGCATCGTGTGTTTAGAGTCCTAATCGAGTTAAGGTTTGGAGAAATCCAAATTAACCTCAATGAGAGGCAACTAAGTCCACTTTGGGTTGGATTTGATCAGGTTGAGCTCATTTTATTGGCCTAGAAAGGAGTCAACATGAGGTACTAGTCGGGTATAAAAAAGTACTGAAAGTATTATTTTCGGATTAACAATTATATTATCGTCGGTAGGCAATGGTAGTACTATCCAAGCGACGGTGTTATCGCCTAGGCGATGGTAGTGCCGCCACTGCCTAGGTTTTCGGGCGAATGCCGATGGTGGTACCGTCGATGCCAACGGTAGTACCACTCATAGCCGATTTTTTCATAAAAAAGTAAATTTTGACTCTATTTTTTTAAGCTAATTATGGTCTATAAATATCCAAAATATTCTTACATTGGGTAACAAGAATGTGAAGAAAAGAGAGGTAAAAATCTTTGGAAAAATTCTATAAAATTTGAAAGCTTCCCTTGTGTACTTAAAGTGGAAAGTGAGCTGAAAGGAAGAGTGAAAAATTAAGGTTTTTCTCCTGAGCTTGAGAAAAGGAGAAAAGTGTAAGGGGTTTGATCTTCACTTGTGGAAGAAGATCATTAGTGGACACCAGTGATATAATATCCATCATTTCTGAAATATTTATAATAAAATATTTTAAATTATTTATGAGGACTCATTTGTAAAATTAAAGGATTTGTTTATTAATTCTCTTGATTAAAGAATTTTATATTGAAAGTTGATTGCTAGGGACCTAAGTATGAATCTTAAAAAAAATATGAAATGTATTGTAAAAGATTCACATTAAGTTACAAAAAAAAAAGAAACATGGTGAGGACATATGTCACTACTTTGTTTAAAGTAGTGTCACTTGTGCATATGCATGGGAAATTACAGTGAGAACTCATCGGGAAATTACCGGAAGCTCGCCGAAGGTGATCGGGGGCTTATCGAGAGCTAGCAGAAGGTGATCGAAAGTGCTGGGAGTTTCCTGAAAGATGATCGAGAGACTCACCGGGAGTTCACTAGAGGATGTCGGAAAGTTCATCGGGAGTTCCGAAGATCGATTCACGTGCCGGACAATAAGAATGATTGTAATAGTATCTTAGTATGTCGTAGTTAGCATCGTGTGTTTAGAGTCCTAATCGAGTTAAGGTTTGGAGAAATCCAAATTAACCTCAATGAGAGGCAACTAAGTCCACTTTGGGTTGGATTTGATCAGGTTGAGCTCATTTTATTGGCCTAGAAAGGAGTCAACATGAGGTACTAGTCGGGTATAAAAAAGTACTGAAAGTACTATTTTCAGATTCTCAATTATATTATCGTCGGTAGGCAATGGTAGTACTATCCAAGCGACGGTGTTATCGCCTAGGCGATGGTAGTGCCGCCACTGCCTAGGTTTTCGGGCGAATGCCGATGGTGGTACCGTCGATGCCAACAGTAGTACCACTCATAGCCGATTTTTTCATAAAAAGGTAAATTTTGACTCTATTTTTTTTAAGCTAATTATGGTCTATAAATATCCAAAATATTCTTACATTGGGTAACAAGAATGTGAAGAAAAGAGAGGTAAAAATCTTTGGAAAAATTCTATAAAATTTGAAAGCTTCTCTTGTGTACTTAAAGTGGAAAGTGAGCTGAAGGGAAGAGTGAAAAATTAAGGTTTTTCTCCTGAGCTTGAGAAAATGAGAAAAGTGTAAGGGGTTTGATCTTCACTTGTGGAAGAAGATCATTAGTGGACACCAGTGATATAATATCCATCATTTCTGAAATATTTATAATAAAATATTTTAAATTATTTATGAGGACTCATTTATAAAATTAAAGGATTTGTTTATTAATTCTCTTGATTAAATAATTTTATATTGAAAGTTGATTGCTAGGGACCTAAGTATGAATCTTAAAAAAAATATGAAATGTATTGTAAAAGATTCACATTAAGTTACAAAAAAAAAAAAAAACATGGTGAGGACATATGTCACTACTTTGTTTAAAGTAGTGTCACTTGTGCATATGCATGGGTGACACATAAGTACATTGCATGCATGTTTCCCACCTATCAACACATATGTTAGCTTAAATAATTAATAATTAGATAATACAAAAGGGGTGTTTTGGCTGCAATGTGAACTTGAAGAGAACAAGAAAAAGAAAGAAGAAGAAGAAATTTGAGGATTTTGAGATTGTGATCTAATCCACACCTTTGGGACTAAAATATTCACCGGCAAGTATTCTATCTTTCTCTTACTGAGATTTATCTTTGTTTTTACCTTGATTTATGAAGAAAATTCTGAATAAATTCAAAATCTTTTGTTGGCTGCCTAAGTATGAATCTATAATATTATCAAGATTATGACATATTTGTCTTATTCTTGCTATAACCTTTAGTATAGACCTCTGATTTAGACAAAACTTAGTTTCTTCAAATATAGATTCACATATCTTTCCTTTGAACCTGCCTGAGTTTGAAGAATTTGGAGTTCATTTGCTAGCCCAAACGTTTATTTCAATTGAGTATATGAAATCTGTAAAAAAAATCGGTAGCTCCAGACCTTTCATCACTATATTGCTTATATCTTCCTGTTGGAGTTCCTGATATATATAAAGCTTGATTTGTTAGAAAATAGATTTCAGACATTTCTGTTGAACCCAAGATTGAAAGATTTGGAGTCCAAATGATTGTCAAAACCCCCATGTTGATGGACCATATGAATTCTGCAAAACAGAGACTGTGATTCCGGACCTTTGGTTATAAAATCATTAATAACTCTTTGTAGAGGCATTCAATTTGTATAAAACTTATTCCATATGAAACCAGATTGATTCATCTTTTCAAAAACATCTTTCTTGAGTAATTTGGAGTATGTTTGCTCATCTAAATAACTTTGTATTTTTCCTTCAGAATTTTGCTAGAATAGGGATTGTATCAATTCTGCCTATACTTTGCTTCATCCATTTCAAAATTGAAATCTCTAATGCTCTTGTCCTTGACTCCCTTACAAATCAGAATATGTTATGTATTAATCAATGTTACATTATATTATTCTGTTTAGGCATATGTATGATTTATTGTTTCGCATGTGCTTCCGATATAAGCCAAATTCATTGCTCATGTCTTTTTGTACTCCGGTGTTTGTGGGACAATGTGAACTTTTCGTAGAAATGGTAAAGGGAGTTATGCTTAGAGCCAGCGTGCTCTGCCGGTCCCCTATGACTTCACTCCGACGTGGTGGATGGAGCTCCTAGACATAGGAGACTTATGTTTGATGGTCATTCAGCGATGGATGTTCCACATTATGCTTATGGTCCCACTTCGCCCTCTATGTCTTGGATATGATAACCAAAGCATTGATTATGAGTTTATTCATGCATTTTGGATAAGAATGAAATGAATCTTATGTCTGAATGATATTTGAGCCTATGTTCGTTACTTGTTCATTTGATAAGATTTTGAGATTATTCATACACCATTAATATACTTTTGAAATATGTCCTATGTATTTTTTATATGTTCCGAAATGTTTCATTTGCTATTGATAAATTCTGAAACTTTTCACGCATTATTGATATGTTTCGACATGTCCTATACCTCCTTGATATGCTCCGAAATGTTTTATATTCTCATTGATAGTCTCCAAAATATTTTGTTTGTCATTGATATGATGCTTGACAAACTTATGCCTATGATATTCATCCAACTTCAAACGTGACATATGAGCTTAAGTTTGATAATTGTTCCTTTGACATGTTCCGAAGTATTTCATGTATTATTGATATACTCCTAAAACTTCAAATGTCATTGATATATACCAAAATGCATCTGATTGCCATATATGCTCCAATTACCTTCCCAAATTGTTACGGATTTAAGTATGCTTCGAACGAGATGAACCTTGTGGTTGTGAATCTGATTTGATGCTATATGTGAAAACTTTTGTATTCCTTACCTTGCACTCTTATATCAGGTTCAATTTATAAACACCTTTCCTTGCCTTGAACCTGTTTGATACTTGCTGGGCTTCTTAGCTCACTCTGTTGCTATCTAATCTTCTTTAGGTTAGCTCGGCATTTATTAAAATACTTGATACAGTGCTAAAGGAATGGGAAAGCAAGAAGTTCTTGGGGACTAAATGTTTATTTGTCAATATGTTATCATTATATGTATACACCTTGTGTCT
Organism: Ensete ventricosum; assembly: GCA_029747655.1. Taxonomy (NCBI): domain Eukaryota; kingdom Viridiplantae; phylum Streptophyta; class Magnoliopsida; order Zingiberales; family Musaceae; genus Ensete; species Ensete ventricosum. The sequence continues at coordinate 19,203,467 of JAQQAF010000003.1, read as the reverse complement.
AATGTAAAGTTGTAGACATATTTTGAAGTGGGGTTACTATGTAATGGTCTTAAGAATACCCTCTTGTTTGGGATATCGAATGTTAAATTTTCTATATAACATATGAAGTGGTAGTATAAGGTTATTTTCGAAGTCATATAAATTTTCTATATAACATATGAAGTGGTAGTATAAGGTTATTTTCGAAGACATATAGATTTTAGATGCGTTGATTTTGGATCGGTTTTGTGATTAATTAAGAGAATATGAAGAGATTATAATCTACACAGGTTTTTATGAAAGTGATTAAATGACTCTGCATGTAATTCTTAGTATCCACAAATGATTATTTGGATCCTGGATGGATTATGTTATTGATAATTTTATCAATCTTTTTTTATTAGAGTCACACCTCTCGAATGTGATATAATTCGAGGGGCATGACAAAGATGGTATTATAGCATGATTTGAGGATCATTAAGACATATTAATAGATATATCATATTTGAACTACACGTTGAGGTATTGTGATTTTATAAAGTGATTGACAAACAAATGTTTTTTTTTGATAATTTTATGAAACAAGAATGACGAGGTCATCAAGACCTCCTGTGGCTGATCAATTAAGCGGAATTATGAAAACCCTTGAGGCTATGACACATGTGATGCAACATCAAGTCCAACAAGGAGGAAACGATAAAGCTGGAACAACAACTCAGGCTGGATTGGAAATAGAACAGTTCCAAAAGCTTAGTCCTCCAAGTTTTAGTGGTGAACATGATCTAATGGTGGTTGAACAATGGATGATGCAAATAGAGAATATATTTGACGTCTTAAATTGTCCTGAAGATCATAAGGTTCCTTTTGTCGCTTTCATATTTGAAGGGGAAGTTGAACATTGGTGGAGAACAACGAAGAGAATCAGTGAAATCAGGCATGAGCTCATTACTTGCAAAGTATTCACAGAAAAGTTTAATGATAAATATTTTTCAGATTGTATCAGGGAGTAGAAGGAATTGGAGTTCTTAAATCTTATACAGGGAAACATGACTGTAGCAAAATATGAAGCTAAATTCGCTAAGCTCTCTAGATTTGTCACTCACATGACCAATGATGAAATTAGGAAGGCAAAAAGATTTGAGAGAGGTCTAAGATCGACGATAAGGAGTCGGATGTCAGCCTTAAAACTTATTTCATATGCTGATGTGGTAGAAAGGGCCTTAAGTATTGAAAGAAACTTGGAGGAGATATAGGAAATTGTGGGTAAGAACTATAAGGACAAGTTTATAAGCAAAAGTAAGAGAGTGAATGAATATGAAAATAGTAATAAAAGGATCAATATGTCAGGATTAGAGAAAGGAAAGCCACCTCACACAACTCAGTCATGTGCAAAATGTGTATATAATCATGAAACAAGTGTTTTTGAGTGACTGGAGCCTATTTTGCTTGTGGAAAACTAGATAATAAAATAAAGGATTGTCCACTGAATAAGAAGAAAGAGTCATTGTCACCCAGAACAATAGCCCATGCTAGAGTTTATGTCATCACTGAATAGGATTCCCGGGCTTCTAAATTAGTAGTCGAAGGTATTATTCATGTTTCTAAAAAGAATGCAAAGGTTTTATTTGATCCCAGATCCAATCTATCTTTTGTTTCACAAACTTTTTCTTGTCAATTGGGTATTCAACCTAAACATTGGATTATGAATTGTATGTAACTACTGTAGTTGGGGATACTTTGGCATCAAACTTGCTTTATTCGTCTTGTTTGATTTTTATCGGAGAACATCAACTCCTTGCTGATTTAATTCTCCTAGAGATTCAAGGCTTTGATATTATACTTGCCAAGGATTGGCTCTCTTCTTATCATGCTAATATTGATTGCTGTACAAAAATAATCACTTTTTGCATATCAGATCAGCTCATCTTCTATTTTAAGGGTATTAGACATGACTCACTTTCTTGCCTAATATCGAAATTTCAAGCTCATCAATTTATGCAGAAGGGTTGTTCCTGCTATAGTATATGTGTAAATGAGAATTAAAATCAAGTAGCTCATCTAAATGAAATTTTGGTAGTCAGAGAGTTCCCTGATATTTTTCCAGATGACTTGCTTGGATTACCTCCAGATAGAGAGAGTGAATTTGCTATTGATATTGTTCTTAGAACCACACCAATATCCAAGCCTCCCCATAGAATGGTATCATTCGAGCTAGAAGAATTGAGAAAGCAACTACAAGAACTATTAGATAAAGGTTTTATTCGACCCAGTGTTTCACCATGGGGTGCTCCAGTATTGTTAGTTAAGAAGAAGGATGGGACATGGAGGCTTTGTATTGATTATAGACAGTTGAACCAAGTGACGATAAAAAATAAGTATCCTCTACCTAGAATTGATGATTTGTTTGATCAATTGCTGGGTGCACAAGTATTCTCCAAGATTGACTTGAGGTCAGGTTATTATTAATTAAATATAAAGAAAGAAGATATCCCTAAAACTGCTTTCAGAACTCAGTATGGTCACTATGAATTTGATGCCTTTTGGTTTGACTAATGCCCCTACAGCTTTCATGGAATTAATGAATAGGATATTTCATCCACTCTTGGATAACTGTGTTATCGTATTCATTGATAATATATTAGTATATTCAAGGAATGACCTGGAGCATGAGGAGCACTTGAGAATTGTATTGCCAATACTAAGAGAAAAGAAGTTGTATGTAAAGTTCAATAAATGTGAGTTTTGGTTAAATGAAGTTACCTTCTTAGGTCATGTGATTTCAGGTAAGGGCATCTCTATTGATCCGAAGAAAGTTGAAGCAGTAGTTAAGTGGGATGTACCAACAAATGTAACTGAAGTTAGAAGTTTCTTGGGCATAGCAGGTTATTATAGGAGATTTGTGGAGGGATTTTCTCGGATTACTAACCCCCTCACCAAGTTAACTCGAAAGAATGTGAAATTTGAATGAGTTGTTGAATGTGAACAAAGTTTTCATGAGTTAAAAAGAAGATTGACTAGTGCTCCTATTCTCACAATTCCCAGTGGCAATGAAGGATTTGTAGTTTACACTGATGCTTTAAGGAAGGGCCTTGGATGTGTTTTGATGCAAGAAGGGAAAGTAATTTCTTATGCTTCTAGACAACCGAAGAGTTATGAACTAAATTATCCAACCCATGATTTGGAGTTCGCAGCAATTATTTTTGCACTGAAGATTTAGAGACATTATTTATATAGGCGGATGTTTGAAATATGTACCGATCACAAGAGTCTAAAGTATATCTTCACTCAAAAGGAGTTAAATATGAGGCAACGAAGATGGATAAAACTTTAAAAGGATTATGATTGCACCATTCGACATCATTCGCGTAAAGCCAATGTTGTAGCTGATGCACTTAGTAGAAAATCTGTAAATTTTATGGCTAGTTTGGTTGTGAAACAATAGAAATTATTGGAAGAAAATGGTGATGAGAAATCTATTAGGAATGAGCAAAACTCAATGATATTGATGGCCTATATCCAGGTTCAATCTGATTTCATTCAACATATTAAAGAGAGACATCTATGAGATCCACGATTAATCCACTTGAGGAAAGAAGTAGAACAAGGATCAAAGCATGGTTTTCGTATTTCTGAGGATGGCCTGTTTAGAATGGAGAATAGAGTATATGTTCCAGATGACCCAGATATCAATGATGAAGGAAGGTCATAGTTTCAAATTCACCTTGCACCCAGGTAGCACAAAAATATATAAAGATCTTAAAAGTCATTAGTGGTGGGAAGACATGAAAAAAGAGATTGCAATATATGTTTCAAAATGTTTAACTCGCTAGCAAATCAAAGTTGAGCACCAAAGACATGGATGTTTGTTACAACCTTTAGATATTCCTGAATGAAAATGGGAAAGTATCACCATAGATTTTGTTTCAGGTCTACCCAGAACTTCTAGAAAGCATGATGCTATATGGGTGACTATTGATAGATTTACCAAATCGACATATTTCCTACCGATCAATATGACATATTCTATGGATAGACTTGTTGAATTATATATCGGTGAAATAGTAAGGCTTCATGGTGTTCCAAAGGAGATCATCCCTAATAGGGACTCCAGATTCCTTTCTAGATTATGAAGAAGATTATAGGAATCTATAGGCACTAAAGTCCAGTTTAGCACTGTTTATCACCCTCAAACCGATAGGCAATTAGAAAGAACAATTCAAACACTTAAGGATTTGCTTAGAGCATATATCATGGATTGGAAAGGTGAGTGGGATAAAGATATTTCTCTTGTTGAGTTCACCTACAATAACACTTACCAGTCTAGTATTCAGATGGCTCCTTATGAAGTTTTGTATGGGCGAAAGTGCATAACGCCTATTTGTTGGGAGGAAGTCGGCAATAGAAAATTGTTAGCACCTGATAAAGTGCAAGAGACTACCGAAATGATTCAAGTTATAAGAGAAAGACTAAAGACTGCTCATCTTCAAAAGAGTTATGTTGACAATAGAAGACGAGAAATTGAGTTTAAAGTATGAGATTTTGTATTCTTGAAGGTCCCTCCTTCCCAGGGCATGGTAAGATTTGGGAAGAAAGGAAAGTTAAGCCCTAGATTTATTGGACCATTTGAGGTCCTTGAGAGGATTGGTTTTGTCGCTTACAGGATTGCCTTGCTACCATCCTTGGGTCGTATCCATGACATATTTCATATTTCAATGCTCAGAAAGTATATACATGACCCTTCTCACATCATTCAGTATGAGCCGATTGTAATCAATAATAACTTATCTTATGTGGAAGAACCTATACAGATTATTGATAAGAAAGAAAATATACTATGGAATCGGATCATTTTTCTAGTAAAAGTGATATGGAGGTGTCATTCTATGGATGAAACAAGTTGAAAACTAGAGGAAGAAATGAAGAAAATCTATCCTCATCTTTTTGTCGATGAAGGTATGATAGACTTAGATGACTAAGTTTTTATATTAAGGAGGGGAGAGTATAATATCCCTCATTTCTGAAATATTTATAATAAAATATTTTAAATTATTTATAAGAACTCATTTGTAAAATTGAAGGATTTATTTATTAATTCTCTTGATTAAATAATTTTATATTAAAAATTGATTGCTAAGGACCTAAGTGTGAATCTTAAAAAAAATATAAAATAAATTATAAAAGATTCATATTAAGTTTAAAAAAAAAAACATGGTGAGGACATGTCACTACTTTGTTAAGTACATTGCATGCATGTTTGTCACCTATCAACACATATGTTAGCTTAAATAATTAATAATTAGATAAAAAAAAAAAGGGTGTTTTGGGTGCAACATGAACTTGAGGAGTAGAAGAAGAAAGAAGAAGAAGAAGAAGAAGAAGAAGAGAAGAAAAAAAGAAGAAGAAATTTGGGGATTTTGAGATTGTGATCTAATCCACACCTTTGAGACTAAAATATTCAAAGGCAAGTGTTTTATCTTTCTCCTACTGAAATTTATCTTTGTTTTTGCCTTGATTTATGAAGAAAATTCTGAACAAACCCAAAATATTTTGTTGGCTGCCTAAGTATGAATATGTAACATTATCAAGATTATGACCTATCTATCTTGTTCTTGCTGTAACTTTTAGTACATATCTCTGATTTAGACAAAATTTAGTTTTTTCAAATATAGATTCACATATCTTTCTTTTGAACCTAGGTTTGAAGAATTTAGAGTTCATTTGCTAGCCTAAAAGTTTATTTCGATTGAGTATCCAAAATCTATAAAATAGAATCGATAGCTCCAGACCTTTCATCACTATATTGCTTATATCTTCCTATTGGAGTTCCTGATTTATATAAAAATTGATTTGTTAGAAAATAGGCTTTCAGGCTTTCTGTTAAACCTAATAGTGAAAGGTTTGGAGTCCAAATGACTATCAAAATCCCCATGTTGATGGACCATATAAATTCTGCAAAATAGAGACTGATTCCGGACCTTCGGTTGTAAAATCATCAATAACTCTTTGTAGAGACCTTCAATTTATATGAAACTTATTCTGTATGAAACTAGATTGATTTATTGTTTCAACAACACCTTTCTTGAGTAATTTGGAGCATGTTTGATCATCTAAATAACTTTGTATTTTGCCTTCAGAATTTTGCTAGAATAGGGATTGTATCAATTCTGCCTATACTTGCTTCATCCATTTCAAAACTAAAATCTCTAATGCTCTTGTCCTTGACTCCCTTACATATCATAATATGTTATGTATTAATCGATGTTATATTATATTATTCTATTTAGGCGCATGTATGATTTACTATTTCATATGTGCTTCCGATATAAGCCAAATTCATTGCTCATGTCCTTTTGTACTCCGGTGTTTATGGGACAATGTGAACCTTTGCCAGAAATGATAAAGGAAGTTATGCATAGAGCTAGCATGCTCTACCGGCCCCCTATGATTTCACTCAGACGTGGGTGGATGAAGCTCCTAGACATAGAAGACTTATGTTTGATGGTCATTCAGCGATAGATGTTCCACATTATGCTTATGGTCTCACTTCGCCCTCTATGTCTTGGATATGATAACCAAAGCATTGATTATGAGTTTGTTCATACACTTTGGATCAGAATAAAATGAATGTTATATCTGAATGATATTTGAGCCTATGTTTGTTACTTGTTCATTTGTTAAGCTTTTGAGATTATTCATACACCATTGATATACTTTTGAAATATGTCCTATGCATTTTTTATATGTTCTAAAATGTTTCATTTGCTATTGATAAATTCTGAAACTTTTCACACGTCATTGATATGTTCCAACATGTCCTATACCTCTTTGATATGCTCTGAAATATTTTGTATTCTTATTGATAGGATCCAAAATATTTTGTTTGTTATTGATATGATGCTTGACATACTTATGCCTATAATATTCATCCAACTTCAAATGTGACTACGAGCTTAAGTTTGATATTTGTTCCTTTCACATGCTTCAAAATATTTCGTATATTATTGATATGCTCCTAAAACTTCAAATGTCATTGATATATACCAAAATGCTTCTGATTGCCATATATGCTCCAATTACCTTCCCAAATTGTTATGGATTTAAGTATGCTTCGAACGAGATGAACCTTGTGGTTGTGAATCTGATTTGATGCTATATGTGAAAACTTTTGTACTCCCTACCTTGCACTCTTATATTAGGTTCAATTTATAAATATCTTTCTTTGCCTTGAACCTATTTAATACTTGCTGGGCTTCTTAGCTCACTCTATTGCTATCTAATCTTCTTCAAGTTAGCTTGACATTTATTAAAATACTTGATACAGGGCTAAAGGAATGGAAAAGCAAAAAGTTCTTAGGGACTAAATGTTTATTTGTCAATATGTTATCATTGTATACATACACCTTGTGTCTAATATAAAGTTGTAGACATATTTTGAAGTGGGGTTACTATATAATAGTCTTAAGAGTACCCCCTTGTTTGGGATATTGAATGTTAAATTTTCTATATAACATATGAAGTGGTAGTATAAGGTTATTCTCGAAGTCATATAGATTTTATCACATTGGTAGACCTTATAAATGTAGATTATATTTAGTTACGTTGATTTTGGATCGATTTTGTGATTCATTAAGAGAATATGAAGAGATTATAATCTGCACAGGTTTCTATGAATGTGATTGAATGACTCTACATGTTATTCTTAGTATCCTCAAATGATTGTTTAGATCCTGGATGGATTATGTTATTGATAATTTTATCAATCTTTTTAGATTAGAGTCACACCTCTCGAATGTGATATAATTCGGGGGGCGTGACAGGCAAGCCTTAATGAAGGAGGACTCCGGAAGTGGACGTAGGTCAAGCTTTTGGCCGAACCACTATAAATTGTAAGCCTTCTTTCCTTGTTCTTTATTTTGGCATTCATTAGCTAAATCAAAATTTTTTTTGTCTTAAGTTTAAATCGCTCGTATATTTGATTTCAGCAAATTTCAAAAGAAACGCTTTTGATTTTAATTCTTACTTTGAGCAAATTCCCACCCCCCCCCCCCCCCCCCCCCCCCCCCCTCCTTAGTGCCAACTTGATCCTAACATATCTCACTCCCATTGTTTTAACTAAGAATGTATTCTTTCTCAAGGAACATAGCCCTCTTGACAACAAAGATCTTATGGTCCTCATAATGATGAAATTAATATCCACAAGTTTCCTTTGGGTATCCCACAAACTTATATTATTCTGTCCTTGATTCCAACTAGTCAAGGTTGTGACTTCTAACGTGGGCAGGGCAGCCACAAATCTTAACAACCTTAGAATTTTACTTATTTCCCTTTCATATCTCATATGGTGCAGACATTACTAACTTAGATGAAACTATATTCAGAAGGTATGCTACGATTTCCATGACGTATCCCTAGTAGGTCAATGAAACACATCATGGACTGTACCTTATCTAACAGCATGTGATTCCTTCTTTCTGATACACCACTAAGCTAAGGTGTATAAGGAGGTGTTCATTGAGATAGAATCTCATAGTCCTTGAATAGGTGAACTCTGTAATCAAGTACCCTCGTCTTCGATCTGATCAAAGAATCTTAATACTCTTTCCAAGCGGGTTCTTTACTTCATTATTATATTTTCTAAATTTCTCGAAGGCCTTAGACATGTACTTCATCAAGTACATGTGTGCACACCTAGAGAAATTATCAATGAATGTAATAAAGTATGAGTAACCTCCCATAGCCTCAATCGATATAGTATTGCCCGACGCCAATGGTTGTACCGCTAATACCCTGAAAACTCGAGGTTTTAATTTTTGGCTCCATTTCTGAAGTCTTTGGGGATCTATAAATATTCCACTCATGCTTGCTTGATGCAAGGGTGAACAAGAATGAAATTTGAGAATTGAAGTATGTAAACTCTTTTAAAAGTGGTTGAGTCTCTTCCTCCTTGAGTTTAGATGTTATTCTAAGGAGATATGAGATCTTTCGTAAAAAGTTGGTGTAAAAGTTCTCTTGAGCCTGGTAAAAGGATAAGAGTTGTAACAAGTGTAGTTGATTTTCACCCACTAGAAAGACGATCAGTAGTGAAAGCCGTTGGCCTCGAGAGAAGAGGAATCAAGAGTGGACGTAGGTTGGAACGACCGAACCATTATAAATTACTTTATATTTCTTTCATTGCTTTGCCTTATCATTACCTACTAATTGTACTCACACTTCTTAGTTAAATGCATTTTTGATACATATTTTTTTATTAATTTTTTAAAATCGAAACCTTATTACGAAAACACTAATTCAACCCCCCCTAGTGCCAATACGATCCTAACAGTTAGTATCAAAGTCAAGTTCTTTCAGTTAGATTAACACCTAAGTGAGATTTAACGACTTTTTCTAGCAATCAAGAGGGTCACTCTCCTCTCCTCATATGTTCAATGGGACAAACTATACTTATTAGAAAATATGAATTTTCTTACTTTCTATGTATTTTGACTTGTGAAACGCCGTTGAATGTAATTTTTAAAGATCTTCTAAACTAATGAATGAATGGAATGATGTTAAGAAGAAAATATTTTCCTTTAATGCTAAAGCTATGAACACTTTATTTTGTGCTTTAGACAAAAATAAGTTTAATCATGTTTATACTTGTGATATTATACGTGATATTATACATGATATTTGACACATACTTGAAGTTACTCATGAATACACAAGTAGAGTAAAAGAATCTAAAATTAATCTTTCGGTACATAGTTATAAATTATTTAAAAAGCCGAGCGAAACCATTGGTGACATGTACATTTGTTTTATAGATATTGTCAATGGTTTAAAAGCTCTTAGTAAACGCTATACTAATCTTGAATTGGTAAATAAGATTTTAAAATCTCTTTCAATAAGTTGGGATCCAAAAGTAACAGCTATCTAAGAAGCAAAGGACTTCAACAACTTTTCTCTTGAAGAACTCATGGGATATTTAATGACTTATACAAAATGACCTGTAAAGCATATGATGAACAAGAGAAAAACCTTCCAAAGAATATGAAGGATATTGCACTTAGAACCAAAGAATACTACCTAAGCGAAAGCTCAAGTGATGATGATGATGACATAGAACTCCTTATAAGAAGTTTAAAAAGTTTATAAAAAGGAATCAAATTAATTATGTAAGACAAGAATATAAGTATAAAAGTGAATCTAAAATAGATACAAAATATGTTATTAATACAAAAGACCTAGGTACTTCAAAAATGAGTATCCACAATTGAAGAAGAAGTTGTCAACCTAAAGAAGACGAAAGCATTAAAGACAACATGGTATAAATCAAGTGCATCAGAAGATGAAAAGCAAATCAATGGAGACGAAGTAACAAATTACACTTTGATGACCTTCAATGATGAGGTATTTGACTCTCTCGAAACATCTTTATCTTATGATGAATTACTTGATGCATTTCATGATTTGTATAATGAACTTAAAAAAATTGGTAAGAAATATAAATTACTAAAAAATAATCATATATCTCTCTCTAATGAATTTTATAAATTAAAATATAAGTATAATAATTGCATGTTAACATCTTGCACTAAATGTGAAGAGTTAGATTCACTTAAATAGAAAAATATATTATTACGATAAACTTTAAAAAAAATTAAAATTAAAAATAAATCATTAAACATGATGCTTGCTAAACAAGGTTATGGATTTATAAAGGAAAGTATTGGATTTATAAGTAATTGTACACATATAAACCCAACTATATTTATAAAAGGACCAACACTATATATTCCCCTTAAAGTTAAATATAATTTTTATGAAAGATTTGGTCATTATGCTTTGACATACTATCTTAAAAAATATAGCTCTCATAAATTAGTTTGGATTCCTAAAGGAACAATAAATAATTTGATGCCAAAAGTCAAGTAAGTAAGATCTAACCATGAATGACCCAAAGTTAAATAGGTACCTAGAGCATACCCCTCTTTCTTGTAGGTATGCCTCAATACAAAAGCTAGGAGTAAAAGATGGTATATTAATAGTGGATACTCAAGGTATATGATCAGAGATTAAAATAATTCTCAAAGCTCACTAATCGATACAGAGGATACATCACATTCGGAGACAACAACAAAGGAAAGATTATCAGTATTTGAAAAAGTAATAATAAATCAAATATTTTAATTAAATATGTTCTATTATAGATAGTTAAAACATAGATTATTAAGTATTAGTCAATTGTGTGATAAGGGATATAATATTAAACTTGAATCTAATGCTTGCATCATACAAATAACAAATAAGAATAATTCTATTATTACTTTAAGAAACGATAGTGTTTATACTATTTATATTGATGATTTTCATGATGGAACTTACTTTTCAGTTTTAAACAATTGATGCATGACTTTAACATAGGAGATTAGGATATGCAAGTATAAAATTAATCTCACAAATTGAAACTGAAAAAAAAAACTTTACTTAATTTTTTAATTTTATCGAAATCTATCCACGTTGTTTTCAATAAATTTCTCAAAGGTAAGAAAAATGATTTTGATGATGATTTTTGAATTTTATTTGAATGAGAGTTATCCTCTCCAAGACAACTTGGATACATCTACTTTCAAAGAAACTTTACCGAAGAAATAGAAGTATATAGATGCACATCCTATGAAGCTAATTATTGGAGATATATCAAAAGGTGTTCAAACTCGTATTTTATTTAAAAATATTTATTCAAATATATGAATCAAGATATTTTATTATTTATTCTCATATGATTCTTTCTTTTTGTTAAAGAGGAGATTTTTTTTAAATAAAGCATGATCTTTCATTTGACTTCTTGATATTCCTAACTTGAGATCTATCTCATGTGAATCAAGAAATTTTACTAATTTTTCTCATATTATTCTTTTTTTTACTAGTGACTAAGGAGAAAATTTATCCAAATGAATCATGACCTTTTGGTATTCACAATCTGAGATTTATTTTGTATGACTCTTTTGTATTCATGACTTGTGTATTCAACCTTGAAAAGAAAAATAAGTAACTCGTATTTGTGTTGATGATAAAATAAGAGAAATAGTGGTTCATGCCTAGCTTATGTATTGAACAATGAGACTTGTGATACTTTTAAAGCTTTTTTATTAGTAGTGACTCATGCCTAACTTTTATTAGTTATTATTATTTTTTAAAAATTTGAAGCTTGATTGAATATTTGGGCTTGCATTGATAATATCATGATGGAATTTATCTCAACTTGAATTCAAGAGTACTATTAAAAAAAATTCTATTTTGAATTCAAGTTCATCAATTTTTTTGGCTGACATATAGATAGGGGAAGTTTTATTAATACCCTATCAGAAATTGATATCTCATAATTTGAACTTATCTTTGATATTAATATCTTTCATGTTATGATATCAAAGTAGTTTTACAATTAGAATTTTGATGTAAAGGGAGAGAAGTAACAACATGATACTATGATATCCTTCTCCTCTTTTTGATGAAGACAAAAGAGTACATAGAAGTAGTAGCTTGCACATTTTTTCTTTTTATTAATGACAAAGGAGGAGAAGTAATGATAATTTTTTAATGATGTAGTAACTATATTATAATTTTATACACATTTTCTTTGATGATGTTTGAGATATTTTGATATTATTGCTAGTTATAGGTGCCCTACAAGTTAATCACGTGAGTGATGACACGTGTGACATGCTGCATAATCTTTTTACTTATGATTAATATTGACATATTCTCACATTATATTATTTATTGTATATATATTGTGATGTTCTTGGTTCTGTGCAATGGGAATCAGATCATAATAAGATCACAATAATGAGATCGATTCACCTTTAAACACAGATCCTAAATAATCCCGGTCATAGGTTACCCGAGAGGGACATTGAGATAATCAGATATATCGGTATGTTATATACTCGTCCATATGATGGAGGCGGCTAGTCTTATAGCCACTTGTGTGGAGACACTAAGGATATAGTGCAGGTGCTCATTGGAGAATGAGTTCACTGATTGATCCGCTTATGGAATGTTATATGGTTAATGATACCTAATGTCAGACGACGATTCCATAGTTTCAGTTGTGTATCTGATCCTTAGACTTGAGACATCAATGATGTCTTGTATGAGTACTCCTTTCTTTAATGCCAGACTTACAGGTTTGGAAAGCTCCAGATCTGGTACAATTGGTTATCATGATTGGTAGCCAACCTTACGAAGGTAATTGAGTGTCAATAGAGGATAATCCACTCGGTATCATGAGAGGAATATCTCATATGTGCTTGCTCAGACAAATCTCTGACCGGAGTCATTCGGATTAAGAGAGAAAGAGTTGTCCGAGAGAATCCGATTAGAGTGAGACTTTGACGGATTCTGTATGTGGCCTGACAGTACCATGTCCAATATACAGTCTTTGAGATATTAGTTGGATGAGGGATTATAGATATATGGCAACTGTGGACAGACAGATCTGATAAATTCGATCCCCCTATACCGTCTAGGGATTATGGCGTAGTGGCCTAGTATGTCCATAGTCGATGAGTCGAGTGAATTATTATGGGGATAATAATTCACTATCAGAAAGAGTTCTGATGGACGTGACTCACAGCCAACTCAGTATTGGGCCTAGAGGGTCACACACATATAGTGGATGTTTTAGCGAATAAAGGATTGGATGTAGATCTAATTAGCCCCTATTTTCATTAGATGAGACTCTATGCTGATGGGCTCCTTGATTAAGACCCAATTAGAGGCCTAATGAGATTATTGGATAGAGATCCAATAATGCAAGGTTAGTGGGTAATTGGATGGAGATCTAATACCCACTAAGACAGGAGCCCTAGGGTTTTTGGTGGCTCTCTATAAATAGGAGGGGAGACTCGTGGTTGATAGGCTGCAGCTTTAGCCACCACCTCCTATTCTCCTCCCTCCCTTTGGGCAAGAGTTACGAGATCAGATTGGAGGAGTTTCGCGCAAAGATCCATCGTGTGGATACCGCTAGAGATGATGACGTTTGACCTCCTTCATCTTCTCCATCTGGATTTGGAATACAGAGATATACTATCTCCATAGGTAAAATCAATCTCTCACAAATTACAGTTTTATCAGTTTTTACATTTTTCTGGCGACCTCAATATTTTGCATGATGATTTAATCTGCGTGGAAAATCAGTTTTTGTTTTGATTTCCGCAGCACATGTGATGCACCCGTTGAGGTTTCCCAACAATGATATCAAAGCCAAGGTTTTTGTGTGAAAGATTGGTTTTAAACTGTGTGTGATGAAATTAAATTGCGTAGAATTATTCTACACGTTCTTGCTGCGTTTTTGTACCGAAGGCAGCGAAGAGGAGGGGCGGCCAGCCACGGCCAGCCCAAAAGGGAGGCTAGCGACGCCCACAAGGGGCGACAGCCACCCGTAGGGGCTGCAGCCCACAAGGGCGACACCTACGGCCAGAAGCGTCGCCCGCGGGGGTGGCAGTCGCCCGCGTGCACGGCCGGCTGCGGCCAGCCCGCAGGGGCGACAGTTGCCCGCAAGCACAGCCGCTTGCAGCGCGACGCCCGCAAAGGGAGCCGGCTGCAAGACGCCCGCAAGGGGCTACCGCCAGCAGGGGCGGCTGCTAGCGGGCAAGGGCAACCGTCGCCTGAGCAGGGGCAGCGACGGCTGCGGCGGCGCAAAGGGGGAAAGAGGGGTTATGGCATCCTTTGGAGAAAAGGATGATCCTGTCCCTATGAATTAGGAAAATTCCAAGGACTATCCTCGTGCACATAATTTTCATAATACCCTCAATAATTCTGAAAATTCCAAGGACTGTCTTCTCATCCAGAATTATGAAAATGCCCTTGATAATTCTGAAAATTCTGAGCATGTCCTGATTTCTAAAAAAATAATTAATTAAAAGATTTAATTAATTATTATATATATCTAGTAATCCTACATATGATGTGATATACATGTGATGTATGATGTGGATGGATGATCATGAGCCATGTGTTGTGATGTGGGTAATTATGATTATTATTATTATTATTATTATTATTATTATTATTATTATTATTATTATTATTATTATTATTATTATTGGGGCCTACGAGGCTTTATTTTTCTCGTTTATTATCGGGTCTGTGTGCTTGTGATTATTTGTAATTACATGGAGATGCGTAGCGGGAGCGTGGAGGTTACAGCGGGACCCATGATACGGTGGCGGGAGATCATGGCGCATGGTGATGCGACGATCTGACGGAACCAATGATGACGAGATCAACAATCATAGGGCATGGAGATGCGTCGATGCGCACATAGATCCTATTTGAGTGATTAGGCCCATTGACTCAGGCTTAATCATATTAGGTGACGGCTCATGATCATCCGGTGTAGCTTACATATGTGATGTGTTATACACCTACTAGATATATGTATATATATATATATATTTACATGCGATGTAGATATATATTAAATATGTATGTGTGTGACACGACATATTATGAGACTGATACAAAAACCCCTCCTAAGATAATATTAAGTCGATAAGCTTAAAGCAATAAGATTGACCCATGTGGCCTTCCATCGTTATAGGAAGAAATTGAATCACGACAGGTTGAGTTGGTCAAGTCCCTCGAGGCTCACCTATATATGTGATCGAGATCTTGCCTACGACATAGAGATATCACCGGTGACCTGAGGACATGGTATGCTTGGTCGAGTCCCTCGAGGGCATATCATTGAATCAGACTCATCTTGTAACGATGGTGATGACTTAACTAAACGTCATGGTTGGTTGAGTCCCTCGAGACTATGATGATTCAGAGGCCGAACATGACTAGAATCACAAGGAGTTGTGATTGGCAAGAGTTGCCTACCTTTTGGGCTTAGTGTAATTGGTCGAGTCCCTTGAGGTTGCACTAAGACACCAATTGGATCCCGATCCCCACTAGGAGTTTGTCGGAGACTTCCATCTCATGTGTTGAGGGTGTCGCGTGATTCGCTAAGAAAATAGTGGGAGTACATTAAGATAGAAGTCTATATTTTAATTAGTATTTTCTGTAAAATCTGCATGTTATTTATTTTTTGCTATATCTTGTTTTGTTAGAAACATGTTGCTCACAAACCCCCTACGCGGCATACTTGATGCCAACCGCCTCACTAGTCTAAATTATACAGATTGGCTCCGTAATTTGAGAATTATTCTCACGACGGAGAAAATCGCATACGTCTTTGATACAATTGTGCCCACACTAGAAGAATGGGCAAGCGAGGATGAGATCACTCGCTATGTGAAGTACATAGATGATTCCACGTTAGTAAAATGTTATATGTTAGCCTCCATGACCCCTAAGTTATAAAGGCAACATGAGAGCATGGATGCAGATTTTATCATTCTTCATCTCTGTCAGCTGTTTGAGAAACAGGAAGAACTCAAAGATATGAGATATCTAAGAGACTCTTCCAAGCCAGGATGACAGAAAGGACATCAGTTGAGAACCATGTCCTAAAGATGATAGAGTGGATCGAGAAACTCATAGGTCTAAGAATAGTCCTAGAGGATAACTTATGCATTGATCTTATACTTCAGTTCCTACCAGATTCCTTTTCTTACTTCATTATGAATTTTAACATGAGCAAGTTTGAGGTGACTCTCCTTGAGCTCCTCAATATGTTGAGGGAAGCTGAGAGTGCCATCAAGAAGGAGAAGTCAATTCTCTATATTGGTAAGACCATAAAGAAAAGGAAGGCCAGCAAGGCCCTTAAGAAGGGCAAGGGCAAAGAAAGACTAGGTAAGGCAAAAGTTGTCAAGAAATACCCGGAAAATGATAAAGGACAGTACTTTCACTATGGTCAAGATGGGCATTGGAAGAGGAACTGTAAGGACTACTTTGCAGAGAAGGCGAGACAGAAGCTTGGAGAAGCTTCAGGTATATTCATGATCAATCTCCACTTGTCAGATTTTCATGATAACACATGGGTATTGGATACCGGGAGTGTTTATCATATCTGTAATTCGTTGCAGGTTCTGGCAAGACCTAAGAGATTGGCTAGAGGCGAGATGGACCTCAAGATGGGCAAATTGAGTAAGAGTTGTTGAAGTTGTCGTTGGGGAGGTCACCCTACATCTGCCTGGTGAAGCTATCATTGCATTGGATGTATGTTATTTTGTTCTCTCTATTATCAAAAATATTATATCTATCTCTTGTTTGACAATTAGTGGATATAAATTAGTTTTTGAGAATAATAGTTATTCAATAATTATGGATGATAAGATCATCACTAGAGGGACCCTTGTAAATGGCTTATATATATTAGACACTTCTCCACACATCATGAATATAAATATATCTAAGAGGAAAGAAATGAGGTGAATAATGCAAACCTATGGCATCATAGGAGGTCATATACATGAGGGAATGATTCAAAAATTACTTAAAGATAGATATTTAGATCCATTTGACTATGAGTCATATACAACTTGCGAACCTTGCCTTCGTGGAAAGATGACCAACTCTCCATTTAGTGGAACTGGAGAAGAGCCACCGAGTTAGTGAAACTCATACATAGTGATGTATGTGGTCCAATGTCGACTCAGGCTATAGGTGGTTACTCATACTTCATTACATTCATTGATGATTTCTCTAGGTATGGACATGTGTACTTAATGAAGTACAAATCTGATGCCTTCGAGAAATTTAGGGTATATAAGAATGAGGTAGAGAACCAAATTGGAAAGAGTATTAAGACTCTTCGATAATATCGATGAGGAGAGTACTTGAGTATAGAGTTCACCCATTTCCTCAAGGACAATGGGATTCTATCGCAGTGGATACCTCCTTATACACCTCAGCTCAATGGTGTATCAGAAAGAAGGAATCGCACGTTGTTTGACATGGTGCGATCCATGATGAGTTTTATTGACCTACCCGTCTCATTCTGGGGGTACACCCTAGAGATTGCAGCTTACCTTCTGAACAGAGTTTCATCAAAGTCGGTAGTGTCTACACCATATGAGATATGGAAAGAAAAGAAGTCTGATCTTAAGATTGTTAAGATTTGGAGCTGTCCTGCCCACGTTAGAAGACACAACCCCGATAAGTTGGAATCAATGACAGAATGGTGCATATTCATGGGATACCCAAAGGAAACTTATGGGTATTATTTCTATCATCCCGAGGACCGAAAGGTCTTTGTTGCCAAGAGAGTTGTGTTCCTTGAGAAGGAACATATTCTTGGTGGAAACAGTGGGAGTGATATAGAATTGAGTGAGATTGGAGGACCTAGCTCAAGCACCATTCTAGAGCCCGAGTTTATTCAAGTACCCAACACATAAATTCCAACTTTACGTAGGCCTAGTAGAGTATCTCACCCTCCTGAAAGATATGTGAGACATAATCAGTGGAGATGACTCTTAGGATGTTGATCCTCAGACCTACGGGGAGGCTATTATGAGTATAGACTCCGAAAAGTGACAAGAAGTTATAAATTCTTAGATGGATTCCATGTACTCTAAAAAGGTTTGGATCCTTGTAGATGCACCTGAGGGTATTGTACCCATCAGCTGTAAATGAATCTTCAAGAAGAATATCAGAGTGGATGGAAAGGTAGAAACCTATAAAACAAGGATGGTAGCTAAAGGATATCGTCAAAGACAAAGAGTTGACTATGATGAAACTTTTTCACCTATAGCCATGCTTAAGTCCATTAGAATTATTTTGGCCATTGCATCACACTATTACTGTGAGATCTGGCAGATGGATGTCAAAACGACATTCTTTAATGGCAACCTCAAAGATGAGGTGTATTTTTAGAGCTCTCTTAGCATTGAACCCCTATAGCGTTCCAAGGGTTGATCCCCCTCAATGATCAAAATATATAGAGCTCCATTTGGGGTCTTATCATCTTATATCAGAGCAGCGATCTTGCTGCCCCTATAACCATCTCAGCCGCCTCCACATTCCCAAGCAATTCCCATAATTGCTACGACACGCGCCTCCACCTTCCACCCCCAACAGCAGATTAAATCGGTCTATCGCTGCCCCCCTGCGTTTGATCTGGAATTTTGGTATATTTTTATCATCCACGCATCTTTAATACTGCAAGATTCCTTACTTTTCACATTGAAGATTTTTTCCAAATTTTATCCGCTACAAATTTTATTCGTCGCAAACGTTATCATCATTGCAAAGGCGAAACACTGCAAAAATTTTCAGCCGATTGTTGCTTCTTGAAACTAAACTTTTATTCAGCCGATTATTGCTTCTTGAAACTAAACTTTTAATCATCCTTTTTGGCTGAAACTTTTATACAATTTTATAGATTGTCTTAGCTTTAATCTAAGACTGATCTTGTAAAAAAACTCCTTCTGGATCTGGACTTATAGCACTATGATTCTTCATTGCACAGTACTAAAATTTTATAATGCAGAATCTGCCTTTCATTTATTGGCCTCTTAAAACTGAACTTTTGTTCATCCTTTTTAGCTAAAATATTTACATAATTCTCAAGATCAAGTTGGCTTTCATCTAAATTTGATTTCTTGAAAAAAAAAACTCCATCTGGAACTGGTTTTCTTGTACAATCTTTCACCATTACACAGTTTTGGAATTTTACAATGAAGGAATCTGTCTTGCATCGTTTGCTCTATTTCCCTATCGTTATGTTGCCAAAATTTCGTCAAAATTCCTACTGATATTGACAACATCTAAACCAAGGGTTTCTGTATAATTTCCTTAAACTTTCCCTGGAATTTACATTGAGAAATCATCATTTCTCCGACGTAAAAATTAGTTCAGTCGGATAGCACATCACATCACTTCTTTTCACCGAATTCTATCAGATTTAAGTGCTATTTTTTATGGGATTTTAGACTCTCTTTTTCTCATCTCCAAACCCTACCATCCTCACTAAAAGCCCTTCCAAATATTACCCTAAACTGAATCCAAATAACCCCCAAATCAGCCACCCAAATCAGCCTACTTCCTTATCGATCCACTTACCTTTTTAGCCAACTTTCCTTACTGAGACACCTACCTTTGCTACCATCTATCCCAGATCTAAAATCTATTTTCCTAACCTTCATCTACTACTATCACAACCCTAAAACCACACCAATTTGTAACCTAAACTCTACAAAATCGTAGCCCCAAATCTGCCCTAAACCGCAGCCTACTTCCACCAAAATCGATCCACCTTCCAACCGGCCACCCCTTCTCCAAAATTCCCATGCCACTAACCCAACAATAGAAAAAAGATATCAATATTATAGATCTTGAGGCGTATACTATGACATCAGAGAAGGCTATCGATGCAAAGCTTGAAGCCTTCAGAAACCACATGGAAGAGAAGATGCGATCCCTTTTCGCCGAATTCAGCATTGGCCGACTGTCGAACCCGAGGAAATCACAACATGGAGAAACTTCAGATCGGTGAGATGATCCTCAAGAACATGGCCACATCACCTCTGATCTCAATAATCCATGCATGAAGGTTGACTTCCCTAGATGGGAAGGAGACCCGATCGGGTGGATCTCACACGCGAAGTGCTATTTTTGGTTCTACCGAATCGTCGACGCCACACGGATGGAGATAGCTGCCATCCACCTCGAGGGAGATGCTATTCAGTGGTTTAATTAGTTTAAGCACACCCATGGAGGACTCTCTTGGCAGCGATTCAAGGAAGAACTACTAGACTGCTTCGGACCAACCGATTTTAACAACATCGACGGACAATTAGCAAAGATTCGTCAAACCTCTACAATACAAGAATATCAAACAAGGTTTGAGCGTTTATCTAACCAAACTAAGAATTGGTCTGAGAAACAACTTTTAGGTACTTTTATCGAGGGCCTAAAGCCGGAGATCCGTGGAGAAGTAAAGGCGCAACAACCGTACACTCTTATGGCGGCGATTTCCTTCGCGCGTATCCAGGAAGAACAATTGAACCACGAGGTACGAAAGACAAGGGTCGCTCCTCGACCAGCCATGCTGAGGCCTACTGCCCCCTCTACTGTCATCCAAGCCCCTGCACCAAAAAAGTTGACAAGAGATGAGCTTCGTGAACGATCGGCCAAGGAGTTGTGTTGGCATTGCGATGAACCATGGAGCCACGAACATCACTGCAAAAAGGGTCGGCTCCTCATGATTGAACCAGCGAGGATGAGGACAATAAAACATTTGAAGAAGCCCTTGAACCTAAAGAAGAAGCCATGGAGGAAGAGTCCCAACCGGCTAACAACGCAGTGCACGCATTGGCCGGCTATTCCAACCCACAGATGATGAAAGTTGGAGAACTTCTAAAACAGCAACTCATCACCGTTCTCATCGACACGGTCAGCACCAATAACTTCCTCAACAGTAAGGTTGTTGCACGTTTGGTGCTTCAAATCGAAGGTTACAACAAGTTTGACGTAAAGGTCACCGACGGCCAAATCTTTAATTGCGACCAACAGTGCCCGCGGGTGAAACTACTCCTCCAAGACCAAGAAGTGGTAGCTGATTTCTTCCTCCTACCCATTGATGATTATGAAGCCGTACTTAGGATCGAATGGCTCACAACACTAGGTGATATCTCCTGGATTTTTTCTAAATTAATCATGAAATTTTATTGCAAAGGGAGATAGGTCATGTTACGAGGCAAGCACGGGAGCCAAATTTCCATCATTTCATCGCAACAAATGGAGAAAGTTTTACACAAAGCACATGGTGGATTCTTGATGCATATTCAGCAGCCATCTATGGGGGAGAACATACAACACTCAGATCCTAAGCTTGCCCTTTGCCTGAATGAATTCATGGATGTTTTCTTGGAGTCGCACGGGTTGCCCCCTAACTGACCATAATACCACTGCATTCCTATTTTGCCATGCAAACCTCTAGCAAATTTATGACCTTACCACTATCCTCACTTGCAGAAGGATGAGATCGAGAATATTGTTAAAGAGATGCTTGACACCGGGGTGATTCGATCGAGCTACAGCCCTTACTCCTCACCGGTGTTGCTAGTGCGCAAGAAAGATGGTACGTGGCGGATGTGCGTTGACTATCGGGCTCTAAACGCCATCACCGTCAAGAATAAATATCATATCTCATTCGTAGATAAACTCTTGGATGAATTAAAAGGAGCCCAAGTCCTCACTAAATTGGATCTCCGATCCGGATACCATCAAATTCGGGTATGCACTAAAGATATTTTGAAAACTGTATTCTGCACGTATAACGGTCACTACGAGTTTCTGGTAATGCCTTTCAGACTTATGCTCCTTCTAATTTTCAAAGCCTGATGAATGACATCTTCCGGAGTTTTCTACGTAAGTTTGTATTGGTATTATTTGATGATATTCTCATCTATAGCCCTACGCTTGATATACATTTTCAGCACTTACGAACTATTCTAACAGTCAAAGTGTAGCTTCTTATAGCGTAAATTAGAGTATCTTGGGCACACTATATTAGAGGATGGAGTGGTGGTGGACCCGACAAAGATCGAGGCAATGCAAGGATGGCCGAGACCGACAAACGTATAATCATTACGTGGTTTCCTTGGACTCACGGGCTACTACCAAAATTTTGTGAAAGATTATAGCAAGATCAGTGCCTCGCTCACATCCTTACTGAAGAAAGACTCCTTCTTGTGGTCAGATAAAGCCTCTACAGCCTTCGAACGACTCAAGGCAGCTATGACGATGACGTCAGTCCTAGAGCTGCCCGATTTCGGTCGCACTTTGGTCATTGACACTGATGCATCAGGAGTTAGAATTTGGGCTATTCTTATGTAAGATGGTCGACTCCAAATTTACAACCGAGGCTTCCCCCACACTTCATACGAGGTTTTTACAGGAGATACTAATTACTACCAAATTTAAAATATGGTTGGATACAGGTCCATGGCACGAAAGAGGAGTTAAATTAGAAGAATTGCAATCTATGCTCATGCCAGATTGGGCTCTCGGCATCCTGAACCATACCAGAGGGCAGTCATCATTCCAAAAGAAAGATTGGCTATCACTAAAGACTAACCATGTGACAGCCCATGCAAGGAAGAAACTTCCCCCTGACAAACGCCGGAGTAGAAGAAAGTTTCTTGAGAAAGATCAAGCCCCCCTTCATCTCTAACTCCACCAGCATGAAATTCAAGCCTCAAGAAAGTGGTCTCCCTATTTCTTTAGGCCTTACAAAATTGGGGATCATATTGGGGCCCCAACCTGGAGATCAGATCCGTGCACCATATCAAAATTACAGTTGATCCTCCAAGTATCCCACCTCAAATAGAAATTTAAATACGACGACTCAGCTCAAGTTCTTCTAACTGACACCCAAACTGATGACGAGCTGAATACCTAGTTCCCTGAGTTCATGGAACTTCAGCCTTGAGGACAAGGCTGATTTTAAGAGGGCGGGTTTGATAGGACTCCAATAGGATTGAGTCCTAATCTCCCTAGAAGTAGTCAATAAAACCCTGCTAGATTGTAATAAGGCATCTTCTATCTTATAAAAGAGTATGGCCAGGGTTTGGATTAGCTCTTAGGGCTTAGTAGTCGTCGCCCCCTTACTGGGCAAGTCGGCTAGTGTTTCCCCCCGCTTAGGTCGGCTATAGAGCCAACCTAGCCGCCCCTTGTTCCTATTAAGGCAGGATGACTATAGGAGGGGCAAAAGGATAATTTCACTTAGACAAGTGTCCCCTTAGGCTAGGACTTTGATCCCTATTTAAGATGTAGCCGCCCTCCCCAGCCCCCCCGCCCCCCCCCCCCCCCCCACCCCCCTCTCTTTTAATCAAGCAATTATCAATTTTATTTTAGCCTTGTGCCAAATTAGGAGGGATGAACCCCTACAAGTTCCAAGGGTTGATCCCCCTCAAGGATCAAAATCTATAGAGCTCCATCTGGGATCTTATCAAGGTGCTCATTGGAGAATGAGTTCACTGATTGATCCGCTTATGGAATGTTGTATGGTTAATGATACCTAATGTCAGACAGCGATTTCATAGTCTCAATTGTGTATCTGGTCCTTAGACTTGAGACACCAAGGATGCCTTGTATAAGTACTCCTTTCTTTGACGCCAGACTTATAGGTTTGGAAAGCTTCTGATTTGGTACAGTTGGTTTTCAGGATTGGTTGCCAACATTACGAAGGTAATTGAGTGTCAATAGATGATCATCCATTCTCGGTATCACGAGAGAAATATCTCATATATGCTTGCTCAGACAAATCCCTACCCATGGTCATTCGGATTGAGAGAGAAAGAGTTCTCTGAGAGAATCTGATTAGAGCGAGACTTTGATGGATTCTGTATGTGGTCTGACAGTACCATATCCAATATACAGTCTCTGGGATATTATTTGAATAAGGGATTATAGATACATGGTAACTACGGACAAACAGGTCCGATAGATTCGATCCCCCTGTACCGTTTGGGGACTATGGCGTAGTGGCCTAGTACGTCCATAGTCGATGAGTCGAGTGAATTATTATGGAGATAATAATTCACTATATCAGAAAGAGTTCTTATGGGAGTGACTCATGGCCAGCTCAGTATCGGGCCTAGAGGGTCACACACATACGGTGGATGCTTCAACGAATAGAGGATTATATGGAGATCCAATTAGCCCTTATTCTTATTAGATGAGACTCTATGTTGATGGGCTCCTTGATTAAAGCCCAATTAGAGGCCTAATAAGATTATTGGATAAAGATCCAATAATGCAAGGTTAGTGGGTAATTGGATGAAGATCCAATACCCACTAAGGCAGGAGCCCTAGGATTTTTGGTGGCCCTCTATAAATAGGAGGGGAGACTCATGGTTGATAAGCTGCAGCTTTAGCCACCACCTCCTATTCTCCTCCCTCCCTTTGTGCAAGAGTTACGAGATCAAATTGGAGGAGTTTCGCTGCAGAGATTCATCGTGTGGATACCGCTAGAGATGAGGACGTTTGACCTCCTTCATCTTCTCCATCCGGATCTGGAATACAGGGATATACGATCTCCCTAGGTAAAATCAATCTCTCACACATCGTGATTTTATCGATTTTTGTGTTTTTCTCGTGACCCCAATATTTTGCACTATGATTTGATCTGCGTGGAAAACCGATTTTTGTTTTGATTTCCGTTGCGTATGTGATGCACCCGCTGAGGTTTTCCAACGATTATAACTATGAATATGATGTGATTATTTAACTAAAATTATATAAATAATTTTTATATTAATTACTATTGAAAATTGCTATGATTTTTATTAAAATTGTTTTGACTTAAATTCAAAGAGTAGCATTAAAATAATATTATTTTTTAATTCAAATTTATTATAATTTTTTAAAATGACATATAGATAGGGGGAGTTTAGTTAAAACTCCGTCATCAATTAGTTGTTATCATAAAAAAGGAAAAGATTGTTGAATCACAGATTTTGATAATGAAATCAATTGATGAATTTATGGGCTAATATACTTTTAAGATAAGTGACATAGGAAAAGCTTCGTTCATGGACTTGAACCATCAAAATGCAAATTGTTAAGGCAAGAAAATAAGATGTTGGGCTTGGGAATGCATCATGTCAAAGATCGGATGTCGAGCCAAAGGATTAGTTGATGTGCCGAAGGATGGACTTCATGCCATGAGTTCAGGCATCGAGCGAAAAAAATCGAATATTACGCCAAAAGATCAGATGTTGTAGGAAGTCAATATGTCAATAAATCAAGCAATAAGTCGAAGGAAAGGATGATGCGTCGGAGGGTAGGACGAAGTGTCAGATGATCAGATGACATGTAGAAATGTCGGACAACATGTTGATTGCTTCGTGATTATACTAGATGGTTAAGTCTTGATTGTGGTCATTTAAAGTCAAATTGAGTTAATATTTGGTCAAAACCATAGAAACTTGATTTAAAGCCCATTGGGCCTAAACAAAGATCAAATTGGGCCTTTTGGAAGGCTAATTTGGTGACCTTGAGTAGGCTTGGGAGGTGGTATCGCTAGGCCAGGTGGTGGTATCGCCCAAAAAGCCAAAAAGCACTATTTTGTGCTTTTCTGAGACTTCTTGCAGTAGTATCATCCTTGGCCGTCGGTGATACCGCTTAGGCCTATGGTGGTACCATCGGAGCCCAGAATCCCGAGCTTTGTTCGATGGTAGTACCACCCGACGCTGATGGTGGTACTGCTAGTAACCTGAAAACTCAATGATTTAATTTTTTAGCTCCATTTCTGAAGCCTTGAAGGTCTATAAATACCCTACTCATGCTTGCTTGATGCAAGGGTGAACAAGAATAAAATCTTAAGAATTAAAGTTTGCAAACTCTTTTGAAAGTGGTTGAGTCTCTTTCTTCTTGAGTTTAGAGGTTATTCTAAGGAGGTGTGAGGTCTTTTGTAAAGGAGTTATTGTAAAGGTTCTCTCCTAAGCTTGGCAAAAGGAGAAGGGTTATAACAAGAGTAGTTGATCTTCGCCTATTGAAAAGAAGATCAGCAGTGAAAGCTGGTGGCCTCGAAGGAAGAGAAATTAGGAGTAGACATAGTTCGAGATAATCGAACTACTATAAATTGATTTGCATTTCTTTCCTTGCTTTTCCTAGTTATTACTTACTGATTTACTTACTTACTACTCTTACTCACACTTCTTAGTTAAACACATTTCTGATACATATTTTTTTATCAAATTTTTTAAATCGGAACCTTATTATAAAAAACACTAATTCACACCACCCCCCCCCCCCCCCCCCCCCCCCCCACCCCCCTAGTGCCACTACGATCCTAACACAATTGACCTCTCATGACTTGAACTTATCTTCAATATTAATATTCTTCATGTGATATTAAAGTAGTTTTACAATTCAAATTTTAATGAAATGGGACTCTATGCTGATGGGCTCCTTGATTAAGGCCCAATTAGAGGCCTAATAAGATTATTGGATAAAGATCCAATAATGCAAGGTAGTGGGTAATTGGATGAAGATCCAATACCCACTAAGGCAGGAGCCCTAGGATTTTTGGTGGCCCTCTATAAATAGGAGGGGAGACTCATGGTTGATAAGCTGCAGCTTTAGCCACCACCTCCTATTCTCCTCCCTCCCTTTGTGCAAGAGTTACGAGATCAAATTGGAGGAGTTTCGCTGCAGAGATCCATCGTGTGGATACCGCTAGAGATTAGGACGTTTGACCTCCTTCATCTTCTCCATCCGGATCTGGAATACAGGGATATACGATCTCCCTAGGTAAAATCAATCTCTCACACATCGTGATTTTATCGATTTTTGTGTTTTTCTCGTGACCCCAATATTTTGCACTATGATTTGATCTGCGTGGAAAACCGATTTTTGTTTTGATTTCCGTTGCGTATGTGATGCACCCGCTAAGGTTTTCCAACGATTATAACTATGAATATGATGTGATTATTTAACTAAAATTATATAAATAATTTTTATATTAATTACTATTGAAAATTGCTATGATTTTTATTAAAATTGTTTTGACTTAAATTCAAAGAGTAGCATTAAAATAATATTATTTTTTAATTCAAATTCATTATAATTTTTTAAAATGACATATAGATAGGGGGAGTTTAGTTAAAACTCCGTCATCAATTAGTTTTTATCATAAAAAAGGAAAAGATTGTTGAATCCCAGATTTTGATAATGAAATCAATTGATGAATTTATGGGCTAATATACTTTTAAGATAAGTGACATAGGAAAAGCTTCGTTCATGGACTTGAACCATCAAAATGCAAATTGTTAAGGCAAGAAAATAAGATGTTGGGCTTGGGAATGCATCATGTCAAAGATCGGATGTCGAGCCAAAGGATTAGTTGATGTACCGAAGGATGGACTTCATGCCATGAGTTCAGGCATCGAGCCAAAAAAATCGAATATTACGCCAAAAGATCAGATGTTGTAGGAAGTCAATATGTCAATAAATCAAGCAATAAGTCGAAGGAAAGGATGATGCGTCGGAGGGTAGGACAAAGTGTCAGATGATCAGATGACATGTAGAAATGTCGGACAACATGTTGATTGCTTCGTGATTATACTAAATGGTTAAGTCTTGATTGTGGTCATTTAAAGTCAAATTGAGTTAATATTTGGTCAAAACCATATAAACTTGATTTAGAGCCCATTGGGCCTAAACCAAGATCAAATTGGGCCTTTTGGAAGGCTAATTTGGTGACCTTGAGCAGGCCTGGGAGGTGGTATCGCTAGGCCAGGTGGTGGTATCGCCCAAAAAGCCAAAAAGCACTATTTTGTGCTTTTCCGAGACTTCTTGCAGTAGTATCATCCTTGGCCGTCGGTGATACCGCTTAGGCCTATGGTGGTACCATCGGAGCCGAGAATCCCGAGCTTTGTTCGATGGTAGTACCACCCGACGCTGATGGTGGTACTGCTAGTAACCTGAAAACTCAATGATTTAATTTTTTAGCTCCATTTCTGAAGCCTTGAATGTCTATAAATACCCTACTCATGCTTGCTTGATGCAAGGGTGAACAAGAATAAAATCTTAAGAATTAAAGTTTGCAAACTCTTTTGAAAGTGGTTGAGTCTCTTTCTTCTTGAGTTTAGAGGTTATTCTAAGGAGGTGTGAGGTCTTTTGTAAAGGAGTTATTGTAAAGGTTCTCTCCTAAGCTTGGCAAAAGGAGAAGGGTTATAACAAGAGTAGTTGATCTTCGCCTATTGAAAAGAAGATCAGCAGTGAAAGCTGGTGGCCTCGAAGGAAGAGAAATCAGGAGTAGACATAGTTCGAGATAATCATCGAACTACTATAAATTGATTTGCATTTCTTTCCTTGCTTTTCCTAGTTATTACTTACTGATTTACTTACTTACTACTCTTACTCACACTTCTTAGTTAAACACATTTCTGATACATATTTTTTTATCAAATTTTTTAAATCGGAACCTTATTATAAAAACCACTAATTCACACCACCCCCCCCACCCCCCTAGTGCCACTACGATCTTAACACAATTGACCTCTCATGACTTGAACTTATCTTCGATATTAATATTCTTCATGTGATATTAAAGTAGTTTTACAATTCAAATTTTAATGAAATGGGAGAGGGGTAGCACCATGATACTATGATATCATTCTCTTTTTTTTATGATAACAAAAGAGAGACAGAAGTAGTAGCTTGTATATTTTTCCTTTTTTTGATGAAACCAAAGGGAGAGAAGTAATAGCAACTATGTTACACTCTTATACATGTTGTATTTGATGATATTAACTTATGATATTTATTAGAAATGTATAATTATTTTGATATTCTAACTATAGATATGATGTGATTATGTAACCGAAATTATGCATATGATTCTTACAATGATTATTATTGAAAGACACTATGATTTTTTATTAAATTTTTTTCAATTTAAATTCAAAGAGTAGCATTGAAAGGTTATATTTTTTGAATTCAAGTTTATTATAATATTTCAACATAGCATGTAGACAAGAGGAGTTAAGTTTAAACTCCATCATTAATTAATTGATTATCATCATGAATTAATTTTAAATTTTAATGATGAAATCATTTGATGAATTTATGGACTAATATGCTTTTAAGATAAGTGACGCATGAAAAACTCTGATCATAGGCATGAACTATCATAAGGCAAATTATCGAAGTAAGAGAATCAGACATTAGGTTGGAAAGTATCATGTAAAAGATTGGACATCGGACCGAAGGATTGGTCGACCTACTAAAGGATGAACTTCGTGCCATAAGTTCGAGCATCAGACTAGAAGGATCGGGTATTGCGCTAAAAGATTGAATCTTGTAGGAAGTCAACATGCCAATAGATCGACCGATATGCTAAAAGAAAAGACAATGCGCCAGAGGTTCAAATGAAGTTTCGGATGATCAGATGACATATCGGAATATTAGACAATGTGCTGAAAACTTCATGATTATGCTAGATATGTGATTGAGTGGTTAAGTCTTGATTGAGATTATTTAAGGTTAAATTGAGTTGTTATTGGGTTGAAACTGTACCAACTTATCAAGAAACCTATTAGACTTAAACTAGGACCGAGTTTGGCTCATTAGAAGGTCAAATCCATGGCCTTAAGCAGGCTTGGGCGGTGGTATCGCTAGGCTCAAGCGGTGGTACCACCTAAACAATCGACGGCCACTGTTTTGTGCTCTCAGCACTGTCGGCAATGGTACCACCCAGGTAGGCCACGGCACCACCTAGGGCAACAGTAACACCACTAAGGCTAGTAGCAGTACCGCTAGAGCCCATATTCTCAGAGTTTGTTTTGATAGTAGTACCATCTGACACCTACAGCAATACCATTAAGTACCTTGAAATCTTTGTGATTTAAATTTTTAGCTCCATTTTTTAAGCCTTTTGGGGTCTATAAATACCCCACTCATGCTTGCTTGATGTAAGAATGAAATCTTGAGACTAAGGTGTTGTAAACTCTCTTGAGTGATGGTTAAGTCTCTTCCTCCTTGAGTTTAGAAGTGTTTCTAAGTTATTGGAGGGTTAATGTCTCTTGTAAATGAAAGGTGTAAAGGTTCTCTCCTAAGCTTATTAAAAAGAGAAGAGTTTGTGTAAAGATTCTCTCTTAAGCCCGGTAAAAAGGAGATGGCACTAATTGGTTCATTAATTGGTGAGTAGCAACAACAATATGAGTTGCAACATGACGAAGCTCTAACCTCTATATTCACTAAGTGGTTCTATGCATAAAGAATTAAAGAACTATGGCTTTGATAACATGAGAGGTGTTAGGGGTGATTATCGTTGATGTCTAAATCAATCTAAAGGTGCATGAGCATCTAAAGTGGCTCTGAGATGGTTCTTGAGTGATTTCGAGGTGGTATCGAGATGATTCCAAGGTGGGGGATCGAGCTTCTAAGGCATCACCAGCATTAAGACCGATGTAAGAAGAAGTCTTTTTATCTGACCCCTTTAATGTTCAAGTTAGTCCAAGATCCTTTTTTGGAGTATCTGTTTTTCTCGAAAGAGAGTCCTTCAATATAACACCAGGAGTTAGCTTTTATACTTGGTCTATGAAGGGGACAACCTACAATTGCCCCAATGTCCTCCTTTGGCAAATTGTTTACATGGGCAACAGTGGGAGGACAAGCCCAAATCATCTCCCTTGGACTATTGTCCATAGGAGTAGACAGGTGGAGGGTGACTCAAACCTTTTCTTTTCACGCTACCATCCATGTGGTGACAAGTGTTGGGTGGTGATTAACTACCAACATATTCCCTACTATTTGTCACCCCTCAAGGCATGCTTTAGGGTTCATATTAGAGGGGTCTGGAGTGTGACGTTCAATTCACCTGATAGGTTGTCGCAAACTTGTTTCTTTATAGTATGAAGGAGGCATCCAGAGGTATAGATCAATATTCCTTAATCCATGTATCTCGGGCATATTTCACCGTAGGCTTTCACTATAGCAGATCTTAACATGGGTTAGGTTTCCTACCTCATACACCTCAGGCACATTCGGCCCTACTCTACTATAGTAAATATATCTAAGCACAGATCAGGTTTCTTGACTCATATGCCTTAAGCACATTTAGCCATATTCTGTCATAGAGAATTTATCATAGTGTCGGTCGGATTTTCTAACTCACACGCCTTGGATACATTTGTCCATGTATCTCAGTCGTAGTAGATTTATCCTAACATAAGTCGATTTTTCAACTCACATGTCTCGAGCACATTTAACCCTATGCTTTTGTCAAAGTAGATTTATCCTAGCGTGGGTCATGTGTTTGGAAACCTTATCAGAAGCATCACATGCGTAGTAGAAAAATAAAATAAAAAGGTCTCTCACGTTGATCAAATCATCATGTGATGATTGGTGCATTAAAAAAATCATAAAATTTAAAAATCTACACATTATGTGTTAAATGTTTTACCTAGAGAGATCATGCATCCCTTAAAACCTAGATCGTAAGCATAGATGAAGGAGATCATATGTCCTACTCTCTAGCAGTATCTAAATAATGGATCTGACGACGATGCTCCTCATATCGTGATAGGACTCCAGTAGGGTTGAGTCCTAATTTCCCTTTAAGTAGTCAATAAAACCTGTGAGATTGTAATAAAACCCCACCTAGCCACTTCTATCCTATAAAAAAGTGTGGTTAGAGTTTAGATTGGGGTCTTAGGGTTTAGTAGTCGTTGCCCCTTTACTGGGCTGGACGGCCAAGGTTTCCCCCTGCTTAGGTCGGCTATAGAGCCAACTTAGCCATCACCTGTTCCCTCTAAGGTAGGTATGCTATAGAAGGGGCAAAAGGATAATTTTAGTTAGGTAATCACACCCTAGGGCTAGGGTTTGGAGCCCTATATAAGCATATAGCCTCCACCTCTTTTTATCAAGCAAGATCAATCTATAATTCAGCCATATGGCCGACTACTAGGAGGGAGGAACCCCTATAGCGTTCCAAGGGTTGATCCCCCTCAAAGATCAAAATCTATAGAGCTTTATCTGGGTTCTATCATCTAGTATCAGAGCAACGATATTGCTGCCCTTGTAGCCATCTCAGTTGTCTCCACCTTCCCAGGTAATTCCCACAATTGCTGCGACACGCGCCTCCACCTGCCACCCCATCTGCAGATCAAATCAATATGTTGTTGCCCGCTGCGTTTGATCTGGAGATCTGGTATATTTTTATCACCCACGCATCTTCAATACTACAAGATCCTTTATCTTATATGTTGAAGAATTTCTCCAAATTTTATCTAATGCAAATTTTGTTCGTCGCAAATGTCATTGTTGTTGCGAAGGCGAAACGCTGTAGAAATTTTTAAACGCCTATTTGCCTTTTGAAACTGGGTTATTTCTTCTCCTTTTTGACCAAAATTTTCACACAATTCCATAGATCCATTCAACATTCATCTGAGATCGATTTCTAGAAAAAATTCCTTCTGGAACCAGTTTTATTATGCCTTCTTTTATCGTCACGCAGTGCTGAAATTTTTACGACGTAGAATCTGCCCTCCACTTATTGGCATCTTGAAACCAAACTTTTGTTCATCCTTTTTGGCCAAAATTTTTACACAAATTTATAGATCATCTTAGCTTTCATCTAAGACTGATCTCTAGAAAAAGCTCCTTCTAGATCCGGACTTATAGCGCTGCAATCCTTCATCACGTAGTGCTAAAATTTTACAATGAGAATTCGGTGATCTTGTTTGCAATAATTTTTCTACCGTTATGCTTCCAAAATTTTCTTGATCCACATTACGACTACTGTCACCATCTGAAATTAGATTTTGATATTAAAATTCTCCATAAATTTCTCAGATTTTTGCTGGAATTAACTTCGAGAAACTACTGCTTCTTCGATGGGAATTATGTTCGACAGTACAGCGTATACCGCAATGATTTTTTGCCAAAATTTTATCAGATGTCACTGCCATGTTTTCCAGATTTGAGGCTCCCCCTCTCATCTTCAATTCCTACTATTACTCCCCAAAAAAACCCTAACAAAACTACAGCCAAACAGCCATCCCAATCAGCCCTAACCGTAGCCTACTTCCTTATCGATCCACTTAACTTTTTAGCCAACTTTCCTTACCGATACACCTACTTTTATTGCCATCTATCCCAGATATAAAATCTATTTTCCTAACCTTCACTATCACAGCCATAAAACCACACCAATTCGTAGCCAAAATTTCATAAAACTGTAGCCCCAAATCGCACCCAAAACAACCATAAACCACACCCAAAAATCGAAGTCTTCGGTCCGCCAACCTTTCAACTGCCCAATCTCTCTTATCCCTTCAACAACAACACGCATCTTTCGCTGCTCAACACTGCCAACAATGACCTCTTATTGTAATCCTCCTTGATTGCAGCCAGTAGCGATCCTTATGGCAAAAGCTACCAGCAACGATCTTTCGCTGCAATTTGTTCACATTGCAGCCCACAATAATTGTTCGTTGCCAACTATTTTGATCGTGACCAGTAACAAATTGAACACAACAACAATCGTCTCTCACTCCATACCACTGCTGCCCTCCTCCGCAACAGTCGTGTACATCGCTGCCCTATATTCCTCCTATTGCAGCCGCACTCTTGCTGCAACCGACGCCACTTGTAGCCACGAAGTCAGAGCGCAATCGCAACCAACGTTGCTACTACCCTCTTCTTCCTCCACCATTACTGCTACCTTTCGATTCAGATCTCTTAGCTGTCATCTTTCGATAAATATTAGTCACCTAAAAAATCGCAGCCTCGACGACATTGCAGTGTCAATATTGCAGTATCACCGAAGGACCACAGCCGACGTTACTGCTGCCATTTTCTTCCTCCACCGTTGCTATTACCCTTGGCTGCCATCCTCCACTTGGAGACTTCACCACCGCAGCCCCAACATCATTGCCATTGTTGACTTCAACCTGAAGATTACAGCTACACTCTTTAATCAGTTTGATTTGACAGGTTGGAGATCCTTACATCATGACATCGGTGGGCTTATTCGAAGCCAAATTGGAGGCTCTTGAGACGCATATGGATGTTAAATTATGCACTCACTTTGAGGAGTTTAGATTAGGTCGATCACCGAGCCCAATAAGATCACAACGTGGTGTA
Source organism: Ensete ventricosum (assembly GCA_029747655.1). Taxonomy (NCBI): domain Eukaryota; kingdom Viridiplantae; phylum Streptophyta; class Magnoliopsida; order Zingiberales; family Musaceae; genus Ensete; species Ensete ventricosum. The sequence goes on along the minus strand of JAQQAF010000003.1, from coordinate 19,168,952 downwards.
AATTTTGATTGTAAAGAGAATCTTAGTGAAGAACTAGCGATGATCCGTCAAACCTCCACCATCCAAGAGTACCAAATCAGGTTTGAAAGGTTATCTAATCAAACTTATGATTAGTCTGAAAAATAGATATTAAGGACTTTTATTGAGGGCTTGAAGTCGGAGATTCAGGAAGAAGTTAAAGTGCGATAACCGTACACACTTAAGGCAGTCATCTCCTTTGCGCGACAACAAGAGGAACGATCGAACTATGAAGCTCGGAAGACTAGAGTTGCTCCTTAACCAGCGGCACCAAAGCTTTCACCTCCTCCTACTGTCAGTTGACCCCCTTAGCCACAGAAATTAACAAGAGAAGACCTTCATGACGGATTGTGATAAACTGTGGAGCCTAGAACACCAATGTAAAAAGGAGACACCGTTGATGATTGCGCCCACTGAAGAACCCAAACTTGAAAATACGATTTCCAAGCCCAAGGAGAATGATACACCACAACTAGCCACCCGCATGGTCCCTACCTTAGCCGGCTACACCAACCTGTAAAAGTTGAAGATCGAAGGGTTTCTCGAGCAGTAGTCCATCATCATCCTCATCGATGCCGGGAGCACACACAACTTCATGAGCAGTGAGGTTGCTACCCAATTAATACTCCAAAAAGAATATTACAATGGGTTTGAAGTCAAGGTAACTAACGACCAAATTCTGAAGTACAACTAGAAGTGCTCGTGGGTAAAACTGATCCGACAGGAGCAAGATGTAGTTGCTTATTTTTTTCCTCCTCCGTCTTGATGGTTTTGATATAGTATTTGGCATTGATTGGTTGTCCATGATTGAAGATATTTTCTGAAATCTTTCAAAGATAACCATAATTTTTTTTAGAAAAACAAAGCATGTGATTCTATGAGGGAGCTCAGCGACTACAACCACAACACAATACTTGGAGGGGGTACCAAAAGAAAAATCCAGTGGTTTCCTAATTCAAATTCAAGGGCTTCATGAGATTGAAGATAAGAACTCTCACTCATAGCTTGCTGAAATTTTGGACGTCTCCACCAAACAGAGCCGATTACCTCCTCTGAAGCTATCTGACCCCCCTATGCTGAACAAGTCGAAACTTCTACTAGTTGTTGCTCGGCCAGATTGCTTCCTACCTCAGAAGGTTGAAGATAAAAGGGTCGTCCAAGAGATGATAGAGACACGAATTGTTCGGCCATGCTTATTTACCGCTATGACACATCCCTACATCCTTTTCTCCGGAGATAAGCTAATTCTAAAGTGTTACATCCCATCGAACTTACCATGGTTGCTGATCTCAAGTGACTTCCACGACTTTCCCCAGGATCGGACCATGATATTTAAAGACTTTCTTGATGATGACCTCCGATCTACGACCCAAGACCGCGAGAAAATTGAGCCCTTCCAGTGGCAAAATCGACAAAAGGGAAGGATCATTCACAGGACTCAACGAAGCATGAATATCATCTCTCTCATTATAAAGAAAGATGCACCACCTTGGCCAAGTGGAACTATAGCCCTCACGACCATGATGTTGTCCACATCAAATCGTAGCCAGATATTTATTATTGGAGCAGACACATCCAGAGTGGGGGTCAGCACCATCCTCATGCAAGATGGTCAACGGCACGAAGAAGTGAAAATGGGCCCCGAAAAATCACCACTCCTACCCACCTCAGACTCGGATCAGGCTCACACCACTAGAGATTTTATCATAGGACAACCCTCACTCCAAAAGAAGGCATGACAACTATTACAGAGCAACTACGTGGCAGCCCATGCAAGGAAGAAATATCCCCCTGACAAAAGCCAGAGCAGAAGAAAGTTTCCTGAGAAAGATCAAGTCCCCTTTCATCTCCAGCTCCACCAACATGAAATTCAAACCTCAAGAAAGTGGTCTCCCTATTTCTTTGGGCCTTGCAAAATTGGGGATCATAATGGGGCCCTAACATGGAGGTCAGATCCGTGTACCAGATCAAAATTATAGTTGATCCTCCAGGTATCCCACCTCAAATGGAAATTTAAAGATGACGACTCAGCTCAAATTCTTCCAACTGACATCCAAGCTGATGAGGAGTTGAAAACCCGGTTCTTAGAGTTCATTGACCCTCAGCCTTGAAGACAAAGCTGATTTTAAGAGAGCGGGTTTGATAGGACTCAAGGAGGATTGAATCTTAATCTCCCTAGAAGATTATAATAAAACCTTGTAAGATTGTAATAAAACCTCACCTAACCATTTTTATCCTATAAAGAAGTGTGGTTAGGGTTTAGATTGGAGCCTTAAGGTTTAGTAGTCATCGCCCTCTTTACTGGGCTGGTCGGCCAGGGTTTCCCCCTGCTTAGGTCGGCTATAGAGCCAACCTAGCTGCCACTTATTCCCTCTAAGGCAAGCAGGCTATAGAAGGGGCAAAAAGATAATTTTAGTTAGGTAAGCACCCCCTAGGGCTAGGGTTTGGAGCCCTATATAAACATAAAACATCCACCTCTTTTTATCAAGCAAGATCAATCTACAATTCAGCAATATGGCCGACTACTAGGAGAGAGGAACTCTTATAGCGTTCCAATAGTTGATCCCCCTTAAAGATCAAAATCTATAGAGCTTCATCTGGAGTTCTATCATATCGATATGAGATCTCCCTCTCCACGTGTAGCACACAAGATCAATCTCCCGAGGAGGAGATGAGGCTGAGTTGAATAGGAGGGGCAACTATCAAAAGCTCTAGCCTATGAACCCTTTAGCCCCCTCCTATTTATAGAGGTATTGGATCTTTATCAAACTACCCAACTTTTTAAATTAGCGAATCTCTATCCAACAATCTCTTGTTAGCACTTATTAGATCTCATCCATAGGATCTAATAATACAGGGGCTTATTAGATATCCAATAAAATAGGGTCTCCACGGATATCTCATATTCAAACCTCTACTCATGGCAACAACCATCATATATATGTGACCCTCTGATAGGAACCCCTAGGGTTCTATCATAGAAAAGCAGATAAATGATTACTTCGAGGGGATCGGGCCTCCTTGATTACTTCGAGGGGATCGACCTCCATGATCACTTCGAAGGGATCAACCTCATAGGGTTTTGCTAAATGGCTACATCCATATATTCTTTCTTGATTGATTAATTAATTAAAAAAAGTTACAGCCCTATTTATAGAGTTCTACTAAGAGTCCCGCTAAACTTGGACTCCTAATTAAATAATAGAAAATTAAATAAGCTCATAACTGACTCTAACTTGGTAACCAAACCTCATAATACATGACTCAAACATGACTCAAAAATTCATAAATTTATGGGTTCATAACAATTCCTCCCTTCTTCATATCAGCCTTATCCTCAAGGTTGAGTAACATCAAATTTTTGGAGTACTTCAATCCAGGATATTTGTGACATATCATAACCCTTTGATTAATTAAATAGGGGCTCCACTTCGTGTAAGCAAGGGCTTACCTTCTAGTGTAGTAGTCATTATAATCTTCTAAAAAACTTTCTTCATCCGATAGCTAATGGCAGTTCCACATCTTCCTTTTAGGATCACAATTTCGAAGTCTTCCATGGGCATCAAAAAGAAATCCACAAGTAGTTCTTTACCCTATATAATCATATTTATCTTTGAATACTTGTTATCATAAGTTAGGATCCATTCAACAGCAACCTTGAATTGGTCACAACCTTCATGATCAGAGTCCACATAGTCAGTTTTCAGTCCTCCTTAATTGGTTCGATCACAGAAGCTGCCCTTATTTGCATTAATGTTCCTTACTCCACTTTTCATCATAATGCTAGCATAAATCCTTTGCTGGTCTTTTCTTAAGTTTTTCTTGAGTTAGTTTTTGGGTGTCCGGGTTATGGCTAGGAATAAATAGGGTGGGCGGCTTGCTAATCATATATGGATTATCATTTCTGTTTTGGCAATACTCCCTGTTGGTTTTTTTTTCATGCACACATGTAAAAGATATTGCAGCTATCATAGTGTGGGGTTGGCAAACTTCGACTTCACACTGAATCTCTAAATTATGTCCTTCAAAAAACATTCCCACCAATTGCTGTTCGGACTAATCTATAGCTTGATTTTACAATCGTTCAAATCTGCTCTAATATTCTTGCACTGTGAAAGTTTTACGGATTTTAGCGAGTTGCCAATCAACATTCTCATACTCGGATGGTCCAAAGCGAACAAGTCCCCTCTTGAACTGCTCCTACGAAGGAACTTCGTAATAGGTTTCATATCAATTGTGCCATTGGATTACATCACCATCAAGTTGATTTAAAGCTATTTTCACCTTGGATTCTTTTAGAGTTCTATGGAAGTGAAATAACTTTTTAGCCCATGAGATCCAACTGGTCAGATCCCCGTCTTTCCATCTTGGAAATTTCACCTTCATACGTGGATAGCTTGTGTCATGTTCTTGGTTTCTTTTTCTTGTGTCTCCAGATTGGTTCAACATATGACTTGAACTTTTTTTTTCTGAAGTTTGCTCAAGCTCTCCAATATACTCATTTTAAAATTGTTAAGGGTCTCTTGTAGGTGATTCTCAATTTTGATTTCGAAGGCTTCTAATTGAGCTTCCATTGAGTTATCGCTTGCCATTGCGTAAGATTGCATATCTGTAATATTCAAATCTGATGTTGGATCAATGGCATCAACACTGTCCTACTTGATGTTTGCTGCTATGATGCTGGTTGGTGTCGCGATGGCTACTGAAAGATCTAAGTAGGAAGAGTTGCAGTAGAGATGGACAGTAGCAGAGATCGACGATGCTAGTCACGGCTACAGTTGCTGCGATCTTTCGGGTGTCATCGATAAATGGTGGTCAATCCAAAATTTTGAAAATTCCCTTGATAATTTTGAAAATTTCGAGCATATCCTGATTTTTCAGAAAAATAATTAATTAAATAGTTTAATTAATTATTATATATATCTAATAATCCTACATATGATGTGATGTATGATATGGAGGGATGATCATGAGTCATGTGTCGTGATGTATGTAATTGTTATTATTATTATTATTGGAGCCTGCCAGGCTCCATTTTTCTCGTTTATTGTCGGGTCTGCGAGCCTCCATTTTTCTCGTTTATTGTTGGGCCTACGTGTCTGTGATTATTTATAATTACATGGAGAGGCACGGCGGGAGCGGAAGTGACAGCGGGACCCACGATATCGTGGCGGGAGATTATGACGTATGATGATGCTACGATCTAACGGAACCAATGATGACGAGATCAACAATCACATGGCATGGAGATGCACTGATGCACACATAGATCCTATTGTGAGTTATTAGGCCTATTGGCTCGGGCTTAATCATATTACATGACGGCTCATGGTCATCCGATGTGGCTTGCATATGTGACGTGTTATACACCTACTATATATATATATATATATATATATATATATATATATATATATATATATATATATATATATATATATATATATATATATTTGCATGCGATGTAGATATATATTAAATATGTATATGTGTGACACGACATATTAGGAGACCGATACGAAACAAAAACCCCTCCTACGATAATATTAAGTCAGTAAGTGTGAGGCAATAAGAGTGACCCACGTGACCTTCCATCATTATAGGAAAAAATTAAATCACGACATAGGTTGAATTGGTCGAGTCCCTCGAGGCTCACTTATCTACATGATCGAGTTCTTACTTACGACATAGATATGTCACTGGTGACCTAAGGACATGATATGCTTGGTCGAGTCCCTCGAGAGCATATCATCAAATCAGACTCATCTTTTAATGATGGTGATGACTAACTGAAGATCATGGTTGGTCGAGTCTCTCGAGACCATGATGATTCGGAGGCCGAACATGACGGGAATCACAATGAGTTGTGATTGGCAAAAGTTGCCTACCTTTTGGGCTTAGTGTAATTGGTTGAGTCTCTCGAGGTTGTACTAAGACGTCAATTAGATCTCGATCCCCACTATGAGTCTACCAGAGACTTTCGTTTCATGTGTCGATGGTGTCATGTGATTCGCTAAGAAAATAGTGGGAGTATATTAAGATAGAAGCTCATATCTTAATTAGTATTTTATGTAAAATTTTCATGTTATTTATTTATGCTATATCTTGTTTGTTAGAAGCATGTCGCTTACAAACCCTCTACGTGGCATACTTGATGCTAACCACCTCACTGGTCCAAAGGCTCCATAATTTGAGAATTAGTTTCATGAAAGAGAAAATCGTATATTTCCTTAACACGATTGTGCCCACGCCGGAGGAAAGGACAAGCGAGGATGAGATCGCTCGCTTTGTGAAGTATAAAGATAGATAACTTGTATGTTGATCTTATATTTCAGTCCCTATCAGATTTCTTTTTATAATTCATTATTAACTTTAATATGAATAAGTTTGAGGTGACTCTACCTGAGTTCCTCAATATGTTGAGGGAAGCTGAGAGTGCCATCAAGAAGGAGAAGCTAGTTCTCTATATTTGTGAGACCAATAAGAAAAGGAAGGCCAGTAAGACTCTTAAGAAGGGCAAGGGCAAAGGAAGACCGGGTAAGACAAAGGTTGCCAAGAAAAACCCGACAAAGGGCAAAGGATAGTACTTCCACTACGGCTTTGATGAGCATTGGAAGATGAACTGTAAAGATTACCTAGCAGATAAGGCGAAATATAAGTTTCAGGTATATTCATGATTAGTCTCCACTTGTCAGATTTTCATGATAACACACGGGTATTGGATACTAGAAGTGCTTATCATATCTGTAATTCGTTACAGGTTTTGGCAAGACCTAGGAGATTGGCCAGAGGCGAGATGGACCTCAAGATGGGTAATGGAGCAAGAGTTGTTGCAGTTGCTATTAGGGAGGTCACCTTATATCTACCTGGTGGAGCTATTATTACATTGGATGCATGTTATTGTTCCTTCTATTATCAAAAACATTATTTCCATATCTTATTTGATAATTAGTGGATATAAATTAGTTTCTGAGAATAATAGTTGTTCAATAATTATGGATGATGTGATCATCACTTAAGGGACATTGATAAATGACTTATATATATTAGACACTATTTTACACATCATGAATATAAATATATCTAAGAGGAGAAGAGATGAGGTGAACAATGCATGCCTATGACATTGTAGGCTAGGTTATATACATGAGGGAAGAATTCAAAAATTGCTGAAAGATATATTCTTGGATCCATTTGACTATAAGTCATATGCAACTTACGAACCTTACCTTCGTGGGAAGATGACCAACTCTCCTTTTAGTGGAACTAGAGAGAGAGCCACTGAGTTATTAGAACTCATACATAGTGATGTATGTGGTCTCATGTCGACTTAGACTATAGGTGGTTACTCATACTTCATTAATTCATTGATGATTTCTTTAGGTATGGACACGTATACTTGAAGTACAAATCTGAGGCCTTTGAGAAATTCAGGGAATATAAGAATGAGCTAGAGAACCAAATTGAAAAGAGTATTAAGACTCTTCGATCAGATCGAGGAGGAGAGTACTTGAGTACGGAGTTCACACATCTCCTTAGGGACAATGAGATTCTATCCCAGTGGACACCTCCTTATACCCCTCAGCTCAATGGTGTATCAGAAAGGAGGAATCGCAAGCTATTAGACATGGTGCGATCCATGATGAGTTTCGCTGACCTACCTATCTTACCTTCTGAACAGGGTTCTATCAAAGGCGGTAGTGTATACACCATATGAGATATGGAAAGGAATGAAGTTCGATCTTAAGATGGTTAAGATTTGGGGTCGTCCTACCCACGTTAGAAGACACAACCCCAACAAGTTAGAATCAAGGATGAAATATTGCACGTTCGTGGGATACCCTGAGACTTTGGGGTATTACTTTTAACATCTCGAGAACCGAAAGGTCTTTGTTGCTAAGAGAGTTGTGTTCCTTAAGAAGGAACATGTTCTTGGTGGAAATAGTGGGAGTGAGATAGAGTTGAGCGAGGTTGGAGAACCTAGCTCAAGCATCATTTTAGAGTCCGAGTATGTTCAGGTACCTAACATACAAGTTTCAACTTTACATAGGTCTAGCAGAGTATCTCACCCTCTTGAAAGATATATGGGACATATCAGTGGAGATGATGCTCAGGATGTTGATCCTCAGACCTACGATGAGGCTATTATAAGTATAGACTTCAGAAAGTGACAAGAAACCATGAATTCTGAGATAGATTCTATGTACTTTAACAAGATTTGGAACATTGTGGATGCACCTGAGGGTATTGTACCCATCGGTTGTAAATGGATCTTCAAAAAGAAGATAGGAGTGGATGGAAAGGTGGAGACCTATAAGGCATGACTCGTAGCTAAAGGATATCATCAAAGATAAGGAGTTGACTATGACGAAACATTTTTACCTATAATATGCCTAGATCCAGTTGAATTCTTTTAGCCATTGCAACATACTATGAATATAAGATCTGGTAGATGGATGTGAAAATGATATTCCTCAATGGCATCCTCGCGGAAGAAAGAGATTTCTATCCAGAGAGAGGCCAGATAAAGTGTGCATGTTGCTCATATCCATTTATAAATTGAAGTAAGCATTCTGAAGTTGAGACATAATATTTGATGAGGCTATCAAATCTTATGACTCGTTAAAAACGAAGATGAGCGTTGTGTGTACAGGAAGGTAAATGGGAGCGCTACCACCTTCTTGGTGCTATATGTGGATGACATCCTAATTATTGGGAATGATGTAAGAATGCTCTCCATAGTAAATGTTTGGCTATCCAGAAACTTCTCCATGAAGGACTTAGGGGAAGCATCCTATATTTTGGGGATTCGGATCTATAAAGATAGATCCAAGAGGATGCTTGGCTTGTCCCAGTCCAGGTACATAGACTCTATTGTCAAAAGGTTTAGCATAGAGAATTCCAAGAGATATCTCATACCGATGAGACATGGAAGATCACTTTCTAGGAGTATGTCCCCAAAAACTCCTGAAGAAAGGGCAGACATGGATAGGATACACTATGCCTCAGCGATAGGGTCTATCATGTATGTTATGCTATATACCAGGCCTGATATAGTGCATGCTCTGAGTGTCACGAGCAAGTATCAGGCAGATCCAAGTTTAGAACACTAGAAGACAGTAAAGTGTATCCTTAAGTACTTAATAAGGACTAAGAATTTTTTATTGGTATATGGAGGAGGTAGCCTCCAGGTTGAGGGCTACATAGACTCAAGTTTTTAATCTGACATTGACGATAACAAGTCGAACTCAGGGTCTATTTTCACCCTAAATAGAGGAGTAGTAAGCTGGAAAAGTTCCAAACAAGATACTATTACTGACTCGACCACAGATGCGAAGTACATTGCTGCAGCAGAAACAACAAAGGAAGGGGTGTGGTTGAAGAAGTTTATCAAAAATTTGAGAGTCATACCAAGTAGCATGGAGCTGATTCTCATATACTGAGACAAAGATAGGGTAATAGCTCTAGCAAAGGAACTCAGGTCTCATCAGAATTATTCTGAGGAGGTTCCAACTGATTAGAGCGATCATGACCCATAAAGATATAACAATAGAAAAAGTTTCATCCGATGATAACATTGTAAATCCACTGATATAGCCGCTGGCTTAGATTGTATTTGAGCATCACAAGGGTCTGATGGGGATCAGACATATAGGTGATTGACTTTAGGTCAAGTAGAAGATTGTTAGTTACAGGTGCCCTACAAGCCAATCACGTGAGCGATGGCATGTGTGACACGCTATGCAATCTTTTTTCTAATGATTAATATTGGCATATTCTCATATTATATTATTTGTAGCATATATATTATGATGTTTTTGGTCCTGTGCAATGGGAATTGGATCGTGATGAAATCACGATAATGAGATTAATTCACCTTTAAACATAGATCCTAATTAATCCCAATTATAGGTTACTCAAGAGGGACATCGAGATAACCGGATAGATTAGTTTACTATATACCCGTTCATATGATGGAGGTGGTTGGTCTCATAGCCACTTATGTGAAAACACTAAAGATATAGTAGAGGTGCTCATTAGAGAATGAGTTTACTGATTAAACCGCTTATGTAATGATGTATGGTTAATGATACTTAATATCAGACAGCGATTTCATAGTCTCAGTTATGTATCTAGTTTTTTGACTTGTGACACCAAGGATACCTTGTATGAGTACTCCTTTCTTTGATGTCAGACTTACAGGTTTCGAAGGTTCTAGATCTGGTATAATTGGTTATCGGGATTGGTAGCCAACCGTACGAAGGCAATTGAGTGTCAATAAATGATTATCCACTCTTAGTATCATGAGAGAAATATCTTATATGTGCTTGCTCAAATAAATCCCTAACCAGGGTCATTCAAATTGAGATAAAATGAGTTCTCCGGGAGAATCCAATTAGAGTGAGACTATGGCGGATTTCATATATGACCTGATAGTACCATGTCCAATATATGGTCTCTGAGATATTACTTGGATGAGGGATTATATATACACGGTAACTGTGGACAGACATGTCCGATTAATTCGATCTCTCCTGTACCTTCTAGGGACTATGACATAGTGGCCTAGTACGTCCATAGTCGATGAGTCGAGTGAATTATTATGGAGATAATAATTCACTATATCAGAAGAAGTTTTGATGAGAATGACTCACAGCCAGCTCAGTATCGGGCCTAGAGGGTTACAACATATGATGGATGTTTCAACTAATAGAAGATTGGATGAAGATCTAATTAGCCTCTATTCTCATTAGATAAGACCCTATGATGATGAGCTTATTGATTGAGGCCCAATTAGAGGCCTAAGGAGATTATTGGATAGAGATCCAATAATGCAAGGTTAGTGGGTAATTGGATGGAGATCCAATACCTACTGAGGCAAGAGCCCTAGGGTTTTTGGTGACTCTCTATAAATAGGAGGAGAGACTCATGGTTGATAGGCTGCAGCCTTGGCCTCCCCCTCCTATTCTCCTCCCTCCTTCTGTAAGAGTTGTAAGATCAGATTGGAGAAGATTCACTACAGAGATACATCATGTGGATACCGCTAGAGAGGAAGACGCTTGACTTCCTTCATCCTCTCCATCCAGATCTGGAATACAGGGATATATGATCTCCCTATGTAAAATAATATCTTACATGATGCATTTTTTTCAATTTTTACGGTTTTCTCACGACCCAATCTTTGCACGATGATTTGATCTGCGTGGGAAACCTGTTTTGTTTTTATTTTTGCTGTGCATGTGATGCTCCCGCTGAAGTTCCCCAATAGCACCTGTAACCAGCATCGCTAATCTCTTATAGGACTATGGCAGAGGTGCTAAGCTTCACAAGTAAAGGGCGGTAACAACGACAATGGAGAGAGATGGTTGCGATAGAAGAGGAGGAAACTAGCTGCGCAACTATGGGCTGTAGGTGGCAGATGCTCTATTTTGAGGCAGGAAGAATAAATCACCAAGGAAAGGGAGAAGAAGGTGGTCCACTGGCCTGGAAACAGTAGCAGTGGCTGGGATCATCGATGGGGTGGTCCATTGGCCGAGAACAACATTGGCGACCCTTTGAGTAGGATGTCACTCCCAGCTTCAATCCTTTCCCCTATTCCTTTCTCTTTTTTTCCCATGTTTTTTAGTGATTATTGTAGTGATGAGAAATTACAGCAAGCGTGGTTGTGGAGATGACGATGGGTTTACGTAAGGTGGTTGCAAGATCTAGGAGTAGTTACGGTGGAGATCAATTATGGAATCATAGTAGGAACGTCGAGGATCTCTGCTCTAATATCATATGATAGGAGCTCTGATACCATATGATAGCAACATGCTCTAATACCAAATGATAGGAACCACTTGGGTTCTATTATAGAATGAGGATAAATGATCACTTCTAGGAGATCGGGTCTCCTTGATCACTTCGAGGGGATCAACCTCCTAGGTTTTGCCAAATGGCTAACCATATTTTCTTCCTTGATTGATTGATTAAAAAATATAGTTATAGCCCTATTTATAGTGTTCTACCGAGAGTCCTGTTAGACTAGGACTCCTAATTAAATAATAAAAAATTAAATAAGCTCATAACTAACTCTAACTTGACTAACCAAATCTCATAATATATGACTTAACTCAAAAATTCAAAAATTTATGGGTTCCTAACACTCTCTATGCCCATTACTTAGCTAACCACAAGTTGCACCTATCAGAACTTCTTCTGACATAGTGAATTGTTATCATATCACAATTCACTTAACTCATCAACTATGAACGTACTATGCCACTACTCTATTGTCCCTAGACGGTAGAGAGATATCTAATCTACTGGACCTTTTTATCTTTAGTTATTATATATATATAGTTTTTCATTCATCCAATATCCTAAAGATTGTATATTGGGCATGATACTAGTAAGCCATATACAAAATATATTCGAGTCTCACTCTAATCAGATTCTCTTGTAGAATTTTTTTTCTCTCAATCTGAATAACCCCGGTCGAGGATTTATCTGAGCGATAACACACTGGATATTCCTCTTGTAGTACCGAGAGTGGATGATCTTTTGTTGACACTCAATTGGCATTATAAGGTTGGCTACAAATCTTGATAACCAACTGTATCAGACCTAGAACTTTCAGACCTTTAAGTCTGACACCAAAAAAAGTAGTACTCAAATAAGACATCTATGGTGTCTGAAGTTTAAGGACCAGACACAAAATTGAGACTATGAGATTGATGTCTTACATCAGGTATCATTAACCATCCAACATTCTATAAGCATATCAATCAGTGAACTCATTCTCCAATGAGCACTTGTATAGTACCCTTAGTGTCGCCATATGAGCGACTATGAGACCAATCACTTTCATCATATTGACGAGTATATAATATACCAGTCTATCCGGTTATCTCAATGTCCCTCTTAGGTAACATATGACCAGAATTATTCAGGGTCAGTGTTTAAAAGGTAAATTGGTCTTATTATCATGATCCAATTATCATTGCACAGATCCAAGAACATCATAATATATGCAACATGCAACATAAAGTGTGAATATGCTAGTAATAATAATAAGTAAAAAGATTATTTAATATGTCATATATGTTATCACTCACATGATTGACTTACATGACACCTGTAACCAACATCGTGTTTCCCGACTCACAAGTCTCGGGCTCATTTGGCCCTATACCTTTGTCGTAATGAACTTATTATGGCACAGGTTGGGTTTCCTAACTTACATACCTTGGGCTCATTTAGCCCTACGCCTTCGCCATGACAGATTTCAAATCCTCAACTATCGTAGATTTTCAAGTCCTTCCTCCACAGTGATGGATTTCATAGTTCTTCCGCTACTGTGGTGGGCTTTCAGAGTCTAGAGTCTTTAGAGCCTCGGGAGCTCTCAGCCTCACCCCCAAGGCCTCGTTAGGAGTGTCTGCCTCCTCGCCCTGGTTAATAGCAAGGTAGGTTGGTCTTTGCATCCTTTGTCCCAATGTCAGTTCTGCTCTTCTATCTAAGTCGGCATGTCTTTCCTCTCTCATATAAGTTTTCCCCGATCCTCTAGCTGCTAGCCGATTGAAGTTTGTGCTCCATCTTCGGACAGTCCAAGGGTGGAGGAGGTTGGGTCCTCTTCATCGGAGGGGGCCTCTCCCGTGAACTCAATGGTTATTCGAGACTTGGAGTCCATAAGCAGTTCTTATGACTTTGATTTAATGGTGAGCGCACCTCAATTGGATTAACTGTAAACTAGGAATTGATCTTGACATAGTTCAATTTACAAGTTTCACAACCCAGTCAATGCCCTTTTTATCCTATCTCGAAGTCATTCTACTTGTCTTATAATGCCCTCGAGGTGGTCATTCTCTTCTTTTTTCATGAGAAACCAAGAGAGCATCACATGCGTAGTGAAAAAATAAAACAAAACTGGTTTCTCATGTTTATCACATTATTGTGCAATGATTGATGCACGAAAAATCACAAGACCCAAAAACTACGATTAGTGTGAAATTGATTACCTAGAGAGATCATATATCCCTGAAACTTTCAGATCCAATCAGAGAGGATGAAGGAGGTCAGATGTCATCCTCTCTAGTGGCATCCACAAGGTGGATTGTTGTAGCAATGCTCCTCTAATCGCAGCCAAAATCTCGCTAACTCTTGTGTATCTTCTCGTAATGAACATGGAAGAAGGTCTCATATCTTCTTCGCTGCCCTCTCGCAGCAAGCAGAGGGTGGCTGGTTAAGAAGATGTAGGAGGGAGGAGAATAGGAGGGGGCGGCCAAAGATGCAGCCTATCACTTGTGTTGGTCGCCCCTACCTCCTATTTAAACCAAAACCCTAATGGATCTTGACTTAGTGGGTATTGGATCTCTATTCAATTATCGTTGCTTCTTGCATTATTGGATCTCTATCCAATAATCTCAATTGGCCTCTAATTGGGTCTCATGTAAGAGGTCTATCAATGTTGGGTCTCATCAAATAAGAACATGGGCTAATTGGATAACTCATATATAATCCTCTACTTGCTGAAACATCCACTATATATGTGTGACCCTCGAGGCCTAATACGAAGCTAGCTATGAGTTTCACATATTAGAACTCCTTTTGACTCAGTAAATTATTATCTCATAACAATTCACTCAACTTATTGACTATAGACGTACTAGGCCACTATGCCATAGTCCTAGACGGTACATGAGATCTAATCTATTGGACCTGTATGTCCTCAGTTATCATGTATCTATAGTCTCTCATCCATCTAATATCCTAGAGACTAGATATTAGGTATGGTACTATCAAATTACATACAAAATATATCTGAGTCTCGCTCTAATTGGATTCTCTCAGAGAACTCATTCTCTCTCAATCCGAATGACCTTAGTTAGGGATTTGCCAAAGATATTCATCTCGTGATACTGAGAGTGGATGATCCTCTATTGACAATCAATTATCTTTGTAAGGTTAGTTACTAATCCCGATAACCAGTTGTACTAGATTTGGAACTCTCCAAACTTGTAAGTCCAGCGTCAAAGAAATGAGTACTCAAACAAAACATTCTTGGTGTCTTAAGTCTAAGGATCAGATACACAACTGAGACTATGAAATTGTTGTCTAACTTTAGGTATCATCAACTATCCAGCATTCCTTAAGCGGATCAGTTAGTGAACTCATTCTCCAATGAGCACATGTATTGTATCCTTAGTGTCCCCACACGAGTGACTATGAGACCAGACACCTCAATTACATGGATGGAAATATGGTACACCAATCTATCTTGTTATCTTGATGTTCCTCTCGAGTAATCTATGATTGAGATTATTTTGGGTATGTGTTTAAAAGTGAATCAGTCTCATTATCATAATCAAATAATGATCTGATTCTCATTGCACAGATCTAAAGACATCATAATATATATGCAGCAGATAATATATATAATGTGAGAAAATATCAATAATAATCATAATAGAAAAAGACTGTGCATCGTGTCACACGTGCCATCATTCACTTGATTGACTTGCAGGACACCTATAATTAGCATTTTTTACCCACTGATAATTGTCAGAAAACCTTGAGAGCATCATATGCCAGCGAAAAAATAAAAATAAAAGGCTTCTTACGTTTATCACGTTGTCATGCAATGATTGATGTGCGTAAAATCATAAAACTGAAAACTATGAATCGTGTGAGATATATTATTTTGAGAGATTATATATCCCTGAAACTTCCAGATCCAATGAAACATGATTAAGGAGGTCAGATGTCCTTTAACTAAATTCTATGATTTGGGGAGCAGGGTGTTCCATTGGCTAGCAGTTCCATAAACCTTGGGCGATCTTGAGATGCTAGTATTACGTCGGTCAGGGGGATTTTGATGGGTGCTGGAGCTAGTGGCGGTTGAGGTGTCGATTGTGATTGAGATGGTTGTGTCGTTGGTTGGGCTAGCTAGGGTATGAGTGAGGCAATAGCCTGCATCATTCCTATGAGCATTTGCACTTGATAGGTGAGGTTTAGAAATACCTAGGTGGGGACGAGAAGGCGGTTCAAATTCATCCCTAGAGGTGAGAGGCCTAGGTCATTAAACAGGTGCTAATACATTGTTGGTGTTTGTGCTAAAATTGATACATCCAAGAGGGTAATTCCCCCATGAGTAAAAAACTATGGGTTGGAAATAATTATCTCCCGAGTAAAATACCTCATTCACGGGTGGACATGCCTATGACACTAGACAATCTTTCTAGCGCTAAAATATTAAGGGTGTTTGTCATTGATGTCGGAGTTAACCCAACGTGATTTAAACTCGAAGGAGCAGGAGCATCCAAAAGTGATTTTCGAGGTGGTTCTTGAGTCACTTGGTGGTGGGAGGTCAAGCTTCAAAAGTACCTCCTATATTAAGATCGATATTAGTAGAAGTTTTTCTACTCAATCGTTCTGATATTCAAGTTAGTCTAAAGTCTTTTTTAGATATGAGTTTTTCTCTAAAAGAGAATCCTTCCTTTGGTACAATATCGGGATTAATTTTTATACGCAGTTTATAGATGATATATTTTATAATCACCTTAATGTCGGTATTTTATCCACATGAGTGACAAGGGATAGATAAGCCGGAACCAATTCTCTTGAACGGTTATTCATGAACAAATAAGTGATATGATGTTAAATATTAAATAATGATTAATAGTAAATATATTCCTTATCTCACCTTATGTCTGATTGACCAATTGGTATGATACCTAAAACTCGAAGCGTTTAACGCCGTTGTGCAATCTATAAGACTCGATCCGACGCCGACTCGGACTCGGATGCCTGCACCCAATTCGAACCCAACATCATCAAAGGTCATCCAAAAGCTACCTAGTGTCCCTTCCCGGGTCCCACGTCGTACATTTTCCTTTGCTTTTTCTTGGTGGGGTGGGGGCCAGTCGAGAACACTGGAATCCTGTCTTTGGACATGTGGCAGTAGATCCGACACGGATACATCACGTCGATGAGCCCCGGGAAAAGATCGCACGCTCCCTTCATGTGCCCCATCTAACTCCGTAGACCATACGCGCACCTCGCCCTCGACGAAGTTAGGGTTTCTGGCTGTCCCGGAAAACTACGCCCTTTCGTCTAGGGTTTCGCTACGGCTTCCTGAGCTCCTCTTCTCGTCTACTGGTCACGCCGCCTAGGGGTCGAGTTGACTGTCTATTGCTCTCTCTCCTCTGTTCAACTTTCCCTCCTCCTTCTATCGGTCGGTCACGATGATAGGGAGGAAGCTTTACAAGACGAAGCTCTGTATATTGTTCCAGAGGGGCCGGTGCCCTCGCCAGAACTGCAACTTCGCTCATGGCGAGGCGGAGCTCCGCCGTTTCGGTGGATCTTTTCATGGTAATCGCTGAAATTTCCCATCTAAGGGTTTCTTTTTTTTCCCTTTCTTTTTCTTTTTCATTTTCTTCGGTGGTCGGTAGAATTACATGACGATTTGTGTGATGGTTCGGTAGTGCTTTTCCTTTACAATTCCCTGCTTCTCTATGGTTATTGGTTGACGTGACGCGAGTTGCGCTTTTTTGATGTCCATATCTTAAAAGTTGAATATCATCGAGTTTAGACTCGTCGGTTAAATAACAATTTTTTTGCATTATGCTCATATCGACTAAAGCTCTCATTTGAAGGATTGAGCCTTTTTTGTTAATTATCACGGAGATAAGCGAATGGAATTTTATTGATATCTCAAAAGTTAGCATGTTCTACTTTCTCAAACTACATCAGTTCCTAATTAAGTGCTTTCTTTAATTTCGTGGAAAATGTTTGTGTTGATGATTGGTTGGATGGCTCGAGATCCAACTACCCTATGGAGTCGAATTATATTCGTTTTCTATCGGTTAAAAATTGAACTCCTTCCAATGAACCTTTACCGGGATGTGTTTGAGCAGTTAAGTGATGTTCTGATGTATGGAAGCTAAAAACCTTGATACATCCTCCCTTTTCAGAACAAAAGAAATTTTGGTTTTTCAGTTTTAGGAGTTTTAACCTGGTTTTCATGCTTTGCTCTAACTTGGATTAGTTAGATATGATGCATTTCTGCTGTAGTTGATGAATCTGTGGAGTATGGCACTAAATGGAGTAGTAGATGAAAAAAAACATGCAAAGGGAATGTAGTAAACAATTTCTGGAGATAATTTATGAAGTCTGGTTCAATATGATGGAAGTTCTAATTTTATGAAGTCCTCAACAAGCAGCTCATCGCTATATATATATATATTCATATTTTGTTTCAACTTGCTTTTTGTCACTCAGTATTGAACTTTACTGTATAATGTCAATGCTGCTATGTTCTGGGAACATGACGGAACTCAGTACAATTGCCTGCAGATGAAAACTATGTTCTTATTTTTCGATCAAATATCTTCTCAGGTGAAGTTTTTACAGAAACTTTATGCCATGTTCTTGGTTGCCTTTTGATACTATAATGGATCAAATGATCAACCTTCAAACAGCTTTCTTGTATCATCTGCAGTTGATTATGGCACATCCTGGTTTTCTTAGCTTGAAGTCAGTGCCATGATAGTTTTGATTGTTCTGACTTTATAATTACTAGCTTTGCTGCATTTCAGTCTCTACATTGTTAGCAGGTTCAGCTAGTAGTTGATGACTGATTCAGTTGCTCTGGTGCATTCTACTTGGGTGTCCTGGATCCTTCTTAATGGCCTTTTGAAATAATTATAGAAGTCATATGTTGCAAGGCTATGTTGGGAGGATTCTCAGACAGATCAGCAAAGTTATACTGTTATTGTGTCTATGGCTCTACAATGGAGAAATTTCTCAGTTTCTGTTGCTCATGTTTTCTTTTCCTCCAGAAGGCATCTATTATAAATTCCCTATCATTTTCTTATTAAATATTCAAAGGATTCTCTTGGTGATCTAAGGTCCTTATATGGGTATTGCGATATCTATTAATTTTATGATCTACTTTGTTTACTTGGTGGCCCTTTGGAATTGTTGAGGAGCCAGTACTAATCATTATTGAATTTCCCATATTGCTCATGCTGATGGTAAGCTTGATGAGATTTATTGGTTCTCCAATCTCCACCAACCTTCAGCTTGGTATCAGAAGAGGAACCAACTTCCTTCTCGTGCTTGAAATCAATTTTCCTTATTTGCAGGTCGACGGGATCATAGAAGTGGAGACTTGAGAGATAAACTTGACAGAAGGCATTCTCCTCATAGGAGGCTGTCCCCTGATAGAGATGCAAGAGGTTATCATACTTTTCGTTATCAAAAGCCAATCTCTCATGACAGAGGTAAGTACTATCATGAATTTCATGTTTTCCTTGTTTCTTCATTAATGCTCTTGTTGGCTGTGTTTCTTATTTGTACCCATATTTGATTTGCCTTTTTAATCTTTGCATGCTGGTATCTGGCTGCTTTTTGTCTTTCTTGTTATGATTTTAGAATTCTTTGTGCAGGCTATAGCCTTTCAAGGTCTCCTGTCAGGAGGAGGTAAGTCATTTCTTAAATTGTTCAAACTCATAAGAAACTTGCTTTTAACTGATGAAATCATTTGGTTATGAGACAAAGATGCATATGGTACATTTATTGTGCACCTGATGTTGATAAATGAATTCTACTGGTAAATTTGGAACTTTTGGGAGGCCTCGTAGCTCAAACTTCAGACTCTTGTTTCCTAGAAGTGCTATTAGATTCAAAAAATCTGGATAAAAGAGCCATGTATGTTTTCCAGAAGCCTAGACCTAATGAGGCCATTTACTGCAGTCTTGGTATATGATGCAGTTACACATCTTATAATTGATTGCTTTACCCTAATCAAACCATCTTTGTGGTTGGGAATTGGGATGCATATGTAGGATAATATATTAATGTAGGAAGTTGCTTATTTTATGCATAGAAAGGATGCTATAGAGAATGACACTAGTGTTATAGTTATTACAGAAAGAGCCTACGGTAGAAGGTTTTGAGATGCTATTGAGGCTGCAACCCTGTTGTTGAATTCTTTTCTAACATTTATTAAATATGTTTCTGTTTCTTCTCCTTTTGTTGTTCTTCAATGGCTCTTTCTCTTTCATTCAAAATGGGTTTGATGGTGTGACTCTCTCATTTCTTATTCATGCTTTCTGATTGTAAGAGTTCCATTTTGTTCTTAATTCTTTATTTTCCTAGTTAACAAAAGATTTGGTTTTGATAAAGTTATGATTGGTTTTTATCTTTTTCTTTGCAGATTACATGTTAATAATATGCATGAGGGCTAACAAACTGTCCTGTAAAAATCCATGAGTCTTTAACATTAACATTAACTTAATCAATTGGTAGATTAACCATGATTATATCTTATTCTTAGTGCTTAGCTGGCATGAATCTTAAGAAGAAACAAAGTAGTTCAGTACCAAAAAGAGATTTCTATTTTTTAATTTCCTTGTGTAGATGTCAATCCTGGGTGCTCTCTGGGAAAGGATTCAGGTAAGAAAAAGGGAAAAGGAAGAAGGTTAATTGTCAATTGAACTTAATCAATTAGTATATTGACCATGAAATATCTAACTCCGTTGGCAGCCAGATTGGATCCTAGAAAGAAACAAAGTAGCTCAGTACAGGAAAAAAAATTGTGGATGTCAATCCTAGGCACTCTCTGGGATAGGATTCACAAGTAAAAGGGAGAGGGTTAATAGTCAATTGGATATATCTAGCACTTTCCACTTTATGTACAAACATGATAAAATTTCAAGGATCCAGTTGATGTATAGTGTTTAAGACTTTAAAGTAAGTCAAAATGGTATTTAATTTGCTCATACAAATTTTCCATTGCATGACCGTCTATGAAAAATCTGCCACTAAGGAGTTATTTCTTTAGGTATTCAGTGTATTAGGGAACTAAAAAGTAGTAAAGTAATCCAAATCAAGATCATTAATTCATTTCTCTTTTCTTACTTTTTTGCAATTGCGTAGCAGTGTTTTCTCTGTTGAGAAACTTACTGTAACAGGTTAGTTCCTTTGTCCATTGAACTAATATCCATTTTCTTGCTATCTTTAGACTCTATTATGTCATCAGAGTGCAGCGGGACAGTTCTGTTGTACATAAGCCTTCAATTTTCCCTTTGAGCCTCGAGATATTCTTTTATCTTCTAAGCATACTAAAATTTAGTATGTCAATGAAGAAAAGCTTTCATGAGAAGTACCTATGTTGACTAACAATATTATAGAACTATCGAACAAGTTTCTTTTGCTAAACAAATATTCTTGTTAGTGTATACTGGACATACATAGGTATGGCTTATAGTGATGCATGTACTGATATGCAGTGAGAGAAGGCATAGGAAGAAGCAGCACACTGATGGAGAAAGTGATGTTTCTGACAGCTTTAAAGGTTCTGATGGCCCTGAAGATAGGAAAAAGGAAGACAAGACCTCATCTTATGATGAGAAAGATGGCCTTGAAGAGCAGGTTGGAGATATATCTTGTGGTTCAGTATAGCTTCTTAAGTTTGACTAGCAAAAATTTTCTATCTGCTATTAATTTCTCTTTCATCTGGAGTTCTCTTTTTCTTATTGAATTTCATGCAGTTAAAACAACTTCAATTGGATATTGAGATGCTTGATGATCACAAATCCCAACTTGTGGTACGTTTTATTGCATTTTTGAAGTGATGCTGATTTTCCTTTGGTCTTTTTCCATTGTCTTCAGAATATTTGGATATCAAGCAACATAATGTCTCTTCTGAGGAATTTTGGCGAGAGTCACCTTTAGCATCTTAATGATTACTTTCATCTGGTATCACTTGCCAGTTGCTACAGCTTTTTTCATCTTTGCACATAATAAGCAATTATAATTAATGCTATGTTAAAATTTTGTAATATGTATACATAGTCACCAATCTACCCACACACAAATCACACCACTTGAATTTGCAATAGCACCTGAATCCCTATATGCACCTACATTAGGTTACATGGATTTGGAAATATATCATCAAGCTTCATGCTTGCTGGTTCCATCATTACTTAATAGTGGTTTTATGTTATGTCATAATTACTAATTCTTAAGAAAATAACTAATGAATAATTTTTCTTCATCTAAAATTCCATATGTGGATAGTAAAGAGATAATAACTTAAGAGTGGTTCTTCTTTTCTGTTATATTGCAAGAGGGTCCCTTCTCCTTGGTTGAGAGAGACCCATCTTTGGTTGTCCCTTCCTCCCCTGTCCATTTTTCATTTTCGTCTGTAATCAATCAAGATTCTATTACCTATTTTCGTTTTGTTCTCTCTTCCCTCTATTGGGCACTACAAAAGAGGCCCATGTAATTTCTTTTGCTTCTCAACTATGAAAAGATTTGCAAGTTTTTTTTGCATAAAACAACCACATATTATTTGAAGATGATTTTATTGCAGGTAGTGGTATACTCATGTATACATATTATAGTGTAATTGAGTATCTTACAGTGAAGACTGAATGTGAGCTTTTTTTCTGCCCAAACTGATATGTTAATACTCTGAAAGGATGACTTTATGAGAGCTTTTAGTTGCATAAATTGCACTAGCCTTGTTTTTTTAAATTAATCTGACGGACATTTTAGGGTGTTGTTTTGTGCATGTTGATTAGATTTAAACATATGACTCCTTTGATGTTGCTTTTATGTAAATATCCAAGTTCTGCTCTTTTTGTAGTTGTGTTATAGCTTTTTGATTGAATCTGATCCAAGTTTCATTCATTTTTCCTTTATTATACTAGATGTGTGCATATCCATGATAGTGAATAAGGTTATTGAGATGTGATGGAATTCTTGCTATTGCTGGAAAAAGATCTGGCTTGGTGAAATGTGGTTTCAGTTGATTGTAAACTAATGCACGAAATTATGTCATTGAAAGGAAAACCTGTGGAGAACTTAAAACCCTTTAAGAATGTTGCCATTATTGTATCAGTCCATGGGTTTTCCTAAATGTTTCATTGTATAGGTTTTAGTCATAGGATCCATTTTATTTTGGTTATCATGTCCTGTTTTACTTTGTTTCTGCTGTGTTTTCACCTCATGCAAATTCTCTGACATGCTCGCTCCCGCTGTTGATCTTGTGCATATCATTTTTTCTGGTTGTTGACTTGTCTACAGATCTTTCTGGAGGAGAAGGTTGATGAAGCACACAAGCTTTCTAGTCGAATAGCAGATGTTGAATCACAACTTAGTAAAGAGCAAGAAGATTGTAGAAGGTTATTAGTTTCATAACAAATATAGAACTGGACTGAAGCATATTCTTTTAGCTTCCAGCACCAAATTATCTATTTGTTGAATTCTCAGTGTTTATCAACTCAGTATTTTTGTTTCTTTTATCTGTTGACTTCAATGTAGGACCACTTCAAAAATTAAAAAATTCATTAAAGCTCATGGGCGGTATATGAAAGCACAGGAGGAGTTAAAAAGGCAAGTATAATTTGTGGAAATAAGAAATAATTTATCATTTTATTCATTTGAGTGTCTTGTCTTCTTAGGTGTGCTATGGCAAAATGTATGTTTCTCCATCTGAACATGAGATTCATGTGTTTATAACAAAGAAAGCATGTCCATGCCCAGGTCGGGCTGCCTTTGCAGTCCCGTGTTAGGAGCATCTAGCACTAGGCTGCTTTTCTTTATTCTTTTTGTTTTAAACTTAGAAGACACCATTTCTAAGAGCAGTTGGATATTGTGATGGAAACATTGAATGTACAGGTCACAAACTCGTCTGCAGAAGATTGGTGATCAGCTTGGTTCAGATAACTTGAAACCTAATGCTAATGAAGATGATCCAAGCATAAATGTTGTCAGCGATGGAGAGCCTAATGATGATGGTAAAACAAGTCCAAGGAATGATGACATTCTGAGTAATGCTTTGTCAACCAAGAAGAGATCACTTGGCTATCTGGCTGCAAGCGAGGAAGTAAAAATTGGTAATGCATTTATGTAAGCTTTAGGAGTAGTTCCTAAGCAATAAAAAAATTTAATATTGCTATTATAATATTTTTGAGTAATACTCATGGCCCTTGTTTGACTAATTTGTTTTTCATGTCATGCCTAAATCTGCTTTTACTAATTGATGTTGGGATCCATACTCTTATTTTATGTCTTGGTTAGAAGCCATGTAGCAATAGTACCGTGTGCATTTCCACATGGTCATGCTTAATGGTGTTCAAGTTTAATGGACTAATTAGTGTAACCTCTGATTGGCAAACTAATGCTTTATGTATGTCTGTCATAGCACTTATTTCATTTCTATTCATGATGTTTAGTTACGTATTATGTATTCTCCTACTTAGTAGATCATTACTCATTGGTCACTCGAGCGCTTGCTGGTGACTGGGTTAAATAACTTCTATTTTCTGCTGCCTCTTGTATTCAACCTCTAAAATGGCAATTTTCCTAATCTTTGTTGTTTTCTAGTGCTTCCAGTGATGCGATTCATGATTTCTTGTTTTATTCTTAATGCAATCATCTTGTTGTTGCAGGGATTTCACGTAAAAGAGAGAGAGACTCAGAGGTAGTATATAAATCTGAGAAGCTTCCAAGGTCTGAAGGGCCTGTCCCTCTGTCAGAAATTATCAATAAAGGTACTGAGACAATGAAAACAATCCTGACCAGGAATAAGTCATTGGTAGAGGATTACAAGCACAAACAAGGAAGAAGCGCTTCTTCTAGCATTGCTTCTTTGGATAAGGTTAAGTGTAATTATCCTCCATTCTTGCCACATCTTGAAATAACTATGGTTTTTGTACAATGTCTAGTATAATATATACATATATTATGTATAGATAGGTAGATAGACAGATAGATTGATAGTAGTTTACCATATATCCTATAGATATGATAGTTTTAGTCCCATATGACTGTACTTTCTTGATGATATTCTGATCAAT
Organism: Ensete ventricosum; assembly: GCA_029747655.1. Taxonomy (NCBI): domain Eukaryota; kingdom Viridiplantae; phylum Streptophyta; class Magnoliopsida; order Zingiberales; family Musaceae; genus Ensete; species Ensete ventricosum. The sequence goes on along the minus strand of JAQQAF010000003.1, from coordinate 19,144,083 downwards.
TACTCGAGATATGGTTTGAAGAAACTCCACTGTCTGTCTTTTCCTATCTTGCTAAAGCAGTGTGTTCTTTTTTAAATGAAGTTCTTTGTGGATCTTTCTTTGTTCAATTATGTGCTTAAGGAACATTTATAACCAACAGGGAAAGGGATCTGAAGTGAAACATTCCTTGCCTGCGACTGGTATGGCTGCTAATGCTGCAGATGAATTCATAGAGGCAGTTGAAATTGATGATAAGCCTGAAGCTGTAGAGGCTACTACGGTCTTTGATTATGGTGATGTTGATTATGGGATCAAGTCCTCTTATATTCCTCCTGCACCTCCTCCGGTCACTCAAAACACATACAAGCAGGTGAAACTCAACCTTTGCTCATGGCTAAAGATTCGGTTTGGGTAATAGAACTTTATTAAACTATATTGATCCATCTTGTTCCTTTATAGGCTTCACCTGACTAGTTTGACATAATTTAGGTTTTGAATGTATGCTCTCCAAATGCAGCTTGATGAAAATGTAACTATTTTGGTTCTATGTTAATTATACCTGTAGCATGCGAATAGCTTTACACTTCTTTCTGTAGATGTATGCTTAAAGTTCTCTGAGACTATGGATATCTTTTGATTTCTCAACATTTTCTGGCCCCTTATTATTATTTTTTCTTCCACCACTTGTGCATTTTTGCAGTACGAGGGTGATGACGAGGAAGTGGATGTGGAAAAGGTGGACTCTGAGATGTTAGATATTGACCTCAACAGCGAGGTGGAAATCGAGCAGGTATGATATGTGTGAGCTCTATGATGAAGCTGTTTGGTGCATGTTGTCTTGCAACTATGTTAGAAACCTGGTTACTGTGCTTTTATTTTTGTTTAATATTCCTGTAATGTTTATCTAGAAATGGAGCCTTCTCAGATCAATTTTTTTTTTGCTTACACAATAGTAATGGTAAGTTTCTTTAAGTGTCATATCTACTCCTTATGCATTGTCTGTAAAACTGTTTTCTTGTCTAATTGATGCTGGATTTTGCTGTTTTCTTGTGCTTGCCGTTCTCTGTTAGCCTTTGGCTTCCTTTTGTGTTTGTTGCTTGCCCATTATGTACATCTATCTGTTGCCTGTAATAAAAGCATGTCAGTTAACACAGTTACGCAATGAAACCGGCACGTATCAGTGCATACAGGATAAAATTTGTCCGAAACAAAAGAATTGGATGCTTTTCAATTCGTGGGATAGATTTATCGCTATTTATGAACGTGGATTTCTTTGTGTCATTACAAAGTGAAAGGGCAAAGAAAAATGTATCTAACAAGAGATTACTTGCGAATTCTATAACGGATTTATCTTTCGAAGGTCGTCGTGGTCGGTCTCAATGGTCAAATTGACGCCTGAATTACTGCGCATGTGCGTCATTGGAGTTCTCTTCTCTTCACTTCATCTTTTACATTTACTGCTCGGGCTATGTTATTGCATAAACCCTCGTCTTTCAGTGGGCCCTTCTCATGCGCCTTCTTCGTGATACGAAATTTCCAAAGCTCAACGGACCTTTCGATGACGGTGGTGGTGTACGTTCACGTCATTCACGTGGATGCCAGATGCGATGAAATCCACAAATTTAGAATCTGGCAGGTTATATATAAATGCCACCAGCTATAACGCGCATGCATATTTAAGAGTGAGTGAAGAAAATTCTGTTTTCTGGCAAAGATAGATACGCTCAGACAGCATACGTCCTGCAATAAAAGGTCGGGGGTAGGAGGAGGCGCGTACGAGAAATAGATGGGAGGGAAGAGGGAGGGCACATCGATTAAGCAGGAGAAGAGGATAGTGGACAAAAGTATAGATGCTCTCTCTGTGGTGTTTATATGATGCTTGGGATATGTTGTGCCGGTTCCCAACAAACAATCTATGCATTCAAAATTAGGGTTTAAGTTCACCATGAATCATTTAAGTTTTTATAATGTATTTATATTTAAAATAATTTTTATATTTTTTAAAATATAATATATAAAATTTTCTCATTAAATCTGAATTAACAGATGTTAAGAGTCTGCTTACTTACATGACATATTGACTTATAATGAACTATTAATATAATAACACGTGTGATTTATGTTAAAAAATAAATCTATTTTAGCTCATGTGTTTTTTTGATCATGGATCACTTAAATTTTTATGATTTTATTTATATTTAAATAATTCATATATTTAAAAAAATATAGAATATAAACCCCTCCCGTCAAGTCTGAGTCGACATATATTACAATTTGCTTATATGACATGCTACCTCACAATAAATCATTAATATAATAATATATATAATTTAACTTAAAAAAAGATCTATCTTATCGAGGAAGAGAAAACGACAGATGAATACAAAGAGGTAGCGGTATGAGAGGCTAGAGGCGGAGGTGAGGGAGAGGTAGACCATCACGTTATAGGTGCGATGATTGGGAGGTGCAATAGAGGAGGAAGTGAGAGACAATATGTACGAAAACGCCTAGGAGGAGAAAGATGGAACTAGAAGACTATTGTGTGCCTAACATCAAATTGGTTGACGCATAGCCACCTAAGGCAGGATCGAAAGATCTTGAGCTCTTTGTCAGCACGGGAGAGGCTCGTGCGTATGATGCTATGCTTGATAGCAGTAACTTGGTGCTACTGCTGGTGGTCGCTTTCACGGTGACGCCTCCTCTCGTCATTGATGGTGGTCTCATTTTTCTAATTTAAAATATATATTATTATATTAATAGTTTAGCATGCCATGAATGCAGATACAAATGTTTATTAACTTAGACTTGATAGAAGGAGCTTATATACTATTTTTTAAAAAATATAAAGTTTATTTTAGATACGAACAAAACTACAAATACTTAAGTGGTCCATGATGAAAATCACACGAGTTAAAATTGATTTTTTAAAAAACTTAAATTATATATATAATTATATTAATAGTTTATTATGAGTCAGCATGTTACATAAGTAGACTCTAACGTCTGTTAACTTATAATTAATAGGAAAAGTATATATATTATATTTTTTAAATAAATATTATTTTAAATATAATTAAATCATAAGGACTTAAATAGTTCATGACCAAAATCACAATGGCTAAAATAGATCTTAACCCTTCAAATTACATTATTCGATATATTGAAAAGTATCACTCCATATACTCTGAGCTTCAAATTGATTTTGTTCTGGGTAATGGACCATTATCCTTTGTGTGTAACCTCTCTGAGTTTGTAATATCCATGGATGTAATTTGCATATGGCTGTATGAAGTGTTTGCTTGAGCAGTTGCTCGTGGATCCCGTGAGAATTGCTTCTTCTGGCTCGTTTTCTCTTTTGTAAGTCTAAGGGACTCTGGGAGATCTCGGGGAAGGCTGATCTTTACGGACGGATACGCAGGGGTGCCGCACGGCTTAGGCAAAACCAGCTAAACCCGTGAAAATGTGATATTTTTTTTTTGGGTAAAGTATATATAATTCTGGTAACAACCCAGGTTCTATATTTGGTAGGGTAGAATAAAACTTTCTTTTGATTCATTCTCATCCAACTATATATATATTTTTTTGAGTGAGTCTTAGTATTTCTTTTTTTTTATTATTATCAATTTTGGTACAGAGACATGCATGTAGATCCGGTCCACAATATCAATATTGTTGCTAAGGTAAAAAAGAAGAATTCTACCATGGAAATAATTTCTATCCAGATTTTTATCGATATCAATAATATGTTATTCTTCTAGATAATCACCAAGAGTTTTAGTATCTTAAAGTATATGAAATTTATTGGTTCTTGTTTAGTTGTAGTTTTGGTCCATAATACATGGGTCTTTACTATCCCCATAGTTTATGCATATTTATTAAAGTATATTAAGAACCAAAACATATTAACAATTTACCACTTATCTAAGATAAATAAATGATGACAAGAAGAAAATTAAGAACAAATCTAAAGTAACAGAGGTCGCCCGCAGGCGTTGGGCAAAGCCAGGCAGGGAGGGGGGTGGGGTATTCATCTACGTTGAGCCTTCATTATTCGTCGATCCAACTTCTCCTCACCACCGTCATCGTCATCACCATCAGTATTCAATCACAAGGCAGACTGGCGACGCCGAGCTGCAGCGGGCGGAGGAAGGCCCACCAGGGAGGCTCGCGAGGGGCGCCGTGGCGGTCGTCGGCGCCGCGGAGCAACGCGCTCAGCGTTACAAGAGCAGTCCCGAGGCCGACGAGGAGGAAGAGGTCAAGGCAGGCGAAGGCGGAAGCGTCAGCCCCGCACTCGCTCGGGGAAACGAAGACGTAGCCGACGGCGAACCAGATGAGGAAGCAGCCGTAGGAGGCGACCAGTGACAAGAGATGGTTCATAGTCGGGTGGGGGGCGGGGACGAAGAAGACGACGTATTGGGATGGTGGCGTGAACGAAGCACGAGGGGTGGTGCATCGGTTCTTTTTATCTCCATCGGCGAACGTCATGCACCACGTCATCCGTGAAGCGAGAATACCAGCAGCAAGCCACCATTGCTGGCTATGGACTGTGCTTGCAGCCCCCAACATGATCTGAATGATCTACCCTAAGCTATAAAAAATTATTACTACAACATACTTTTGAGTAATTAATTATATATTACCCCTTATATTTAAATCTTTTTAATAGCTAGATTTCTAGATTTAAAAATTTATATTAAAATTTTTATAATTACACATCTTTAATATCTCGATCCCTAAACCTCTTTAACAAAATCACCATCACATCGTGACCACATCTCAAGATGTCATCATCTACTATCACTGTTGTAATTAATTACCTTTTTAACATATTATTTTGATATCATTCATGCATGCACATATCATCTCATCACATATTATGTCTTCGACAAAATTAACGATATTATACTAAATAAAAGCTAAATATTTTATCTTCATAATTATAAGGATTCAAATGTAAAAAAATTTTAAGATTGAAAATTCAAAAAAAAAAAAAAATCAAATTTTAATGTAAATTTTTTAATCTAAAAAGAGATCTAACAACGGTTTCTGAACTAAAATAAGCAGTCTGTGTGAGTAATGCAGCATGTCAAACAATTGAGATCTAACAGTCCATGATTTCGTAAACATCATATAAGAATAATAATTAGAGTTCCAACAAAAATGTGCTATTCTTTCAATTGTTTGATGCTGAATAAAATAACAATAAAAAAAATATACCTTCCACGATAGATTGTAGCAGGTGACACCAACAAAAGGAGCTCTCCTCATGGCTTGTGACCGACAGATCATATCACAAAGACGCATCATCCAACTGATCCATGGCCCAGACTTCAGTTTAGCAGAACAGTCTCCATCTCAGATTCTCTCGATTCAACAAGTTGATATTTTGCCATGCCTCTGTCAAGTTCAAGTCAAAGCCTTAGTATGTAAATTAATGCGCTCTCTACTGCTTGTACCTAACCTTGTGGCCATTGGAGAGGTGACACAGTCTGACTGGTGACCGACCGGGGGTGGGCCTTTGCCATCCTCTTTTAAGGTTGCATTGCAAGAATGATTCCAACTGATGACTTGTTGGAGCCTGTTGGAGCATATGCCACTTACTACTACAATGTCATAGCAAGGGATGATTTAGCCTCGCACTTTGCGGAATACTGTGGTAACTCAAGGAAAGGTGTGATGAAGGAAAAAGAAAAGAGCATTTTTTTTTTCAAAATATCGAACAAATAAATTATGCATATTGCAGACATTGGCATGTCTTTGCATTTCCATAGAGGCAATTGTCAGAACACCTTGTTCTTCCCTCAGTCAGAAGCAAGTTTCAATAACAGTATGCCGTTTTGCAAGATTGGATGAGACAACGAACATGGGGATCCTCTTTTGGTATCTGTTGCAGCATTTTGTTGGCACCTTCCAGCTCTCTTGATGCCAGAAGTGCTTGGTACATCCTGCTCGGTAAATTAGATGACAAGCAACTGCTTCAGAACATTTCATTCAAGATGAAAGCAGAATCTATATTATCTTTAGATAATATAACCTGCCCCTATCATCAGCAACAACAGTTGAAGACAGATTCTGAAAAGATTACTATTAAAAAGGCTTTGTTGCATTTTCTTAGATCTAAAAGAATTTGAGGTTATTAATCATGAAAATTCTAATGAAACATTATCCGAATGACTTTTTTATTTTCTTTTAAAGGATTTTCTTATCATACTACAAAAGAAACATTACAATCTACAGGACAGAAACAACTTACCAATGGATTCCAAAGATGGTAGAATAGCAGTACTTGTAAGTTGTAACTATGAGCTCCATTGCTGATACGACACTTTTAACCACAGCACAGAAATATCTACTTGGTGGCCTTTACAGAACAGAAAATCTGCCCAAATGAGGATGGCAAGAGACTTGACTGACTAGAAATTTGGGCGAGCTCCACTGCTGGGTGGTTGCCCCTTCTTAAACTCTGTTTCCTCACATTTAAATCTTTTTGTTCATTCTTCTTTCCACCAATGGTTTACATTGTATTCTAGCCTCAGAGACTCACTGATAAACAGCGAGATACATTTACATTTATTTTTTCGAAGTAATAGGCTCCACCCATACACCTAATTTTTCAAATTTATTCAACTTTTCTGCTGATATGTGCTACCTTATACCATACATTAGAATGTGACTGGTATGATGTATGACCATACATTAGTTCTTTTTTTCATTCACCCTAGAAATTTCAGAGTTAAATGTGTGAAAACTATTCTTTACAATTACTGAACAGCAACTAGAAATCATTAGCCCCATACTTCATCTAAATAAGACGTCTACTTGTGACTTCTCGGTTATCTATAAATGCAGTCAATCATTGCTTAGGATTTGTGTACTTTAAAGTTTCTTAGGCTTCCAATTTTTAGCTACATTTAGGTAGTCAATTTTTAGCTACATTACGGCAATCCTTATAAATGCACTTTGCAACACTTCCTACACTTACCAGCGGATACAATTGTATATCAATCTATGTTACAAGACATAGGATCCAAACTGGGATCATAAGAAATGTTTTATAAATCAGAGCATAATCACAGGATTGTCATAATAATCATAATAAAGTACATCTTTTTTGGTCTCTTAACTTGATAATCTGCCACAAATTTATAGCATTATTGCCAATTTAAATCCACAATTAAAACAACTGTGTCTCTGACATCACATGTACTACATCCACAATTAAAATTTTGTATTCTTTCGTTTCGATAACTGAAGGAACAATAAATATATCTGCAAATGTGGCCTTCAAGCCTAAACCAAATTGCACAATTAATCTAATTTTTTTCCTTGAATAAATTTGTTACTTCAAATATGTGGGGCCCCCAAGATATTAGGGTTGTAAAACTAAAAGAGATTCCAAATGACAACTTGCAACCAGAAAGAAGACCATTCTCTTGTTTTCCTAAGCTGGGGAGATCACCAGAACCAAAGATGGAATAGGAGCTTATTCTTGGATAATCTACGTCTCAACTTGAACCAAGGATCATTAAGAAATGCATTTTCAAAAACAACAAATAGATTTCATGTTCAAGCAATTCCTCGTACTGATGACTTAAATATGTCAAGACACTAGGATGCAAAGACTTTAGCACCATAGCAACATGCATTTGATATCTCTTTTAGCAAGATGTGTTAGTGATATCAAGTGGCATACCTTACAAAAGTCAAAACATTGTAAGAAAGGCCAGCAGCTTCATATTCTGACCAAACAAACCAAGCAACTTGTGAATCTTTTGCCTTCACACATGTGCTGAGAAGAAAATCGAGACTTGTTCGAGAAGGATGAAGCTCAAGCTCTTCCTTAACAGCTTGGAGCAGTTCTACACCAATCTTTACATTAGTAGGTGTTGTCTCCCATATCTGGCTAAAAATCTGATCCATCAAGAAAATGAGTCGATACAATTAAGTAAATAGGTTGTAGAAACAGAACGAGTCAAATGTAATATATGGAACACAATATAAATGAGCAGATGCACATAAATCATCAGGAACCTACATGTTTTAACATGAAGTACCATCGTGCTGAAGGCCAAAGATTCAAAAGTGAAGAGAAAATCACCTTAATTTGATAATGACCTAGACTCAGGAAACTGACCATAAGTTAAAACCAGAATTCAAATTCACCAGCAGCAGGTGGCCTAACATGACTTTAAGAAAATAAAGACTGACGAGCACTATTGTAGAACATTTAAGTATCATTTTCTTTTCTTAACTACCAAAATAATAATAATAAATCCAAGATGGATGTTGACACTCAAGTAGGCTGACATGTACAAACCAATGTACATAGTCAATGACAAGGTATGAATCAAATTTAGAGGTTGCCAAATGGCATGTCTTCCATGGAGAATTCTGGCTCACACCTCAATCAGATGTTGAATAAAGACCTCCATACCTTCTGACTCGCTATTTCAATAATTTATCAGATAAGGGCTGAAAGAGAAATTTTATAATACCTAATAAGCTTTCCAGGATCAAAAAACCGCTTACATAGTTACTTCAAAAAGAAAAATGAAGTACAGGAGAAGCAAAAAAGGACTTTGTTCACACTTCAAATAGATTCTTAAAACCTAAATCCAGAAATGCTGTTCATACTAAAGAGTTGGATGAAATCATTTAATTTATCATATAGTAAAGAGAAAGAAATATCGTTTCACATGCTGGACCTGTATCTGTCCATGGCCAGACTGATATGTAACAACCAGTACCACTGAACCATGTGCGATACCAATGTATTGACACACGGTACATAGGCACATACCGATGTTTCGAAGATGAAGGAGAAGAGGAAGGCTCAGTGGAGGAAGAATAGGAAGGAGGAATGAAGAGGAAGGAAGAGGAGGTGGTGGAGGAAGAGGAAAAGGAAGGAGGAAGAAGAGGAAGGATGAGAGGAGGGAGGAAGATGAAGGAGGTGGAAATGGAAGAGAAGGAGAAGAGAGGGAAGTAGTACTATAGGCGACGAGCACAACAGGCAGCTACATGAGGAGAAATAAGAAGGGTTCACATTTGAGGCGAAGAGGGCTCGTGTTAAATGAGAAGGGCTCACGTTTGAGGCAAAAGGAGCTCACAAAAATGAGCCCTAATACTTGTTTCTAAATTTTCTTTTTTAATGGTCCGAACCGGGCTGCCTCAGACAGGGATGGTCACAAACGGCGTGGTCCACATACTATGCATGAAGAAAATCTCTCTTAGAAGGCAATGAAGCCCGCACACCATCCTATTCTATCAAGTGGCTCATCTTCTCCATCACCATCTTAACCAACAACAAGTTCAATGTCCCAATTAATCAGAGTTGGCTACGTGGATCTTTTATTATCATTAAGCTACAAAAATGAATATCCTTAATTAATATAATAGCATTTAAATCTTTATTTATAGTCTCCAATACTCTTCTTAAGTCTCATACATTTTCTTGTACCACGAATCAAGCTTCGTTATTTCATATAGGCAATACTGTACTAATTAGGATTCAGAATAGCACCATATTGATCCGTACCAGCACACCGAGCATTGACACACCTATGCATACCAAGTTTCCTAAAATACGTGAAAAAAGATAATAAACAAAGGACAAGAAACTACACAAAATAAAGAACAAAGGATAATAAACTATCTTGCAAGGTTCACTATACCGACCTGTACCGCCCGATATAGGCAGTACGTACTGGTCCAATAGGGGATCAGTACATGGACCACCCTCTATCGGGCGATACCATAACCTGACCCCATATCGAGCGATATGGGGTCTATATTAGGTAGTAACGTTCAAAATCCGATCGTTATTGACTTGTACTGGTCAGTAATAGTCGGATTTTGATTGGTACCAATCAAGGGCTGAGATGGCCCTATTTCAAATGGTCAAATTGATCGTTTGAACCATAGGAATGAGTTTTTAAACCCTTTCCTCCCATTTCTTTCAACTCATATCACTGGCTCAATCTCTTCAACTCTTAAACTATTCTCACAAACATCTCTCTCATTATCACATTTTCACTCTCCTATACTTAGCAAAATTATGATTGTGGACTTAATCAAATTTGGGATGAAAATCCCCCTCGGTCAGAACGTGACAACAGAAGTGACAACATCGAGTCAGACTACTTGAGGAACTATAGACACTCAACCATCATAGTCATTCACCCAACATGCAAAGGCAAAGGCAAAGGGGGAGGCAGTAGCATCAGCTGCACTGTTGGAAAGAATCGAGTCGAGTAATGGAACACTTACTCAATTGCATTCAACAACTTGCTCAATCCAGAGACATGGCAGCAATATGGATAGTAGTGCCTCAATCGATGATGGCAGCAACGCCAGGGAGTCAATGGTTTCGTCTACATAATTTGAGGGTGGTCACGCATGGACTGAGAAGCAATATTGTACACATGCCACCCAAGATTTAGATCATGTAACTCGACAAGATACTAGTCAAATTTATGCATGAAAGGGAAAGGGGAAGACAGTGGATGATTTTGAGCAGATGCAATAGAGCCTACACGACGTAGACATAGAGCGAAGCTCATCGTATTCACAACCATCGTATCAAAGAGAATCTTATAGCCAACGACAGTACAGTAATAGTTGGTTATATTTCTCTGAGTAGCAGTACGGTGATCGATCTTATGATACAGAACAACAAATTAGTGGTGAAAGCAGAAGTTCTGACATTCTCCATTCTTCGCACGAATACATGCCACAATCGTATTTGCCTCCGGAGCCGCCTCGGACACGTGGTTCACAACGATCAAACTACGACCATCACTACATTGATGCACCAATACCATATAATATTAGTATACTAAGTCATAGGATCAATTTCAAGATTGGGTTCAACAAACATATTAAATTAACATACAGAAGATACATAGGACCGAGAACCTTAATCCACTGCCCGTGGAGTCCTGTCGTTTTTTTTAGGATAGAACCAAATATATTCATCGATTGATTACTTAATTTATTTGAATCTTAAAGTTTTAAGTTATTTTAAAAAAAATAACAATTCAAATTATTTCTTTGTAGATAACTCAATATTAATGGAAGGATGATCCAGAACGTACTACAAAGCAAGGTTCGCCTTACTATCCGTGCCGGTATACCGAGTTTATCTCTGTACGGTACAGTACCTGTATACTTGGTATCGAGTGGTATGCACAGTGTGTAATGCTCTGTCATGGACTTATCTGAATTTGCTAAAGTCGTGCGGCACCCTTGCGGCAAACTTAGAAACCTAGCTGGAATTGTCTAAGTCGTGAAGCAACCTTGCCTAATGTTTCAGACTTAGCTGGAATTGCTTAAGTCATGAAAAGCCCAAGCGTTATTTGTCCGCAAAGGGTCAGCTCACTTACAACTTCGTGTCGGTCCCCAAGGACCTGCAAGAGAAGTTGATTAGCTTAAAAGCGAGCAACGGGCAAGTCCTGACGTCTCGCAAAGAGGGAAGCTTTACAAGCAATTCGTCGAACATCGTGAGTGCAACAAATAAAAGAGAGAAAGGAAACAAAACAGGACTTTAGAGGGTTGGATGAATGGTTGTAAGTTTATAAACGATGGTTCCCAAGGTGTCTTCAAATTTTGATGAATGCTCACGCCCGACATATAACCGAAGCCTCATCCAGCCGTGTGCTACTTGGGGGGTTCCAGGGTGCTGAGATGACTGACATTTTACGCCGCTCAGAACGATCGCCGCAGCACGCGAAAACGCCCAAAAAACGGAGCTATTTTGGATAATTTTGGCTCCGCGTAGCGAGCAATCATTCTGTAGCGTTGCAGACTGTCTTCGCTCACATTTCTTAGGCAAAACCATATGAAATCAAGGCAAAACAGGCTACCAAATATTTGTACAAGCAAACAAAAGCAATGAACAATTCATTGAGCGAAGATGTTACGGTTGAGCGACGACCGTTAGTGACATTCTCCCCCACTTAAATTGTTGACGCCCTCGTCGATGCTTGTTGGTAGGCTTTGACGATGGCTTCTTCGTATCGTAGGGCGTTTTCAGGCTTCCAACTAGCTTTTGTTCGGGAAAGCTTTGCAACTTCACCAAGTACTCGGTTTACTTTGTTCCCGTGGTAGCTTTGTTTTACGATCCGTTAGAATGGTTTCCACTCGCTTCTCGTAGGAGGCTCTGATGGGGGTAGTCGAGTTGGAACATTTCGAGAAGCATCTTGCAGATCTGAGTGGTAGGCTTTCAAGTTGCTTGCGTGGAAGACATTGTGAATCTTGAGCCATGCCGACAGTTGCAACTTGTAGGAGACATTGCCTACCCTGCTAACGATTGGGAAGGGCCCTTCATACTTGCGTACCAATCCTTTGTGCACTTTTTGCCTAAAGAACTAGAGTGATGCTGGTTGGAGCTTTACCAACAACAAATCACCAACTTTGAACTCCCGTGGTCGCCTTCCCAAGTCGGCCCACTTCATCTTTTTGGCCACTATATCTAAGTAAACCCGCACAATATCTGCATTCCGATGCCATTCCTTTACGAAGTAATATGTTGATGGGCTACTCCTTGTATAACCAATAGCTAAGGTGTGAGGAGTCGACGGCTGTTGTCCCGTAATAATCTAGAAGGGGCTTTGTTAGATGCAGAGTTCTGCTGCAAGTTGTAGGAGAATTGGACTATGTCCAACAGCTTCACCCAATCTCGTTGGTTGGCACTCACATAGTGCCGGAGATATTGCTCCAAGTGTGAATTGATTCTTTCAGTCTGGCCATCCGTCTGGGGGTGGAGGTTTGTAGAGAAGAATAACTTGGACCCCAGCAATTTGAATAGCTGAGTCCAGAATCGTCCCAAGAACCGTGCATCTCGATCACTGATGATGTTGTGCGGGACTCCCCAATACTTCACCATATTCTTCATCATTAACTTGGCTGCCTCCTCTGCTGAATAATGTTAGGGTGCAGTAATGAACGTTGCATACTTGAAAACCGATCGACCACCACGAGTATCGATCTGAGTCCCCCTACTTGTCACGGACTTAGCTGGTTTATAAGCCGAAACCGACCACAAAAGCTAACCAAACTAGGGCTGTCAAGCCTACTGCAAGCCCGCTACTTACAGTACAAAGTATGTACAAAATTCATAGGACACGGACAATCATGAGCATTACGTCGAACACCTTGTTTATATTTTTGTCCGTGACATTCTCCCCTATTTATTCCTTCGACGGCCTCATTGAAGCCGTTGTAGACGTTGCATCTCCTCGCCTTTTGCAGAATCTTCAATCTTTTGCTTTTGCTGCAACATGCCCCTTGGCTCCCAACTGCTTTCTGCCACTTTTGTTGAGTAGTCGAACTCTGATCCGCCATGTTGCTTCAACTCGCCAATGACACTGACTCTTGTGTGGAGTTGGCTGACCTTGTTGATTTCTACGGATCCTTGTAGTGAAGAAAAAGACCTTCCTTGTTGTGTGCCAGTAGTGCAACAATCTCGTGTTGCTTAAATTGGATTGATGCTCGTTGGAGCTTTAACGAGCATCGCTTTGTAGGCTTTGAAGCTTTTGAGGTCCTTCCTCCACAAGATTCGCTCATTGATCCTTCTTCAACTTTAATTGTCACTGCCAAGTAGGTTCGCATTACTCCCGCGGTCGATTGACATTCTATTGGGAAATGAAGCAAACAATCTACTCTCAGTAGTACTTATCACCAACTGTGAGGATTTGATAACTATTGTCTTCAATAAGCTTTCCTCGAAGGGTCACTGAACTTGTGCAGAGTTCCTCTGCTAGATAAATAAGAGAATCGGGGTACTAACTTTCGCCCATTCTCTTTGAGTTGAGAAGGTAAATGTTACTTGATTTCGCTCGCCTCCTCGAGGTACGAGAACTGGGGTACTCGGTTTCGCCCACTCTCTTAAGTTGAGAAGGCAAATGTTACTTGATTTCACCCGCCTCTTCGTGCATCGAGCTGGTTACTAGCATTTTGCTTGCTCTTTGCTCACACTTTCGAAGCACTTGAAGTGTTTGCACTCCTTGCGTTGAGTTAGCTACTGTAATTCGCCTTCCCACTGCCATCGAATTTTCGGAATGCAAGAAGTTTTGCCCCTCCAAAAAACAGTCTATCCCAATTTGGGGTCCCCCAACTTGGATAGTTCTGGTCGCCTCTAGGTTAGTACCATCTTCTCCATCATCTTTGCCGTCTACTCCTCTGAGTAGAAAAGGTACAACACCACATACTGCCTACTTTGTTTCTTAGTTGAGCACTCCTGCATCAACCCGAAGTCCCTCACTTTCGACTATCTTGATGAGATGCCCATCGACACCGGTCATATGAAGTTCCATGGCCTCTGCCCTTCCGCCATGTCTTAGTACTTGGTGTTTGTCTCTGCATTCTCCACCTCCTCGGCGCCTTTTATGACCAACGCTCTCCCTCCAATGAGAGCAAGGGATCGATGACTCCGTGGAAGTCCCGTCTCTACGGTACCATGGCGCTGCCAAGCCCATGGCCCTACCATCCGTTGCGTTGCACTTGCGTCCCTTTCTTCGCGATTAGTAGATCCGCCTCAGCGGCACTATGACACTCCTCCGAGTCCACCTCCTTTCTAATCGACGCTTTGCTTTTAGGTAGCTAAGCCCCTCTGGACTCGTCGTCACTTCCTCGACCCTTTCGACCACCTGCTTCAACACCTCTATGTTCTCCAAGCAGCTTCCCTTGGTTGTTGGAAAGACAGATTACAACTCTTATGCATGACCTCCGCCATCTTGTTGCAAGGCTTCCGTCGATTCTGTTCTCCTTAGCTTCCTTGGTAGCAACATTCGCTTACTCAGCCTTGTCCTGTGACTTGTCGAGCTCCCTTAAGCGAATATAAGCATTGAAGTAGTCTAGCTCTCCAGTCGCTCCGATCATACCTTTGTATGATTAAGTCCCCTCCATGGGACTCACTGGTACTTGCAATCTAACTTCTCTCTCGGTGGTACACAGCCCCCATATGCTGATGACCAAGGCTTTCATCCGATGCAATATTTGATGCACACACACGGAAGACCCGCCTCTGCGGTACCATGGCATTCACTCCTTGAATCCGTAGTCCTTGCCGTTGTGTTGTTCACCGAAGTGGAGCTCCCAGTAGCTCCTGATTATACCTCTACATGATGATGTCCCTCACGGGACATCTCCGCATGTGTTGTATTGTCACGAACTATTCCACCACGATTCGCTGCACCATGTCAACTCCTGGTGACATCTCCATTGCATTCAGATTCTTATGCGGTGAACTCGGATCTCTATGTGTGGCCTCTGCCAACATCGTAGGGCCTCAGCTACCTCCGATTGCGTACGCTCCTTTGGCAATTCCCCTTCGCCCACCCATTCTCAGGTCACCCCTGGACGAAATATCGCTCAATGACAATCTGTCGTCTAGTAGCTCTCTAAGTCCCCAGACTTCGCTAAGATTAGTGCACCATTATCTAGATCCTGGGCCTCTATCCCCCACCAGCACAACGATCGTTTGTGACACCGCGCAGGGGCAAAAGTCGCCTGCGGGCCCTTGCCGCCCACAGGCGAGGACGACGTGAGGTACTTCTTCTTTCTTCCTTTCCTCTTCTTCTTCCCTTTTTCTTCTTCAATCGACCATTGACGGTCGAAATCGACAGTCGACGGCCGAAATCGACAACTGACGATGGATTTTAGTAGTACCGCCTAGTAGCGACTGGTCCGCGCACCGATCAGCTGCCGGACCGGTACGTACTGGGCGGTACGAGGCCTTACCACTCGGTAAGGAGAACCTTGCCCTTGTCTGACTTGTGGGGTTGTATTGATGTCGTTAAAGCATTGAGTGCCCGCTTTTATGGGCACTCCCTCACCATGTGCGGTCCTCCGCACAAGCATCCGCCAGGTTTCGAGGCCTTGCCTTTTGAGCTTGGTCCCTTGTGAAAATTCTTCCTTTTGTTCGTCCCCAGACTCCTTCGCTTGAGAGTATTTTGTTGAGCGATATCTCAAGGATTATTTGTTCGTCCCCAGACCACGTCGGTGACATTCCTCCGATGCAATTCATGTTGTGCCCACGGATTCAGGCCATCGAGGAAGCTGAATAGCATGTCCTTCTCGGACATGTCCTGTATATCCAACATTAGTGCCGAAAATTGCTTCACATAGTCTCAAATTAATGTATTTTGACGGAGTTGTCTCAGCTTCCTTCTTGCGACAAACTCTGTGTTCTCGGGCAAGAACTAAGTTCTCAACTCTTGCTTCAAGTCTTCCCATGTGTCCATTCAACATCGGCCTTGCTGGATCTCTTCCCAACGGGTTCGTCACCAAAGTTTTGCATCTCCATTCAGATACATTATTGCTATTGAAACTATGGATTCTTCAGAGTTGGGCGACGATGTTACGATTGAGCGACGACCATTCGTGATAGCTTGGGATATTATAACATTATATTAAATTCTATAATAATATCATATAATATATATCAAAAAAATAAAAACAAGGAGACAAGATGTCGCCACGTTCTTGCGTGGGGAGACGGGGTGTTGTCTTCTCCCCGCGCGAGGAGATGAGGCCTCACCTCGTTCTCCCTTCTCCTTTCTTGCCTCGTCTCCCTGCGCGGGGAGAAAGAAGCCTGTCGACGAAGAATCGCCCATGGGTGACGGATTGCGCGGGGAACCGGGGAAGAGTAGGTATCTCCCTCTTTTCTCCCTTTTCTTCTTCTCCCTCTTCTTCTTTCTCCCTCAATCGACCACTGACTCGTAATCGACCACCGACGATCGAAATCGATCGCCAACGATCGAAATCGACGGTACCACCCAGTAGCGAGCGGTCCGCGTACCAATATCCTGTCGGACCAGTACGTACTACCCGGTACAGAACGAAACGAAAAACCTTACTACAATGCTACTCTCTAAGCCCGAAAAACATATGTCAAGGGCGATACAAAACCAAACTTAAAATCTTACTACAAAGCTACTCTTCAAAGCCTGTAAAAAATATATCATTATTCTTTCTTAATTTAAATTATTTTCACTAAATTATACTAAATTTTATATTTATTTCTAATTTAAAAACCTTAATCTAACTTTTTTTAAACTTTTAGGAATTTTTAGAGCTTATTTCAATGTTTTTTTGGGCATACCATCGATATGCCTCGATATGTAACATATCGACCATTGGTCGGCACACCAGTATGGACTAAAATTGCAAACCTTGCCATTTAGTACAAGCTTAAGGCTAAGTGTATCGCTTGGTTTACATCAATGTACCAATGAACTATTATTGGATTGATAGTTATTGCTCAAATCATATCTTATGAGACAATATTCTAAACCTTGCTACTGATATGAACCATTTTACCTATTTAATTTACAACATCTATAGATCGCCCTAGCATATGACCATATCCCAAATGATTTTTCTCTATTTTATCATCTTTCAAGGCTACACCTAATTTTTTATAAATCAATCTGCCTTCACCACATTCTCAAATTCACACATTCATTTCGATATTCTTATTCTCATCACGATGATGCTTTTTTTGTATGTTGTTTCTAACCATTCAACATTCAATTGCATAAAACATTGCTAGCCTAATACTATCTTTTTTTTTTTTTTTCTTTTTATCTAAAACGTATTCAATGATCATACAAAACTCTGTTTATCACTCTACATTTTAACTATCCAATTTACTATATTATCTTTAATCTCATCATCTTATTAAATAACTGATTTAAGATATTTCAAATTTATTGAATTTTTTTATCCATCAAACAAAACTACATCTTCAGTCAACTACTAGGATTACTAAATTTGCATCAGATATATTTAGTCATCCTACTTAATTTAAAACCTTTAGTTTCCAAGGTTTCTCTCTAATAACTCAAATCTAGAATTAACTTTATTTAAACTCATCCAAGGTTTGTCGTACCACGACGTACTACGTGGTATGAACAATACATACCAGTCTAACAGAGGATCAATATGGACAGTACATATCAATCCATCTGTATACTGTACCATACTGTGTGTCGGTATTGTCAGTACATATCGTATTGACGGCCGATTGGTTTACCGGTACAGACTGGTAAGCCGAACCATGCTCTCATCAACTAAAATTATATTAACAACATATTAAATACATCAAGAACCTATACAACTAGTAAGTTCACCCATTACAAATGTAAAGAATAAGGATTTAATGTTGATCCTTGAAATAACCCAATACGGACAGAATACGTACTAGACACACTCCTTATAATCCTAACACTAAAGACTACACTATCATGCATATTTTCTATAGCATCAACAAAGTTAGCGGAATGCCCTTCTTTCTCAAGCCCATCATAATAAATCTCCAGAGACTTTATTATAGGAATTTTTAAAACCCACCATCTACATTGACCACATTCTCAAATTCCTACATAGCCGCTTGGCCAATGAGTCTACTCGCTTCTCGTCTCCCCACATCTCCTTCTCCACTCTTGTCCTCTCATAATCAGCCAAGACTGACATGGCCATTCCCTTTCTTTTTGCACTATTTGAGGGCAAATCAGGTGGATCAATCAATGTCCATCGTATTGATTCTCTTCAAACTCTGCCTTAATCACCGTAGCATGTGTTTGTAGGAAAATTATCTTAAAAACATGAGCATACTGGTTCACTTTGACCCACTTTTGAAAGGGAGGTTCATCAAGCAATACAACTGGTAAAATTTAGAAGGAAAAGAATCAATGAGAAAGAGAGTCGTCAAATAACATAATCAAAAGAAATGATGAAGAGTAAAAGAATACCAGATAACTAGCCAAAGTCAACCCTTTCTATATATCAGTGTGATTAAATTCTCACCACTTGAAATTCATCAGGGCACATGGCACTGGTAGATAGTTTAATGACTGATTAAACTGGTTAACTGGATGATCAGTTAGTTAACCAGTCCAATTCATTCTCCTATAGATTTGAATTTTGCTGCACAAAAGGTTCATTCAGTTCATCAATTTGGTCCAAGATTAATTCATTAAACCCAATTAAAACACCACTGACGACAGGCATGCAGGATATGCAGTCACAATTATGTACTTTATCATGAGGAAATCGTGCCAATATGCAGGAAACTCATAAGCAGTACTAATTATGAAAAATAAAGAAAGAATTCAAAGACAAACCTGATCGATAACAATATATGTACTGGATTTATCTTTCTCTTTGAGCTGCATAAGTAACTCAATAGCAGTACTGATTGAGAAAATAAAAGCATCAGAACAAAAGCAATAGATGTATCATTTAAAAAAAGATACACAGAGCCAGTAACAGCATACCTAGAAAGGTTATACTGGATGCAGTACAGGATTACTCTACTGCATCCATCAAACCAACTGTTTGAATCCTTTAACTCCCCTAGTAGTTGAAGCAATCTATCTAGTTCTCCTTCTGCTCGGATGTGTTCCTAAATTAACACATAAAGGACACATCAATTATACATCAATATTTCTTCATTATTTTACATGTATTAAAAATTAAAATAGCAAAAAGTAACTTAAACAAACAACAGTGCAGCTGTACTTACGATAAGGGATATAACAGCCTTAGGCTCTAGGTTGGATCCAGCTAGCTTGATTTCATCAGAAACACAGAGTGCATCAGTTACTTGCCCATTTGACGAGAGGGCAGACACAAGCACACTTTTAATTTCGTTAATGTACTTGACCGGTATCTCCTTATCCAAAACAACCTGTAACAGAAGATGTATCACTTTTATCTAGAATGACTACACTCCTTTAAAAATATTAAGTGGTCAAGATCCCAAAAACAAAAGTCAACTAGCAGATGGATAAGAACATAAGGTTTTTCTTAGTCAAGTTGAAATCAGGTTGGAGTAATCCAGCAAATGAACATTTTATAAAGAGAATATCAGTATTCATACAGTATTCCCAATCAATCATCAATCAAGGCTTTGACTTCTGGACATACTACAAGTTCTTAAAATGTGTAATGTCTGTTCATATATATGTTTTTGTCTTTCTTTCTTTTTTTTTTTCCATTTTGAGAAAAAAAGTCAGAAAAAGGTTGTCATACAGCTGTGTGGTAAATCTTCTTCAGAACCAATATTGATGGATATGGAAGGAGAACAATACTTGAACAAGTAATTCAGCACCAGATGCAGCAAGGAGAGAAATGAGATACATTAACACATAAAAGAAATAGGCCAATTTTCGATGAAAAGCACCAAGTTTTGGGATTTTTTTGGGATCGCACACCCTATTTCCATGATACCAAATAGAGCCCTAACTTTTCAAAAGAATAAAATACCCTCACTGACAACTGATAACCTTAATTCAGCCCCCAACTTCTCTTGGCATTACCAATTGCACTTCATAAATTCAGTTTTAGTTTTACTTATTCATTAAAAGACTCTTAGTTTTGTCTGTGGAGGAGAAAAGAGGAATATAGTACAAACGTGGTGCATACTAGGGTTTTCAGCTGCCTTGCATGACATCATTTCTTGTTCACTCTATCACCTATGACAGAATTAATTAGGGCTCAAACTAAGGTTTGACTTATCGATCCGTACCGGTGTACCAAGTTCATCTTGGTACTGGTACGGTACTGGTACCGGGTGATACATGCAATGCATACCATCTGATATATTAAAATATAATATAAATATTTTATAATATAATATTATATAATATAATATTAAAAATATTAAAATATTAAAAAAAGAAAAAGGGGCGACGTCGCCTTGATCTTTCTCCCGGCGCGGGAGAAAGAGCGCCTGCGACCCACGGTCGGCGACGGCGCACGGGCGGGGACCGCGCGCGGGCGATAGGTATTCTTTTTCTCCTCTTTTCTTTTTTTTTCTTCTTTTTCCTCTTATTCTTCCTCCCTTTTTCTCGCTCAATCGACCACCGACGGTCGATTACTGCCTCAATCGGTCGATTACTGCCTCAATCGACCGTCGGCGGTCGATTTCTCCCTTCAATCGATCGTCGACGGCCGAAATCGACTGCCAACGGTCAATTTTTGGTTGAACCGGCCGGTAGCAAGCGGTCCGCGTACTGGCAACCTGGCGGACCGGTATGTACCGCCCGGTATCAAAATTGCAAACCTTGGCTCAAACTACAATAGCAAGGGTAGAGAGAGAAGGCAGTTCAGATTGTGACTTGATTTTATCAAAAAAAGAAAAGAAAAGAGAAGAGAATATAAGAGGAAAAAGAGAACATTAGGAACAAAACTTGGACACCCAAGGTTGTTGTATGGAAAACTGCTCGAACTGGTTTGCACCGACCTACATGTAAACTGCATCGTTTTGGGCAGTCTAGTTAGGGTTTTCTACCTCTTCCACATATGTCGCAAATGTGTGACTCAAAAGACGCTCGTCACACTGTAGGTCCGCCCCTCACCCACAGATAAAGCTGTAAACAAGGTGTTTGATGTAATACTCGTGTATGTTCGTGTCTTTCAATTTTGTTGATGCTTTGCATAGCATGTAGAAGGCTATCAATAGGCTTGGCAGCCCATTTTGGTTGGTCGTTTTAGGCTTCTAAACGCAGGATGTGTCATGTGATCACTTGTTGGGACTTTGGTCTGTGGTAGACCATCTTGGACCATTTGTTATGCAACCTTTAGAGCTTGTGAAGACTATGTTTTTAATTTGCATTGCCTATAAAGTGTTCAATGAAATGGTTGCTTATGAATCTCGAGTTAAACGCTATCTTTAACTCGTTTTCTCTCTTGTAGGTCTTTAAGGGACCATAAGAGGTTTCAGAGAGGTTAACCCTTTGCGAACGAATATACAAGGGTGCCGCACGACTTAGATTTAGGCAAAACTAGCTGAGTGCATGACAAATAGTGTCAGAGCGGAACAAGTACACTTAGAAACACTTGGTAATGCAAACATGGGGGACATAGCGGGGCTATGTTGAGGGCAGCCAACATGTCGACCATTTAGGGGAAATGAGCATTGAGGTATAGGGAAAGGAGTGGCTCAAAAGAGCGAGCATATGGAATTGGCACTAAGAGGAATAGCCAACCCATCACATGAGAGGCACCACGAGGACAAGCGAGTTGGGAGGAATACATAGCGTACAAAAGTTGGGAGGGTTGAGTTCGAGCTACGGCTCGACGTTGATAACTAAATTTGATGGTGCTTAGGCAAGTGGTGTGCTTGGCAAAGGATAAGACCGTGCAAAGTGGGATCGGTTGCTCAGCGACTAAAAGAGTTGTACAAAACTCATAGAGGTGAGGAAAATTGCTAACTCGAAGTATTCAATACCCATGCAAGGGCTTGTATCCGGACGATAGACTGTCTGTGGCTATTCCAAGGCGACTGAAACTCGACGCCATAAGCATTAAAACTTTCTCTTCGGCATGGGAAGGATATGTCAGTAGGAGGCTGAAGTGAGCAACAAATTCAACATGTTGCTAGGCCTTGAGGGGTGTAACGGGGGCTATACTGGCGAAGAGTTACAATCTAGCAAAGTGCGTTAACAAGGGCAAAGCAATGCATAGTTTGTTGAGCAAGGTGGAATAGTCCAAGGGATGGTGATCTCCGAAACTTCCAAAGAGAAGGTTGTAAAGAGATAAGTTACTCCAATGGGACAAATATCCAGGAGGGATGAGTCGAGATTCTCTAAAGGGAGAATCATGTGCAACGAACCACACATATTGAGAGGGGTACCTTAAGACAACAACTCTACAAAGCTCAACGGACCGAGCAAGCGACGAGGAGTTGTCATATGATCTCGCATAAGGTAATTCATTGGTGGATGCATTGCGAGATCAAGTGAGGCAACAACCCAAGGCAACACCAGACGAAGGCACACTTAGAACCGATGTGACTAGACTCAATGGAAAGGCGAGCATGAGAGCCACCATAAACTCAATGCAAACCGGGACGAAGCAACTTAGGTGGAACTTAGTGAAGTGCCCAAGCCGCATGAAGGGAGTCGATATAAAAGATGGAAAATGAAGCGACGGTGTGAAGCTTTCCTTGGATAGAGGTTAAGTACATCAACTCTTGCAGAGGCCAGAGCGGGATCATATCGTTCCATGAGTCCCTCATTCTGATGGAGGGGACTCATCCTACATAGTGTCAAAGGCAAAGAGAACTTCAAGGCACATGCACCTCATCTCGATGAAACATTTGACGGAGGAACTAAACTTAACTTGCAAGGCGAAGTTGGGTCAGGCACAGGGCAAGAGGACGTGAAAGCGAGTACTCTTGAAGAAAATGCTGCAGTGCTGCCATTCGAGTTACCATGAAGGAAGCAGTGCGCAACGGAGATTGTGCTGGGGGTCAAAGGCTCATGATGCAGAACTGACGTATCAATTCCAGTGAAGTCAGTGGACTTGGAGAGCTGTTAGGCGATGAATCGTCCTAAAGCTACACTTCGTCCGCGTGTGACCTAAGAGCGGGTGGATGAAGGTCTCGATTACCAAAAGAGTGAACACAATCAGAGGTGCAGAGGCCTTGCGATGTGCTGGCAGAGGCCACCCATAGAGATCGCAGTTCGAGTTCATCCCACGAAAATCTGAATGCAATGGAGATGTCATCAGAAGGCGATATAGTGTAGCAGATCGTGGAACAGTTCGAGGCAATGTGACACATACGGGACAAGTCTTACGAGGGACTAGCTTATGCGAAGGTATGATCGAGAGCTACTAGGAGATCTACTTCGATGAACAACACGATGGTAAGAAGAGCTATGGATTTAATGAGTGAATGTCATAGACCATGATACCGCAGAGGCGGGTCTTTCGTGTGTGCATCAAATATTGCATTGTAAGCCTCGATCATCAAGATATGAGGGTTGTGTACCACCGAAGGGGAATTTGAGTGCAAGTACTAATAAGTCCATGGGAGCGGCTTGGTCATACAGAGGTATGATCGGACCAACTGGAGAGTTGGACTGTTCCAGAGCTCATATTTGCTTAAGGGAGGCCACCAAGTTAAAGGACAAGACCGAGTAAGCGAATATTGCTACCAAGTAAGCTAAGGAGAATAGAAGCGACACGAGCCCTGCAACATGATGGCAGAGGCCATGCATGGGTGTTGTAGTATGTATTTCCATCGACCAAGGAAACTATTCGAAGAACATAGAGGTGTTGAAGCAAAAAGCCGAAAGGGGCAAGGATGCGGCGACGAGTCAAGAGAGACTCGGCTACACAAAATCAAGCGTCGACTAGAATGAGGTGGACTCAAAGGAGTGCCACAATGTCGTAGAGGTGTAGATGCGAGGTGATGGATAGTAGGGCCATGGGCATGACAACGCCATGGTACCGCAAAGGCGAGACTTCCGTGGAATCATTGATCCCTTGCTCTCACAGAGGGAGAGCGCTTGGTCGTGAAAAGGTAGGAGGAGGTGGAGAATGCAGAGGCAATCTCCAAGTACCAAGACAAGGCTGAAGGGCAAAGGCCAGGAAACTTCGTAAGATCGATCCCAACGGGCTTCTTATCCAAATAGCCAAAAGTGGACTCCGAGTCGACGCAATAGTGCTTAACCAAAGAAGTAAGCAATACATGGTGTTGTACCTTTTCTACTCAAAAGAGTAGGCAGTAAAAATAATGGAGAAGATGATACACTCCCAGAGGCAACCAGAACTACTGAAGACTCGCTCCAAGTTGGGCCAATTTACTTTTTTAGGGCAAAACTTCTTGCATTACAAAAGTTTGATGACAGTGAGAAAGCGAATCACAATAGCTAACTCAATTCAAGGAGTGCAAACACTTCAAGGTTTGCAATTTCGACATTTATCGCACGGTACGGGCAGTACATATCGGTCCGCCAGGTTGTCGGTACGCGGACTGCTCGCTACCGGGCAGTTCTGCCAAAAATTGATCGTCGATGGTCGACCGTCGGCAATCGATTAAAGGGAGAAATCGACCATCGGAAGTCAATTGAGCGAGAAAAGGGAAGAAGAAGAGGAAAAAGAAGAAAAAAAAAGAAAAAAGGAGAAAAAGAATACCTATCACCCGTGCACGGTCCTCGCCCATGCGCCGTCGTCGCCCGCAGGTTGCTAGTGCTTTTTCTCCCGCGCAAGGAGAAAGAACTCGGCTACGTCGCCCCTTTTTCTTTTTTAATATTTTACTATATTAATATTATATTATATAATATTATATTATAAAATATTTATATTATATTTTAATATATCGGCGGTACGTACTGTGCGTATCGCCTGATACCGAGATGAACTCGGTACACCGGTACGGACCGGTAAGTCAAACCTTGAAACACTTCGAATGCTTTGGAAGTATGAGTAAAGAGTCGGCGAAGGCTAGTAACCAGCTTGAAGAATAGAGTACAACCCTCAAGGAGAAGGGTGAAATCAAGTAACCTTTGTCTATTCAGCTCTTAAGAGAATGGGCAAAATTAAGTACCCTAGTCCTCTTATTTATCAATAGAGGAGCTCCACAAAGGTTCAAAGACCCTTCGAAGAAACTTAGTCAAAGACAATAGTTGTCAAATCCTCATCAATGGTGATCATTTCTTCCGAGAATAAATTGTCCACTTCATTTCCCAACAGAATGTCAATCGAAAGCGAAAGTGATGCAAACCTACTTGGAGGTGATAACTATATAGAAGAAGAATCAATGGACAAATTTTTCGGAGGAAAGACCTTAAAAACTTCAAAGTGGAGAGGTGATGCTCATTAATGCTCCAACAAGCATCCACCTTTAAGAGGTTTGAGAGACTGGCACATAACAAAGAAGGTTCTTTTCCTTTATCAGAAGCACCTGTAGGAACCAACAAGGATCAACACAACTCAGTCGACCCCACACTAGAGTTAGAGTCATTGGCGAGTTGAAGCAGCGTGGTGGATCAAAGTTCGACTACTCAATAATAGACAGAGAGCAGTTGGGAAGCCAAGCGGCACTTTGTAGCTGGAGTAGAAGATTTAGTAAAGGCGAGGAGATGTAGCGTCCACAAAGGCTTCGACGAGAACATCGAAGGAATAAGTAGGGGAGAATGTTACGGACAAAGCTGTAAACGAGGTGTTTGATATAATACTCATGTATGTTCATGTCTTTTGATTTTGTTCATGCTTTGCACAGCATGTAGAGGGCAGACAATAAACTTGGCAGCCCCATTTTGATTGGCTTGGTGGCCGTTTTAGGCTTGTAAATGCAGATTATGTCATGTGGGGACTTTGGTCTGTGGTGGACCATCTTGGACCCTTTGTCATGTAACCGTTAAGAGCTTGTGAAATCCATGTTTGTAATTTGCATTGCCTATCAAGTGTTTGCCGAAATGATTATTTGTGGATCCCGAGTTAAATGTTTTCTCTAACTCATTTTCTCTTTTGTAGGTCTTAATAGAACATAAGAGGTTTTAGGGAAGCTGACCCTTTGCGGATAAACACATGATGGTGTTGCACGACTTAGACAAGACCAGCTAAGTCCTTGATAGCCCGTTATTCATAGACTTGTGGATCGTCTTTTCCTCCTTGCCTCACCCATAGCATGGATTGGATACATACCAATGGACCAATATGGGTCCCCTGAAATTAAATTCTTTGGGTTGTAGACTTTCAATAGTATGTGCATCATAAGGAAATTTTTTTGAGGCTGAAGCTAGATCACAAGCAATTGGATAATTCAGAGTGAAAGTTCAGCCATCTAAGACAATTTACTTGTTTACTGCCCCCTGGTTTAGTCTTAGTTAAAATTATGGTTTAATTTACAACTGTCTCATTTTTCCTTTGTAATCAATGCAAACAATTTATAGTAGAATGATTTATTCAGTTGAAAAGTATTGATTGTATCACACTTTAAGTTGATTGCCTCAAATGAAAGTCAATAATATGGAACTCTATTTTGCTTGGACTAGTATGTCCTGGGTAATATGGCAAGTCTAAGCATGAACCGGCACATGGACCATCCAAAGCCCCAATTTGTGGTACTCAAGACATAATTAAAAAAAATAAAAGGTTAAAATTCGCCCTCTTCTCCATAGACCCTCGTTGTTGTCCCCCACCATGAAACCTCCGCTCTTCTTGCTATTGCCTACATCTCCTCATTGTCATCTATCGACCTCCGACCTTGGGTAACGCTTTCTCATCTTCTCCTCTTTCTCCATCACTTTCTCTTCTTCCTTTCTTTTCTTCCATCTTCCTCTACCTCCTCTTCTTCCTTCCTCCATGGCCATATGTTCCTTCATCTTCTTCTTACTCTTCGAATCTTCAGCATGTACTAGTGTGGTTGATATGTTCCAATTTGACCATTCCTAGTGTAATGAGGTAAAGACCAAGAAACTAATAAGCTCGTGCTACATTATGTTTTACAATACCTAAAATGCACTTGGAATCTTCCATCTTAAAATAGCATTTCAATTATTGTTTTAGTTGGCTCTCTTGAGATGCATAAAGAAAGCAGTGAATTTAAAGAAACCTTTTACATATTTGTGTAGGAAGAACAAAATTTGAACGAATGGAACATGTAAATTATATTATCACACCATTAGGTACAGGACTAACAGAGACAATTAAGCTAATAAGGGATAATCTGATCATAAACTAACAAAGGATAAGGAGATTCTAAGCATGGGAAACTTGCAAAAATACAAGAATTTTAATTTTCAATAATTGATCTCAATCATGAACGTTCCTACTAACAATTTCTAACATGACTTATTAGAAACAACCAACACATGATCACAAAGGAATCATATATAATGACAAGCTGATGTATGACACATGGAACAACTACTCAGATACCAATATGGCATTGGATGAAAGCACAAATGAGCAAAGAAAATATTCTTTTTCTATAATCTAATAGTTATGCAATAAAAAAGAGAAGATTTTAGATGAGATAAAATGCACATAAAATCAACGGAAAAAAAACATATAAATTAAAACTACAAATTTTCATCTTAGCTCAGGGCTTAATTCTTGAGAATGAAGCCTCACATTCCTAATGTCTTATATGTGAATGATGAAATCACATCATTAGAAACATGACTGCAATTAACTAGTGGAGGAACGAGCTAGGGATTTTATCGAGTCGACTCACGAGTGGGTTCGATCCCATTAGATTTACCTTCGAGGACCAGCTCCACTTGCCAAGCTTGACATAGGCCATAAGATTGTGCGATCTTAAGGCCCATACTGCAAGTTTGACAACCGTGATTTAAACACTTTGTAAAACAAAGTATTTCTAGGAAAGTTAGTCAATAAGTGGTACCCTAACCCAAGGTTTCGAGCAATAGTTACTCCCAAAAGATATCATGAATGCTAAAAAACAGTAGACAATGTACTTATAGTGAACATGATTTGAATAGCAATGTTAAAGAAAATCATAAAATTATCCACAATTAAAACAACGAGAAAATTGTGCATTTATTCGAATGGATTACCTGTTTTGCCATTTCAAAGTTTCCAAATTTTGCATAAGCATTTATGAGTGCCATATAAACATACTTCGTAAATTCAATTCCAGAGTGGTGCATGTCATCACGGTACTGCATGCAGTTCAAAGCTCACTATATTAGCAGAATATCATGAGTGAACAACAATAATTTATGGTAAACATCATAATGGAACCATCACAAACAAATAAATATTTGAAAGAAAAAAAAGATTCAATAAATCTTCAAAATCATGATGAAAACATATTCTAGAAGAATATACATTGGACTTACCCACTCAGCACAGGCCAACCAGGTGGTTTAGGTCCAATACAGGGGTCACAGCTTGGTAACCCCTGTAAACTGGACTTACTGTCCAGTACAGGCCTGATAACAAATCTGTACAGGCAGTAAACATATCGAATAATGACCCTGACCAAACAGACTTACAATGCGTGTACTGGCAGTATGCATGCCCATTACTGACCTCAGCAAGATGGGACTCTTTGGTAGCTTTAATCTGACTCTCTCACTCACTTTTTTCTTCTTCAATTATTCTTTACTCTCCCCTCTAAATCTCTCAATCTTTCTCAAATTCTTCCAAAATCATTTAAGAAAAATCTAGGGGAGGGCTATTTGCTCGAGAAGATTTAAGTCTCGTACCATCACTGGCTGGACTGGTATGTACTGGTTGGTACCAGTACATTGACACACCCTAGTACATACCAGTGTTTCGAAGATGAAGAAGTAGAAGAAGGCACAGTGGAGGAGGAAAAAGGAAGAGTAACAAAGAAGAGGAGATGGTGGAGGAAAAGGACGAAGGAGGAAGAAGAAGCAAGAAGGAAAGGCAATGGAGGAAGTACTGGAGAAGGAAGAAAAAGGAAGACGAGAAGGATGAGAAGAGGAGGAATAGTAGGACAACGGTGAGAAGGCTTGCAGATGACAACAGTGGTGTCGCAAGAAGAGAGCTCAAGAACAGCAGCGGCGAGAAGAGGAATCATGAATCACTGTTTTATATATATTTTTCATGAGTTGTACCAACCACCTGAAACGAGAGACCAGGATGTCCCACGGCCCTTTTTGTACAGGTTTGAGTGGTACAACAGTCTTACTATTGATTTTATTTACCAATAAAATATGAGAAAGAACACTAAAGTAGGTTTTTTTCTAGCCAATTTTTTGATCTTTTTTGGACAGTGGTGTACAACATCCATCAGCTAGAATGCATCAGCCAGTATGCCAGCACATACAGGACCTGTACTGGTCCAAGGTTGGACCCATATAGGTCCGATACACAAAGTTGAATCCATGCTCCAAACATAATCTTATATGAATAATGTCATTTGGTTTTGACCAACAATCTCTAGATCCTACTTTAACTTCCAAAATGCTAAATCAGCAAGAAATCTAGACAACAAAATGGAAAACAATGTTTTTAAGAGAATTATAGAAGGACAAACATTAATACAGATAACTAATGAAGACTGCTCCAACTAGATGCAGCAATTGACATTGAAATGCATAGACATAAAAGACAATGAATTATAACAAAAAACAATTAGAAGGATCTGTGGACTCATCATTACAGTATGTTCTCATAGTTCCTGCTTAGAACTCTGTCATGAAAGTTTTCTCTCTTTTTAACTCTTCTTTACCCTTTTTTCCAATAGCATCACTGCAGCCTTATTCTCCTCGAGCCTGCAATAGTTTCTCTCATGGTAATCAGAACCGGACCAAACCAGGGTGGTCGGACTGGAAAAACTGGGAACCACGATAATTAGCACAAATGTTTATGTCGATATGTTCATAATGTTAGTTGATATTATCGTTTCCTCATTTTTTATATAGTTTTTATTTACTCTTAATATTTTAGATTTTATTATATAATTTTAAAGTATTTAATATAATCTAAAATATTATTAAATTAAACATATGGTCCAACCAATTGACCCACTGGATCGACCAGTAACCCAATGCTTGACCGTGTCGCTCCTAGTCCAGTTCTGATAACTATGGTTTCTCTCTTGCACACACACACTAACACAATAGAATTATCAAGTGGACCAAACAGCAGAATGCACTATGAATTATCGCACAGTTTTCTCCAGAAACTGATAGCATAATTTCATCAGGTTAAACATAATGTGCTGTCACCTGCTTAAATTTTAAGATGAGAAATAAGACACCTGTCCATTGATATCTTAAAAAGAATCTCAAACCCCATTTTGAGTTCACATAAAGAAAGCTAGACAGTGCAGTTGCATATCTTCAAACTTCTAGTTTGAAATTTCACTTTGGAGAAAATCATTATTGCATCATCACACACAATCATTTCCTAACATATCAATGTCATATATTACAAACAATTTCAATATTAAACTGAAAATGTCAACATCAAGTCCATCACAATGTCCTAGTATCCTTCCAACAATTAAGATTGTAATTCACAAGCCAAAAAGCAACCAAACTCAAAGGACTAGGTGCATCTAGGTTGATAAAGAGTAAATAGTGCTCAACTACACTCATTATTGAATAACAACCCACAACTAAACTGGTTGCTGAGAAGCAAAGCAAAACATCCCAGAGTATTTCAATTAAATGAAATATTTGAAAAAAAATTACTTTTCAGTGCAATTGAAAATGACATATAAGACAGATCTCTCTCTCTCTCTCTCTCTCTCTCTCTCTCTCTCTCTCTCTCTCTCATCTACTCTTATAGATGAGAAGTTTGTCTCCAATCAAACATGAGGAGTCGGTTTCTTATCATCTTTCTACCTTGGATCCAGCAATCTCAAATTGGCCCCAAGAACCTTGAAAAGCAAAAAATAATGATGATCAAACATGTACCAAAGAAAAGAATATGAATAAAAAGTAGGGTTCACGCTATGCAGAGGAGATTGACACCACACCAACATACTGAATGCACATTTACAAACACCCTAGATATTTTGAAAGTCAGCTCCAGCATTAGTCTCTCAGTCATGTATTAGTCTTTGCTAAACATGATTTATGCAGTCTAATCTATGATACTTGGTCTGAGTTTAGTAATGACATGGGTCAAGGTTTTACGTACCGGTCCGTACTAGTGTACCAACATTTTGTCGGTACCAATATGGTACTGGTACCGGGTGGTATGCACAGTGAGTACCGCCCGGTATAATAAATATTTTATAATTTTTCATAATATAATATAATATAATATAATATTAAAATATTAAATATATTAAAAAATCAAATAAAGGGGCAACGTCGCCTCGATCTCTTGCGGGCGGCGAGGGCTGTGAGCGACCCGCGTGCGTGCGAGCAGAGAGGGCGGCGAGGGCTCGCAGGCGACCCGCGTGCAGGCGGGCGAGGTACTTCTTCTCCTCTTCTTTTTCTTTCTTCTTTTCCACTTCTTCTTCCTCTTCCCATTTTTCTTCCTTAATCGACCACCAACGATCGATTTCTCCCTTAATCGACCGTCGACGGCTGATTAGCGGTACCGCCCGATAGCGGCCGATCCACGTACTGGTCAGCTACCGGACCGGTACGTACCGGGCGGTATGGGCCTTACCACTCGGTAAGGAAAACCTTGGCATGGATCACATGGAATGGTCAAATTCTGCACTGTCCAAATTCTCAGTCACCTCATCACCATGCCCATTACATTTTTACCACAATATATCATTATCACTACAGATGTATCTATCATACTAGTAAAGGGTCCATGACTCGAGCCTTAATTTTAAGAATTAGAATCATCAGTCCTGAATATTGTACAAACACTATTCTTATTGAAATCTTAGAATCCCAAATAAATTACGAGAAGTCAAATCAATATTGACGAGGCTATAAACATAAAGCCAAATATATGCTATTGGTTTAGACCTTGGCATAGATAACAATAAATTAGGATATGTAGGCACCATGTTTAATGGGTAACTAGAGGCTTATTAATGCGTATTTAGGTACCAAATTTTATTTATATACTAATAAATTAGGATAAAATCCCTTGGGTTTAACCAAGATTCACCGTATCGATCCGTACCGACGTATCAAGTTTTTCTCTGTATGGTACGGTACCCAGTACCGAGAGGTACGTATAGTGCATACGCTTGATATAATATAATATAATATAATTTTTTTAATATAATATACTATTAATATTAATATATATATATATTAAAGAAGAAAACAAAAAGGGGGCGACGTTGCCTCGTTCCTTCTCCCCGCGTGGGCAGAAGGAATCGCCTGCCGACGAAGAATCGCCCACCGGCGATGTATCACGCAGGTGATGGATCACGTGGGCGACGAACCGCGCTAGGGAACCGGGGAAGAGCAATGCGTGCGAGGTATTTTTCTCCCTCTTCTTCTCATTCTTCTTCTTTCTCCCGAAATCGACAGCCGACGATTCGGCGATACCGCCCAGTAGCGGGCGGTCCGCGTATAGGTCAGCTGGCGGACCGATACGTACCGCTTGGTACGAGGCCTTAGCGCTCGATAAGGCAATCCTTGGGTTTAACGACATGTATTGATATTATATATATACGTTACACGAACTGTACATATCAATCCAACCAAAGACCAATACTTCGGTATGATAGGGCGAACCATGATTGTTAGTTGCCCGAGTATGTCTAGTTCAAACCAATTCAAATTCCCTTATCAGAGAATGTCTTCTTCGGACATTTATTAGCCATAAAAAACAACTTATCCTTCCCATGTTTCATCTTAAAGAAGAAGACCATCAAAGGCATACCATATTCTCTCACTTTCTAGAAGGGGCTTCCCCTATTTGTATTCTTGGGTATGCTTGATTCAAAATCAACTCAAGTTCCTTTGTTTTTGTATTTAAAAGTCTCTATCACCAATGAATACCACATTGGTATTATCCATTGTGAGTACCTTCAACAAATCAATAATGTAATCATCTCACTCTTTCCTTGTAAAGTACTCAAACTGCCCAACATTCTGGCTTAAGAAAGCAAGGAAGATAAGTGAACTTCTGATAATTTTTTCTTCAAACATAAGTGTAATAGATAGTCAAACGGAAATGCCTGATCCACCTCTTACTCTCCTCTTTCATTCATTAGTTTATTCAAGGCACTGAAAATTTCTCTCTTTGCTATATACCTCTATTTTCTGATTTAGTATTGACAAGGTTCCTTTTGTTTGTAGTTTCTGTTAAAATGATCTCACAGCAACTTGATAATGTTTTTTAAGTTTATCACACTAGCTGCAGACAAGTATTGATTTTGAGGACTAGCAGTTGGGGCATAAGTAACTATATGATAAAGGCTCAACCGATCCAAACAAGTAAATGATCCACTGTGTCTCTCCAATAGACAACAATAAATATAATTTTAGTATCTAAGAAGAAGGTTTTCACTCTGACAATCCTGTGCTATTATCACACTAGTAACAAAGGTCTGAGCCAGCTGAAACAAGTCAAATTTGGTACCCTGCTTTATCAAAATACTCTGGACACAAATGCCATATGCCTATACTATGCCAGAAAAGTAATAGTCCCTTGACATTGATCAGCATAGCTAGTAATCATATAATATGCCTTTTCTATGTCCAAAAATATAAAATATAAATATCCATACTTCTCCCCAAAAATTTTGAACACTAGCATTAGCAATAGAGATTTTCACCGTGCCATTGCCATTAATTACTCAAACATGTAAGAATAAAAGAAAAAGGCAACCAATGCACAGCACAAGGCTCCATTAATACAACGTCTAGGAGGGTCAATGCAAGCCTTTAAGAGGTTGTTTTTGTGAGTCGAGCTTTGCTCACCTAGGTCACAAAAAAACAACTTTATTATAGAACCAAGGCTCTCTCTCCCTCTTGGACATGTCAAAATCCTCCACAAAAGGGACACAATTTGAGTTTATCATATTCTACAAGTTAAGATTAGACATACAAATTTATGGTCAATGCAAATGCATCGGAAAAAGCTAAATAACTGAAACAAAGAAGTAGAAGAAACAATCTACAGTGGGATTCAAGATCCATGAATCTGAAACAAATAATATGCATGGTCCATTGCAATGACACAATAACAGATACAATGCAGTCTGATATATACTAACCTTGACAATATCCTCTTCACATTTGCAGTTAGCTATCAAATAACTAAAAGTCTTGGAATCTGGTTTTATATCTGCATCTTCCATTTGTTTGAGAACCTTAAGTGCTCCATAATTATTTTGCTACATATACGGAAAAAAAGAAAGACATAAGAGACCAAGATAGACATTAAAAAAAGAGGGTATTATTTTAAGAGATATCCAGGTTCAAAGGAACAAATTTGTATCATGAGACAGACACATCTTTCTTACATTATAAATTTCATGTTTACAGAAGCGGTGATACGATATAAAAAAGAGCAATCCAATGGCAAAACCACCAAAGTATTCATAGCAAAGATATCCATTATACAAAAGACCAAGGTAATGCCAGACTTCACTGAAGAACCACTAGGTTACTTGGTCAAGAAGCAAATGGATCAAGAAGATACCAGCCATAAAAAGTAGCATCGATGCAACCTAGCTTGGTTTTAGCCTTTTAGGAGTAAGAAGTAATGTTTTCTATTGTACTTTTTAAGTTTTATCTACTTACATATGTATTAGGTTCAAATACCAGTTGAACTATCAAGTATCATCCAGTATTTGCTAGTATGATCAAGGATGGGAACTGGAACATACAGCTCAACAACAGTCCATGATTTTCAGTGAATTGGTAAGTACAGATCAGTGTCCCAGCCAGTATACCTATACTGAACCAATGCTAGCATTAAAAGAACTTTTTGAACTTTTACAACCAGACCATTCATAATGTTTCTTTTGTCTAGGCCTTTCTTGGTCACTCTCTTCACGTGGAGGATCCACATTTGTATTGAAAAAGGTTCTAAAATGGTTCTTTAGCTGCTCCATGTTGATTGAATAACTAACTGCATTCTCATATAAGAGCTTTTAGACAAGTTGCATGGTTTTTCAATTAAAAATACACAAATTGTTATATGAACACATGTAAAAATGGGCAAAGAGAATTTTTTTTTTCAAATGCTTGGAATATTCATTTGTGCACTTAGTTTTTTAGCAAATTCCATGGCTTTCTACAGTTTGCATGAGTTTTACATAGTAATAGAAATAGACTATTAATTATAGATACAGTGGTTTGGACAATTTTGCTTCGTCTTACAAAGAACAATGACAAAACAAAAAAATAAGTACTTACCTCTCTAAAATACCCAGCCATGATAATATTATACAAGCTTGTAGTAGGCATTTTGTTCATCCCTTTCGCATATGCTAGCAGATTGTAAGCACCTTCAAACTGGTTATAGAGAAAAGTTCCGCTAAGTATCAACATTTAACAGCAACAAGATGGATATTCACAATACAACAACCACAGATAATGTCCACAGAACACAGTATGAGTTTATTCATACCATTAAAAACTACCTTTCATTAGATTAGCCACAATACTTCCTAATCAATGTGAATTACTTGAAAAATCATATTTGACATGCATGATATTGACCAGAACATAAGACTAATAGCCTTGCAGTTTTCACTGATAAGGGTATAAATCTAGACAACCAATGTTGCCAATGAGACTCCAAAGTGTCAGGAAAATTATGTGCTTTATAGTATTGAAATGAAATAAGACACGTAGCTTTTGGTGGGTATTATATCAATGAAGGCAACTATACATCATATGTGAGAAAACACATCAAAGCAAGGATTAAAAGTTTGACCTTACTACTTGGTACAGACAAGTTTTGACAGTCCAATCCAGAAACCAAACTTACCAAGTGGTGACCTTGCTGCACTAGGTTTATTGGATAGTAAGCTGACTGTTACCAATTTGCATTAAATGGTATGCCTATCGTCATTTACTAGTATCCATTTTAACATTATTGGTTTGTATTGTAGATGGAGAAATCTGCAATATTCTAGCAGCCTCACTTTTGCTTGTGTTTTAACTCCAGTCATTATCACTCAAATGAAACCAGGCCAAACAACCTCATTTCCCCATATTATTGAGGGGATTGCAACCAACAAAATGTCAACTATCACAACTCCTAGGAATCCCCTACGTAGCACGAGGATGGGAGATTCAGATATTGGAGGAAGGGTGGTAAGTAGTATTAAGTGAAACCTATTGTGTCGTTCGTTGCAAGTGCCAGGTGATCATTATGCATCATCCATCGACGACTGCTCGCACTCACAAGAGTGCTTAGTTGCGTAACAAAAGTTCAGTTGCCTTTATTTGCTTGTGAGATCCAAAATTCAAGTACCTTATACTACTTCCATTGTACTATAGCATACCACCCGATACGGGTGATATGTATTGGTCTGACGGGGGATCAGTATGCGGACTGTCTCGTACCAAGCGATACATGTTGCATGGCCCCATATCAGGTAAAATAGGATCTATACCGATCAAAATGGTCGAAATCCGATCATTACCAACCTGTACCGATCATATTTCGACCGATACTAATCAAAGGCGGAGATTGCTATGTTTTAAATGGTCAGTTTGACACAGTTTGAACTATAAAGAGTTTTTAAACCATTTCCTTCCCCTCTTTCAACCCATTTCACTCGCTCATATTTCTCTCGCAGTCTCACATTCTCACTCTTAAACTCAACAAAGTTGTGATTTGTGAATTGGATCAAATTTGGAAGGATTAACACTTAAGTTAGAGGAAAAACACTTTAATCAATAGGTATATATTCTCTTTCTAGATTTTATTGATTTATGATATGATTAAGCCAATTCTATGTGGTTAATGTCTAATATATTGTTTGACATGTTTTTTATGATAGAATAACATTAATTAAGGAGTAATTATGGGCCTTAATGTTGTGAATAGTGTGCTTAATGCTGAGTTTTTCAAAACTAAACACTTAATAGGTGGGTCAAATCTTTGTATCTCATGCATATTAAGGTTATTTACATGTTTGCGATAGTATAATAGGTTTAATTAAATTTTAATTAAGTTTTTTAACGCTTTGATTAGTGGTTTTAATGATGATTTAATCAAAATTTGACCCAAATATATTCAATGTCTTTAATACTTGTTATGGTCTTTGATATGTTTATAATGATGAACAAAGACTAACTAGGAATTAATTAATTGTGTTAATGCTATGATTAGTGCATTTAATTACAATGGTATTGAAATTTGACCCATATTAGGTCAATTAAATGTTTTTAATCCTATTAGAGTGTTTGACATGTTTATACTATTGAAAGAGGAATAATTAAAGAGTAATTAACTATGTTAATGGTGTGATTAGTGTTTTTTAATGTGATTTCATCGTAATGTAACCTATATTATCAAATTTATGTATTTAATGTCGATTAGGGTGTTTAACATATTAATAGTAGTAAAAAAAGAGTTAATTAGTTAATTAGGGTTTAATTAAGTTTGTTTAATGCTGTAATTAGTGTATTTAATGATAAATTTATCGTTATTTGACCCTTTATTGGGTCAATTTCATATATTTAATAATTAGTAGAGTATTTGACATGTTTATTGTGGTAAAAATGGCAAATTAGGGTAATTAATATTTTTAATGTTATGATTAGTGTATTTAATTATGAACTCATCATAAGTTAGCCTATATTGAGTGAATTCCATGTATTTAATACTGAATAGGTTGATTGACATGTTTATAATGACAAAGTAGGGTTCATTACATACAATCACACCTTATTATTTCAAATTAGCACGAACACAACTTATTTGATTCAATTTTGTTAGAAATATGACACCAAGCTAGACGGGAATCATCATCATTGGCAATGGATTTATTGTGACTACATCGACAAGGGTAGAGGAATCACTTGAGTGAAGATGCATTTGACCGATGGGTTCCGATATTACAAAATGCAAAAATGTTCCAACGAGGGTTCGTAAATTATTTCAAGATAAATTACAAAAGGCAAGGGAAGATACAATGAAAAAAAGGAAAGAGCTAAAAAAGAATACTACAGGGTTATGTAAGAACCAAATTATGACAAATATGAGGATCATGACGATGATATCAACCCGAATCTCAAAGCTGGTATTCGTGCATCACTGAAGCATTGGTACTTGTACAAGGAAGCAATGAGGCATCGACAACCTGACTTACAATGAGAGCATGCAGGTGGTAATGGGTCTGTGCTAAGGATTCCATAGGTCGGCCAACATAAGATAGCCAGCAGCCCCTCCTTGTTAGTTAAGTCAGATCGGTAGCATGAGACAAGGTGGAATCTATGATTTTATCAAATTACTTGGCAAGAGGTCAGTATCAAATATTATTGATATTGATCTGCAAGCCTATCCTCCACAAATAACAAAGCAGACATGGATTGACAATGCATATACAAAAGAAAAGAAGCGATATCGGGAAGGTAATTGCAAAATGGTTCAACTTCCACAAGAGTCTAGACATAGGCCAAGGTATATATTATCAACGCATGATCTCCTTTATTCAAAAAGCTAATAGGGGAAGAGATCCATGGCATAAATTTAGATGATGATGTAGCAGAACTAAAGGATTGGATCAAATCCTTGAAGAGGTAATGGAACGAATATGAGTTGACACTAATGTGTGACAATTGGATAGTGCCAACAAGAATGAGTATCATCATTTTCTTGTGTATTGCAACAAACGAGTGGTTTTTCATAAGTCTAGTTAATGCTTCCGATAAGATTCAAGATGCAAACTATACTGAAAACTTGATGGACACTATAATGAAAAAGATCAACTTGCAGTACATTGTCTAGATAGTCACTGACAATGGTGTGATACTTTGATCCGATGTCACTTAGTTTGTTGTAAATTTCGTTATCTTAAACTCAATACAACTAAAAAAACAAGCCTTAAGACAATGGTCACCTCACAAGAGTGATCCAATTCTAGGTATTCGAGATCAAGCAATGGAAAAAAGATGAAAAAGACTATTTTTTCTCCCAGTAGTGGAACCATTTTATGTTGTCCTCTATAAGGTCAATATGGACAAGCATCCTCAAATGTCGTCTTAGACATATGCTAAATACAATAAAAGAGGTTAAGAAAACATTTATAAATTATTTTAAAGTCAATCACTATTTACAGATCATTGATCACAACATCGAAATTCATATGAACCAAAACATCCATAATGTAGGTAAATTAATATTCAATGTAATTTAATTCATGATTTTTTAATGTTTAAAATTTTTTACTAATGAAATTATTTGTCGTGCAGCGTATTATTAAAATTTAGTCATTCAATTTCGAAATAATCTTGGAAAGCAATCAAATTTATTGTAGCCAATAAGAAATTTATATATCAAATCTTGCTAAAAAATACTGATGCAACTGATGTTATTGCTAAGATTATAAACTACATTATGGATCTTAGTAAAGCTTTGCTAGGATTATAAACTATATTGGTTCTGCTAATAAAGTCATTTATATCTTTTTGCAGTCGAGTGGTGGCTAGAATTTAGAGGGGATGCATCAAATTTAAGGAAGGTTGTCTGTGTACTTTCGCAGGCGACGACATCTAGTAGTTGCAAATGTAACTGGTCAACATTCACAATGATTCACACAAAGGTCCACAACAAACTATCATATAGACGATTGGAGAAACTAGTATATATCCACTGCAACATGCGACTAAGGTGCAGTGTGCCAAGCTGGATAAGTAGCCAGAGGAACCATAGATTTTTAATCTCATCGACCTCCAATACTACAACGAAGATTCACAGCCGATATTAGAGTGGGTCAAAGCAACAGAGAACCAAGAGGATCCTTTACTTGATGAGGTAGGAGATCGTCCATGTCCTTTACGTTTTATCACCGCGGCAATAGAGAAGAGGAAGACCATCCCTAGTAGGAGGAAGATCCCCCTTAGTCATAACATGGCAAAAGGAGCCGGACAACATCAAATCAAACTACTTGAGGAACTAAAGACACCCAACCATCACAATCGCCCGCTCAACGTACAAAGGCAAAGGCAAAGGGGAAGGCATTAGCATCAGCCGCACTGTTAACAGAATCGAGTCGTGTGACAAGACACCTCAACCATATTCAGCAACCCTCACGATCTAGAGGCATGGTAGCGATGTGAACAGTAGTACCTGGATCGATGATAGCGATGACGACAGGGAGTCGATGGTCACATCCAAACAATTTAAGATTGGTGAAAGAAACAACAAGAAGTATTTTACGCATGCCACCCACGATTCAGATCATGGAGCTGGACAAGGTACTGGTCAAGTTTATACATGAAACGAGAACGGGAAGGCAGTGAATACTTTTGAGCAGATGCGACAAAACCTACATGGCGTAGACATAAAGAAAAGCTCATCGTATTCACAGTCATCATATCATGAAAAATCTTACAGCCAATAACAATACAGTGATAGTTGATCATTCTTCTCCAAGTTAAAGTATGATGATCAATCTTATGATATAAAGCAACAAATCAGTGGCAAAAGTAGAAGTCTCGACATTCTCTATGCTCCACATCAAAACATGTCATAATCATAGTGGCCTCTAGAGCTGCCTCAGACACGTGTGGTTCACGACGATCATACTACAACCATCACCACATTAATGCACTAATGGTATTCGGTGTATCAATATACTATGTCAAAGGATCAATTTTAGGATTCGGTCCAATAAACATATCAAATTAATATACATGTACATAGGAGCATGGACCCCAATCCATCGCCCATGGAGCCCCACCATTCATTTTTGTGGTAGAACCAAGTATATCCATCGATTGATTACTTAATTCATATGAATCTTAAATTTTAAATTATTTAAAAAATAATCTAACAATTCAAATCATTTATTTATAGATAATTCAACATCAATGGAAGGACGATCCGAAACGTATTATAAAGATACTCCTCAAAGCCCGAAATGGATATATGTCACTATTTTTTTCTAATTTAGATTATTTTGCTAAAATTATACTAAATTTATATTGATTTACAACTTAAAAACCCTAATCTAACTTTTTTCTACTTTTTGAGAATTTTTGGATCTATTTTCAATAAGTTTTCCATGTTGTAGTATATGTCGTCGTACCGACACATAATATGTCAGTACGAATCGATATGTATTATATCTATGGCTGATTGGTACATTGGTACGGACCGAAAAGACAAACCCTACCTTATAGACTGGCCCACGGTAGTTTGCTAAGTCCTTTGCTCATCAACTTTTGTTTCATACAAGGTCGAAGGTAGGTTGATTCACTTTTCTCAGGTGTAACTTGGAGTCCCACAACTTGGCAAAACCATTAAGTCTGTGACAACATGGCGTTGTCCAGCTCCTCCAACTCCTCTTCCTCCTCTGCCTTGATCTCTTTCATTCCCCGCATCCTCTCTCACATTTATGCTTGTAGTAATCTGACTCTTACCAACCAGTATTAATCTGTACTAATACTTATGGCACTGACACCATACAGGTCCATCTGCCAATTGGTATTTGTACCAAACAAATTTAATTTTAATCCTTGAATCAAAGTACAAGCTGAATCATCTTCTCTGGATACAATGACCAAACAGAAAATAAAAGTTTGACAAGCATCTGACTAGCCAGGCCAAAAGGAGCAGAGACTACTTAATGTGGGAGTCCAAGTACTAATGACCTCAGGTAATGCTTGTCACTTTCTATTCCATAGACCAATGCCATTGCTGTAACCAATCCCATGAGTGGTCAATAGCAATTTACTAGCTGATCTACAATCTATTTAATAAAACATGCAGCAACCTGACTATCATATGTTGCTTCATCTAGTATTAAAAGTCCACCTAAATAGCAACATTACCAATCTACACAAGTATTCATCTACACAAAAGAATAATAATAATAAAATTCCTTGTAGCAACAACCATGGAAATAGTTGGATTGATCCTGTAAAGCATATCATTATGAGCATTTATAAGCTTGCAAGATAGACCGAGGCAGTTTCAAATACTATAGTACACCAACTACCACATCCATACCCAGCTCATACTGACATATCATATTATATGGGTACACCAAGGCATACTATCCCTATTGGTACATATCGGTGCAGTGAGATTCCAGTCAAAACACCTCATTGCGAACTACATGCTTTAGCAGGAATTTTGTTATTTTCTTGCTAACCTTCTTTACATTCAATTTACTATAAATAAAAGGTAGCATAACACACAAGGCTCCACCAACTTGAAGTGTGGGGAGTGTCACATATGCAACCTTTACCCCACAAACAGAGAAGCCATTTGTGACTCAAAAACTTAGAGGCCTAGGTCATATAGCAGTAACCTTATTGTTAACAAAGCAACACCTCCTATTTTGCTCTAGCTCATCATTCAGTCCTGATTAAAGCAACAATTACCATACTGCCCATATGAAACGACCAGTATGCAACGATTGGAGGACTGGCCCAAACTGTTTGGTGCAGTTTGGCGCAGTCGAAATTCAACTGTTACCTCACATACTGTTTGGTGAGCCCTACCAGTCGGAATGCCTCACATACTGTTTGGTGCAGTCGAAATTCAACTGTTACCAATCTGGTCGATAGCAATCAAATTCCAACCAATACTGGGCTGAAATTTAACATCTCTGTCCCTAATGGTCAATTTGACCATTTGCATCTCTTTTGGGCTTATAAAAGCCTCTCCCTACCCCTATGTTGTTCACATCACTTGGGGTGGAGCATAGACAGTAGAATAGTTCTTTATGTATGCCACCGAGAATTCAAATCATGGAGCTCGAGGATCCACACGTCTCATTTACTGTCTAAAGGATAGAAGAAAGAGCATGTAATCGATGATGTTGGACAGATGCAACAGGGCCTCTATCATGTGAATATTGGTAGAAGCTTTTGGTTTTTATAGCCTTCATATTATGAGGGATCTTATGGCCAGCAGATACAAGGTAAGTGATGATAAAATTTTTTCGAGTTTGATCATTCTTACGCCATCAAGCGACACATCAATAATGATAGTCAGTTCCAATGCACTCCAACCTCCACAGGCCTATATGCCACGATCATTCTTGCATCAGGAATCTCCTAGAAAACTAGTTAATGACGATAGGCAATGACTCTTATCAGTGTATCGAGTTTATCTCAGTACAGTACAGTACCAGGTATCGAGCGATACACACAGTGCATACCGCTCGGAACATTATAATACAATATAATAATTTGTATAATATAATATTCATATAATATAATATATATTCTAAAAAAATAAAAAAGTTGGCGACGTCGCCTCGATCCTTCTCCCCGAGTGGGGAGAAGGAATCGCCCGAGCGACCCGCGAGCGGCGGACCACGCGGGGGAACCGGTGAAGAGCAGCGCACGAGGTATTTTTCTCCTCTTCTTCTTCTTCTCCCTATTCTCCTTTTTCTTGTTTCTCCCTCAATCGACCGCCGACGATTGAAATCGATCGTCGACGACCGATTTAGGCGGTGTCAGCTAGCGGACCGATACGTATCGCCCGATACGGGGCCTTACCGCTTGGTAAGGCAAACCTTGGTATCAATAATACACGGTTTACCATGACAATACGAGTATTTTCAAGATTGGGTCCGATAAATCTATCATATCGATATACTAACTTCAAAGGATT
Organism: Ensete ventricosum; assembly: GCA_029747655.1. NCBI lineage: Eukaryota > Viridiplantae > Streptophyta > Magnoliopsida > Zingiberales > Musaceae > Ensete > Ensete ventricosum. The sequence continues at coordinate 19,100,181 of JAQQAF010000003.1, read as the reverse complement.
GAGGGACCTGATCCATTAATTGTGGAGTCTCGTCATTCAATTTAGTGATGGAAACAACTATATGTTAATGTTATCTTGATAGTTTATTTTGCTCAAATATTAGAGGTTTGACACCTAATCCAACATCACAACTCTCTTTTTTTATTAAAGTGATTCAAGATCGATGAAAGCAACTTTCTTCGATGGAGGACCGTGCGACAAAGCTAATAGATCTGAAAATATTATAATTTCAATTTTCACTTATGGCTTAGATATACATTACTCTTATTTAAACTTACAAATTAAGCGAAAAAACCCTTAAATGTGTTTTTTTTTCTTCAATTTAAATTGATTTACTAGTATGTACTGATGTACAAACGTACAACACATAAGTACCAACCAGCATATACCGGTTTGGTCGAAGAACGATAAAAAAAAACTTGGTCCATATGAGATAGTAAACCTTGGACTAAAGAGAAATAAAAGAGAGTTTAGTTAAGAATAATTCCCATATCTTTTTTACTTCTTATAGTGTGGATTAATAGAGAAGAAAAATAACATACCTATTTCTGACAAGAAACCAGCATGTGACTTCCAAGGTTGACTAGTCTAAATTTTGGGAGACTAGAAAGATAAAAATATATATTAACTCTGAGGAACATGCGACTCCAAAACCACCCAAAGTTAAAATTTGAATGCCTTTGCATCTCATATGCTGTAACTTTTAGGTTTTAGTTATAAACTAATTTCCTTGACATGCAATGTGCCAGCTTTACATGTAATGATTTTTCAAATAACATATAGGCTATATCAACAATAAGCAAGAAGAGAACCTGAAAATGATTTTCCTATGAAAATAGTTTCTTATCCATGCAAAGAACAGTTGTTCGTTATTTTCGACAAATATTCCACGGCACAGAATAAATAGTATGCCCATGTTGAAGACAAGACAACAATAAGTTACTAAGGAAGAAAAAGTATTCAGGTAAGATTTGGCATCAGTCTTTTTTTGTGAAAGCAAAAAAACACTAAGCTACAAAACATGTTTATGACGACTTCCCTTCATGATCGCACAAAATTATAATTTTCAGTTTTTTTTTCAAAATTGAAACTTCATCCTTCAAAAGATTTCAGAAACACAACAAGAAACAAGACAAACAAACAAGAATTTGTTTTCCCAATTATTACTTCATCTTTGATAACCATATTTTCTCCAGAAAACCAAAAAGGGGCAAAAATTCTGTTTTGGTAAAAAAGACTGAATCAAGAAGGGACTAAGCAATGAAGAGTATCCAGGTACTAAAATTACACTAACATACATCTTTCATCTTCACAAACAGGCTTATCATGCTCTCGAAGGTGTCTCCTTTTGGTGTCAAGTTATGTTGCCGCATCATTGAATAGACTGGATGAACCTAAATCAAGAAAAATTTCAACCTCAACAACTGTAGGTGACCAGGAAAAAAAAAGATAGGGTCATATAGGCAAAAGAATAACCAGTAGAAAAAATTAAAATCAAACTCAATATCATACATAAATGCAACAAAATAAAAGTAAGTTAAATATTTTTCAATTAGGATAGATGCTTTATGTGCTGTACAATGGAAGAGAATCCTAACTAGTGCTCTTCTAACTCAGCAAGTAACATAGTTCAGATTCCGAAACTAAAATGATGGACAACAGCATCAAAGACACTGTATTCAGTTTTAATAAATTTAAATGATGCAAGCTGATATTAGAATATTTCCTAATTCACCACATGTCAATTATCTTCAGTTCTTGCCAACATTAGTAACATTTTTTTTCAATTATGAAGATTAGATGAAAGGCTTCACCCAATCAAAAAAGAGAAGCCCCACAAAGTTTTCCAGAAAAAAAAAAGGAAAAAATAGAAAAAGGAAAGTAAGACTTCCTCTTCTACTTATGCCATCTAGGATTATGAAAAGTGAGTTTTGGCCTTCAAGTATTTATTTTTCCCCCTTTGGAAATTTGAACTGAAGAATCCTTTTCATCTCCAGCTCTTTGTACATTTTTTCCCCATGTCATTCCGATTACTACCTACTTTTTATTATTTTACCTAAAAATTGTGGCATCACATTGTTGAGTTATATTACGAGATTACTTTTTAAATCAAATTGTTCTTAGTTACCAGTATCTTTCAATTTAGAAACCATTCCAGATTAAGATCTGGATGTTGGTATGATTGTTATGTTTGTTATAGCATAAAGACCAATCAGTTTATTTGGCAGGATTAGGAATATCATTAATATCATGTAAGATTGTTGGAAAGTAAGCGGTGTAGAATTGATGCCCAAAATTATGAAATGTGGTTGAAGTACCATAATTTTGAACCAAAGCCTACATTGTGAAGCTTAATAAATTGACAAGAATTCAGTTATTCCACCATCTGAAGGCCTTGGGGTCGGTTTATATTTGTGTATAGCCCAAGGTTTTCCTTACCGAGAAGTAAGGCCCGTACCGCCTGGTATGTACCGGTCCGGCAACTAACCAGTACGTGGACCGGCTGCTACCGGCAGTACCACTAAACTCGATCGTCGACGGTCGATTTCAGCTATCGGCGGTCGATTTCGGCCGTCGGCGGTCGATTAAGGGAGAAATTGACCGTCAGCGGTCGATTTAGGAAGAAAAAGGGAAGAGGAAGAAGAAGAAGAAGGAGAGGAAAAGAAGAAAGAAGAGTAGAAGAAGAAATACCTCACCCGCGCGCCCTCGCCGCCCGAGGGCGAATTTTCTCCCCGCGGGAGGAGAGAGATCGAGCCGACGTCGATATTTTTAATATTTTTAATATTATATAATATAATATTATATTATAAAAAGACATAAAATATTTATTATACCGAGCAGTATGCATTATGCATACCGCCCGATACGGGTATGTACCAACAAAATGTTGGTACATTGGTACAGACCGGTACGTAAAACCTTGGTACAGCCAACTGCCAAGATACATATATCAAAGAAAATTCTGAATTCGAAGCTAACTCATCTAATAACTGTATCAAAAAATTCAAATCCAAACTTGACCTACCTGATATGGGTAAAGAGAGCCAATTTGTTTAAACTCCATCAATAAATAGGTCATTTGTTTCAAGTCAATGATGACACGACCAACATGAATTGACACACTTGCACAATCCAAACTCGAATTGGTAAATTCAGATTGACCAAGTAATGACACGATTAAACCATGTAATATTCATAAATACCAATAACATAGTTAACACAAAAATGAAAATGGCATATCTATCACATTTAAGATTATTATCAATTGCCCTAATTGGCTTCAGTCAGTTCAAATTTGTAAACCTGAATCAGACCCTTTTAATGATTTTGTTGCTCCTGTTAAACCTTTTATGACTGAAATTCATATAAGCCAAAGCAACCTGCTTATATTACATCAAGGTTGGCCAGGCAACAATTGCCACTCCTAATGGTAGTTATGTTTATTTCCTCGACTGTTGAGAGACAAGGACCTTTGCTCACAATATAGGCCTCTCAACTTAGCTGAACTGTCATACAAACTGGCAATTACCATGGATGGTTGCCCCTCTCATGTTCAGATGGTAAATGGAGCCATGATCCAAGATTACGTTAGGATTTATAAGTTGTGAGCCAGAGTCCATAGATGTTAATGCCATTTCACAAGGGAACACCAAACTTTCTAGATGCTATCCTTTTTACCAACACAACCTATAGAATAACTAGAAGATTGATGAGAAACAACATTTCTACAATGTTTACAAGTGTTCACTTAAATGGAACAATAACAAAGCTCATGGCATGAAGTACTCCACTCAAGAGACATACTATTCCACCACTTTGTAAGATAACTGGATCCAACCAAGAGTCAGATGAGATGACCTCCAATCATAACTCAGGAACAAGCCACAGTCAACAGAAGTGATATGGTGACAAATGAAGACAGAGATCATGTGGCTTCCCAGTTAAAAACTTGTAGAAAAGTCAAAGTTCAGATTAGCTTGACAAGCTTCAAAATGTATTTTTTCCTGGACAATTATTTAGGCTCTCACTTACAGCTTCATCCCACAAACAGTGAGTATTGATCCAACATGACAACAAGTTATTTACTAACAGGCAAACTACTTCAGTTGGAGCTGATCTACCTACTTGAACATGATAGATCCAACATGACAACAAGTTATTTACTAACAGGCAAACTACTTCAGTAGGAGCTGATCTACCTACTTGAACATGATAGAAGAGATAGCCACAGATGATCACCTAAACGAAGACAACCCTCGGAGCCACAGTACGGGTGGCTTCTATAAGCTATATGACCAGGATTTGAGACAGAGAAGCAACCTCTCTACATGTATAAGGCTGCACATATTGACTCCCACTAGACCCCACATTGGCAAGAGCCTTCTTCACTAGACCTTCCTTTCTTTTCTATAACCAACCAAAACGTGGTTGTTGACAGTTATTTGAGCATAATATAGCAATTTGAATGTTAAATAGATCAATTTCCTAATTCCTAGGCCATTGTTTTTTTTTTGTCAAATCATCATGAAAAGCAGGCCAACGATGACACAAGGATTATCTAACATTTTGAGCCACAGAAGAATGTAGAATAAAACGAAAAGGAGCATCTGCTCAATGGAGAAATTTTACAAGTTTCCTTACGACAGAGATTACTATTTTATGAAATCCAAGTGTCATGAATTCCCTATTATCCTTTTGAGTTGTCACTCATGGGCATACTTTGGTATTGCTTTGGAAATGAAGTATAGATGCAAACTACTAATTGGGCACATTTGGTAAGATAATTGGCGGCAGAATCATGCCTAGATAATAAGGACATCATCCTAATAGAATCAATTTCAGAATCCACAACATCCAAGTGACAAAATAAGCATTATTGGGTAAAGATGTTGAATCCACAGACACAGTAGAACTTCATATTAACAGATTTGGACTTCAACAAACCATAATATTCCACTATTTGACCATTGAGTTTCTGAACAATACTATCTGTTTAGGACATTAACATATTAACAGCATGAACAAACTAAATGGAGTTGGTGGAGAATTAAAAGCATACCATGTCAAGCTCACCATATTGTTCACAAGCATGCAATATTGGATGAAAACATTGGCTTGGTACATCCAAACCAGATTTACAAATATGGTCCACTATATCAAGGGCAGCATGAATCTGCAAAAAATTCATGGAGTATTCCATTAATTCAAGAATGAACTAGAAATATATGGCTAGAGACTTCAAAATAAAAAGTAAAGTACAGAACAAAGATCGAACAAAATTCAAAAGTGCTTATTCCTAAATTGGGTTCACTTCAAAATAAAAAGTATTACAGAACAAAGATCAAACAAAATTCAAAAGTACTTATTCCTAAACTGAGTTCACCATATGTGATGTTTAATTACCAGCAGAATGTTTGGAAGCGAAACAGAGATCATGATTAATACAGTTAAAGCATCATATTTTTCAGATCAATTAGGTAAAATCAGAGGAGCAAGTCATTAAATTGCTAGGATATGTGGCCATCGGCATATATCTACAATGAATTTCATACTAGCCAGAACAGTATTTGTGCCTAGACCATGCAGTGTTTAGCACACCCTCATGCATGTACAAAATCTTGTGCACTAATGTGACAACTAAAGAAGCATTGACACAAAACATGATATACATATGCCAAAATAGAAAATCTTCAAAAGGAAGACACAGCATAGCAATTACCAAATATGAATTTTGTATATATCGCTAAAATCTTTATATATCAAGAAATATTGTGCAGTGTGAACTACTTGGATAATCTACGATTATTTACATCGACTGCAGTTCCCCCTAGTTCAGTTTGTAACCGATGTATACTAGTCCGAGCCCAAACTGCAATGCAGACAGCCCCCATTTTAGTTAATTCTATTAGAAAAAAGTTAAAACAAAGGATTAGGACATCACTTTGCAGAATTAAAATTTTGAGGCCTCTTTATTCACAAAATTTGCACAATTATTTCACTTTTGCTTAACCATTATCTCTAGGTTTGTGTCACATCCATTTTTCAATGTCACTCTACCAGAGGACCAAGGATAAGAGAGAGAAATGATCAATATGGGATAAGAGAGAGAAATGAGGCATTTGATTTCACTCATTCTCTCAAAAGTTGAAAAGACCAAGGAATCTTGACCTTGCCCACCACTAGAAGGTTGTACTCCATACATTTATAAGCCTTCACCTTCATTTGCTCTTTGCTCATCCTCTTGGAGCACTCGAAGTGTTCAACTCCTTGCTTAGAATTGGTAAATAGACTTCACCTCTTCTTTACCATCTTATTTCTAGAATGCAGGATATGTGTTCCCTGAAAGAACAAAATTTCACCCCGACTGCAAGTATCTAATAGATCTGGTCCCTCTAGGTTTACCACCTTTGTCATTTTTTCCATCTACTCAACCGAGGACAAAAGGTCATAGCACTGTGTGTTGGCTACTTTGTTCCTTAGTCGATCACCATCACATCCACCAGAGGGCCCCCACTTTCGGTTATCTCGATATGAAGTCCCTAAACAGAAACCTTACAAAGTTCTCTAACCACTGCGTACTGCCTTGTCCTGGTACCTAGTGTTTGCCCCATTGAACTATCCATGGCCTAGACCCTCTTCTTAACCAATGCCCTCTCTTCATGAGAGCAAGAGAATGATGGCTCTTCAATAATCTCACTTATGTTGTATTGTGACACATCCTTAGGATCACAGCCCTATTGTGCCTCATATCTACAACCCTTTTTACCATGATCGATAGAATCCACCACTCCAGCCTCATGGCACTCCTTCCCGAGTCCATTCTGATTGATGCTGGATGGCACTATGAAGACCCACCTATGTGGTATTGTGTCACATATGCAGATACTTAAAGCCTCCATCTGATGCAAATTTGATGCACACATGGATGACCCATCTCTGTGGTACTATGGCACTCACTCGTTGTGTCCATAGCCATTGTTCTGATGCAAATTCGATACACGTATAGAAAACTCGCCTCTATCGGTGTCAATGATTTACAAACTCTTTCAATGGCCGGTCAATTATTCTTCAACTTACACAGTCTCATCCTTTGAGTCCTTTGTCAAGCATTCTCATTTGCATCGAGCATCATCAAACTACGTTGACATTAAGCTATAGCTCTACTAGTTACAAGTGTCCTGCAAGTCAATCACGTGAGTAATGACACGTATGATACACTATGCATTCTTTTTTGTTATTATTATTACGGCACTTTCTCACTTTATATTGTATAATTAATATGTTATGATGTCTTTGAATCTGTGTAATGGAAATTGGATCATGATGAGATCATGATAATGAGACTAATTCATCTTTAAAAACAGACCTTATATATTCTCGGTCATAAGTTACTCGAGTGGGTCATCGAGATAACCAGATAGAAGGGTGTGCTATATACCCATCCATATGATGGAGTCTAGTTTCATAGCTGCTCGTGTGGGGATACTAAGGATATAGTGTAGGTGTTTATTGGAGAATGAGTTCACTGATTGATCCGCTTACAGGATACTGAATGATTAATGATACCTTATCATCAAACAACGATTCTGTAATCCGAGCAGTGTATCTGGTCCTTAGACTTCAGACACCAAGGATGCCTTGTTTGAATGCATTGTTTGAGTACTCCATTCTTTGATACTAGATTTATGGGTCTGGAAGTTTCAGACCAGTTACAACCGGTTATTGGTAATGACAGACAACCTTATGAAAGCAATTGAGTGTCAATAGAGGATCATCCACTCTCGATATCACGAGAGGAATATCCCGTATGTTCTCACTCAGGCAAATCCTTGGTCAGGTCATTCAGATTTGTCGGGAAATCTACGATCAACATCTCATGCGCAACGGAAAACAAAAACACAACCCAAATTCCCAAAGTTGAGTATTTGGCCGTTGTGCAATGATTGGTGTGCGAAAAATCCACAAAACTTGAAAACTGCACGAATCATTAGAGATGTGTTACCTAGGGAGATCGTATATCCCGAAAAATTTTCAGATTTGATGGAGAAGACGAAGGAGCACTCGCGTACTCCTCTCTAGCGATAATCCACAAGGCAAAGGCGACAACGAGACTCTTCTGCTGCGGGATCAGCCTCTCCACACTCTCAAGCTAAGGAAGAAGAGAAAAACACTAAGGAGAAATAGGAGGCTTCTCTAGCTCTCTCTTTAGCTCTAGCCTATGAACCAAGGAGTGCCTCTTATTTATAGAGGTGAATGAGCATATTTATGAATGGATTTTGTTCACATTAGGAATTGAATCTCTATCCAATAACCCAATCTTATTGGATCTCATCCATAGGATCCAAACCAGGAGCTCTGCGGATATCTCATATCCGCACCTCTACCCGTCGCAACATCCACCAAATGTTTGTGACCCTCTAGGCTTGATACCAAGCTGGTCATGAGTCGCTCCCATCAGAACTCCTTCTGATATAGCAAATTATTATCCACATAATAATTTATTCAACTCATCGACTATGGATATACTAGGCCACTACGCCATAGTCTCAGACGGTACAAAGGGATCAAATCCATCGGACCTATCTGTCCACAATTACCGTATATTCATAGTCCCTCATCCAACTAATATCCCAAATAGCGTATATTGGGCATGGATACTATTAGGCCACATATGGAATCCTTCTGAGTCTCGCTCTAATCAGATTCTCCCTATGAACTCCTCTCTCAATCTGAATAATCCTGGCCAGGGATTTTGTTTTCCGCGAGCACACACGGGATATTTCTCTCCTGATACTGAGAGTGAATGATCCTTTGTTGACACTTAATTGTCTTCATATGATTGGCTACCAGATCTGGACCTTTTCAAACCTATAAGTCTGGCGTCAAAGAAAGGAGTCCACATACAAGGCATCCTTGGTGTATCAAGTCTAAGGACCAGATACACAAATGGGACTACAGAATTGATGTCTAACATTAGGCAATATCTCCCACTTGACCTAAATCCAATCACATACGTGTTTGATCCCCATGAGATTCCTATGATGCTCAAATACAATTTGAGGCAATAGCTTAGTCAATGGATCTGCAATGTTATCTTCGGATGGAACTCTTTCCACTACTATATCTCCACGGGCCACGATCTCTCTAATCAGATGGAACCTCCTCAGAACGTGCTTAGACTTCTGATGAGACCTAAGTTCCTTTACTTGAGCGATCACCACGTTATTGTCGCAATATATTGGGATCGGCTCCGCCCTGCTCGGTACGACTCCCAGATCCGTGGTGAACTTCTTCATCCAGACTCCTTCCTTTGCTGCTTCCACTACAACAATATATTCTACCTCTGTGGTCGAGTCAGTAGTAGTATCTTGCTTGGAACTCTTCCAGCTTACTACTGCTTCATTCAAGGTAAACACATATCCTGAATTTGATTTGCTATCATCGACATCAGACTGGAAACTCGAGTTTGTGTAGCCTTCAACCTGGAGGCTACCTCCTCCATATACCAGTAAAAGATCTTTGGTCTTTCTCAAATACTTAAGGATATACTTTACTAATTTCCAGTGCTCTAAGTCTGGATCTGCCTGATACCTGCACGTGACACTCAGAGCATGTGCTATATCAGGCCTGGTACATAACATAGGTTACATGATAGACTCTATTACAGAGGCAAAGGGTATCATATCCATGTTTGCCCTTTCTTCAATTCATAATGAACTGAGAAAAAGAATCTGGTAAGGACTGAAATATAAGATCAACACACAGGTTATTATCTAGAGGACCATTCCTAGACCTGTGAGTTTCTCAATCCACTCTATCATCTTTAGGACATGGTTCTGAACCGATACCCCCTCAGTCATCCTGGCACGGAAGAGACCCTTGGATATCTCATATCGTTGAGTCATTCCCTGTTCCTCAAACAATTTACGGAGATACAAAGTATCGCATTCTTATTTTGCCAAGCAAACCTCCAGCAAATTTGTGATCGTACCACTATCCTCACTTGCAGAAGGACAAGATCGAGAACATTGTTAAAGAGATGCTTGGCACCGGGGTGATTCGACGTAGTTGCAACCCTTACTCCTCACCGGTGTTGCTAGTGCGTAAGAAGGATGGTACATGGCGGATGTACGTTAACTAACGGGCTCTAAACGCCATCACCGTCAAGGACAAATATCCTATTCCAATTGTAGATGAACTCTTGGACGAATTAAAAGGAGCCCGAGTACTCATGCAAGCCATCTTTGGTGTCTCAAGTCTAAGGATCAGATACACAACTGCGACTACGGAATTGTTATCTGACATTATGTATCATTATCTATCCAGCACTCCGTAAACGGATCAATCAGTGAACTCATTCTCCAATTAGCACTTTCATTGTACCTCTAGTGTCCCCATATAAGCGGCTATGACACCAACCGCCTCCATCATATGGACGAGTATACATCACACTGGTCTATCCGATCTTCTCGATGTCCCTCTCGAGTAACCTATGACCGGGATGATTTAGGATCTGTGTTTAAAGGTGAATCGGTCTCATTATCATGATCTCTTCAATGATCTGATTCTCATTGTATAGATCTAGGGACATCAAAATATATATTCAGAAATATAATATAAGAAAATACCAATAATGATAAGCAAAGATATTACTGCAGCGTGTCACAAGTGTCATCACTCACGTGATTGGCTTGTAGGGCACTTGTAACTAACAGGATTAAGAGATGAGTTCTCTAGGAGAATCTGATTAGAGTGAGACTCAGATGTATTCTGTATAGGCTTTGACAATACCATGCTTGGTATACAATCTTTGGGATATTAGATGAATGAAAGACTATAGATACACGATAACTGAGGGCATACAGGTCCAGTGGATTAGATCCCTCTGTACGGTCTGGGGACTATGGCGTAGTGGCCTAGTACGTCTATAGTCGATGAGTTAAGTAAATTATTATGAAGAAATAATTCACTGAGTCAGAAAGAGTTTTGACAAGTGCAACTCACGACCAACTCGGTATTGGGCCTAGAGGGTCACACATATATGGTGGAGGACGCGATAAATAAAGGATTTGATATATAATATCCATTAAGCTCTTATTTTATTGGATTCATTCGGTGAAACCCAATAAGAGCTTAAAGTGGATATATAGATAAAGATCCAATTTTCATTGAACTAGGAATAATTGGATGGTGATCCAGTATCCACTGTGCTAGGTAATTAGATAGAGATCCAACACCCAATATGACACGATCCACTAGGATTAAGTTAAGAGGACTTTTTATAAATATGAGAGGGGCCAAAGGGTCATGGGCTAGACTCCTTTAGCCACCTACCTCCTATTCTCCTTTCTCTCTTTTCTCCCTTGCCATCAACCCCTATTTAGGGCATGAGGATAGCAAGAAGAGTTGGCCCATTCTTGTTTTGTTGCTGCATAGTGGTGCACAAAAGGTGAGGAAAGAATGTGCTGCAAGAAGAGGTGCATCGCCGCTTCATCCATCGTGTGGATCTGCTAGAGAGGAGTTCACGAGAGCCCCTTCATATACAGACTTAGATCTGCGTACTTTGGGGATATACGAGTTCCCCCATGTGAGATCATCTCACACTTTTCCACACAGTTTTTGATTTCCCGAGTTTTCTTCTCCTAATCGTCGCATGAAGATCTGATATAATTCTTTTAGAAAACCTATTTTGTTTTTATTTTTTTCTTGCGCATGTGATGCTCTCCAAAGTTTCCCAACAAACTCCAACTTAGTCATCCCAACCTTTATACGCATACACCTTCTTCCTAATTCACTTATTCTCATGATGCCTATCACATAAGAGGTTGGTCATTCCTTCGAATGCCAATTTCAAATGTTTATTGATTCCATTATCCATGCCTCGTGCAGCCATACTAGGTCATTATGTTGTGTGTTAAGTGTTTGTTAATGTGCTTGTTCTGTATCTAATACCATCTATCACAAACTTATCTTGATTTTTCTAAGGCGTCGAATGCCTTAGGTCAAACCAGAATGGGTTATAGACATGCATCAAGTGCCTTGACAGCAGCTCTCTGATTGTGTGTCGATACACTATACAAATACATCCAAGCATAGATTATTTATATATGTAACTTGTTAACAACCATTCGTAGTCAAGATTTTGAATACCGTATCATACTGGTGTATTGAGCTATGCTCGGTACGGTACAGTACCACATACCAAGCAATACGCTAGGGCATAGTACCATACGATGTAAGTAAACATAGAAAAACCAAAGTGTAAAATCTATCGATAAATGATACAACACAAATAAATTAAAGGTAAGAAAACACTATCGTACAGTACTGGTGCCATAGTTCAAAATCTCATTTTGACGACCCTAAACACACTAATTAATAGAAGCAAAAGCCCACAGCAGGGTTTGCAATACCGTATCGTATGCTCGATACCGATCTGATAGAGGACCGATACGCTCGTTATAGCTCGGTACGTTTGTGTACCATGTTTCGGTATGCTCGGTACAACTCGATACGTACCGTACCGATAGTTGATCGATACATCGGTATGGTACGAGATTGCCAACCTTGGCCCACAGGAGCAGCGTTCACCAATGTTTAACCATCCAATTCGAGCATAAACCCCAACTAAAACACTAAAAACATCTAAGATAACGAAGCAAAATTAGTCTTTACGCAAATAAATGAATCACAGAACAACCGAACAAGCAAATCCAATCAGAGAAGGTCGAAATCAAAGCAAAAACCGATCGAGAAACAATGAATCAACTCCCCAAGCGACAAAAGGATATAATCAGTAAAAGGAGCGAAGGCCACGATCGCCGTGGTCAAATCTGGAGGTGATGGAGCAACTGGAGTACTGAGCGATTCCGGAAATGATCGGATGGCCCAAACCCCGGAGAGGATGGTTCGGGGAGAAGCGTGGAAGACATTCGACTGCCAATTGACAGGGCAAGAAACGATTGCGAATCAGAGGGCAGGAAGCAATCCCAAATGGTGTCAGAGGTCGTGATAGCGTGGAAGGTGATCGAGACAACATATAGGAGGCACGCCTCCCGAGCGACGCAAGGGAAATGGCGTAAGCAACACAGAGCTCCAGAAGCCTCTCCATTCTCGACTCTTCCTTCATATCACACTCAATTTGTCATCTATTCTCCTCTCTCTCTCTCTCCCTCTCTTTTTGTGAAAAGGGCAAAGAAAAGGAAGCAAGTTTTTGTGTTGGAGCACTGTTACAGATGGTAACGATCGAAAACGACCGTTACTGACTTGTATCGAGTAGTAACGATCAAAATTTTGACTGTTACGGCCCGGTAAAGCCCCGTACCGTTTGATACGGGGCTATATCAATGATATCGTCCGATAGCGAGCGATCCACGTACTGGTCTGTTGGCGGACCGGTACATACTGCCCATACCGAGTGATACGATTCGATTTTAAAAACCATGTTCATCGAGATATTTCAAATATGTAAAGAAAATATTAAGGAAATTATTCACATCACAGTAAGTCAACAATTCAAATTCGCTCTAGCTATATTCAATATGTCTAGAAGTCACAAATATATATATATATATATATATATATATATGAGTGTGTTTTGTGTGTGTGTGTGTATATATATATATATATCATAAATGTAGCACGAAAATGAAAGAGGGCATCACTTCAAAGGAATACTTCAGCATAACTTGGACAAGAATTCATAGTAATCCCTTTATCAAGTGATCGAATGGCTATCACAAATGCTAGTTCATATTATTCCAGAAGCGTACTTGTGTCCCCGTGTAGTCAATCATGCAATTAACTATAATGCATAGATGACAAATACATATCACGTTCAACTACATAACTTCTTTTAGGCATATACAACTAAACATCCCTTACACACCCACTTTCATGCAGATGAAAACATACTAACGTTATAATGAAAATTTAATTCTAGCTCCTTCATAGGTTCAGTAGAACCATTGCCTTATGCAGATCAGGATCTAATTCAGTTTAGCTCTAGCTATACTGAAACGGTATATCTATCACAGCCGCATATATAAATATGTTATTCCTTAAAAGATAGAAACATGATTAAGCAGCTTAATTGCTTCAGCTGGGATTGCACTCTTTTGGTTATTGATAATAACATGAAACCATTTACCCTTTCCCTCTCAGAGCCATCACTACTAAACTATCATAAACAACGCAACACCTGGCAGACTATGTAACTAATTGTAAACAAGTACCTCTCACAGCCCCTGGTCAACAATTTCAGCAGAAAAATTTTCACCTCTTCAAATTTACAATGTTTTTTCTTAAATATAGTATCATGTCAACATACATCTTAGTCCATTACTCCAGCTTTTTTCTTTTTCATACTGAATAGTTCACAGATTCTTCTGATAAATTAACCTAAAGTACATAACATCATAAGATGCACAAACACCTTTCCAGATTCCAAAAGATTTCTCATGTATGTTAAATCTTGCATTTAGTTTCTAGTTGTATACTCATTCGCTGAGAAGCATATTTTCCTTGAACCACGTAGCCTCTACAAGGATCAACATGGTAACATGATTAAAAGAAAAAAGGAATCCAAGATATGATCAATCTTCATACTTTCTATTGAAAACCCCTGCCATATTCGATAACTCCAGTGATCGAATGCTAACATCTTGTTAAAACAAATCGTCAACAAAAGTATACAGGTAAAACACAAGTAACATAATTAGCAAACAAAGAGGTCTCAAATTTTGACTAAGTTGCCTAATCTTGTCAAAATGCTTTTCTTTCCCAGAATAATATGACATGGAATATTAGAACAATATGACAGAAAAAGCAGCTAGGAGATGTACCTTACAAGAGTTGCAACAATGCATGATGACCTTCTCATATGATGCAATGGAGGGTATTATTCCAAGTTTCTGATGCAAGTTAATGAACTTTGATACAACATCTTCGACCTTCAAGGTTCCGTAATGTCTCATCATAAGGTGAAATTATGAACCATTAAATACATGGACATTCTTTAAACTTTACAATACACAGACTTCTCATTGTGAGAACCAACAACAAACCAAGAAAGAAAAGGAGATGGATGGGAACATTCAGTTAAAATGAGTAATTTTAAGCAGACAAACATTACTGAAAAAGAATAGCATGCATTATATCTAATAACAGCAGGAAATGATGTTCACAGCAGGTACAAATGCCTCTTGCAAATATTTTATTAGCAATGTAGACATCAAATTTTAGGCCTTCTAAAATCAACTATCATGAGTGTCTAACAATCACATCAACTCAAAAAGATTTAACAACAAGGTAGGTCTCTTGCCTATAGTTTCTTTCACAGGCTTCTCTCTTCTCCAATAATGCCATGGTCAGAAGTTTGGTTTGGTAGAATCAACTGAAAATTTCACTCTAGTTTGAGTCTAGTCAAAATGGAATCCTGAACATTGACAGGTCATCTCTGATGGGTCCAAATAACCGGGTAACCCACATATACAAGTAATTGTTCACTAGCTATAGATTGAGCCAAGGTTTCAAATCCCAATCCATTATTGGTTTCAGTAACTCATCAAATTGATATGGTACCAACGTACCAGGCAGTATACCGACCCACACAGAGAGGCACCAACTGAAAAATGATTAAATAATTAACAGTAAAACAGTAAATACCAGTTGGGATGCACCTTATCGACCAATATTTGAAACCTCGGGTTAATTTTATTTCCAAATAAAATCTGAGTTGATATTATGATCTGGCCTGACCCTGGATCCCTCCCATTAGCCTCAAGTGTTGGCTATGACCAAATAAACCGATATGACAACTTTAAAACCAAATAGGGCTTGAAGATGCAAGCACAGGGTCTCATGCTTTGTAGAAATGTGAATCAGATGTTCATTACGATGGTTTTAATGTTTTCCCAGCAATCAGAAAGAAATAAATCACAATAGATTGATTTAAGTTCCCATTTCTGCTTTATGTTTTAACAGCAAGATCTTAAAAATCTATCATACTAAGGCTGATTTTAATGTTTGTTGTTCTCTACTGTCTTCTTCTAATTTGATGCCTGTATTAATATAACCATGACTCGTAACATCAAGCATTGGAAATCCTGAACTAAAATAGCCTTGAATCTCACAAAAAAATCATTATTACAATATTCTAACAAAAATAACTCTGACAATATCAAAGAAATAAAAGAATCCCTATGGCTCAGATTTAACCTAGAAAAGGCCCATTAAAGATGATCCAAAAAAAATCAGATAACTTAAGCCTAACACTTCTACACTCAATCTATAATTAGACCCGATCCTGGCTTTAGGCTCAAGTTGATCTTCAATGAAAATCTTGATGTTATGATATTCCAGCATATTTCAGCTGATCGACACAAGTCTCATCCATGTCATCTCAAAAAAAAAAAGGATCAGCTTAACCTGACATGAAATGGGAGAAAAGATCTTTGCTACCTGCAACAAGAGCTAGATTTACTATTTTCAGTGAATTGCAGATGTCTTTTTCCATTATTTTTAGTATCAACTTTACGAAGTTCCTGAAGTTCTATTTTGAGTCAAATTAGCATCCAAAAGTTCTCTCTTATGATATTTTATAAGGTAACAAGGTCCCCACAACAGGAACTTTTTCCGCACAACTCCTAATTATATGAGTTGCTATGCAGGCTTTAAAGCAGAAGCCAAGTTTCTTTCTTGATTGGTAGACAATAACTTAGTTTAGCTACTTCTCATACTCAGAAAGTTTGGAGGGTCTCATTTTCCTCAAAGTAGAAGCTCCTCTACTTCTTTGAAAGTCCCAATAATAGTTGCATAGATAGTCTTAGGAATTAGGATTACAAATGTGAATGTCAAAAAGTGAGGTTCACCTCCTAGGCTTTTGACATCTCATAAAATCTTATTAACTTAAAAAACTTGGTCATTTTTATCACAGACCATACATGTTTAACTATGTCAAAATTCAGGTACTGACATTTTTCCCAAGGATTTAAATAATGATATTTATCTGATCAGACCAAGTACCAATAGCACATTGTATAGCTCAAAATTGATACTACACCATTCATTTTCTAATTTTTCTATTATTGATGCAATACATGTAGGTATATCACACAGTTTACTGTTATCATACCTGTTCAACAGGTTTATGGAAAAGTATAGGATTGAAACTTAAAAACTTGGTTCTTCTATGTTCTATCTTTATGTTATGTATTTTTAAATTTTCATATCTTTTGTTATAAACAGTGATTAAGCATAGTTTTCTACTAAGTTTGTTTTGCAGTTCATCATTTTATCTTGATTCAATTTTTTTTATGAATTAAGCATTCCTAGGTTTTAATAATTTAAAACAGTGTCTGGTAACAGAATCCTGAACAAAGAAATAAGTACACAAAGATGCATTTGTCAAACACATGAAGTTTGAACTTCAAGGAAGCATGAGAATTACCATCATCCATCATGAGAAGTTCCTCACCGCTAAGTTTGGTAAACAAGTTGTATATTCATAAATGTAGAATGAGATATCCTCCTCTCCAAATCCTGAAAGTAACAAATCAAGCTCATCATTTAACAAGAAAGTTAAGGGCCATGCCAAAATTACTGGAAAACAGCACTACACTTCATAAAAATATTAGCCCAAGAAGTTCCAAAGAGTCCAATAATGAGAAGTCAGTGAATGAAGTCATCATTGTCCAGATCAAATGTTAATTTAGGCTCATCTGACATTCACAACCCATCTTTGGTAATCATATTCTTCTTAACAACACTCAAGATCCCACAAGGTGATGCAGGAGCAATTTAGTTTATCAATTATTTAAATACATTTTATTAGTTTAAAGATATTTTGCATATATCATAAGTTGCCACATGACGACATCTACTCAAGTCAAAGAAAAAGGAAATAAATGCAGAAAAGAGTGGAAAAAATCAAGTTCGTTATTGATTGAAGATCTTAAAAATTCATCTCTACAAAAATGGGTATCTATCAATCAATAATATTATCGAGAATAGGAAGATTATTCTTCAAATCAAGTAAAGAATATTATCCTCTTTGAAGGAAGGAACTGATCATATATTTCATTGATGCGA
This sequence comes from Ensete ventricosum, assembly GCA_029747655.1. Classification (NCBI taxonomy): domain Eukaryota; kingdom Viridiplantae; phylum Streptophyta; class Magnoliopsida; order Zingiberales; family Musaceae; genus Ensete; species Ensete ventricosum. Next base: position 19,082,091 of record JAQQAF010000003.1, on the reverse strand, counting down.
TTGTAATTTTTCTTGTTTATGTATTTTCCTTTCTATTTTTGTAATTGGGCCTATAAAATAGAGGTTAGAACTTTGTAATACATTAATCAGGAACGAAATGAATTGAGTTCTTTTTAACATTGTGAGTGGTACGAGACCACAATTATGTTTCTAATGGAATGATTCCATCGGCCACATGCAAGAAATGCGGAGATATGAGGCCTTCATTTTAGGAGTTCGCTCCTTGAGCCGGAGCGAGTCGGATAGTTATCCCTTTGTTTTCCTGTTGTTTTCCAGTTTCTTTCTATTCTTCGCTTTCTGGTTCCTCTATTATCACAGAGCGATCTGATCATACCACAAAGTTGCAACCCATCAAACATTCGCAAGAGGCTAGTCCCACTGTTCCTCCTTTTTCCACCACCAACTAGAGGTCCAATCACAAGTAAAAATATGAGAAAGTCACCAATTTAAACATCCAGCAAGACCATAGGTCTTTGTGATCCTTCCACAAATATCTCCTCTATCCTTTCCCACTGCTAGAAACTCCAACCACGAAGAACACCTCGCAAGACTCTCTCTCCTACTATCATTATGAAGTATTTATCCACCAGCGAGCTTGTCCTTCACACTTGACAACCCTCTCTACCACGGAACCCGACCTGTCCTTGCAAACTCCCCTCTCACCAAAATAATATAATACAAGAATAACACAAAACCACCGGTGGAAAAGAGCACCCCTACTTTAGCTCAAATTTCTCCGGTCTAATCATCTGCTAGTATAATGACAAAAGAGTGATGGTTCAAGGATGTACACACCTTCAGCATACATGCTAGTGAATGGCAGTTGCATACCATGACATGAACCAGTTTGTTAGAAAATTGTGAACATACCTTCAGTGCTTTTGATGATATGACACCCTGATCTGTAATTTAACAAATCATTCATTCAAAATTTCACTCTACCAGTAAGTGCAGGGAAACAAAGGCCAAATCATGGACCTCAATGACCACACATCAAACGAAGTATGTGACATCAAGATTTTAATAAACAAGTCGACGTATTACAAAGTGGAAAGGTTTTAAATGTTTTTACCCAAGGTTCTGAATATCGTACCATATCGGTGCATTGATCAACTGTCGGTACGATATACCAAGCTGTACCGAGCATACCGACACAGAGTATACTAAGGTACTGAGCTGTACCAAGCATACCGGTCCTCTATCGGACTGGTAGATACCGTCCGTACCAAGCGGGTATGATTCGGTATTACAAACAATGCTTTTACCAGATCAGCAAAATTGTGCTAAAGAGTTATGCTGATGTAGGGCGCAACCAACATAGTGGACAAGGTGGAGTCAGATGGGTTGTTACTGGCTGGGTGACAACTTTGCTTCAGGTTGTCCTATCTCCTATTAAAAAGAAGTTGTGCACATCAAACACTACAAAAACCTCAGATACCATGCTAGAGGACCAGAGGTCCATCTACTTCAGCTAAACCTCTGGCTCATCTAGTGCTATTAATGTTACACTTCGAAAGTTCCCAGTCGAATATGAGCAGTAACTTGATCCCTTATAAGATCCTATCATATGCTACATGTTTGTCCAATGAATTTTGGATACAATGTGGTCAGAACTTGAAAAGCACAAACAGCAAACAAATGAAAATTCCACAAACTAGTCCATCGTGCACCCATATGATAACTGCATAACAATTGTCCCAAACAAGGCTTTCCGTACTGGTGTACTGAGATTTTGTCGGTACCAGTACAGTACAGGTACCGGGCGGTAGTGCATACCGCCCGGTTTAATAAATATTTTATAATATTTTATTATATAATATTAAAATATTAAATATATTTAAAAAATCAAATAAAGGGGCGACGTTGCCTCGATCTCTCTCCCCACGCGGGGAGAAAAGTCGCCCATGGGCGGCAAAGGCTCGCGGACGACCCACGGGTGGCAAGGGCTCGCGGATGACCTGCAGGCAGTGAGGGCGTGCGAGGTATTTCTTCTCCTCTTCTTCTTTCTTCTTTTCCTCTTCTTCTTCTTCTTCCTCTTCCCTTTTTCTTCCTCAATCGACCGCCAATGGTGGATTTCTCCCTTAATCGACCGCCGACAGCCGAAATCGACCGTCGACGGTCGATTTTAGCGGTACCGGCCGGTAGCGGCCGGTCCGCGTACCGATCAGCTGCCAGACCGGTACATACCATGCGGTACGAGCCTGACTGCTCGGTAAGGAAAACCTTGGTCTCAACTGCAACTTCAGTTTAGTATCTTCACTAGTCATTACTAAGCAATGGCAAATAGCATGAAGTAATATACATAATGAGAGTTTTGTGTACTGCACTTGTTATTCCAATACGATTCACAAACAAACAACCAACTTTACCTACTCAAGGTTTGACTTACCGGTCCATACCAATATACCGATATATTGTTCGGTACCGATATGGTACTAGTATCGAGCGATATACCCAGTGCATATCGCCCGGTATATTAAAAAATAATATAATATTTTTATAATATAATATTATATACATATATTAAATATATTAAAAAAAAGAAAAGGGGCGACATTGCCTCGATCTTTCTCCCCGCACAGGGACACATTCCGTCTCCTCGAGCGGGAGAAAAAGCGGGCGAGGGCGCTCGCCTGACGACGACGCGCGAGCGACCGATGGGCGGCGACGGCACGTGGGCGACCCGCGGGCAGCGACAGTGGGTAGGCGAGGACGACGATGGTGTGTGGGCGAGAACAATGCTAGGTTTTCTTCTCTTCTTTTTTCTTCTTTTCATCTTCTTCTTCTTCCCTTTTTCTCCCACAATCGACCACCGACGGTCGATTTTTGGTGGTACCGTCCGGTAGTGGACGGTTTACGTACCGGCAACCTGACGGACCGGTATGTACCACCCGTACCGGGCGTTACAAGTCGAAATTGCAAACCTTAATCCTACTAAAACAAGCACAAAAGTAAGATATGTTAGTCATCCAAATAGGATCAAAGCCTTATTTTCACACTCCAAAAGCCAAATATCAAAGACACAAAAATTGCCAAAATGGTTTTCTTTTTCGAGTGTAGAAAATTTACAAAAAAAAAAAAAAGTACCAGAGAATAGCAGAGATACGGAAAGAGATCACATGCTTTAAGATCATGTATTTACCATCTAGATGCAAAAGATCATTGCAAACAAGGGCAGCAAAAAGGTATTCGTTATGTATATTTAAACAAAATTATGAGCTGGCATCACAAAGTGGAAATGAAAGATCTAGGTAACCATTGGTACAAGGTAACCTGAGAGTAGTCATGGAAAACTTACTGCAAACATTAAGCACCAGCATATCAAAACAAATAATATATCAAGATAACACTTCAGACTTCTTAAGTCTGCCCATCTTCACCCACATGTCGACAAGTATCAGTAAATCAATGTTACACAGCAACAATAGGATGATAAACTGAATATGAAGGCACAAAAAGGGAAAAATCGCCTTTATATCTTTACCTGCTGTCTTGAGCTGCAAAATGATTTTCTCCATCAAAACCTCCAGTTGTAATCTACCCAAGGACTGGAACACACTTTTTATGTACTTTGGTGATGAAACCTTCCAGATATCCACGACCTCCAGCAGTCGCAACAGTTCCTCCTTCCTATCACTTTTACAGAATGCCAATATATAGCTCTCTGTGCAACAACAAGGTTATCATGCAAGGAATAAGCAAAACCAAAAAGACATCAGCTCAAAAAGTTTGTAATATAGTGCCGATCTAAGTGCAACAAGTATTGCTTGGGTTGTTTACAAACTGTTATGTAAAAGTTGACTAAATTAGCGCAGCAAGTTACAAGCTGGAGATCCACATTAGTGCACACAAGAAAACTGCTACCTTATATACAATCATGTAACAATGTGTCACCCTACCAAAGTGGATCATATCAACCTTAAGCCTACCTTGTCAGTTCTGGCCTGAAACCACTTTAGTTGGACCTTGCCAAGGCTGCCCTGGCCCTCACTGGGCCCCATTCCAGTGACATATGTTGATTCTAATATAGTCTTTCACAGTTCGAAGCAAGGGTTTACCTAGCGGTCCGTGCCGGTGTACCGATATTTTCTCGGTACCATTACCGCATGGTACACACAGTGTGTACCACCCGGTATATTTAAATATATTATAATATTATATAATATAATATAATATTAAATATAATATTAATATACTAATATATTAAAAAAGTAAAAAAAAGGGGCGACGTCGCTTCGATCTTTCTCCCCGTGCGGGGAGACGTTCCGCCTCCTCGCGCAGGAGAAAAATCGCCCACGAGAGAGGGCGGCGACGATTCGCAGGCGACCGGGGGCGGCGACGGTTCACGGGCAACCCACGGACAGCGGAGGCGAGCGGGTGACTCGCGGGCGGCGTGGCGCACGGGCGAGGACGGCGCGAGGTACTTCTTTCTTCTTCCCCTCTTCTTCTTCTTTCCTCTTCTACTTCTTCCCTTTTTTCTTCCTCAATCAACCGCCGACGATCGATTTTGGCAGTACAGCCTAGCCGCGTACCGATAACCTAGCGGACCAGTAAGTACCGCCCATACAGATCGAAATTGTAACCCTTGGTTTGAAGACAATTTTAGAAAGTTAGCATGAGAAATTTCCAAAGCCAAGGAACCTTATAGGCAGGAAAAGAAGAAGACAGCTTCCCTGTTTTTCTGAAATGAGGCTCTCTAAGCAATTCTAAAGCATTGAGAAAGGAAGACTTCTAAAGTAGTCAACCAATTCCCAAGTAGAATAGGATAGACATTTCCAGCCAAAATTGTCTCACTTAAGAGTCTATTTGGTATCTAGCATCTTAATATGATTATACCACAAACTGAATTCCCAAGTAGAACAAGATAGACATTTCTATTTCTTATTATTTTTGGACTGTTTTTCATAGTTAACTTAGTATATCATATAAGCAGTCAAAAACGTCTTAATTTTGAGTCTATTTGGTATCTAGGATCTTAATATGGTCAATATCATAAGTAGAAGTGCAACTTGGGCAGGTCAGCCAAAATTGATCTAAGCCCAACCCAATTTTCAGTCAAAGCTTGAACTATATTTTCATGGGTTGGGCTAAGGCCGCAGCCAAAATCAGATCAATCTAGCCACTAAATTAGAGATGTGTTGATTGTGTAAGTCATTACTTGAAGCCAACATACTATATCAGTACAACCTTGCCACAAATGACAAATTATTGTAATCTCTATGCAACTTCATAATTAAGCTAGATGGCAACAGTGCAACCAATCCCATACATCTGGTATAATGATTTACTTACATCTATATAATAAAGGTACTTGTTAAGGCATATTCAATTAATCATTAGTTGATTAGCAAGAACATCATCATTAAGACGGTTGTCTAATGATTAATCATAAATGATTAAATTCATTAGGTGTTTGCCTTGATCAAGCTGTTTGTCTAATGCGAGACTTGACTCTCATTTTGCAACTGAGTGGTAGCTACAAGTCCGAGGATTGGCACCACGTTTGACAAAATTAGCAGTGCATGAATTTAGGCTTGATTTTCATGTATACAGGCTAGATGCACGATAATGAAGCATTAATCCTTGTGGACCTAATCTAAATCTGCAAGGTTCAAAGCTTGATCTTTGTGGATCAAGCACCAAATCATCAAGAAAAAGAACTTCAATACCAACCTAGATTCATAAAAACTAATTGCAATAAATCCTAAGCAATTACATCTAATGGAAAGTAATTATACCAAAAGATTAGGCTCAAATTTACCTAATTTTAAGGAAATCTTGCTTGAATTTCAAACATTGTGCCTCTCCTTCATGATTCGAGTTTAGGAGAGAAATTATGTGAGATTTGAGAAGGATTGAGAGAGGGAAAGAAAGAGAGGGAAAGGGATGGAAGGGGTTTAACAGAAAGACAAAAGACTCTAGCCAATCTCTTTGAAATCCAAGAATAGGGTGGTGAGCTGATGATGTTACTTCAGTAAACATCAACAATTAGGCAATAAGCCCGATTTTTGGCTGGTACCAGGTGGTTCCCTAATGCCAGAACAGACTGGAATGTCAACCCAGTTTTCTAAACCGTGATCTAAATTTGCCTGGAAAAAATTGAGACATTTTTTCACCCTTTTTTAAGCCCCAAAACTGCCAAAAATTTGATCAAAATCACTCTATCACGCAACTAAAAATCTGAACAAAATTATCAGCAAAAAAGAAAACCTTTACCAACTTAAAACAAGCAAGCCACAAACTCAATATAGATTTGTCCATTCAATCTCCCTGAACCAAATTTCCACATAAGGCTTTTCTTACCAACAAAGAGTTTTAGCTCAAGAGTCTTTAACTGCCATGCAAGCAAGGAAACACAAGAAGCACATAGACTGGTCATAAAGGGTATTCTATTTGCTCCGATTGTGATCCAGTATTAGTGGGTCACAGCTTAAGATCAGCATCTCTATGCTAAAAAAGATGGATATAATACAAACAAATTATAAAGAATCTTAAATGATACACAAAGGCAGTACACATGCATGGAATATGGACTAAAAATTGATATACTTGAAACCAGAAAAATGAGATAGTAACAAAAGATATTGTCATATATTAACAATTAGCACCAAATATATTATAAAAGGAAATGGCAAATCGGAGGACATTCTATAAAAAATTGGCAACTAGAAGAACAAAAGTATACTTGAAGTTAGAACAACATCCAAGAGAATCAAAGGGAATAATAGAAAACGAACACAAGCATACCTGCAAATTTATAGCTGCCTTGAGTATCAGCAACTCCAACAGAATCAAATAGCTCCCGAATTTTATCTTCGTTACCAACTCTTATCCAAAGTAACATTTCATAATAACCTATTCTGGAAGAGGACTCAGGATTCTCATCTTTGAAGAACTCACGGAACATTTGGAATTCTTGTGTCAATTTCATGTCAATCATGTACATTAGTAGTGGACCATAACTTTGTTCCTCAATTTGCAAGCCCTTCTCTCTCATGGATGCAAAAAGTCCATATGCCTTTTTTATATGAACCATGGAATCTTCTTTGTTGCTACAATTTCTAGCTTTACTTATGCAGAGTCCTATTAAGGCACTATATTCCCTCACGCCCATTTCTCTCCCCAGCCTATCAAAGAATTCCACAGTGGACTTGGTACCAAGTTTGTCTGCACATTTCTTCATCAGTTCTACAAATCGGCGAGACTCTGTATTCTTGAATATGTATTTCTGCTTTCTTTCCCTTGATACATCCTTCTTCCATTGTGTAGTGTTAATCTGAGACATACTAGAAAACCATGGTACATCTAATATGTTCTTTAGAAGCATCCCATCAGCGGACTCTTTAGAAGAGGATGGATGTGACATGTCATTGTCACCTTACAATAACAAGTAGATGATGACAAAGAAAAAAAAAATATTTCAAGTGAGACAACACTCCGATTATCAGGAAAATATTCCCAATTAAAAAGGACACATGCTCTTGAATTAAATTGCAAAACATGTTAGCTGCCACTCATAAATTTCCATGCTTTAAGCAAAAAAAGGTTGTAATAGAAATAGGAATTTAAAAATGACTTCAGTGAATTAAATTCATTGGATATCTCCAACTAGAGATGAATGCATAAAAAGAAATAGAAAACTGGAATGTGCTCCAAAGTCTATGATGTGGTTAAAATAGAAGTAGACTGCAATATTTCAAGTCCAACAATTGCAGGGCAAAGTTTTCTTTGGTGTAGCTAACAATACTAGACATTGAAAATTTAGGTCAATGTCACAGCCACTTTAGAAAAGAAAGAATCAGAAGGTAGGGCTGGCTACCAAAAGAGATAATTGAAAAGACTAGGCAATACATGATAAGCTTTGGAAAATCAACATATTTTGCTGATCCCACAAAGCCAGAAGATACTTCCAGAAGGCTTAAACCTGGAAAGGATCAACAGTAACAGCTTTCCAGAAGAAGTCCTGGAAAAGACAATGAGATAAAAATTTAATCGAGCATATTATACCAACAGAAGATGAATAAAGTTCTCAGCCCACTGTACCAACAAATGATGAAAGTGGTCGTCTAGAATTTACCAATAAGCTGAATGACTTCGTTGTAAGTCCATTATAAATTGAGAGTTTCCAAAAGAAAATTCTGTTCACTAAGATGACCCAGATAAATATGCTAAAATTGGTCAAACTTTTCTCACGTGTAGAACAATCATTTGCAGAAGCTCAACCTGAAATCACATCTGATTTTATCAAGTTCCTCACTTGTGCTAAAGTCATATCACAGAAGAAAAATATGTTACTTTTATTGAGCCAGATAAGTGCTAACAATAACTAAATTTTTCAACTGTAGACTAATCATTTGCAGCAGATCTACCAAATATCACATCTGATTCTTTTAAGTTATTCACTTGTGCTACAGTCACAAACAAAGAATATATATCTTCTAATATAAATATCTCATATAGCTCATATTGGTTTAAAACCAAGGTTTTACCTACCGGTCCGTACCGATGCACCGACATTTTCTCGGTACCAGTACGGTATTGGTACCGAGTGATACACACAGTGCGTACCACCCGATACATTAAAATATATTATGCACACCACCCGATACATTAAAATATAATATAATATTATATAATATAATATTAAATATTAATATATTTAAAAAAGTGAAAAAAGGGGTGATGTTGCCTCGATCTTTCTCCCTGCGAGCAAGGGCAGCGACGGCTCGCAGGCGACGACGGTGCGCGGGCGAGGACGGCGTGTGTACTTCTTTCTTCTTCCCCTCTTCTTCTTCTTTCTTCTTTCATCTTTTCCTCTTCTTCTTCTTCTTCCCCCTCAATCGACCGCCGAACTGGTGGACCGGTAAATACTGCCCGATACGGGCGATACAAATCGAAATTGCAATCCTTGGTTTAAACTAAGTATCTGGTACAGGTCTAATACCAATACTATAACAACATAAAGACAAACTGATCCATCGTTACATTGTTTATTTTAAAAAAATTAATACTTGAACTCAAAAAACAAAACAAGAAAGTATACAGTGTAATATTATACAAACCTTATTTGATTTGCACCATTTCTTCCTTTGTCAAACATAAAAGAAAGTTGGTTTTATCCTTGCAAACAAAATAGTGTGCTACAGAAAATTAAAATATCCATGATAGGCTGGATTGTCTTCTTAAGACCATATGACTATTGGATCTCTTCAATAAGCATGCAGAGATCAGATATAAAAACCATCAGGTGCAATAAAAGAATTGAGGAGAACCATAGGGCTTTCATGGGCCTTGTCAAGCAAGATAAATTTGCAGTCCACGAGAACAGAATATGTTGGCATCACTGATCTCACAAATGCTTAATCTCCCCAATCCATCTGGCTGTTTGTTAATTGCTCTCATGTAGTTTGATGACCCTTCACAGTTGTCTGATTTGAATTTGGAAACTCAAAAGCTTCCCAACATATTTGATACCACCAACACAATTTTTACCCCTTTTTTCTCATGTTCTTCACTTCTCTTGTTCCCTCTTTCATTCAGATCCTGCACCCTTTTCTATTATCATAGAGGCATAGCCTACTAACAATATCATTGCATTTATTCCCTTTCTCATATACGGCTTCTCCTAACTTCTCTCCACATATATTTCTATTTTTTGGGAAACTCTGCAATTTCCCTATCCTGCATCTTCTCTTTCCTCATATCTTAATATGCATCATCTTCTTTTATGCAACTTTTAGTTTTGATCTCCTTTGTAGGTTTGCATCAGATTTCCACTTTAAACTTTTGATCCAACTAATGTGAGAATTGATAAATGTTAAACATGCGTAAGCTCAAATTTGTAGTCTTGTTTAAGTGTCTCAAAATCATATACTAAACAAAACTCAACAATGCCCAGGATCTATAATTATCAAATTATGGCTTATAGTAAATGTGTAGTGGTTCATATTCTCTACAGAAACTGTATAGAACTGAGTAGAAAATGTCTGACCATTAGATCTACAGAATCTAGTACGTCTATCATTCCAAAGCAGCTCCATATCATGTTTGCATTAGTGAGATACTAATGGAAGTTTATACTGCCCAATCCTCTAATTTGTGCAAAGCTAAAATTTGAAAAGAAAAAAGATAAGCTGCACGCTAAACAGATTCATGGTAGCTTGCACAAAAAAATGCCTCAATGCAAAACCAAGAGACTGTTTTCCTCATGCTTGATGACAAGAAAAGCAAAAAAAAAAAAAAAGCAGGAAAACATTTTCCTCATTCTTGATGGCAAGACAAGCAAAAAATAAAAAATAAAAAAACCAAGAAACCGTTTTCCTCGTTCTTGATGACAAGAAAAGCAAAAAAAAAAAAAAAAAACACAAGAAACCGTTTTCATCGTTCTTGATGACAAAAAACGCAATACAAAGAATCCCGAGACAACCTATCGAAATAAAACACACGCATGGTCCTGTAAGAACTATCAACATACCACTTAGTATTGAGGATATCGCCTTAGAAATCCCGAAAGCGGAATCTTCCGCTGAAAATAACCAAGAAACAATGATAGAAACAGAACATTAGCACGTTCTTAAAAATTTAGCCAACCCAAATTGCATCAAAAAGGCATCTTTGAACGAACATATTTGACCCTCACCAGGGGCAAGAGATGACTTGGAAATCCTCGAGGCGGCCGGCTTCAGCCGCGATAGCACCTGCTTCGAAACAACCCCCGCGGGCTTCTCGGCGGTTTCAGAGCCGGAGGACGGCGGCGACGAGTTAGTGAAGTAGCAAGGGTCGAGGCTCTTCTTCGGGGGCACGAACTCCGGCGACGGCGGAACGGGTTGGGGGTTCTTGGAGGCCTTTGTTGCGGCAAAGGCGAATAAACTGCTCAGTTTCTTGCTGCACATCGGATCCGATGGAGGACGAAGGTTTCAATTCTCCACCAAGCACCACTACAAGCCCCAAAAACAGAATGAAACAGAGAAGAGGGATTTAAGACAGCTATCGCCCTCGATTCTTTCTCTATTACGGCAACTCCGCGACCGAGTTCAAAAAAGAGAGACTTGTCGACTCTTCTTCCCTTCTTCTTCGGCGAGCCTCGCGGTGTTAACCCTAATTTATAGGCGTTGTTCCACCCTTACGCTGAGCCGCGCCGCCCCGCCCCCTTGCGTTCGAACTGCTGGGTAATTTATTGAAGAAATAATTCCTCATAATCGCTCCTTATCATGGATTTGAGACGCTTTGTATATATATATATATATATATATATAGATATATGAGTGTCAGTTTGCCCTCTTATTTGAGACGCTTTGACGGGCTCGCGGTGTTGCCGTCTTCCCCGAGCCCGTCATCCTCAAAGCCCAAAGTCGAGCTCCTCCCGTAAGTTGGCCGGTCACCTTCTGATTTGTCGACGGTGGTGGGAAGTCATCGGGTGAAGAAGACGATCGACGCCAACTTGTTGTTGTCCCAATTGGTCCTCCTCCCCCAACAACGCCACCGCAACTGGAAACGAGGTGTGATAGCTGCTGCATGGCTCGGACGGGTCAATGGAGGCTGATGATCTCGGCATCAAGGAAGGACCCAATTCAAACTATGTGGTGCTGCTCCACAAGGCTTTACCCCTCGTCTACGTCATCAAACCAATTTATATGAGAGTTGATTACCAATATTATTCATTTTTTTAATTTAAATAAATTTTCATAGACCTACTACTACCAAGGCATAATTTCCATCATTTTATTTTTCTCCTTTTCCCCTCAAAATTGTTTTCTTGTCGTGTGCTTGTTATGTATGTTTTGATGGACATACAAAGCAACTACGAGCCGGTCTCAAAATTTTACACCATACAACTGTGATTAGTTGATCTATAGAGTTGAAATATATTTCTTTTTCTTTATTGAATTGGGTGTTAGGTTTCTTTTTTATAATTAACATAGCATAAGTTGATATGGAATATATTGATTACATTGCTTTTAGGATGTAATTAATGCATGTTGTCCATGACAATGGAATATGTTTAGCAGTATGATTGTGACAAGGTACTCTCATTTATGTTTAATATGTATATTCTTGTAAACTTAAAATCATTAGTTAATCATCTTTAGATTCAAATGATATTAAAATATATTTAAAACTTATTTACGTATGATATTTAATTATTTTTTAAACTGAAAATAGCAATGAGTAGCCTGATTTTTTTTTTTATGACAATTAATGGGAGGGATACATATGAACGACATCAGTATTTGAATAGAGATTAATATGTTATATCTAAATTCTATAACAATCAATACATTTTTATATACTTCATAGGATACATATATACTTTATTTTATTTTTAAAAAAAGTATTATTACACATGCAGTCCAATCTTTCAGTGACTTGAGACTAATAAGTCAATATCCCATCGATTTTTAATAATTATATTATTTTCTTATAACTAACATACAGCATCATATTGCTTTTTTAGTATTATATCTCACTAGTGCATATCTTTCGTTGATAAAGAAGAGTTCAGTAAGGAACATGTTATCATTACAATAAATATATTAATAACAAATTAATTTTTATAAAGTTAAAATTTTAATAATTAATTATTATTATATTAAAATATATATACTTACGAAATTAAAATATTTTATCCCGCTCATTTTTTTACCCAATGAAATTATAAATCTCAATGTTTTATTTTTTTACAAATAAAAAGATTTCAATGTAACTTTTGAAAATATAAGGATAAAAATACTAAAGGTAACTAATCGTAAGAGATAAGATGTAATTAACCATGAGTATAGATCTTGATCAAGGAGAGTTTAGTAAGCAACATGTTATCGAGTCAAGATATTTACAAGCAAATATATCAATGAAAATTTCAACTTTCATAAAGTTAGAAGAAGAATTTTAAATCATGAACGACAGAAAAAAAAAACTCCTAAAATGATTTTAAAATCCTTGAACATACAGATTTTTTTAGAAGCTTACGATTCTAACAAAAATCACCAATCCTGAGGTCGAGACTTCGTCTAAAGGTACCCCAATTATGAGTGTTGGGTGAATTCTTTTCACCAGTTTGACAATCAAATGTTCTTCTCAATTAACCAATTATTACAGATTTTTTATAAAATACGTACCTGTTCATGTCGTAGCAACGAAATATCATAGTGTATATAGTTGAAGACATGATCCATTGGAGTCAGCAACAGGTGCATAATTGGGAAGCTTCAACAAACTTGAGTAACTTGTAATCCCTTCATATCATGCTCAAATATAGCGGACTATGCAGGATTTCCATGTTCTATGACACAGCTGGCTGACAGGATGACTTAGATGATATGTTGATTGACTCATCAATATCATCTATCGCCAGCCACAACAATGCTGCTAGTTTCCTGCTCCTCTTGAATAACTTGAGTTCCACAGAGATCATCAGATGGGACATTGATCCCAGCAAAACCAACCAAAACAGCAACCGCTCCAAGGTAGTCCATGAGGTGAGGAGCATTGCCTGTAAGCGAATCCACAACAGCAGCTATCGGAACCTGAATCGTGAGACCAGCTGTTGCAACAGTTGTTGTAGTTAGATGAACGGCCTTCGCCCACAAGTAATCACTCAGCACATTATCCAGCAAACCTGTAACAAAAAAAAATAGGAGCAGGTGTTTCACCATTTTTCTAGATACTAACACTCCCAAGTTATGCCATTATGCAAGTACAGAGCCCTTATATAGCAACAATTTAGTGGAGGAAAACAAATGTTCTAGAACAGATGACTGATCAGTACATCTGTTAAAATTGTCAGAATGCTCTGAAAACATTAAAAACACTAGATGGCTAAACTTGCACTATACATGAGTCCACTGAGTGGAGAAAAGAAAAACTAGGAAGAACAATATGTGGGTTGCCCAATGCCACATTTTGATACTATCAGTAACCACCTGATTAATACAGGTCAGAGGAAAATTCGCTTAAAAAGACACGGGGAATAGCATCCTTTGGAGTGCCAAAATCATGTTTGGATGTATCATCTTACCACCAGAACAATTCAAAGTTTCAATCTAAAAGTCCAACACAGGTAACAGCAAATATGTGCATCTATTCCATGTAACCACCAGCTAAATTTAATACAGATACCACCAGAAATAGTATCCCCAAAGACATTTTATTACCGAATATAAACATTCGAAGGTACGATCATTATCGATACAATTCCACCTACTTGAATTACAAGGCTTTTAGCATTTTTATATGCATCTCAACCAGATGCCATAATAATTCAAGACTTCTAGATAGAGAAGGATTTCCAGGCAGAAGAAAAAGTTCCATGCTTTCCACGACCTGATCTCAACCAATTTCCATTTGCTGAAGAAAGATAAGACTTCAGCTCCTAAATGATTAGGAAAAGATGGGGTATCCAACAAATCGAGGAGGTGGGATATCCAATAAATTGTTTCAGTTGAAGTTTTTACACACATTCTTGATAACCAAATGTTTTTCCCATTTTACCAAATGAGGTAGATGGCTCAGGCACATCGAAAGGCTACTCATAGTGCTGGCAGCTGGATGTGAAAGAAAACAAGTAAATGGAGGATGCTAGTAGTAGGGTAAGCAAAAAGACTAGAGTTTTGTTGTTTGGGCCCAGGCACGTCATAAAGGCACTGGTTCTAGAGAGATTCTTGCCACCATGTTTCATAAGCTCTTGGTTGATTCCAACAAGATACAGTGGTCTTCTCCCCTGTATTATGCATGCAACAAGAAGCACCTTGAACTTAGTAGAGTTATACTAGTCACCAAGAGCAAAAGATGAAAGAGGAACGAAGGAGAGCTTAAAATGTTCTTCCCAAACACAAAGGAATGCACCCTATTTATTTCTCAATCATCCCAACAATTAGCCTTAATGATCCATCGACTAGGAGAGTATTAGGTTCGCTTAAATTAGGCTAATAGGTAAGTGTTACCACCATGGTCAAGTCTTTCGAAGATAATTTAAACACAAACAACATCAAGCTCATTCAACAACACATGATAAATTAAAATTTTATACAATAACAATAAAATTGTAAAGTCCCAACTATTTGGTGTTGACTGTATGAAAGTTTTGAAAGTTTTGCCACAACTGAAGTCTGTAAAGAGTCATATTTTTAGTTAAGCCAATAGTATTTAAATATTTATTTACAGTTTCTATAAAAATCTTTTTGGATATCTCTTTGCCTCTCCTCATACTATTAATAATAATCATTTCACCTCTTCTAATTATTGTCTCTTCTCGTACTACAAATAGTATATCTTTTGAGCACATATTCGTACCATCTTAAATGATTTTCTCTCATTTATCCTATAGAGGCGACACTCCTTGTTCATAAATGAAGATATTTCTTTTTTATCTTTCCTACTAACTCCAAAGCAGTCACCTTAACATTCTCATTTCAGCAACATAGACTTCTTATATATGTTATTTCTTAATTGTCCAACACTCAAATTCATAAAACATTGCTGGTCTAACAATTGTCATATAAAATTTTCTTGTAATCTCAAAAATATGCGATGATAACTACTGACACTCTTAATCATTTTAATCATCCTATTTTTACTATATGAATAATATATGCATCAATTTCTCCATCTTGTTGAATAATTGATTCAAGATACTTCAAACTTTTGCTTAATGGAACTTCTTATCCTACCAACTTATATCCTTTTGTCTCCTAGTATTTCTAAAATTGATCTAGAAGAAAATTTTAAAATTTCAAACCTAATTAAAAATCTACCAACAGTTAGAATATAAGAATTTACTTTTATCCTTTGAGAAGGGAGAAAAAGGAGGATATAGTGCTTAACCAAGAACAATTCTGAAGTTCTCTATAAGGAGGTCCTAAAGCCCCAACCAAATACTCAAGAATTCAAAAAGCTTTATGACAAGTAATGAAAGAAATTTCCTTTTCCACCTCCTCTTTATGCCACATTCAATGCAAAATGTGACTTTACACGAGATTTAGAAGATGGGGACTGCTTAACGTTAAATAGACTGCCATGTATTATAGATTCTCCTGCACCAATTTAAAAAGAAGATAAGTTATATGTCACTTCATAGAATATTTTGTGATGATAGGGGATTGTCAGCTCTCATGCTAAGAATGCCTCACACTAGAAACTTTATAAAAATCTGGCATTGCACATTACGGCTATAAAGTGGGCTTACAAAAATACATTAGAAACAGTAAATATTAGCAATTTTTTATGCATTAACCAAATAAATAAACAAGTGGCTTCTTTGTGGCATACATAGACCCTCCTAAACCTGCATTGGCGGGAGCCTCATATACCGGAAAGCCACCTTAACTCAAATATGAGCGATATACTGCAAGGCTGAAACCTGATTAGTTAGCACTGTTCCTACTGTCAATAGCAGGATGTATACAGATTTAACTACTCGAAAGATTTACCCAGACTTCCAAATTTGGATAAAGAAATGGAGCATAATTTCAACCAAACTGTTATGATATTGAAGAAAGGAAGAACAGAAGAGCTTCCTATGATGATTCATACAGTAAAAGAGTATATATGCCAAGAAGTATATAATGATATCAGTGATTTAAAGAGCGCTAGGCGCCAAAAGGCACCAAGGTCCCAAAATGCCCGAGGCGCTAGGCGCCAGCCTAGGCGTTCGCCCGAGCGCCAGCCGAGCCAGCCTAGGTGATTTAAAAATATATAATACAATTAATAAATATAATTATTTAAATAAAAAATAATATTAAATTAAGAAAATCTAGAAATATGATATTAAATAAATAAATACTAGTATTATTAAAATTTAAATCAAAATAATATATTATTAATCTAATAAATAAAAAAATTATTATCAATATACTGTTAATAGTATACTATTAACAGCTACCGTTAACAATACATTAACAGTATACTGTTAATATATAATATACTACTATTAACTTATTATTAACAGTATACTGTTAACAATAAGTTAACAATATATTGTTAACAGTGGATAGGTGAGGTGGCTGACTTCGAGAAAGCTGCTTATTGAGAGTAGTGAAAGCGACAGTGGAGAGCAGCAACTGTGATAGCAGTAGCGGCAAGCACCGACAGCGACAGCGGCGAGCAGCGACGACGACGGAGAGCAATGGCGACAACGATAGAGAGCAACGGCAGCGGAGAGTGGCGGGCAGCGATAGCAGCGAGTGGCGACGTAATCGCGATTCGCGAGTGGGATTAGGGTTGAGGAAGCAATTATCGATGCGTTAGTTGGTTCGATTAAACCAACTAAAGCGAATTCGACCGAACCAAGCTAAAATCCTGGTTCGCCTCGCCTGGTTTAACCCGGGCGCTCGCCCGAAGCGCCCAGCTGGGCTTGGGCGAGCGCCCAGGCGACGCCTCTTTGAAGCGCGCCGCCTGGAGATCGAGTGAGGCGCTCGGGCCTCGCCTCGCCTCGCCTGGGCGCTTAGGCGAGCGCCCGAGTGCCTTTCGCAATCGCTGAATGATATCGTAAACAAGTACTTCGACGAAAGCTTTTAAGAACATGAAATGATCGCAAATAGACAACCAACCTTTTCCAACAATAAGACCAAATTGCTTCCCACTAAGCTTGTGAAATGGCTCTAGCTTTGTGAAATCCAACATTAACGAAACAGGAAGAAAGATCAACAGATTAAACAAACCAAGAAATCCGAGAAACTGAGCGGTGCTAGCTTGACCTTCTCCCTCTTTCTCATCAGACAATTTTTTCCGAATTAGGGTGATATAAATAGCATATAGCCCCGCCGAAATGAGAGCGAGAATATCTCCAAGAAGAGGTTTGGTCACAATAGCATTAATTCCTGAAATTGAATCAGTCAAGCTGACTATTATTGTTCCTCCCATGCAGAGAAGGACACTAAATAGCTTCACCCATGTGAACTTTTCTCCTAAAAATGCCAGAGCAACCAAGAAAGTGAAAAGGCTAGAAGTGCTGCTCAAAATAGTATTTGACTGTGGAAAAGAGAACAGATTAATTAGAATGCTACTAGAAAGAGAATGTAAAAGAGGAAAAACAAAGAAGTGCAAACATCAATTGCTATTCATTATTCTTTGGTACCTACCGTCACAGTCGTGTATTTAAGGGAAAGATTAAATGTCAATTGAGCAAAGAACCAAAAAGGGCATATCAGCAGGCTGACTTTAGCTACACGAGTGCGAGTCCAGCGCCCCTTCACATCCACTTGTTTCCTGCATTCATCAGAGATCACATATGGTTCTTGCTCAGTGAATGCATTGCTAGAGACAGAATCTTCAACTCTAGAATTAACCACAGAAACAATTTCCCGCTGACTATGACTCATTGTAACAAGTGGTCCAGTATCATGACAACTCTCCACTAGAAGATTTACATTCTCCAGATTACCGGATTGTTGCCTGTCTGAATAACTCTTGCTTCTAAACCAGTACCAAGAATTCTCCAATGTATCCTCAAGACACCGAGAAATCTCCACAATTGGTATAAGTACCACGAACAATGAATTGCATATATAGGTTATTAGAAAAGGAGAAACACCAGAATCTACAACTGATTTAACTATATAACTAGCAGCAATCCATATAGTAGCCACTGCAGCTATGCACATCAAACCCAAAGCCCAACGCCAAGAATCTGTGTTCAACCACATTGTAGCTGGACTAAATGTAGGATAAATCCAACTTGATCCAGCTTACAACTATTTCCTGTGGAAAAGAAACTATAATATTGATTTAAAACTTTTAAGCAAACATTTTGTTCAACGGTCATAAAATTAGTGAGTACAATATCAAATAGTAAGAGATGACTAAAAATGGCCTAAAAGCAAATATTAGCAACAATATCTGTCCATGCTTTATGACACATTTAAAAGCTTCACCCCCGATAAATATTTCCTAACCAAAGCAGTCATGCACAAAACAAACCGAACAGAACAACCAAGCCAAAAAAATTTATTGGTGAACTCCATTACACATAACCAAAGAATCTAAGTTTTTTCCTTTGAAAAGTAGAATCTAAAACTTCTAGTAGTTTATTAAAATATTTTTAATTCTCACCTGCACCAATGCACCTTTTGCTCTCTTGTAATTTATTAGATTCTCTTCCTATGAAGGTTGAATTGAATCGTGACACTGGCTTTCTCAAATTTGTGGTTTCATATTTTCTTTGCCAACGTTACAAAATTAAATAGATTTTACAATCTAATATTTCATAGGCACAACTTGTATAACTCCAACTAGTTTTCTATATATTGCAGCATATACAATCTTCTATGTTCTAATGAACTTTATACAATACCCTGGGCCATTACAGTATCAGATGATTTTTGGACGAGATAATTATGCTGCTTCCACAGTCAAAACACACAAATTGTTATCCCAAAAATGATTGACACGTCCAATAACAACTTAAAATCATTTCCCAAAACTATATGTTGAAATCCGCAAAAAAACACATCCAAATGACTATCTAGTATACCCTGCGTCATTCCAGAATCAGATCATTTTTGGACGAGACAATCATGCTGCTTCCGCATTCAAAATTGCTCCGCGTTTCCAGAAGAATGATTGACGCGCCCAATAGCAACTCAAAAACATCTCCCCAGATTATATGTTCTGATCCATAATACATGAACAGAGGTTTTCACACCTACATGCAAACCAAAGTGCAAAATTCTTCACGCTTAAAAAATCAGTAATTTTGTGGTTCTCCATATAATCAATCATTGAAAGCCCTTTGATGTTTCTTTCAGATAATTGGACTCCAACTTTCTTGCCCTTGTTTTAATCGGATTCTTAGAATGAAAAGTAGAACCCCCCATCAAATAGAGATCGCGTCAAATCCGAAAGCCCAAACATCTGACTCACAATCCTCTGAATCAAAGAGAAGCAACAGAGCAAACAGGGACAAAACGGAGTATGAGAAGAAAGATACCTTGGAGGGCTTTGATCTCAGTCCAATCGACTACCAGGAAAAATAAGGAGAAGCGGGAATCAGAGGAAAGAAAGACACCCGCAACTGGAGAACCCCTCGTTTACCCATGAGTTGGGATCCGCCGTTCGATTCCGGTGGACTCTGAGTCGCCGACGGGCCATCCGCCAGAGTGATGCTTCGTGGTGTTGGGCATCGAAGCGCCTACTAAATACAGAAAGGAATTTTTTAGGGAGCTCGGTCTGATGTATACCAGTCAAAAAAAGTTGAGAAAGTGATTTTTGCATACGGTGTACATGTTTTCATATTTTTGGTAGAGAATCTTTATTTATATTTTTTTTTTGGAAATTTTTAAAATATAATTCTATTATAAATAATTATTTTTCTAAACCATAATCAAGTGGATCGATTTGGATAGATCTAGTCAATAAGAAATCATAATAATAAGAAGAATCCTCGAAAAAAAATGAATATTAAAAATTATGATTTGATTCTATAATAGTTATTTCCAGAATATATTTTTCTTTAAGATTTTCTAAGGAAGTATAAGAGAAAAGAAGCAAGTGTAGCGAGAAATCCTAGTACGAGAAGAAAAAAAAAATTAGGATTTGATTCTTTATTATATCATTTCTAGAGTGAGATAATATTGGATTCCTTAAGCTAACTAGTTATGTTACTAAGCAACACCATCTAAAGGTAATGTGATGAAAAATATTTTTGACTATGACTACTCTAGCCGAGTTAATCAAGACTTTGCCTGTTTGATGGTAAGATGTGAGGATCAATTCTCATCCTCACCGGTTACCTTTTGAACAAAAGAGAAAAAGGAAAAAAAAAAAAAGAGCATTTGGAAACCACAACGTTGAAATGTAAAAAATATGATTTCCAACAGTTCAGGTTAGGCATAAGAAGGTACGTAAATGCTGAAGGGGGTAATTGACAAATATACATACGAGAAGCTGCCTTAAATGATCTTCCAGTTATTTAGTGTGCTAGAGAAATTTTTAATAACTCGTTCAAGCAATATTTGGAATGTCCAAATTCTTACATACTTTTAAGAATAAGCAGAACAAAAATATGATGCTGGTTCTAATATTTTCACGTCTTATTCATCTTTTGCATTTAACATGTAGTGTGTTACATTCTCTTCTTGCAGATTAAACTGATGGATCAGCCATGCACTATAATAATGAGGGTTAGCATTTAGTGGTACTTCATGTTGGATGACTGATAAATTTCCTTCACGAACTATATATAGTAAATGAGATTACCAAATAGCATTGGACTTGGTGAATTATGCTGTTGCAGCTTATTAGTCTTACTTGTGCTGCCTAAAATGCATGTTAAAGTAGGGGACACAGTCAAACCTATCACAGACCATGAGAAAGGTGAGAATGGGAAGAAGACAAGAGTATACGAACAGCAGTTTGTGAAGGTTGGCGTTCTCCTACCTAAAAAATTTATATTTGTAAATGGATAGATAGCAGGAGCAAAATTTTCTTTTCTTTTCCCTTCTCTCCCCCAAGTGTAGTGCTTGAAGTTAACCTGCACTATGAATTGTTATCAAACAGATGGAAGCACCTAACCATAGCTCAATTCTGATGCTTTATTTTAAGAAGAAGAAGTAAAAAAAAAAAAAGATGTAGCATGCACAAGGGGAGGAGAACTGCAACAGTTCCACCTTCCGTATAAGAAGCTCACTCATATGGGAAAAAGGGGAGAAGGGAGACTCAAAGAAAAAGACATGTAAAGTTTCTTCACTCTAAATCTAATGATAATTACTTTTGTTTCTTCTTTGTCTTGAGGCCCTGTTTTGTAGGTTTCACCGAGAGGAATCATTTTTTAGTGCTATTTTATACTGATTTCTTGAATCGACAAAGCTCTTTCGAGATTGCCTTATCAACTTTTTGGGCCGACAAAAGAAAGCCCTTCAGATATTTATTACCTTACGATATAAAACTTCAAAAAAGAATTTAATTATTTTCATTCATCATCACTATGTGGACAGATGACTTATATCTAACAAGGTAATCTCATCAAATATATATATATATATATATATATAATCTACATAAAACATCAATAATAGAATATTACATCAATACATATTACCTAAGGATACACAATCTTCTCTAGTTGGTTTATGAAAGGGTGACACACCAATTCCAAATCATATTTCACTTATAACCAAATCAAACCAAAATAATTAAATGTTAAATGGAATATATATATATATATATATATATATATATACAAATGTTAGGTCTCACAGGCAGTGCCCTAATATAGTAAGCCTCAGTCTCTTTGATGCTGAAAGTAATAACGATATGCCATGAACACATAAACTTCACCTAACATAATGAATGATGTATACGAAGGGTTAACTTAGGAGGAACTACTATCACATTGACCGAGGAAGAATCAGTCGCTACGATGCAGCAAAACGAACGACAGGGATAACATCAGCACTACTTATGAGTTGCCTTTTCGTGTTCAATTTGACAAGCTCACTGTATCATGTGCGAACAAAAAAAACAAAGAAACACGATCAAATATTGGAGAAGAAGCAAGTGGGCAGAGGATAAGCCATCAAATGGCGAGTTAGGTCTAAAACAACAAATGGGCACCCCCCCCTCCTCACATATACTAACAAAGTCTTATTTCTTCCAACTCGAAGGTCTCAATAAAGTTACAAAAAAAGACTTTTCTGTATATTATTAAAACTCTTAGTGATGGGATATATTTTAATCCCATATGCTGATTGACAAGTACAAAAAAAAAAAAAAAACTATTAGTCTTGCATATGTATGTGTGTTGGAATCCATCCATAATTTAATCCCATGAGAAGTGGAAAAAAAATAATATTCTTACATGTCTACTGGGGTCCATCCATAATGGACAAAATGTCCATCCAAAAGTCAACAATTCCTATGACCTCAAATCCATCCAATTAAACAGTTGTAGATGACTCAAATACTAGCATGACAATCTTTATTCTTCTAATACAACATTTATCTAAAACAGCTCAACGGTTTAATAAAATTGATACTCGCCAAGCTAAGAAATTGAAGTCCTCTAAATATCTCTATGCAATTCCACATCCCTCTCTTAGTCCACTCCTTTTGGGTGCAAAGCCTGCACTCGATGTGCTCTAACGTACCCCCGACACTCCACTTTGTTCCACGCTAGCTAAACAAAACAATACCTGACTTCCCTAAAACTTACATAGCAACAAGAACACAGGAAAGGCATGCCTTTTCTTTAACAATGTGATGAACATAGACATACATGCCTTCTTAACATTCATTTATTTATATGCAGCCAAGCATCCAATCCCACAGGGACCCATTCCTAGTGTTGGACTTCTCAAACACATGTATTATATATTGTTTTCTAGGTAAGCAGTCAACTTGAGTCTTACACCCCTTCTACGAGTGCTTATCTGCACTATAACATTAAAACAAAATCTAATCAGGATTTTGATTAAAAATAATAATAAATTTCATTTTAAAATTAAAAAAAAAAGTTTAGAAAATAAAACCCAAAGACGCCAAAGCAATTCCAACCACAAAATAGAACTGAGGTCCCCCCTCTTATCTAACCACAAAATAGAACTCATGAAGACAAATACGCCTCCTTTTTTCCTAGGCTTTTTGTTGGTATAACATCAACAAGATGGCCTAACTCGCTTTGTCTAGAGGTCCGATGATGACATGATTGGGTCTTTAATACTCCAAATCACTAAAATATTCACGCCTCCAAGATAGATTATTAATCTATGGGACTAAATCAAAGTTTAAGGTCGCACACTTAAAAGACTTACTTGCCCGCCCATTCAAGCCCCAAAAGAGTCTATGAAGGGACGGCAAACATTCTACTTGTGGGACTAAAAAAAAAAAAAAAAAATTCATGCAAAACAGAGAAGAGAATAATAAAAAGGAAAAGAGAAAAAGGAGAGAAGGAAATTTTATGGTATAACATTTATGAAAGCACATGTCTTACGGGGAAATTAAGCTCGTTTAAACAAAATGCCTCACCGTAGCATGATTGCCCGGCTAGGAGGCATTCGGTCGAACGACTTGAAGGCAAAATAGGAGGTGGCATGTTTCTTACACGTCAGGTCATTGTGTCGACCTTATCTGTGAACCGCACACGTAAGAGGCATGTGTGAGATAGAAAGAGATTTGTGCACGAAACAAGATTCTGATGTGATCGATACATTGTGATTGCGTATGGTAGGTTTAACCATTCTTTCTTAAAAAAAAATCCGGATTCGACCCAATTTAGCATTTGCTCAAGAAAAAAGAAAAAATTAACATATTAGTCTAACCTGGACATGTCCAACATATGCCCAAAATATGTTGGAGGTTGATGCGGAAGAGGCACGTCTTCGGTGGGCTTTCGTGTTGTGCTCGATCACCTGCGCAATGAAAGTGTTCAGTGTGTTTTCATGTACAACAACAACAACAACAACGTCGAGCTCGCACAACCTCGATCATCACCCTGTTCGAGAACTGTTGACGGCCAACTCAAAATTGAACAAAGACACGACCGTCTCTTACCAACTCCATTTATCATGTGATGAACTTGGAAGTGTTTATCCACCCTCACCTCCAATTCCTTTGGAACTTCCAGCCTTAGAAGCAACGTCAATGGCGCAAGCAGATCTTGAGGTTTAGCCTTCCAACAAAGTTTGCTTCGTCAAACATTCAATCTCCAAAAAATGACACGTTGTTCCACTTGCACCTCTTTAATCCTTGATGCATAAATACTATGCACCTGCAAGAAAGTGTTTACACATAAGCTTCCCTCCCGAGCTTAGCCCATTCCATGGCAGCGTTACCAATACTCCATATCCTTGTTAGTATCGTTGCAACCAGTGAGGCCATCAGAAGAGATGACTTCCCCGGTGGCTTCGTTTTCGGAACAGCTTCTTCAGCTTACCAGGTGTGAGGCCATGCATAAATGTCTCTTTTACATTCAGCTACATCTTGCTCTGCACAAGTTAATGGAGTTGCTGATAACCTTAGTTTGAAGGAGCAGTTGGTGAGGGGAACAGGGGAAAAAGTATTTGGGATACTTTCACAAGACTACCAGGTATGACTACAATAGGGAGAGACAAAAGCACTCTGCATATTCTGAATTCTGCTTAGTAAGCTTGGAAGTGTTTTTGGCAGGTAGGATTTTGGATTTCAGCAATGCAGATATGGCAGTCGATCAGTACCATCGGTACAAGGTGAACTCTGGAATTCTCAGAGATCATTCATGAGTGCGGATGTTCCATGTTAGATTCTGTTAAAAATATAAATCATTAGATCATGTCCCATCTACAACCATAAGCTTTTAGATGGAATGACTGATTAAAATTTAAAATGGTACCAATTACCAAAGTTAAAGATCCATATTTCAAATCTCAACATCACCATGCATATAAGAAAATTCCCAATTAATAGACCCATATTGGATTGAGTCATCCGCCACCGTCATGTTATTTCCTAGTTACTTGTACATTTGATGACTTACCAACACGATTTTACCGTGATTAGCTTGATTTTTGCATGAATTTTAAATTTACTTTGCTTTTGATTGTCAAGAGCAACTCCTAGTGGTTCTGAACTTGGAAAAAGTCAAACTTAATATGATTTGATACAGAGATTAAAGATCAAATTATCAAGTCCCCTTCTTCATGGACTCTAATGGATCATCAGTAGCTTTTAGATCATGTCTTTATCCTGCACTGTTTAATCTGATAGCTGAATACTGAAAGTAAGAGTAGCACATATTTGATGATCCCACTTGTTCTCTTAGTGAAGAAACTAGGTTGGTTGGCACAAATGAAAGATAACTCGTAAAAGATTGCCTTACCACAAAAGAAGCATTGTTCTTGTTGATATGTAGCAGAAGACTATCTTTTTATCTCATAAATAGTGTTCAAGTCTAAGATGCCGCATTCTTCTCATTAGTCCGTAGAAGTCAATGCATAGTCAAGGTGGAACTTGATGGATTCCAGGGCCGATAGTCTTATGATCCAGAAAGTTAGACACCTGAAAGATGCACGATAATTAATTTCCCTATTTACATAAGAAGAAGATTTGATTTTTTCTGACATTGTTAGGACATACTATTTAGTCAATCGTAATAATGTGGAAGAGCATTTGATTGTCCTCAAGCTAGCAGAAACCTATCCTACTGGTACCTATATTAGTTGGTTGAGCCAAAACACTTGTTTATGTTTTAAGGCTGAAAGTTCAGTCTCTAAATCAACCATAACACTTAGAAAATAAAAATAAAATCAACAACAAAGGTGCAAAAGTAAACTATGGGGAAAAAAAGATGAAAAAGGTGCAAAAAATAAGCTGAGCACTCAAACGGGGAACTAACATCATCAAATACCATTCTCCTGATCAATTTCTGTGGACATAGATGAGCGAAGGGAAGTTATCACTTATCAACTTGTCCTGTAGTTATTTTCTCTTAAAAATGCATCTCAGTGACATGATTTATTTCTCTGAAGGGTGGGTCTCCACTCAAGAACTCTTGGTATTTCATGAGCAAATTCTGTTGTCAAGAGAACTGACGTGTTCCCTCTTGGACCAAAACCTGATCATAGGCAAAATTCTTAGTTGATCATTTGATTGTCTTAGAAACCTCATCTAAAAATGTTAAAGCTTTTTAAGTTTTTGGATCAGAAACCTTTTATTGCAAATCAAAGGTGAACTTTTTGCAATAGAAGTTCTGCCTTAACCTTATTCTCCTTTTTTTTTTAACTATAAAAAACATATGACTGACAGCCTTTATCATCGCAAACTCAAAACTTCTGTTTCACTCAACCAATTCATTTGGGAAGATCTCGAGAGACAAAAGTTCAAGATTATCTAAAAAACTGTAAAAAATACTACATTGTGTAAAATAATCTAAAATTTTCCCGAACACAATAAATTGAAAACTGTCAAGCTTTTGTCATTGCCACCATAAAGCACATATGTAATCATTTAATGCTTTGTTAAGACAATATTCATGTGTTAGAGAGATTGAAGGAAGACTATTGAATTTGCCCGGCTAAAAGTTGTCCAAGAATAGTGCCATTAACTTTCTTGACTCTCTTCTTTCCTGGTTCCTTCCTTTTCCCTTTGAGACACCTTGAGGAGGAACTCTACATGATTAACCCAAAGAATTTTTTTATACAAATTTTTCCAACCATGTTTGTGAGCTTAGTAAACCTATCCATGGTCTCAAGCAGGGTTCACGTGAGAATAGTCCCACATTGCTAAGGACTAAAAGAGGCGAATGACGTATAATGAGTTTGATCCACAACTTGGTAAGTGTAAGTTATTGAATTGTATTGGTATCCGATCTCATAAATGGCAATCCTTGGTTGCACCCAAGCAAAAAACATGTTAGCACGCAAAAGAACCTATCCTTGTAAATAAGTAGAAAATAAAGCCACACCTGAAGTTGTGCGCCGCACCCAAGCAAAAAAAAGAGTACATGCAATGTGATCTATCTGACGAATAAGTAGAAGACAATTAAGCCACATATGAATAAAAGGGGATGTAAGAGGACTTAAAAGAATAATCTCATACTGTTAAAGTTGAAGGAGTCAACTAATATACATTGGGTTTGGCTCCTAATATATTGGATTTCAAGTGCATCAAACCTGAATAATTTGATTTAGACTAATTGTCAATTTTAAAATGTCAATATTGTCTCCCATCACTTTTCGTGCACTTGATTGCTTCAAAATCTTGGACTTTTAGATAATATTTTTGTTCTTGCACTGGATGCCTAGAATAACCATCTCCTCTGATACCGTTAACTAGTAGCTTGCAACAAAATCAGAGATTTTTCGCTCACATGTTAATATTGTCTTGTTAGTATTCTTAACACAAAAGCATTGTTTCTTTTCTTCATAGGCAGAATGGTGACCAACTTCAGTAAATATATTTCCCATATCATTTCATAATAGCAAGATATATTATTCTTTTTGTACAGACTGATGTGGATTTGATGAAGGGCATGGGAATGGATGCTTACAGGTTCTCTATCTCATGGTCACGGATCTTCCCAAGTAATATGAAGCTGGCCTATTGGTACTAGAAATATTTAAACCTCTATGGATAAAATAACAGGTTTTCCTGTTCACAGATGGAACAGGAGAACCTAATCAAGAAGGAATAAGCTACTATAGCAGACTCATAGACACTCTACTACAAAAAGGTCGCTTTTAAAAAGGTTCTTTGAAGGATCTACTGAAGTTTTGAGGCTGATAACTAGTATTATTATTATTTTGTTGTTGTTACAGGAATACAACCTTATGTGACACTCTTCCACTGGGATCTTCCACAAGCTCTAGAGGACCAATACAATGGATGGCTGAGCCAAGAGATCATGTAAGGATTATATTGAATCTTTATCTAATCGGCCACAGTGTTCAGGAAAAGATAGGTAAAAGTAAAAACTCACTCTAAAATGCAGACAAGATTTCAAGCATTATGCCTATACTTGTTTCAAAGCATTTGGGGATAGAGTGAAGCATTGGATCACCTTCAACGAGCCTCATGGATTCTCGATTCAAGGATATGACACAGGTCTGCAAGCTCCAGGAAGGTGTTCTATTCTAATACACATGCTATGTCGGAGAGGCAAATCATCAATTGAACCATATATCGTTGCTCACAACATCCTATTATCTCATGCTGCTGCTTTTCATGCATACAAGCTCAACTTCAAGGTAAACCAACCTTTTTTAGTTTTCTTTGTCGCAGCCACCTACTATTACTGGTCAATGAATAAGAAAATGCAAGATAAGAAGCTAACTTTAATGTGTAGGAAAAGCAAAAGGGTGTTATTGGAATAGCTCTTGATTCCAAGTGGTATGAACCTATATCTTGTGCTAAAGAAGACCTAGATGCTGCTAATAGAGCCATGGAATTCGAACTAGGATGGTAATCTGCTACTGATTTCTGAATATATGAGAACCCTACTTCATCGATTGACAACTTACTGCAACTGTGGATCCCCAAGCAGGTTCTTGAATCCTCTAATCTTTGGGGATTATCCCCTCTCCATGAAGAATCTTGTAGGAAGCAGACTACCCAGATTTACCAGTGATGACTCTACGTCATTGGCTGGTTCTTTGGATTTTTTAGGCATAAACCACTACACCACATTATATGCTCGGAATGATCGGACAAGAATCAGGAAGCTGGCACTGAATGATGCTTTAGCTGATGCACTTGTCATCACGGCATGTATGATAGAGTCACTAAAATACTTAAATAATCTTCAGTGATATATTATTTAAACTTCTAAAATGTGTTTAACAGCTTCTCGACATGGAGAGAGGATTGGAGAAAGAGTAAGTCGCAATACTTATGCTTCTAATCACTTTTGAACTAATGCTCAGGTTTAGGAATCATCACTTAATTATTCTTTCAGGCTGCATCAGGATGGCTTCACATTGTCCCATGGGGTATCCGCAAGTTAATGAATTATATCAAGGAGAACTATGAGAACCCATTGGTTATAATAACAGAGAATGGTACAAACAATGTGATTGAATCAGGAATATAGCTTTCTTTTTTGAGAAAAATCTTACAAAATTCATTTGGTGTTGTAGGCATGGATGATCCAAATTTCATTTCCCTCGACAAAGCACTGAAGGATGATAAGCGGATACGCTATCATGCTGACTACCTCTCAAACCTACAAGCTGCTATAGAGTAATTTACTGTGTATTAGTTCTCCTGAGGGTATCAGGCTCAGCATAACAATCTTCAACTCCATTACTCTTTTTCTTTTTTTTCTACAATTAACAAAGATGAATTAATGCAGGGAGGACGGTTGCAATGTACATGGCTACTTCGTGTGGTCGCTACTAGATAATTGGGAATGGAACTCGGGGTTCACAGTTCGATTTGGCCTCTACTATGTCGACTACAAGAGCAACCTAACTAGGATACCGAAAGCCTCGGTTCGGTGGTTCAAACACGTTCTAGAAAAGAATGACACGCTTGCGCAGAAAGGAATCACATTTAACGATCTGATTGGATGACTTGTTAATGTAGATTCAACAATCTACCATCCATTCACATATTTCTCTTGGTTCCATTGAGCAGTCAATCTTGAGAATAGTAAACGCCAAATGTTTGGGACCAAAGGTACAAGTTCAAATGCAATCAATTTCTTGTAGGATATTTGCAATATATAATCAATGAAGAGCATCAAGAACAGAACAACCACTTTTACTGCGCTGTAAATAACAGTCTAAAATCAGAAACGGAAATCTCGATGGATTTCAAAGCACAAGGAAGGAATCTCGAGGGATTTACCTAAAATTTTGATGGGAGAATCGATTTAGCCTCCTCTTTTCTTGATCCCCTAATCGACCAAATCCGTCTCCCATTTCGTTGCTCAGCCAACCCCAAGACGCCATCGAATAAATAGCTTTTAGAGCACTATTCCGAATTGGGATTCAGGGCGACGTTGCGGTAAACCACGCCATGTTTTCGAAGCCGATGAAGCGGGGGCGTAAACGGGTCGGATTATTAGGAAATGTACTGCAAACAAAATTATCCATGTTTATGTTAGCCGTTCAGAATCCATTAATTTGAAGAACTTGTATATAAATCCGTGATTCTCGTTTATTCTTTCACAATTTTTCTAATTTTGCTACTTTATCATTCGTTCCACTTCAAAGTCTGTCTTTGGCCGACACACGAACTATTGGGAAAAAATATATATATCCTTCCGAAGTGTAGAAATATCATATTTTATCATGACAAATTATATATATATATATATATATATATATATATATATATATATATTAAGATTGTCAACAAAATTTAAACTAAGTATTTCTATAGAGAATATAAAATAAACTAGTCATTATTCGTCACGCCAACTCCATGTCAAGCCAACATCCTTTTGTTATCGTGGGATAGAATCCCACGATAAATAGATAGCTCAGGTCATTTATCAAGTTATCAACTCTCTAATGAAATATTCATAAAAAATATTTTTAAAACCCTAAAAGTCAATTCGGGCTTATTACGAATAGACTCTCTTATAGAATATTCATTGAAATATTATTGAAAGCCCAAAAGGTAGTTTAGTTCGGTGACGCATCACCTGTCTTATAGAATATTCATAGAAATATTTTCGATAGCTCGGATGACAGTTCGAATTGGTCGTGAACCGCCTTGCCTATAAAATATTCACAGAAATATTTTTAAAAATATAGAAAGTAGTTTGGATTGGTTACGAACTGTATTTCCCGTAGGATCCTTATGAGATATTATTTTTCCTCAAGGTTAATAGAAGAATATACCTTTAACTCTAGATTTGAGAGAGAAGAAAGATAAAACTATATGCTAACTTGAGCGTCGAAAAGATCGACTCGAGAATCTCTCCTCCCCCTCTCCCTCTCCCACCTCAACCTTGATCTTTGTGAAAGAAATAAATTTGGAGAAATCGCGCTCTATCTAAGATAGCTCTTCGCATACATATTAGGACTACATCGTGTTGACATAAACATCAATAATATTTTCCTCTAACAACTTATAATCATAGTAATTATTTAAATATATAAAAATATATAGATACCCATCAATTGGATGATACCCATCAATTAAGAATTTACTCGAATGTTTTCAATAAATGGATAAATATACTCTTAGGTTTCTTAATTTTTTTTTTTTTTTTGTGGTTGGTGTATTTGAATGTAAAATAGAAGAAATAAGCCAAGTCAAATTGAACGGCTGTTCTTATTCAATCTTCTATCTCATAGATAATTTCTTCTGCCATTTCGTTATTGTTTTTCATCATCAGGCCTACTTCTTTCTTCACCTGCTCCACATGTATATTGAAAATATTAAAATCCTTAACTCATGTCATTAATTTTAATAATCGTATAGAAAAACTTAAAACTGCTCACTTATAATCATAATTGAAATTATTTATCTATATTAAAAATATTAAAGGTATTTAAAACACAATATATTCTTGATAATTTTAACATCGAGGACACTACTGTAATTTAGAATTTCGTCCAACATATAGCATACTGTTAATTAAGAGAGACTAACTATAATGACATATCAAGATAAGTTGTTACGTTTTTTTCTGTGAAATGCATGTTAGACTCAAATATAGAGGGAGAAATATGGAAATCAATGGCTTTTAAAGGAAACATATAATTTTTCTTAAATAAAAAATTCATAATTGATATGATTTTTGTAATTAAAATATTTATATTGAGATCCTTATAATTTTAAAAAAAGTGAAACAAATAATCTAATTTGTCATAATGAAAAAACATCATGTGTTAGATCGGTGTAAAAATGATAGGTAAAAAATAATCTTAATATCATTTTGGATGTTAAAAATTATTTTTTATTGATAAAATTATTATAAATAAAAATATTGAAGTTATCTTTTTGTCTATTATTTTTGTATCTATCCAATATGTGGTATCATAATTTTTGTAGATGATAGTGTTAAGATAAATGAGAATAATTATTTTATTTTTAAAATTATAAAAATATTAATATAAAATTTCTATATATATAAATTATGATATTACTATATGAAGTAATATGTAATTATCTCAAATAACCCCATTTCTGTTAAATAAAAAAAAAAGTCGAGTTCAGCGGTTACATCGGCAAGCACACATATGGTCCCTTTTCAATCACCAAATTTATTTATGTGAATTGATGGCGTTACCGAGTTCCTTAAATTGATGTGCCATGTTGGGGGACCAGTAAATAAATTGATATGAAGCCACACAAATTAATGCCTGCAGAAGAAGGTGGCTTCCGAACCCCACCAAATAGATTCCAATTTTATGATGGTCATCCTTAATGTGCCTTCCACTTTGGATCCGTGGCTGGCATTCCCCCGCCGACAGGGGAGAGAGTTCCGACTTAAGTCATGACTTGATTTAAGAACGTAAGAGCTAGACGCACTTCAGGAGAGCCAGCGAGAGAAGTAGATGAAATCTTTATGGGGAAAGGGGCGGTGCTTTTTTTTTTTCTTTTTTATTTGTCTCGTCCTCTTCGACGGTTGTTTTGAGGTTGGATTATGGGGGACTAATTATATATTAATATTATCAATTTTTTAAAAATTTTAATCCATATATTTTAAAAAATAGGTAAAATATTTATATTTATTTATCTTAATAATATCGATTTTATCAATCAAAATAGAAAAAAAATCAAAGATAAAGAGATAATTTTACTGTTTTAGTTTATGACGATGGTAAATGACGTCATAAAGAGCCAGCGAGAGAAGTAGATGAAATCTTTATGGTGAAAGGGGCAATGCTTTTTTTTTGTATTTGTCTCATCCTTTTGACGATTGTTTTGAGGTTGGATTTTGGGGGACTAATTATATATTAACGTTATCAAATTTTATTAAAATTTAATCCATATATTTAAAAAAATAGGTAAAATATTTATATTTATTTATCTTAACAATATCGATTTTATCAATCAAAATAGAAAAAACTAAAAATAAAGAGATAATTTTACTGTTTTAGTTTGTGGCGATGATAAATGATGCCACTAGGGCCGCTATGCATATGCATCGATGTCGACACAATTGTCGAGCAGTTCTTTCGTTCCTTTTGTAACTGCATTGATGTCGATGCCGATGCCGATGCATGTGCGAAGTGACGAAAGAGTCACAGATGTAGAGTGACGTCGCTCTACAATTACATCAGTATTAACATAGATACAGAATGATATTCACATATCGTCGTCGTTCTTCTCATTCACAATAATCACTCATGGCCCCAGTAATATTGTCGTCTGCCACCGTCGGCGTCATCTGTCACAATTAATTGGAATATTATTTTTATATTTATATTTTTATTAGTAAAATTAATATTATTAAGGTAAATGAACTTGGATGTTCCACTCTCGTAATTAAAAGAATATGAATATAATATAATTTTTTAAGATGAAAAGATCTAAAAACATAAAATGTAACTAACTATATGAATAATACGTAATTAGCCGGATTTTAGATCCTATGTAGTGATTCGTTAGAAGGATTCCGATAGCTCTTATAGTAAAAAAAAAAAAAAAAATGTCGATGTATGGTTCGCACAGTTAGAATCTAAAATGATTATAGTTATAGAGACAGTAGAATAAAAAATTAGTAATGTACAAAGTCGCAGAAGAGGTACAAATTCGATCCTATGGAGACTCTATAGCTTTTATCCCATAGATTGTTACGATATCAATAAGACTAAATCTTACCGATGCAGAAAACTCGAGATAAAACATATTAATGTGAGAGAGAGTATGCCGCGACAGGTGATCATCGAGTTAGCATATTATTATTATTTGAAAAAGAGACATAAACTTTAAATTAAAAAAAAATTGCACTAAGAATAAGAATGAAAAGAAAAAAATCTTCCAACCCAGCCACCGTTACCTTTCCCATCAAAGTTGTCACTCGTCGAAGAAGACACGTAGGTAAGGTAGCGGCAGGAAGTAGCTCGTGAGTCCAACATCTGTGGGCGCCACGATCTCAGCACATATTATATTATATTATAAAGAGAAAGATAAAAAGGAGGAAGCGGTGGATACCGAATCACCATAGAAGCCTAACATGATACTGACGGTACATACTATAGGCCATATTTGACCGCAAAATGACTAATGTTCCGTTGACCCATAGTGCACGCGTCAAATGTGGTGAAGCCTTAGCCAACGTTTTAAGTACCATTCCTCCAATTTTACTAATATCTTTTTGTTATTTGCTAATCTTTGATGAGTGTGAAACCAAAAGTACGGATACCGTAAAAGGTTTCTTTTCGTCTGAAAAGTGACTGGCAGCCGAAATCTACACGGCACCATCTTTCTTCTTACACACCGAAGGTTGCCACTGTTCCTTGCTATGCACAAACATTGACCAATGATGCTCTCTTCTCCAAATTCCCATGTTTTAAGCAGCCCCTCCCCTCTCTCTCTCTCTCTCTCTCTCGCTCTTCTCTATGTTCAAAAGAATAAACAAGTATTTCCTTCTCTGGAATATGTCTCTCATGGCTACTCACGGCGATCGCTCCCTGTATTCTCACTACCCAAACTTCTTCTCCTTCACCCTCTTCTTCTTCTTCTTCTTCTTCTTCTTCTGCTTCAGTGTCATTCCCTCCTCCGCGGTCAATTATATCTCTTCCAATGACTCTCTCTCTGGAAACCAGACCATCACCTCCGCAGGTGGTGACTTCGCGCTAGGCTTTTTCCAAGCAGGTAAAGGGACCCCCAACAGATACTACGTCGGCATCTGGTTCAAGAAGGTACCAAAGCTTACTTCCATCTGGGTGGCAAACAGAGACACCCCCATACCTGACCCGGCTGCTGCGCAGCTCAAGATCTCCGATGATGGCAACTTAGTCCTCCTCAGCCAGTCTCGTACGCAGGTACTCTGGTCCACTAACATTACCTCCATGGCCTCCAATTCCACGGTTGCTGAGATCTTGGACTCTGGAAACCTGGTTTTGAGAGACCGGTCGGATCCATCCCAGCTCCTGTGGCAGAGCTTTGGTCACCCGACCGATACATGGCTCCCTGGGGCAGAGTTTTGTCTGAACAAGGTGACCCGGAAGGGCCACGTCCTCACTTCATGGAGGAACTCCGATGATCCTGCTGCTGGACTCTTCTCCTTGGAGTTGGATCCCACTGGTATACGCCAAGTCATTTTGCTTTGGAACATGTCTAAGCAGTACTGGAGCACAGGGCCCTGGAACGGTCAATTCTTTAGCTCGATCCCGGAGATGACGGCCTACCGCGAGAACCCGACCGTCGTCAACGTTTCTGTCGATTTCTTCTCCAACTCCACCACGAACTACTTCGTCTACCAACTCAAGGGTGATATGATTACCAGAACTGTAATCGATGTCTCGGGCCAGCTCAAGCAGTATGCTTGGGTGGAAGCAGTCCAGGACTGGATCCAGTTCTTGGCTCTGCCCAAGCAGCAGTGCGATGTCTCCGCTGTCTGTGGGCCTTTCGGCAGCTGCAACGATAATGGCTTGCCGTCCTGCAAATGCGTCCAAGGGTTCAGCGAGAAGTCTCCCGGTGACTGGGAATTGGGCGATCGAAGCCAGGGATGTGCAAGAAACACCCCGTTGCAGTGCGGCATTAACTATGACTCAGCTGATGGGACCAAGGACGGGTTCTCGGCTGTCTCGAGCACCCGATTGCCCGATGATCCCCACGCGACGGCGGCTGCCAGTGCCGAGGAGTGTGAGCTGTTCTGCTTGGATGACTGTTCATGCACTGCTTACTACTATAATGGTGGTGGGTGTTCGGTCTGGTACGGTGGTTTGCTGAATCTCCAAGAGCCGTCGGATGGATCCGTCGGAGAAACACTCTATGTTCGCGTAGCTGCCTCCGAGCTGCCAAGACAACCCAGAATCAAGAAAAGAACAGCTGTCAAGTTTGTGGTGGTCGGCGTTGCCATCGTTTTGGCTCTATTGGCTTTTGCCTTGGCGATCTTCCTGGTGCGTCGTCGGAGAAGAAGACATGGTTCTAATGAAGAAGCAGAGGGTAATCTGGTGGTCTTCAGGTACAGTGACCTGCAACGAATGACCCGGAACTTCTCGGAGAGATTGGGCGGGGGAGGCTTTGGTTCAGTGTACAAAGGGACGCTCCCTGATTCCACTTCCATAGCTGTGAAGAAGCTCAGAGGCCTTCACCATCAGGGAGAGAAGCAATTCCGAAGCGAGGTGAGCACTCTAGGGATGATTCAGCATGTCAACCTGGTTCGACTTCGTGGATTCTGCTCCCAAGGTAACAATAGGTTGCTGGTCTACGATTACATGATGAAGGGTTCCCTAAACGCGCATATCTTCGGGAGAGGTTCTCCGGCGATCGACTGGAACACGAGGTACAACATCGCCATCGGAACGGCTCGAGGACTGGCTTATCTCCATGAGCAGTGCAGGGACTGCATCATACATTGCGATGTGAAGCCGGAGAACATACTCTTGGATGAATCCTTCCATCCAAAGCTGGCCGACTTCGGCCTGGCCAAGCTTGTAGGCCGAGACTTCAGCAAAGTCCTGACGACAATGAGAGGAACCGTAGGCTATCTTGCTCCGGAATGGATCTCCGGCGAGGCCATCACCCCCAAAGCCGATACCTACAGCTACGGAATGACACTCCTAGAACTGGTATCCGGTAGAAGAAACAGGGAGCAGTCGGGGGAAGATGGTCCCTACTTCCCTGTGTTGGCAGCCAGGGAAGTCATCGAGGGCAATGCTCTTAGCTTGTTGGATCCAAGGCTTAATGCAAATGCCGACTTGAGAGAGCTCGAGCGAGCATGCAAAGCAGCCTGCTGGTGCATTCAGGATGATGAAGCCCACAGGCCATCAATGGCACAGGTTGTTCAGATTCTGGAGGGTGCACTTGAAGTTGAAGTGCCTCCCATTCCAAGGGCACTCCAAGTTCTAGCAGATGACCAGAACAACAAATGCATCTGCATCTTCTCAGAGACATCCTCAGGTCAGAGTTCCATGAAAACACTTTCTGGCTGGAGTAGTTCTCAAATGGAAAGCAGCACATCTTTGGTCAGTTCAGAAGTCTAAAGAAGAGATTTTTTTAGTTGGCTTCTTATTGCCAGTCAACTGACTTGAGATGGATCTAATTGTGAGAGCTTAGATTCTGTTACCAGATTTTTGACCTTTAGATTGTATCTTTTAATTATACTTTTTTCTGTTTCTCCTCGGATCTCTACCCTCGTTTTCTTAAAATGATACCGTTCACTGATCCATTGTAAACTTGTCATCAGATTTGAGTGACATCTTGTCATATTATCTCCGTAAGGTGTCGGTGCCTCATGACTTGTGTTGAGATTTGTTGGAGGTGGTATGATTTTGGAAAAGTTAAAAAAGATAATTCAAAAATAATAATAATAATAAAATTGCAAAGAAGAAGTATGGTTCTATTAGATGGTGGGTGTCCCTTTGAAACGAAGCGAAGGTGACGCAGACAACTCCTATGCCTGTTATAATAAACCACCTTTGATTCTACACGACTAGCCTAATAAGCCTCCTTGATTCCTGTCGCCAACCATTGCTCACCCTTTCTCTACATGGTGAAAGGAAACTACTCACAATGTCTCTCTTTTATTTATTTATTTATAATTACAAAGGTTCAACGATAGATTATGTCATTTTTGATGAGAACAAAAACTCAAAGAGTGGAGGAAGCCATGGTTTTTCTCTTTCGTCGGTAGATTTTTTTTCGTTGCTCGCCCGCCCCGTTGGTTATTATGAAATCCACTATTTGGATTCAACCATGAAGTGATGCAGCCCGGCTTTGAAGAGATGCACAATAAATCCATGTCATTTGGAAATGCATGAAGTGATACCTGTCAACAAGGATACAACCTCGCATGACATGAGGTCAGGAGAATAGCCCTAAAACAGACGAACCGTCTGTTTAAAATATTGGCAAACACCAACGATCACAGAGGGAGCCAACTCCCTAAAGTTTACTTCTCCTCCTTTCTCATCGATAAAATATAAACACACAAGCTACTCAAGTGGTGACAACTAAAATGCCTAAATAGAAAATGTCAATATGTTGATGAATCTATTGCATCACAATCAAAATCTGGTTTTGACGAAGTTCAATACGATCCAATCGAGTTGTTATGAAATTAGAAGATGAAGAGGATGCTGGATCCACTAGAGGTCTTACCTCAAAGGGACTAATAGGAGGAGGACTGCCCATATATCACGGACAACAATCTAAACAAGGTGTTCAATAAAATGCTCATGTTTGTCCGTGTCATTCGGTTTATGTACATACATTGTACAGCAAGTAACGAGCTTGCAGTAGGCTTAGTAGCCCAAATTTGGTTTGCTTTATGGTCGATTTTGGCTTGTAAATACGAGTGTGTCTTGTAAACACTTGTGGGGACTTCGGTATGTAATGAATCATTATCCTTTGTGTGCAACATTTTTGAGTTTGTAATGTCCATAGGTGTAATTTGTATCTGGCTTTATAAAGTGTTTGCTTGAGCAATTGCTTGTGGATCCCGTTGGAATTGCTTCTTCTGGCCCGTTTTCTCTTTTGTAAGTCTAAGGGACCCTAAGAGATCTCGGGGAAAGCTGACCTTTGCGGACGGACACGCATGGGTGCCGTACGACTTAGGCAAAATCAGCTAAGCCCGTGACAGTATGGTATTAGAGCGCGACAAGCATACGTATAAACACTCGTCATATAAACCTGGGAGACCTAGCTGAGATGTGTGGAGGACAGCCAACACACATAACCATTTGGGGGGGGGGGGGGGGGGGGAACAGACATTGAGATGTAGGGAAAGGTGTCGCTCAGAGGAGCGAGCATCTAGGCTTGGCATTCAGAGGAATGACCAACCCCTTTGTATGAGAAGCACCACGAGGACTAGCAAGCGAAAAAGAATGTGTAGCACATAAAGATTGGGATGGTTAAGTTCGAGCTACGGCTCGACATTGACAACCAAACTTGACGGTGCTCAAAGCAAGCGGGGCGCTTAGTGAAAGATGAGACCGTGCAAAGTGGGAGGTGTTGCGCAATAATTGAAAGAGTTATGCAAAGCTCACAAAGGTGAGGGGAATTGCTAACATGAAGGATTCAGTACTCATGCAAGGGCTTGTACACGGACGACAGAGTGTTCGTGCCCATCCCAATGAATGATCGAAACTCGACGCCATGGAGCATCAGAACTTTCTCTTCAGCATGGAAAGGATACGTCCGTAGGCGCTGAAGTGTGCAATAAGTTCAATACATTGCTAGACCTTGAAGGGTGCAGTGAGAATTATATTGGCGAAGAGTCACAATCTAACAAGTACATTTGCGGGGGCAAAACAAGACATAAGTTGCTCAGCAAGACGGAGTAGTCCAAAGGGGATGGTGGTCTCCGAAACTTCCAGTGGGAGTAATGCAAGATGAAAGTTGCTCCAACAAGACAGATATCCAGGAGGGATAAGTCATAGTTCTCTAGAGGGAGAATCATATGCAACAGACCACACATATTGAGGAAGAGTTCCTTAAGGCAATATATTCACAATGTTCAACGGATCGAACGAGTGATGAGGAATTGTCGCATGATCTCGAATGAGGTAGTACATTGGTGGATGCATTTCGAGATCAAGTGGGGGAGCAATCCAAAGCAACACCATATGAATGCACACTTAGTTAGAGTCGATGTTAAAATCGAACTCAACAGAGGGTTGACCCATGGAATACTGGGCACGAGGATCATCATCAACTCAATGCAAATCGAGGAGCGGAACTACTTGGGTGGAATTTAGTGAAGTTTCTAAGCCGCATGAAGGGAGTCGACATGGAAGATGAAAAATGGAGCCGAGGCACAAAGCTTTCCTTGGATGGAGGTCAAGGGCATGAACTATTGTAGAGGCAAAAGTGAGATCATGTTGTTCCATGGGTTATTCATTATAATGGGGCAGACTTATCTTACATGGTGCCAAAGACGAAGGGAGCTTCGAGGCACATACACCTTACCTCAGAGATGCATTTGACAAAGTAACTAAAGTGATTCAACTTACAGAGGCAAAGTTGGGATCAAGAGACCCTAGCACAGGGCAAGAGGACACAGAGGTGGGTACTCTTGAAGAATATGCCACATTGTTGTCATTCGAGTTGTTAGGAACAAGTGGTATATAATGAAAATTGTGCTGGTAGGGGATAGAGGCCCAGGATCCAGACAATGGTGCACCAATTCTAGCGAAGTCAGGGGACTTTAGGAGATACTAGGCGACGTACTGTCCTAGAGCTATGCTTCATCCATGTGTGACCCAAGAGTCGGTGGACGAAGGTGAATTGCCAAGGGTGCAAACAAAAAATCAGAGATGGCGGAGGCCCTACGATGTGTTAGCAGAGGCCACACATGGAGAAGTCGTAGTCCGAGTTCATCACATAAGAATCTGTATGCAATGAAGATGTCACCAAGAGGCGACGTGGTGTAGCGGATCGTGATGGAATAGTTTGTGGCAATGCAACACAAGCGATCGTGTCCCGTGAGGGACAAGATCATGCATAGGTATGATCAAGAGTTATTAGGAGCTCCACTTTAGTGTACGACACAACAAGAAGAGCTATGAATTCAAGGAGTGAATGTCGTGATACTGCAGAGGCAGGTCTTCGTGTGTGCATCGGAGCTTGCATTAGATAAAAGCCTTGGTCATCAGCATATGAGGGCTGTATACCACTGAGGAAGAAGTCCAAGTGCAAGTACCAGTGAGTCCCCTGGAGGGGGACGTGATCATGTTAATGATTAGGAGCTACTGGGAGCTCCACTTCGGTGAACAATGCAATGGCAAGAAGGGCTGTGGATTCAAGGGGTGAATGCCATGGTACCGCAGAGGTGAGTCTTTCATGTGTGCGCATTAAAGCTTACATCAAACGAAAGCCTTGGTCATCAGTATATGGGGGCTGTATACCACCAAGGAAGAAGTCATATTACAAGTACCAGTGAGTCCTATGGAGGGGACTTGATTATACAAATGTATGATCGGAGCGACTAGAGAGTTGGACTGCTTCAATGCTTATATTCGCTTAAGGGAGCCCGACAAGTTAGAGGGCGACAGAGTAAGCGAACGTTACTACCAAGGAAGCTAAAGAGAACAGAATTGGCGCAGGTCCTACAATAAGATGGTGGAGGTCATGCATGAGAGTTTCTAGGAGGACACAATGATGTTGAAGCAGGTGGTCGAAAGGGCCGAGGAAGCGACGACGAGTCCAGTAAGGCTCAGCTACCCAAAAGCAAAGTATCGGTTAGAAAGGAAGTGGACTCAGAGGAGCACCACAGTGCCACAGAGGCGGATCTACAGATCGCGAAGGAAGGGATGCAGATGCAAGGTAATAGATAGTAGGGCTATGGGCTTGATAGCACCATGGTACCGTAGAGGCGGGACTTCTGTGGAGTCATCGATCCCTTGCTCTCATGGAGAGAGAGCATTGGTCGTAAAAGGGACCGAGAAGATGAAAAATCCAGAGATAAACTCCAAGTACCAAGATAGGGCGGAAGGGCAGAGGCCAAGGAACTTCATAAGACCGATATCGATGGGCTTCTCATCATGATAGCCGAAAGTGAGGGACTTTGGGTGATGCAAGAGTGCTCGACAAAGGAATGAAGTAGGCAGTATGTGGTACTGTACTTTTTCTACTCAGAGGAGTAGGCGACAAAGGTGATGAAGACGACAATATAATCCTAGAGGCGACCAGAACTATCAAAGACTTACTCTAAGTTGGGGGACTCCGAGTTGGGGTAAACTTTTTGCTCTTTTCGGGCAAAATTTCTTGCATTCCAGAAGTTCAATGGCAGTGGGAAGGAGAATCACAGTAGCTAACTCAACGCAAGGAGTGCAAACACTTCAAGTGCTTCAGAAGTGTGAGCAAAGAGCAGACGAATGTTAGTAACTAGCTCAATGCATGAAGTACAAACTTGAGGAGGTAGGTGAAATCGAGTAACCTTTACCTTCTCAACTCAAGAGAATGGGCGAAACTGAGTACCCCAATTCTCTTAACTCGAAGAGGTGAGCGAAGCCAAGCAACCTTGCCTTCTCAACTGCTAAGAGAATGAGTGAAGTCGAGTATCCCAGTTCTCTTACTTATCCAGCGGAGGAGCTTTGCATAAGTTCAGTGACCCTTCAAAGAAAGCTTATGAGAGACAATAATTGTCAAATCCTCACTATTGGTGATCAATATTACTGAGAGTAGATTGTCTGCTTCATTTTCCAATTGAATGTCAATCGAAAATGGAAGTGATGCGAACCTACTTGGAAGTGACAACTAAACATAGAAGAAGGATCAGTGGACGAACATTATGAAAGAAGGACCTCAAAAACTTCAAAGTCTACAAGGCAATGCTCGTTAAAGTTTCAACAGGCATCTATCCAGTTCAAGCAACATGAGTATACTACGATACTAGCGCATAATAAGGCAAGCCTTTTCCTTCATCAGAAGGATCCGTGAGAACCAACAAGGATCAGCACAACTCAGCTAACCCCACACTCGATTCAGTCATTGGTGAGTTAAAGCAGCATGGCGGATCAGAGTTCAACTACTCAACAACAGCGACAGAGAGCGGCTGGGAGCCAAAGGGGTATGTTGCGGCTAAAGCAGAATATTGAAGATTTTCAAAATGCGAGGAGATGAAGCGTTTACAGTGGTTTCAACAAGGACGTCGAAGGAATAAGTGGGAGAGAATATCACGGACAATAATGTAAATAAGGTGTTCGATGAAATGCTGATGTTTGTCCGTGTCCTTCGGTTTGTGTACATACCTTGTACAACAAGTAGCGGGCTTGCAGTAAGCTTAATAGCCTTAGTTTGGTTTGCTTTGTGGTGGATTTTGGCTTGTAAATACGAGTGTGTCTTGTAAACACATGTGTGGACTTCGGTCTGTAATGGACCATTATACTTTGTGTGCAATCTTTCTGAGTCTGTAATGTCCATGGGTGTAATTTGTATCTGACTTTATAAAGTGTTTGCTTGAGCAATTACTTGTGGATCCCATTAGAATTGCTTCTTCTAGCCCGTTTTCTCTTTTGTAAGTCTAAGAGACCATAGGAGATCTCGTGGAAGGCTGACCTTTACGGATGGACACGCATGGGTGCTGCACGACTACGCAAAATCAGCTAAGCCCGTGACAATATGTATAAGTATTTCTAGTTCAAGCTCATGTAGAGGAGGATAAGTTCTTATAAGTAATCTAGTTCATATATCATTCATTACAGTGCACCTCAATCTTCTTAATAGGTTTCTATTAATGATATTGAATTTATCTAGTTTCATGATTTTTTTTCATATGGTGGGATGGTTATATCGGATTTCCTATCTTGCTTTAAGCGAAAAGCTTTTGTTTAAAATGAAAAACTTGCACTTGCACTAATTCAACCTCCCTTTAGTGCCAATTGATCCTAACAATTGGTATCAGAGTAATGTACTTACTCTTTGGATTAACATCCACTTGAGTAAATAACTTATTTTTGTTATAATCAATTAGCACTAAGAGGGGGGGTGAATTAGTTCCAAATATAAGTTTTTCATTTTAAACAAAAGTTTTTCACTTAAAGTAAGATAGGAAATCTGAAGCTTTTCGTTCAAGTAAAACAAATGAGAAACTTGCTAAGTTAATAAGCAAACCCGAAAGATTAGCAACGTTGAAGGGAAGTTCTTGATGTGAAAACTTTACTTTCAAAGAGTGAATTCAATCGAAAGCGTCAACACAAAATTCGTAAGCAATGAAAGCAAGAAATGAACTGACAAGTTTTATAGTGGTTCGACACCAACGGCCTACGTCCACTCCCGAGTCCTCCTTCTTGAGGCACATCAATGTCCACTACCGATCTTCTTTGGGTAAAGACCAAACTCTTACACTTGAGCTTACAATGGAGATAAGATTTATAACTATTTGATTACTCCCTTGCCCCTTTCCATTTCTTACAATCCATATAAGTTTTTTACATAATTTTCCCCCCACAATTATAGTATAGAATGCTAGAAA
Organism: Ensete ventricosum; assembly: GCA_029747655.1. NCBI lineage: Eukaryota > Viridiplantae > Streptophyta > Magnoliopsida > Zingiberales > Musaceae > Ensete > Ensete ventricosum. The sequence goes on along the minus strand of JAQQAF010000003.1, from coordinate 19,037,642 downwards.
ACTTGGGGTACTTATAGGCCCCAAATGGCTTTAGAATTTGGAGCCAAAAATCAAACTCACTCGAAAAATCTATATACGAGAGGTTCACCCACTGACCTGGGTGGGTCAACCGCTGAAAGTGCCCAGATTCCTAAGTATGGGCAGTTCAGCCACTGACAACCGCCCGAAATCCTAGGCAGCGCCGATTGAACCATCACTCACCGACGGTTTACTTGTCGAAATCTTCGGAAAAGTGGTTCCCTCCACTTTTTGAATTTTAGCTTGAACATGATGTTGACCAACTCTTTGGTCAACCAATTGAGCTCAACTTGAGCTGAAACAAACCCCATACTGGACCCGATTGCCTATTTGAGTTGATTTCAAAATCATACTCAAATCAGAGTCACACTTAATATTGACCTCACTCTCGCATTCCGACAACCTCTGGAATCTCCAGCGGCGAGTCTCACGGTCTTCCTCCAGTGATCTCATGGCATGTTCCTAGTGAGCTTCCTAATCCCTTCGACGAATCTCCTAGCGAACTCCCAGCGAGCTTCCACCGCATCGTCCAATCCTTGGCCTGATGCCTAAGCTTGATCCTGGGTCCATGTCTGATCTGTAACTCCATCTCTCGACGTGGTTAAACCTACACGATGCTAACTATGACTTAATTTAATATAATCATAATGGCCAATACATCCATTACAAGATCATCCCAACTCCCGGTAAGCTTTTCGGCTACCCCCGACAATCTTCTAGCGAGTTTCGATCTTCTTCTGATGAACTCCCTTACGCTATCCTGGCGAGTTCCCAACCGCATCGTCTGAACCCCGACCCGATGTATGGACTTGACATTGGCCAACTTGATTATAATAATCTTTCTGTCGTAATTAATCCTGCATCAATCAACTTTAACAATATATGTTAGATCAATAACCCATCAATTGATTTCATCATCAAAATCCGAGATTCAACAATCTCTCCTTTTTTGATGATGACAATCAATTGATGACATGAGTTAATCCTAACTCTCCCTAAATCCATACCACGTAAATTTAAGATAAACACACACTCTTAAATTTAAGTAATCAACATTTAACGTAAATTTTAACATAAATTTGCATCAAGTCATCAAATCACGAGTAAAAGGAATTATGAACTCATATCCATATCCAAGATATATCAATCCATATCCATATAAGATATCCATATATTTCAACAATATCATGTGTCATTAATTTATTCATCAATTAATATCATGTGTCATCAATGTATATTTCTCCCCCTTTGTCATAAAAAAAAAGGTGAAATGTATAGCTAATAATTTCAAAGCACATGATGACATTACTCCTCCTTAGTATATGCATTATAAAACTTTCTTCCCCTTTATGATTAATAAGGAGAGAAATAAGGGAGGTGTTGTTGAATCATTTCATCATAAAGAAGAGCACTTAATAAATTTTAAAATCAATACTAAAATGAGCTCAAAAGTTAAGAGATTTAAAGACTACTTATGTATTTCAAATGTAGCAAAAGTCATCTATTGATATAAAAAATGATCTGTTATAAATTTCAAATGTATATTAGTAATTTATATATTTTCATGATTTAGCATTTCTAGGTCTCAACCACAATCTTGTATATATAAAATTTCGAATATGAGCTCAACAAATCTTTCTCATGTAAATTTCAAGAAAATATAGCAAATTATCTTCATGTAGATTTTCAAAATCATCATTACATGCATGATCATCATACATAATTTCACATCATCGTACATTCTTCCTCTTTGTCATCAATAAAAAGGAGAATTGCAATTAGTAATTTTTTGATATATGAAAGCTTAGCAATTTAACAATTTTTTCATCACTTTAGAACATGCAAGCTAGTGAGTTTTTTCTTCTCTTTTGAGAAGTGCAAGCTAGCAAATTTTTGCTTTCTTTACAATGTTCAAGCTAGCAATTTTATATCATACAAGCTAACAAGTTTTGCTCCCCTTTTATCATTGTCAAAAAGAAGGGATGGTTACAATAGTGTAAAATTTTTCCCATTACATTATTTTTTAAATCATTATATGAAATATATCAAGAAAAATTAACATAGTGATGAGATGTACAATTCATGAAGACAAATTGTGACTATCAAGAGATAAATCATAAGAGAAATAAATAAAATCACTTGATTCATTCATAAGAAATATCAAGTTGTCAAGTTCATGATTTGCATAAAACTCTCCTTTTAAATAATACGAGAACACATAATAAAAGATTTTAATTCATAACAGATTTCAAGTTATAATTCCAAGAAATCAAAATCATGATATAGGTAAAGAACTCATTCAATTTCAAAATCACTTTCAAGAGATTCAAATGATAGTCTTATTGATATCTTGAAATGCTAGTGATTTTCTTTCTCTACTTTGTATGAATAAAAAGATAGAATAAAGGTAGATAAGTGAAAAACATCACAAAAATACTCAATTTTATAGATGTAGATTCCAAAATCTAAGAAAAAACAAGAGCTACATATGCAATTTAATTTATCTTATGCAAATCAATCAAATTATATCTCATGTAGATTTTGATAATAATCATCATGAATTCAAAAAAAAAAAACATGATAGTAAATTAAGCTCAAATTATAAATCTAATATTTTGCATGCATTTAGAAAGTTCTAATTTTTCTTCTAAGCACTTGTTCCTCATTCAAAGTTATTATATCCAATTTTATTCTAATCATATTGGTAATTTTATTTTTTCTTTTTGGTCATTATCACGAAATATGATGGCATAATTTCTTTTCATCCATATTCAAATTTATGCCAAAAAGTATAATAAGATCATGTCATTAAAAATAAAATCAAAATTTTGAATATCAAAAGGTATGATTTCGTTTAATAAGTTTCTTTCCTCTTTTTTGTAAATAATAAAAATGAGTTTTAGGAGATAATCTCAATCCAAAATAAATCTTTTTAATAAAAAAAGGAATTATCTTGATTAAAAAATAATTATAATTGTTAAGATCAAAATCTTTTTTATTAAAAAGAGAAAATTATAGAGACCAATAACGTGATTCCTATAATGTAAAAGTCAAGTCAAAAAATTAAGGGAATATTCATGATAATACAAATCTCTTTCAATTTCAATTTATCACAAATTTAAAAAATACTAGTTTTGGTGATAAGTTATGTCATTCATGAGTTTTAAAATAAGTCATGTCAAGAAAAATATTGATATTAAAAGACATTCATGAATATTAAAAGATATGATTTAATTAAATAAATCTCCTCTTAAATGATAAAATAGAATCTTAGGAGATCAAAGAAGAGCCTTCATTCATAAAGATATCATATTATAGATATCAAGATCATGAGTTAATTTTAAGGAAGAAAAAACTAGAAGATCTTGATTTATATATATGAAACTTCAAGTTTTTAAGAATATGGTTCATAACAAGATTTTTAAGTTTCATTATCTAAACTTGCCAAAATCATGATAATAACTTATTCAAGCTCAAATCATCAAATCATCAAAATCAATTTCATAGTTCAAGAGATTTATAAAAATAACATAATTGATTCATTAATCTCTTTTTGAAAAATTTATAAGATAGAGAAATTTTTAAGAAAAATGTATTTCCTTTTTATTTCATACAAGCATGCCTTTGTCTTTTAAGCCAAATAAAAATATGTATTTTAATTTAAAACTAAAAAAGAGTTTTCATTATGACAAAGATCAATAAGTCATAAATCATAACAATCATCATGCATAATTTTAAAATATAAATTTATTAAGCATAATCACTATGCATCATAATATTATCAAACATGATTTTATTGAACATAAAGCATCTTCAATCAAAATAAAAAAAGTAATACGAGAATCATCAAGATATACATTACATTGTTTCTTAAAAGCAAACATAGGATTTATCTTAAGCATTTAAGTCTAACATTTTGTTCTTTTTTCATAAGACATGTGATTTTCATAATCAATATAGTTTTTCAAAATCACTAGAAAATGAAGCATGATTTTTCTCTCACTTTTCTATATTGTTCTATGCTTAAATTCCATCATTCAATAATAATCATTTATCATACAACCCATACACTATCATAACATTTAAATCATGTAACATTTAAATCAATAATTCAACAATGATATTTTACTTAGCCAAAAATTTCATAATATTTAAGTCATTTAATGATAACCTTTGCATCTAAATCAACAAATATTCGAGCCAATGATTTTGAACCTATCATTTAATCATAATAATCATCAAAAATTTTCTTTCATAAATTTGAATTTAAATAAAGTTTCTAGCATATCAAAGTTAGAGTGATCAAAATTAATGAATTATCCAAATATTCATTAATAATGATTATATTTTAATTTTTTTTGTTATTACTTAAGCTAGTGAGCTTTGGAAGAGTATTAAATCTCAAGTCATGTGTCTTGAGCATCTACTTTCAAAACATTACTTAGTGCTCCTAGTCTTGTTAGGATGCAACTTTATATTATGAGAGGTTTTGATTTAGGTACCAATTTGAGTTTGGATCCTACATGATATGTTCTTCTCATTTTTTCGAATGGCTTAAGGTTGTTTATGGTTACTTTAGGAACCTAAATTAATTTATGTGGACTATAATTTTTAAATGAACACTTATAAGCAAAGTGTCCATATTTACCACAAAACTTACATCTATTTTTGGGCAAAGAGTGTAATATGGGTCTTCTAATGAGAATAGTTGACTTTTGATGAGTCTCACACACAATGCTAATACTTTCCTTATGAATATGAGCCTTATCAATATGGATCATGTTTCGAGACTCACTGTCTATATTAAGCCCTTTTTGAGTTTGTTGTAGTATGTCATTTTCTTGTTTAATTACCTCTAATGACTCATAATTAGAAGAAAAAAAATGATGTTGATGCATCATTCAAGGTTTCATATTTAGTGCATGAATTGTGTGATGGTGATGTATCATGCATTTGTTCAAATTTACTAACAAAAGAATCATGCTCTTTCTTAAGTAATTTATAAGATTTGCTAATTATTTTAAATTTATCATAAAGCTCATGGAAAGCATTTGATAATTCATCAAAAGTAAGTGAGAATTTGGAGGAATCACTTACCTCATTGTTGATGGCCATAAGTGCGAGATTCTCCACTTCATTTTAATTATACTTTTCATCTTCGGAGTGTCTGAGCTTCTTACTTTCAAAGCAAGAGTTCTTGTCCATAATTTTAAGATCATTTTATGATTTATATTTATTAATTTATCTAATTTATTTGTCAAATGTTTAGAGTCCTTATCACACGAGGAGTCATATATTCTTTTCAGTTCACATTCCTTTCGGTTCTTTGGAAGGTGTTTTTCAAGTTCATTTTTATAATACATTTAATTTATTGATTCATTTAATTTAGTTATGCTTTCATATCTTATTTCTAATGTATGCTAAATATTGAAGGTCGAATCATAAGCAAAAATATGATTAAACTCATTTTTTATCAAGTGCACATATAAGATATTCATAGCCTTTGCATTCAATGAAAATATTTATGTTTCATAATCATACCAATCATTTATTGAATTGGATGACTTCTAAAAACCTTTTTCAATAATCCACCATAAATTGAAATCTATCGAAATAAAAAAGATAAGTATTCAAATTTTCTAAGATATGTAGTTTGTCCCATTAAACACAAGAGGACTTGTGATATATTGACCCTCGTTAATGCCAAAAAGAGGTATTTCTCTTAGGTGTTAAACCAAATGAGAAAAACCTGACTCTGATACTAATTGATTGTTAGGATCAATTGGCACTAAGAGGGGGGGGGGGGGTGTTTTGAATTAGTACAAGTGTATGTTTTTGGTTTTAAACAAAAGTTTTTCGCTTAAAGTAAGATAGGAAATCTGAAACTTTTTGTTTAAGTAAAACAAGTAAGAAAATTGCTAAGTTAATAAGCAAACCCAAAAGATTAACAACGTTGAAGGGAAGTGCTTAACGTGAAAACTTTACTTTCAAAGAGTGAATTCAATCAGAAGCATCAATATAAAATTCGTAAGCAATGAAAGCAAGGAAAGAACTCATAAGTTTTATAGTGGTTCGGCACCAACGGCTTACGTCCACTCCCGAGTCCTCCTTCTTGAGGCATACCGACGTCCACTACCGACCTTCTTTGGGTGAAGACCAAACCCTTACACTTGAGCTTACAAGGGAGACAAGATTTACAACTCTTTGATCACTCCCTTACCCCTTTCCTTTTTCTTACAATCCACACAAGTTCTTTACAAAAATTTTCCCCCAAAATTATTATATAGAATGCAAGAAAACTTGAGATATTTATAGGCCCCAAATAGTTTCAGAATTTGGAGCCAAAAATAAAACTCACCCGAAAAATCCGGATATGGGCGGTTCACTCGTCGACTTGGGTGTGTCAACCATCGAAAGTGCCAAGATTCCTTGGTATGAGCGGTTCAACCGCTCAGCCTAGGCAGTTCAGCCGCTGACGACCTCTCGAAATCCTAGGCGGCGCCGGTTGAACCATCGCTCACTGGCAGTTTACCCGTCGAAATCTCTGAAAAAGTAGTTCCCTCCACTTTTTAAATTCTGGCTTGAACCTAATGTTGACTAACTCTTTGGTCAACCAATTGAGCTCAACCTGACCCTATAGTGGACCCAGTTACCTCTTTGAGTTGATTTCCAAATCACACTAAAATCAGACTCACACTTAACTTACGACTTAAATATTACAATCAAACATGACCACCAAGCTTAGTGACAACACTCCCGCATTTCGGTAACCTCTGAAATCTCCAGCGATGAGTCTCACGGTCTTTCTCTGGTGATCTCCTAGCGTGTTCCTAGTGAACTTCTCGATCCCTTCGGCGAATCTCCTAGCGAACTCCCGGCGAGCTCCTACCGCATCGTTCAATCCTTGGCTCGATGCCTAAGTTTAATCCTGGGTCCATGTAAAATTTGTAACTCCTCCTCTCATGGTTAAACTCGCATGATGCTAACTATGACTTAATTAAATATAATTATAATAGCCAATACATCCATTACAAGACCATCCCAACTCCTGGCAAGCTTTTCGGCTACCCCCGACATTCTTTTAGCGAGTCTCGGTCTTCTTCTGGCGAACTCCTTTACGCTATCCTGGCAAGCTCCTGATACTCTCGACGAGCTCCTGATGCACTCCTGGCGAGTTCCCAACTGCATTGTCCGAACCCCGACGTGATGCATGGACTTGACCTTGGCCAATCCTGATTGTAATAATCTTTCTAGCGTAATTAATCATGCATCAATCAACTCTAACAATATATGTTAGATCAATAACCCATCAATTGATTTCATCATCAAAATATGAGATTCAACAGTTTTGGCATAAATAAGGGACATTCCATCTCACGTCCTCTAATGTTCAATAGGGCGGATTGCACGTATTGGAAGATAAGAATGCATATTTTTCTTATCTCTTTAGACCTTGATCTATGGAGTATTATTGAGAATGGATTTGAAATATCTTCCAAGCCAATGAATGAGCTAAATGATTTGGAAAGGAAGAATTTTTCTTTAAATGTAATGGCTATGAATGCCTTGTTTTGTGCTCTTGATAATAATGAGTTTAATCATGTTTTCGTTTATGAATCGGCCTTTGATATTTGGTACACTCTAAAAATCACACACGTGGGGACTATTAGATTAAAAAAATATAATATAAATATTTTAGTTCATAACTATGAGTTGTTTCGAACGAAACCGAGTAAGTCCATTGGAGACATATACACCCGTTTTATGGATGTCGTTAATGGCCTAAAAGCACTTGGAAAATATTTTTCGAGTTTTGAATTAGTTAGTAAAATTTTGAGATCTTTACCTAAAAATTAAGATCATAAAGTAACCGATATTCAAGAGGCTAAAGATTTAAATAACTTACCTCTTGAAGAACCGATTGACTCGCTTATGACATATGAATTGAATTGTAAAGCTCATAATGAGCTTGATGAACCCCTTCCAAAGAACATGAATGATGTAGCACTTCAGACAATAAATGACGCATCGAGTGAAACATCGAGTGATGAGGACCATGATATTACTTTATGATCAAGAAAATTTAAAAAATTTATAAAAAGAAACAAAAACTATAAAAACAAAAAAGAACCAAAGAAGACTAATGTCATATGGTATGAATGTAAAAAATAAGAACATTTAAAAAATGAATGTCCTCATATGAAGAAGAAGTCAACACATAAAAAGAAAGCACTTTTGGCTACTTGGGATGATTCGAGCTCTTCGGACAAGGAAGACAACTCCAAAGAATAAGTGGCTAATTATGCTTTAATGGCGATCGAAGATGAGATTAGTGAGCCTTTAAATATTTTATTTTTAGAACAATTAAAAATATTTCATAATTTATTCAAGAAGTTTATAAAACTTAGCAAGTTTTTTAAATTGCTTAAAATTGATCATGATTTGTTAGTTAAAAGACTTGACGAAATGCATGATTCATTAGTAAACAAATGTGATATGCTAGATAAACCATATTCTAAATGTGATATGCTAGATAATGTTAAAGAAGAAAATTACATGTTTAAAATAATACTAGCAAAATTTGAAATAGGGAATAAATCCCTAAATATGATCCTGCCAATAAGGGTCATATTAGTAATAGAAATGACATAGGCTTTGTTGGAAATGTTCAACAAAAGCCAACTATCTTTGTAAAATGACCTACATTAAAAATGTGCTACAAAAAATCAAGTGTAATTTTTGTAGTAAATTAGGATATAAGGTAAACAAATGCTTATTTAGAAGATGTAGTCCACATCAACTTGTATGGGTTCCCAAGAGAACTTTATACAACAACAAATAATTATAAAAGAAAGATAAAACTTTTTATGAAGGATCCAATATAAAATGAGTACATAAACCAAAAATATCTTTCTTTTATGTTTGTCTCCAAACTAAAGCTAAGAGCACCAAATAGTATATTGATAGTGGATACTCAAGGCATATGATCGGAGATCCATTTTATTTTTCTAAGCTCACTAGCTTAAGTGAAGGAGTTGTTACCTTTGGAGACAACAACAAGGGTAAAATAATTAGAAAAGGAACAATAGGTAACACATCAAATCTCTTGATTGAAGATGTGTTATTAATTGATGACTTGAAACATAACTTGCTTAGCATTAGCCAATTATGTGATAAAAAATATGTGGTTAAGTTTCAACCTAATGCTTGCATAATTAAATTGTCGCACAAAAATAAATCCTTGATTGCTTTAAGAAACAACAATGTATACACCATAGATATTGAAAAATTTTATAACGAAACTTATTTTTTGGCTTTGAATGATGATGTTTGGATTTAGCATAAAAGACTAGGTAATGCTAATATGAAACTTTTAAATCAAATTTCTACTAAGGAACTAGTAAGAGGCTTACCTAATCTTAAGTTTATCAAAGACAAAGTATGTGATATTTATCAATTAGAAAAATAAATAAAGAGTAGCTTTAAGTTAAAAAATCAAATAAACACCTTAGACCACTTCAATTGATCCATATGGATCTATTTGGACCAATTGACATTACAAGTTTAGGTGGTAGCAAATATGCATTTATTTTAGTGGATGACTTTAGTAGATATACTTGGACCTATTTTTTAGCACATAAAAGTGATATATTTAAATATTTTGCAAAGTTTTGTAAAATTATTCAAAATGAAAAAGGATGCATGATTTCTTCAATACGAAGTGATCATGGTGGAGAATTTCAAAATAATGAATTTCAAAATTTTTATGATTCGATTGAGTATATCCATAATTTCTCTACTCCATGAAATCTACATCAAAATGAAGTAGTAGAAAGAAAAAAATAGGAGCTTACAAGAAATGGCTAGAACAATATTGAATGAATATAGACTACCCAAATATTTTTGGGCCAAAACCGTTAGTACGACATGCTATGTTTTAAATAGGGTTCTTATAAGATCATTAATCACTAAAACTCCTTATGAATTGTAGAATGATAAAAACCTAATATTTCTTATTTTAAAATATTTAGTTATAAATATTTTATTTTAAATGAGAAAGATGCTTTAGGAAAATTTGATGTAAAATCCGATGAAGGTATTTTTCTATGTTACTCTTCTATTCAAAAGCTTATCGTGTTTTCAATAAGAGAACATTAGTAATGGAAGAATCCATTCATGTTGTTTTTAATGAGTTTTTTAAACTTAAAAAGATTGATTTTGATAATAAAATTGATCTTGATATTGTGAATTTAAATGATAACACTCCTAAAAGTAACTTGGATGTATATACTTCCAATACCTTACCAAAGGAATTGAAGTATGTGAATGGTTATCCTAAGGAACTTATAATAGGAGAAACATCAAAATAAATTCAAACTTATTCTTCTTTTAGAGATTTTTATGCGAATGCTATATTTCTTTCTCAAATTGAGCCAAAATATATTGATGAGGCCCTAAGAGATGATTAAATGCAATGCATGAAGAGCTTAATCAATTTGAGAGAAATGAGATATGAGAGCTTGTTTCTGGACCTAGTGACCATTTTGTGATTGGTACTAAATGAGTATTTAGAAATAAGCAGAATGCAAATGATATCGTGGTTAGAAATAAGACTAGATTAGTAGCTAAAGATTTCAACCAAGAAGAATGAATCGATTATGATGAAATATTCGCTTCCGTGGCTAGACTTGAAGCCATAATGTTAGACTTAGATATGAAGGAGAAAACTTTGATAAGAAAACTTATAGAGGTATGATAGGAAGTTTATTATACTTAACTGCTACTAGACCAGATATCATGTTTAGTGTTGAACTGTATACAAGTTATCAATCTAACCCGAAATTCTCTCATTTGAAAGCAGTTAAAAGAATCTTTGGATACTTGAAAGAAGCATCTAAACTAGGATTATGGTATCCAAAATCAAAGAACTTTGACTTGATTATCTATTCTGATGCTGATTTTAGTGGATGTAGAATAGATAGAAAAATCACTACCGGAACATGTCAATTCTTGGGGCATGCACTTATTTCTTGAACTTCCAAGAAACAAAATTAAGTAGCTTTATCTACTACAGAAGCAGAATACATTGCAGCTAGTGCATATTATGCCCAAGTCATTTGGATGAAAAACACACTAGAAGATTATGGAATAAAGTTAAAAAATATTTTCATAAAGTGTGATAATACAAGTGCTATATGTTTCACTAAAAATCCTATTCAACATTCAAGAACCAAACATATTAATATTAGACATCATTTTATAATGGATCATGTAAATTGTCAAGACATCTTTTTGAAATTTGTTGACTTTAAGCATCAATTAGCGGATATTTTTACAAAACCCTTAAATGAAGAACAATTTGATTTTCTTAGAAGAGAACTTGGAATGCTAAATCATGAAAATATATAAATTGCTTGATTTCATGAGAATAAGATATTTTTTGTGATAATGTTTTATTGTTCCCATGAGATGTTTATCTTATTATTCACAAAAAGGAGTAAAAATTTGCATGATGATTATTTTGTTATTTTATGGATTTATTTGCTATGTTTGCTTAAAATTACATGAGATGATTTTAAATGCATGAGTAGCTCTTAAATATTTGAATCTCCTTGAATTTCTTAAATTTTTTAAACTTATTTTCAAAATTTTACCTCTATAAAATTGACAGCTATATTTAATGATGATTTACTACTCTCCTCCCTTGTTTTCTTTCCTTCTTCTTCACAAGAGGAAGAAAATTCTTTATGATTCATATCATATTTTAAAAAGGGGGAGTAAAAACTGGTATGTCTTAAAATCTTTAACCTCACATTTCATCTTTTGGTTGATGATAAAGGGGGAGAAATGTACATTGATGACTTATGTAATTAAATGGACGTTGATGACTTATGTAATAACTTAAGGGAAAATTTTCAAATGTTTGAAATTCATGAAAATCCTTGATGTGTTGATACTTTAAAAGTAAATTATTATTGACATATACATGTTTAATTGTAATCCTCGAAATATGATTTACTTGAAATTTTGATTACCTCGATCCATTTGAATTCAAGAGTGAGTGATTCTCTTGAATTTACATCCTATTTATTATGGCATGAATTTAGGGAGAGTTAGGATTAACTCCTGTATCAATTGATTGTCATCATAAAAAAAGGGGTGAGATTGTTAAATCTCGAATTTTGATGATGAGATCAATTGATGAGTGTTTATCTAACATGTGTGTTAGAGGAAAAATTAAAGGTCTAACTATGACAGGAGCAATGTAGTTACAACTAGATGATGGGTCAAGATCAAGCTTGGCATTGGGCCGGGTTCGGACGATGCGGTGGAACCTCATCGGGAGTTCGCTAGGAGATTCGCCAAAGGGATCAGGAAGCTCGTTGAGAGATCGCCGGAAGAAGACCATAAGACTCGCCACAAGAATGCCGAAGGCTACCAGATTATATGAGAGTTAGGTCTTGTTTAAGCTTATTGGTCATTTAAGTGTTGTAATCATTGAGTCGTAGTTAGGATTTGAGTCCTAATTGAGTTAAATTTAGAAGGAATCTAAATCAACTCAATGAGACAATATGGTCTAATTTAGCTCAGGTTGAGCCCAATTAGTTGACCAAAGGGTTGGTTAACATATGGTCAAGCCAGAATTAGAAAAGTGGAGGGAATCACTTTTCTGGAGATTCTGACGGGTAAACTGTCGGTGAGCGGTGGTTGGATCGCCCGTACCTTGGAGATAGAGCGGCGGCCAACAGCAGCCGGCGGGTAAACCGTTCATACCCTAGAAACTGGGTGGTTGAACCACACAGGACAGGTAGGTAAACCATCATACCTGGTTTTCGGGTGGTTGACGGTAGGTAAATCGCCCAAGTTAGTGGGTAAATCGCCCGTACCAGATTTTTCTGGGTAAGTTTGATTTTTTGCTCTAAAAATCTGAAGCCACTTGGGGCATATAAATATCCCAAGTTTTCTTGCACTCAATATACAATAATTTTGAGGATTACATTATGTGATAAAATTATGTGTGATTTGTAAGAAAAAGAAAAGGGGAAGGAAGAGAGAGCTTAGAGTTAGAAAATTCTCAAGTCTCCCTTGTAAGCTCAAGTGTAACGGTTTGGTATTCACCCATAGAAGATCGATAGTGGATGCCGGTGTGCCTCAAGGTGGACTCAGGAGTGGACGTAGGCCGTTGGTGCCGAACCACTATAAAACTTGTGAGTTCTTTCCTTGATTTCATTGCTTACTAATTTTGTATTAACGCTTCCAATTGAATTCACTCTTTAAAAGTAAAGTTTTCACATCAAGCACTTCCCTTCAATGTTGCTAATCTTTTAGGTTTGCTCACTAACTTAGCAATTTTTTCACTTATTTTACTTGAATGAAAAGTTTCGAATTTCTTATCTTGCTTTAAGCAAAAAGCTTTTGTTTAGAATGAAAAACTTACACTTTCACTAATTCACCCCCCCTCTCTTAGTGCCAATTGATCCTAACAACCGCTATCTATAACTCTAGATTGCAGCTGCCGACCTCCATATCTTGCTGCTGCCGCAGCTACTATCTAACCCTTGATTGCAGCCACCTTCTCCAACACTTTATTGTTGCCATCTAACCCTAGATTATTGCTGTCGCCACCTCCTTCATCTCTTGTTGTTGTCGCCGCCCAAGTTGTGATCGTACCTCTCACAACCTTACTACTCTCCAAATCTCATGCCCTTAACTTGATAACAAAATAAGGAATTAAACATCACCGATTTGCAATCTTATGCGATGGCCACCGCGATGCAAGGGACACAAAGTTTAAAGCTTTCAAGACCAGCATGTAGGAGAAGTGGCAAGAATTCCTTAATGAATTCAAAAGGAGTCAAGCAAGAAGCCCTATCAAATCATAGCCTGGTTAAAGCTCTAACACCAAAGAAAGCCGATCCAAGGAGGATAATCAAGGGTTGGACACCGGACATCTACGCATGAGGGTGGAGTTTCCCAGATGGGAGGATGAAGACCTAACTGTTGGATTTCTCATGTTGAAAAGCTTTTTCGTTTCCATAGGACTCCGAAAAAATCTAAGGTGTGCATAGCTTCCATGAAACTCGAGGGGATGCACTTCAATAGTATAATTAGTACAAACATACACATGGAGTACCTATGTGGGAGCGATTCAAGAGCAAGCTGCTGATCCATTTCAGGCCATCGGAGTATGAGAATATGGATGAACAACTTGCAAAGATCCATCAAACCTACACCATATAAGAATACTAATGCAGGTTTGAACGTCTTTCAAATCAAACCTAAGGTTGGTCCGAAAAAAAATTGTTAGGTATATTCATCGAATGACTCAATCGGGAGATGTGATGCGAAGTTAAAGCCCATCAACCACACACCTTGATGGCTGACATATCTTTTGCCTACATACATGAGGAAAGGCTCAACATGGACAACCGCAGGGCCAACAACATGAACAAACCAGCAGCAACCAAGCTGTCGGTTCCACCTATTGCCAACCGAAATCCTACGATGAAGAAGCTTACCCGAGAAAAACTCCAAGAAAGGTTGGCCAAGGGACTATGTTGGCATTGCGACGAATATTGGAGTAGAGATCACCGCTGCAAACAAGGAAAACTCTTGATGATTGAGACGATTAAAGAACATGAAGCTAATAACAGGGATCCAAAACTCAAGGAGGAAGATACAGAGGAAGAAGTAGAACTGGTCATCAGCACTGTGCATGCCCTAGCTGACTATATCAACCCGCAGACAATGAAGATTGAAGGATTTCTCAAGCATCATCCGGTAATAATCCTAATTGATACAAGTAGCACTAACAATTTTATGGATAACAAGGTTGTTGCCCAGTTGGCCTACCAAATTGAAGAATGTGATAAATTCAAGGTAAAGATAGCAGATGACCGAATATTAACTTGCAGCAACAAGTGTCCAAGCGTGAAACTGATCATGCAAGGCTAGGAAATAATTGTTGACTTCTTTTTGCTGCCATTGGAAGATTATGAAGTAATGCTCGACATTGAATGATTAACAACCCTAAGTGATGTTTCTTGGAACTTCTCTAAGTTGATCATGTAGTTTTTTTGTTAATTGAAGGCAGGTGACCCTAAGAGGCAAGCACGAGGCAAGATTACCACTGTTACCAGTCAACAAATGGAGAGAGTGCTTCAAAAGACACATACCAATTTTTTTAATCCAATTACAGGGTCTACAACATGAAGAACCGAAGGTGCAAGATCAAAACCCTGCTCTCCTTTCCTTACTCTGTGAATTTGTAGATGTATTCGTAAGAACCACAAGGGCTTCCATGTATTCGACTTCATGATCACCAAATCCCCATCTTGGGGGAAAGCCCCAACCAATGTTTGGCCATACTGGTATCCTCACTTCCAGAAGGCAGAAATAGAAAGAATTGTTAGTGAGATGTTGGAGACATGGATCATTAGGCCCAGTGTTAACCCGTATTCTTTATCGGTCCTTTTTGTACGAAAGAATGACGAATCACGACGGAGGTGCGTAGATTATCGAGCACTCAATAGCATCATCATCAAGGACAAATATCTGATTCCAGTGGTGGATGAGTTGCTAGATGAATTAAAGGGAGCCCATATTTTCACCAAACTGGACCTGTGGTCAGGCTATCATCGGATACAGGTACATGAAGATGACATTTAGAAAACAACCAATGGGCACTACAAATTCTCGGTAATGCCTTTCGACATGACAATGCTCCCACTACTTTTTAGAGTCTAATGAATGATATATTTCAGGCTTATCTTCATAAATTTGTTCTGATCTTCTTCGATCATATTTTGATTTATAGCCCTTCTTTCGAAAGCCACTTATCACATATGTGGACTGTTCTAACCACACTATGTGAGCATTATCTTTTTGTCAAAAAGTAGAAGTATAATTTTATCAAAACGAGGTTGAGTACCTTTGACATATAATCTCAAGGGAAGGAGTGAGGTTAACCCCTCAAAAATTTAAGTGATGAAATATTGGCAGCCATCGACCACAATCAAAGCTTTACGGGGGAACTTTGGGCCTAACCGACTACTACAAAGAATTCAAGAAGGACTACGGTGAGACTAGTGCCCCACTCACAACAGTCCTAAAGAAGGATGCATTCAAGTGATCGGATGAAGCAATGGAAGCTTTCAACTCTCTAAAGGCTGTGATGATCACGACAGCGATGCTAGCCCTACTCGATTTTAACAAGTTATTCATGATTAAATTTGATGCTTCTAGAGTAGGCCATTTTAATGCAGAAAGGTTGACCACTAGCCTACACCAACAAGACCCTCTCCCGTGCCCATCAAAAATTTGAGATTAAACAATAACATGATAGAGGCATATTAAAAATATGAACTCTATTGCACATAAGTGGGTCATACCTCATACAATGAATAATTATGGGACACTATTGAACTCTCACATCACATATCATCACTTTATGTGCACTCCCTCGTCATACATCATATATATTAATACATTAAACTCCCACATCGTACATCATATATATTAATACATTAAACATGTTATAACAGATGTATTTAAATATGCATAATGTATAAATAAGTTTCCATATTATATTTAATCACATATATGAGTATTCTTACACAACAAGTCATATCATATAAAATTTTAATCTAAATAAATTATAATACACATATGTAAGGATAATTCATAGGATATGAAATAGGCACAATACTTTCATGAACAATCACATCATATTTTTTTAACATGTATTCTCTCATCGCATGTTATAACATATGTATGCTCTCCCTCGTCGTAGGTCATAACATATATGTACACTCGTACTAAATGACATAGCATATATAGGCACTTTTATATTATACATTATAATATATATATGCACTCTTACATCATACTATATGTTATAATATATATTCATGCATGTCAATCAATTTCAATTCAATTCATATGCATCTCTTCTTGTGCAATGCATATATTAACATCATAAGCTTCAGCTTTCTCATCATGGCAATCATCTCATTCAAAACATATTTCCAAAAGTGCATTAACCTCGTGACGCTTTTATCATTAAAAAACTTCTTTCAAAAGATACATCATGAATGTTATAATAAATACAACCACTATTTTATAGTTAATTAAGCTTATACTTATGTGATTCGGCTTAAAATGAGATTTTCATCTAAAGCGTATGGTCCTTAGTAATTAGATGTGCTAGGGAGCTAAAAACATATCAAATTAGAAAATAGTGTCATGTTATGTCTAAATTAAAAACATCATGTCATAATTCACTTGTACTCAATGTAAACAAGAATTTATAGCAAGAATTTATGACTTTAGTTTAATCATTTTTTAATTAGGCTACATAACCTATAAATTTACTTAAGTTTTATCACCAATTTGTTAACAATTCAACTTATAATCCATGATATAATTGTTACCAATCAACCAATTGTACAGTTCTGCAAAGTTATTTTGTTTCAGTGTTATGGTTGACTAAATCATCTTTAATCATAATGAAAAATTTTGTAGGAACATAGAAGATATAAAATGAAATGTACACTTAATTTTAGCTCAAAATAGAATCATTAGGAGACTAAAGTACACTCTCACTTCAACTAATATTACATATTTTGTTATGCTCAAACTAGATTGAGACTATATGAACTTATAGACCTCATGTCTCGATGCATAGAGGTGATATTTACTTAATTTCAATTTTCACATATCTTTAGGAAAATATTTTAAAAAATATTAAAAGAATATGATGTTATTATATCTCTAAGGGATTTAATTTAGCTTGAATAAAACTCTTTTATAAAAAATAAGAGATTATGAGTACATAAGATTAGGACACCCATAACTTTATGTACCAATCTCATATTAAATCATATTAGAGGTCTTAAAACTTTAAAAATAAATATCCAATATATCTAAAAATCATAGATTTATTAGAAGCTTATATTACTCAAAAGCATTCAAAATTATCAGCCTATAATTTGTGAAACTGAAACTTTAGGTTTTCTTACCTCAATCTTCCTTAGAGTTAGGGTTTCTTGACTTCCACCAATGGCAAATGAAGAGACAGAGAGATATGCTAAAGGAGGAGGGAAAAGTTTTGAGTTATCAAGTGGATGTGGAAGATAAGACCGGATCAATCGCATTGAGACTCATCTCAAGTTTTTTCTTTACTTAACATAATTTTAGTATTATAATAACCCAATTTGAACATAATTTGGTTTGACAATGACATATTTCTATCTAAATTCATTATTCAATCTGATCTCTCTCTCTCTCTCTCTATATATATATATATGGAGAGAGAGAGAATAAGAGTTATATATATATATATATATATATATATATATATATATAAACTTAAAACTATAATTCGGTAACTAATTAACGAAATCTAGTTAATCAATTTTGAATCGATTAGATTAGATAGATCGGAAATGATTATGGTTTGAACATATCTTATTTTAACTGAACCGAATAAAAAATCGATTCAGTTTGATTTGATCTTAACAGTTCAGTTCAAATAGATGTGAACACCCCTAATCCTATACTTTACAACCCCTTCGTAATAAGAATGGCCATAAATCTGAATTTTATTGCAGAAAAAAAAAGAGGAACATTGTGAATGTTTAAGATATAAACTATTACACTCTATTTCTGTATAGAGGACCGTTACCATGCATTTCTATAAAGCCTCTCATATTAATATAAATAATAAAACCCTTCACACATAGATTCATTTAAAACATTCAACCACTACGAACTCTGGATCACTAATTTAGGTAAGAAAAATATTATCTTTCATATAAAAAGGTGTGTTAATGTCTACTCCTGTGGGCATCCATCAAAGATTCATTTTGTATGTATATATATTTATACATAATTTTGCCCTTTAATATTCCAAAAATGGTCACCAAACAGGCGTAAACTGATTTGGGGTGGCAGTGGAGTTTGGATACGTATTTACGTCTGATGTAGCTACGTGAACGTTTTATCTTCATCTACTTCGAAACTTGCTGTCCAGAAACAGATATGGTTGACTTCAAATATATTATCAGCTGATATTTCTTTTGATTTAAAATCTCTTTTTAAATTTTTTTTTTTCAGTTTACTGCCTTTTGGGGGACGGGCTCTGTAGAGAGAGGTTGCCCTCGACAAAGAAACTCTTTCTTCGTATATATATATATTATATCTCTGCCTAATCTTCATCTTATCCTTACTCAGAATTCCTATATATATATATATCTGCCTAAACTTCTGCGTCCTCAAAACTTCTTTGTGATTGTAGAAGAAGAAAGTAGAGATTTAGATCCATGGCGGGCGGTGCAGTTGCGGTAGCAGGTGTAGTCAAGGACTACCCGGGAAAGATGACCCTGTTCGTCTTCTTTACGTGCCTTGTGGCCTCCTCCGGTGGTCTCATTTTCGGATATGATATCGGAATCTCTGGTAATCTTTGCTCCATAGGATATTGGACCTTCCATCGATCACGATCAAGATTATGTTCTTCACTGTTCTGCGTTTCTGTTTCTTTATGGAACAGGTGGGGTGACGGCCATGGATTCTTTCTTGGAGAAGTTTTTCCCTGCCGTTTATAGGAAGCAGAATCAGGAGACGGTCACGAACCAGTACTGTAAGTTCGAAAGCCAGACGCTGACGTTGTTCACGTCGTCGCTCTACTTGGCTGCGCTGATTGCGTCCTTCTTCGCCTCTTCGGCGACGAGGGCGTTCGGGAGGAGGAACTCCATGTTAGGCGGCGGAGCAACCTTCCTCGCCGGTGCGGTCATTAATGGTTTCGCCAAGAACATCGCCATGCTTATCGTAGGCCGCATCCTTCTTGGTATTGGCGTCGGATTCGCCAACCAGGTAATGGATTCATCAAACGTATATCCTATGTTTCTACGGTGCACGCATGAGTCGATCATCGAGCGTAAATCCGTGTAACCTTTTCGATGGAACAGTCGGTGCCGCTGTATCTTTCCGAGATGGCTCCGGCGAGGCTTCGTGGCATGCTCAACATTGGTTTTCAACTTATGATCACCATCGGCATCCTCATAGCCAACCTTATAAACTACGGGACCTCCAAGATCAGCGGCGGGTGGGGGTGGCGCGTCGGGCTCGGCCTCGCCGCCGTGCCGGCCATCATCATCACCCTCGGGGCTCTTATCCTCCCCGACACCCCCAACTCTCTCGTCGAGCGCGGTCAGGCCGAGAAGGCTAAGACCATGCTGCGCAGGATCCGCGGGTCCAGCGACGTCCAGGAGGAGTACGATGATCTGGTGGCTGCCAGCGACGCATCGAAGGTCGTCAAGCATCCATGGTCCACCTTGTCGAACAGGAAGTACAGACCTCAGCTCGTCATGTCCTTCCTCATACCCATGTTCCAGCAGCTCACCGGGATCAACATGGTCATGTTCTACTCGCCCGTGCTCTTCAAGACCATCGGCTTCGGTGACGACGCCTCCCTCATGGCCGCCGTCATAACCGGCTTGGTGAACGCCTCTGCCACAATTGTTTCCATCCTCACCGTCGACCGGATCGGCCGACGCGTTCTCTTTCTCGAGGGCGGCGTGCAGATGATCATCGCTCAGGTAATCCAGCACTATCCCTATCCATAGTAGAACTTTACTTCATACGTAGCATCGCCACCTTGATTTAGGTCGTCGTGGGGACACTGATCGGAATCAAGTTCGGGACGAGCGGACAAGGAGACATATCCAAGCCGTACGCAATCTTCGTGGTGCTCTTCATCTGCGTCTTCGTCTCTGGGTTTGCTTGGTCCTGGGGGCCACTGGGTTGGCTGGTACCGAGCGAGATCTTCCCCTTGGAGATCCGGTCGGCGGCGCAGAGCATCTCCGTGTCCGTCAACATGTTCTTCACCTTCGTCGTTGCTCAGGTCTTCCTCATGATGATGTGCCACCTGAAGTTCGCCCTCTTCTACTTCTTCGGTGCCTGGGTTTTGATGATGACCATCTTCGTCTTCTTCTTCGTTCCCGAGACCAAGAACGTGCCCATCGAGGAGATGACCGAGGTGTGGAAGCGACACTGGTACTGGTCCAAGTACATCGATGACGACGACAGAGATGTCGAGATGGCGGCGACGTCTTAAACCTCTGCTGCAATCAGTTTAATTAGAGTCAAAATTTAACTTCTTCTCCAGTTGTCGGGTCGGATCCACCCACGTGTCACGAATCCGACTCCATGAAAAACCCAACGAGTTCGTTTCTTGTGTATATATATATATATATATATATATCTAATTATCTTCTCGAGCTTTTCTTTAAATTAATTTGCTTTCATTATTATGGATCCAAACTTGACTCCGAGGAAAAATTTAATTCAAACCTACATTATAAGTCCAAAAGTTTATCTAATTTGGATGCAAAATTCATGTGGACCTAAGTTGAGCCCGAACCAGTCTCGGCGGGCATACGTGTGTAAAATTATGAGAAGAAACCATGGATCTGGAGATGAAATCAAAAGGCTAACAGGTAATGCTTCTGCAGATTCTTTATAAGACGGTGATAAATCTTATATGGGTTGTCCTCTTCCTCCCCTTGACCCGGACACGCTTAGAATTGTAGGGGAAGAGAAGGCCCAAGAACGTCGTTTCCTTTCCCACTTCTCATTGATCCGGTTCTTGTTCTTTTACGTGGGTAACGGCAGGCAGGAGGCAGCCTCTCCCCCCACCTCATCATGTCCTTCTCTGTCAGGTCGTCGTAGATAGAGAGAGCAACATGATGCTGTTGAAGAGGCAGTAGAGCTGTGGCTCAAAGGGGAAAGGAAATGACTTCGATCTTTCTGGGGTCTAAAGCAGACGTATTCTATCTCGAAGGCCAAACATGGTACACAGCAGCAAACCCCCCCTCCCTCATACTTGTTACATTAGATGATTACATTCTCGTTGATGTTCATCATAGGTTCTGAGTCTCTCCTGTCACTTTTTTATGATTACTCGAACGATTTATCCGATCGAAAATGGGTTCTTTCTAAGGCTAATAAACTTATTTCTATGGGATTTGGGATGTTGACTCATTTAGGTATCTGAAACTTTTTGGTTATGCTTCGCGGGTACCTGTTAGCAGATGAATGCGCTCATGATTATTTTTCCTTCATTGATATTTCAGCTTATTTTCTTCTTCTTTTTCTTTTCTTTTGTGATTTCTCGAGGAGTCTTAGATGCAAAATTTGGGCCCTTGATTCGTAGGAATGAAAAATCTTGCATCTTCCTGAGATTTAAATATTTGATTGGTGGCTTGGTTTCTGAGCATTTCTGCAGGCGAAAAGTGGTCAATTACGTGAATGAATGAGAAAGCCTCCATGTCCATGCTTATATTTTGGGCCTCGTCTTTGGGAGCATTATGTGGAAAGATAGCTAAGCTGGAACAAGTAAAAGGACCTGAATAAATCTAGTGCTGTTAATTGTGTCCTGGAAATCTTAATGCATTGGCTAGATAATTTTTTTTTTTTTTTTTTGGTGAATAATGACCATTCAAATGCCAATTTAATTTGAATACGACCACAGAACTTCCCTTGGCCCTCTCAGTTTCAGGTCATAAGCTGTCTTCTCCATCTTTTATGTTCGTGGTTTATGAGAGGTGCTATTCTTGAGAGAGATATATTAGAAAGGTTCTGTACATTTTAGCTCCTTAGCATCCTTGTACCTGGTTGTGAACCTAATAAAGGAACCTCATAACTAGTGTTGTCGTTATGTGTGATGGTCCCTATTTCTGTTTTCTTTCTTCTGTGCCACTGCATCCTGTTCTGATCCTTGCTACCAAATTTTGAATACTTTCCGGTCAGATACTGATTTTGACAACCTATTGAACCAGTATGCTATAGAAATATTGAATGGTGTATCGACCTAAGCCGCTATGAATCACTACAAAAATAATAAAAAAAAGGTTAAAACTAGAAATTAGGGATCCTGCTATTATTTCTCTTTTCTTTTTTCTTGCCTAGACTAACTCTCTCATGATGGCCATTACTTGTCAAATGAACCAGTTAACATGAAAAACTAAAATTCTAGTCAATAACTTTTAAACTTGTGCATGAATGATATTGATTAACATTTAGAAAGTCTTTCTACTGTATAGCTTCCATAAAACATCCAGATAATCTTGTTTTTATCAATAATTACACCTCGATATTGGTTGCTTAGCAATAGACAGTTCAGACAAGCCTATGGGTAAAAAACTCTCTCCATTCTGGGTCCTAGAATTGTCTATTTTCATGAGTAATTAACACTTAAATGTTTCTGATGTATGAAAACCATAATGCTTTACTAAGTTTCAAATCTCCATACATAATTACTGGTGAATCCGGACTTCAAATCCCAAACCACATAGCCAGCAAATAAATGTCCAGTACCAGTAGATGTAGTATGTTCTTGTTAATAATTTTAATCACAAATATTTGCTTCTAGAGTAGACAGTTAAGACTTTTTGTTTTGGTTATCAGAGCTCAGTATTTCTCCCTATCCCACAGGATATGTAAGACTGAACTCACAAGTGATGTCATAATTGAGGTAGAAGATATGTCCTTTCAGCTCCACAAGGTATGTCTTTTTTTCTCTCAATCCTACGTCATGATGTATGCCCTTTTAAATCTTTCTTTCATTCATGGACTAGAAGTTGAAATGAATAGAACAGAGCCTTACACGATCCTGCACAAGACTGAACATAAGCTTAGCATTTAAAAGAGTTATACCTTTAGGTTAACTAAGCTGCTTAGAGAGTGTTCACTATAATTGTGGGCAAGGTTTGACATATTGGGGACTGGACTTGTTTTGGTCCATGGTCGGATTGTCATGTGCAGGTTAAATGAACACATAGTACACTGGCACAGACCTAGTTTGATTGTCCGAAATGCAAAAAAAAGAAGAAGACCTATTTCATGGGTTTTCCTCCTAAGAATGTCCAAATTCATGTAATTTAAGTAGTCCAAGACTATAAAACAATGCATGTCATGTTGTATTGAAACATACAATGGAAAACAAATAATGACAGAGTTTAGAGAATATATTATAATACACGATAAGTGGACAGTCATTTAAGCAATTTTACATAACAAATGACTATATAAGAAAATTATATACTTGTTTCTATCACCAAAACTACTCTCGTGATTCAATGGCAGGTTTGTCGGAGTTCATGATGTGATGATACTGTAGATCAATACAACACATCTCTAGGGCCCTATTATAAATCCAGGGTTTGCAAGACCATACCATACTGCTTAGTACACCTTAGTGTACCATGTGTCGGTATGTTTGGTATAGCTTGGTACATATAGTACCGATAATTGATCAATACACCGGTACGGTATGGTATTCTGAACCTTGCATAAAACTACTTCCATGATTTTTTATACTCCTAAACAGTATTGCCATTAATGCATTAATATGGCAGTAGTCCTCTGATCATCATGAACCATCCATGTGGTAGGAACCTTCTCATGCAAGTAGGATTGTGATAAATACTCCATAAAATATAATGTGCTTTAGCTATGACTCTCATCACCATACTATTATTGTGTATTATAAGATGCATTTGACTTTAAAAAGAATGACCAACTATCACCATATATGTTCTAGTCATGCTATCCAAGATAATAGGAAGATCGAGAATAGAAGGAATTATAGTTTGGCTCAGTTTCAGGAGGCTCCCTCCCATATCCTCATATGAATCATGATAGTCTTTCCCTTTCCCTCTTATAAACATATTGTGTGGATACCCATGAACCGTAGTTCATACCCTAGGTGACCATGCACCACCTATCTATGTCTAAGCAAACGTAAGATTTAGCCACTCTGGCCACTATCGTTAGTTGAAGCACTACTCTTTATGTCAAAACTATCCCCACAGTCCCCACGAAGAGCAAACTTGAGGGAGGTGTCTCATCACCGGATTGAACTTGTAGCTTATTTATTGTGTCCAATGGATCAACTATGAGGCTTGACCCTTTCTATTACTTTGATAACTGGATGTTTCTCTTTGTCACCTCGATCCTCTGACCCTTGTCATTCTTCTTCCTCTTGTACAATCTTAGTAATGGATCGAGATGGGTCTCCTCCCTCATCCATTAATGGATCTCCTAAATCCTTTGCTATGCAAACCCAACCAAGCATCATATCGAGTAATTATGATAGAGATGTAAATCGAATGGATCCACCTTGGGGTTCCACTATTTTCTTATCATTGTCAATACAACATAGCCTTAAATGCATGTTGTAGCAGATGCATATTGGCTTCTCCGATCTTCAGTATAGGAGCCGATTGTGAATTTTTGTATCAATTAATGTGAATACTGGCCAATTATGCACTTAATGATATGATCTGTGATCGCACCCATATTGTTATCCTTCTAAATTTGGTGCTGACCCTGCGAATTATAGCCAACACTCACCTGAATAAAAATTAAGATAAATTAATTCTCATTTTAGTCAATAGATTTGATTTGGATCAACAAAAGGCAAATTATTCAGGTTGGTTCTACAACCATGATCCATATGATATTGACGCGACATCACGATATCCTCAAAGAATGCACCCAATGACTATCTTGAAAATCTGGTTCTCATCTGCGGTCAGTGACATTCATATAAGTTTTGAATTTGAAATCATTAGATAAGCTGGTTCTACAATTAATATTCTTGAAGGATACTTTGTGCATTTTGCTAAATCAGGAGATCCTCCCGCTAAATGGTACTTCAGGTGAGTGATACAATGTACTAACAACGAATGCATTGTCAATGATGTTGGTTATCAGATATTCAAAGGGTGTGCTACTATGCCAAATTGGAACTTTGATATCTATAACAGTTAAAAAACTAATCTGTGACAAATAAGGTTTGATCCACAAGAATCTAGGATGGATCTAGCATTGATCCACAAAGATCAAGATTAGATCCATTAATATGTAAGCTATCAAAACAAATTTTGGCTAGATCCATTAAGATCTAAGCTACACCCAAATCAATTGATCTAGCCTAGATTCAAAGGGATATAGCCTCGAGTCATTTGAATATGGGCTGCTCAGAACATATCTAAGCTAAATTTGCAAAATCCAAAGCTTGATCCTTGTGGATCAAGCCTCCATATGCAAGGTTCAAGGTGAAATGGCAACGGATCATGCTACAATCCACAAGGATCAAGGCTACGTTCTTCCGGATCAAGCCCTAAAGTAGGTGAACCAAGCTGTCACTATGTAAAGATTAAGCTTCAGATTTGCCTAATTTACAGATCAAAAGAGACCCCAAGAAACCTCTTGTGAGTCAAAAGGGTATAGGAGGAATCTTTTGTGTCAAAAAGGAGGACAAGCCTGTCCCACCAGCGGACCGCTTCGAGGCAATGTGCAACCCAATTCACTATCAGACTGATACATGCTACCTGGTACTAGTCTGGGCAAAATGGAGAACCTTGGTTGTGAGATTGAAAAAATGTGGCCACGGTGCAAGTCTCCTGCCAAAACTACTTTTGGGGAGGGTCAATTTATTTAGCCTTACTCTTGAGAGGCAATTGTAAATTATGTGAAAGTACATCTAATTGCTTGTATATTAGTTTCGATGATCTTTTCAGTTTGGTTCTCTGATCATAGATAAGTGATCTAAGAAAAATTCATTTACTACCATGGTTTCCATCTTCTCTTAAGGATTTTGAGTTTGAACTGCAATATTCAATGAGGTTTCACACTCCTGTGAGATATTCTTATATCACCGTCTCACCGATTGATGCTTTCCAGATGATATCAACAACAAATTGAAATTTGAAATATTAAAACAGCTTTGATTTATGCTTTGTTTCTCCTCAAACACTTCTCTTTTCCTTCATGATAAAACTTGTTGTTAAGTTCACTCATGTCAACAAGTACCATTGCTATTTTCAAGATTAGCCAACTTTTCGGAGTTCCTATTTGTTATGCTGCCGTCACTACTAAATTGTATTTACTGAATGATCTTGTTTTGAAATTTGAGTGGCAAATATTCAGAAGTGAAACATCAACTTTTGTGGCACTTGTCAATATTTGCCTAGAGAACTCTAACTTGAAATGATAAATCTGCAAGCACAGTTTTTCTCTGTATTTTCTTGTAAGTTTCTAATATTTGTTCATTACCCATCACTGAATCTAGTTTGCGGTGAATGTTATGCTATCACAGCATTGTTTGTCCACTCCACATACATGTTACTCAACAAGAAGCTTGGCATATCAATCCTTGTGTTTGAGTTCAGCATAAGTTATCAATGATTATTTTATTTTATGAATCTTCTAGATATAAAGATTTTTAATGACAACTGCTATTTTGACCACACAAAGAAAGTGGGAGGGAGAGAGAAAATAAAGGCAGAGTAGAGAAAAGGCAAGATAGGGAGAGAGAACTGGAAGGGGAAGGGAAAGAGGATAGAGAGTAGAAGGCCCTGATCTGGCTGTCTTGAATGAGGCTTCAACTGTGATTATGATGGACACCTTCATGGTTGTTGTGTGATCATTCATTTAGCCGTAAAGGATTACTGATCATCTAGCAATGCAACTTTGAGTTATTATTGAAGTATTTGAGGTGAGATATGTTCTTAGGTGTTTTATTTATTTGTACCATTGTTACTTGAAAAAAACCTTTGCTCTCTAAACAAGATGTATTCTTGATCAGAAAACTGTGATTCTGATGGACAGTAAGAAGTGAGACATAGAAAGGGACAAGTAGTTCGAAGTGAAGATGTTGTTAGAGAGATGAGGGAGAGACAGACAGGCAGTGAAGATGATATGGGTTGGATAGGCTGAGGTGGCTTGAGGGTAGTTTTACAAAGACATTTATTTGCTTAATTTTTGCACTGAACTTTCACTTCAACACCTCAAATTTGAAATCAACAAGTCTGATGTTTATCACATTGTTTTCCAGTTCCCATTGATTAATAGGAGTGGGCTACTACAAAAAATGATTAGTGAATTCCACAACAATGATGGAAAGGATTGCATTCTTGAGTTTCATGACATCCCTGGCGGTGCCAAAGCTTTTGAGCTGGTTGCAAAGTTCTGTTATGATGTGAAGATAGAGCTGAATGCTCTGAATGTGGTTGCTATTCGTTGTGCTTCTGAGTACCTCCAGATGACTGAAGATCATGGAGAAGGAAATCTTATCATGCAAACTGAAAATTTTCTCGAAGAAGTTCTGGGAGACTGGAATGACTCGATGAAGGCTCTTCAAACATGCAAGGACGTTCTTCCTTATGCAGAAGAGCTCCATATTGTTACAAGATGTATCAATTCACTGGCAGCCAAAGCATCTGTTGATCCAACACTGTTTGGCTGGCCCATGATTGGGCAAGCCAACACAAAGAACCTTGGAGGCACCATTCTGTGGAATGGAATTGATCTAGGAGGAAAGTCTAGATCCCCAGGTGCTGATTGGTGGTATAAAGATGTTGCTTTCCTGGACCTGCCAACCTATAGAAGGCTAATACTGGCTATGAAGTCAAAAGGCATGAAGCCAGACAACATTGCTGGATCTCTGATGCACTATGCAAAGATGTGTCTGCCAGGGTTGAGTTGGCAGCCAGGCTTCCATGAGAGCGCTGATTGCTTCACCTGTACCAACTCCACTGCAATCCAATCAGAAAATGATCAGAGGGTTCTACTTGAAGAGATAGTAGAACTTCTGCCCATAGAAAGGGGTGTCGCTTCATCAAAGTTTCTGCTCGGTTTGCTCCAAACGGCCATGATCATACATGCCAGTCCTTCCTGCAGGGAAAATTTAGAAAAAAGAGTGGCAGAGCAACTAGAGGATGCTGAACTGGAGGATATCCTAATACCAAATCTGGGCTACTCAGTTGAAACTCTATATGACTTAGACTGCATGCAACGAATCCTTGATCGCTTTGTTTCTGTTAATCAACCAGAAGGTATAACATCACCTGGCATCGTGGACGAGGAGGAGTTGATGGCCAATGCTGTTGCACTGACACCAGTGACCATGGTAGCAAAACTCATGGATGGGTACCTTGCAGAAGTAGCTTCTGATGTTAACTTGAAGCACCCTAAGTTCCAATCTTTGGCAGCACTCATCCCCGACTATGCCAGACAATCAACTGATGGAATCTATCATGCTATTGATATATATTTGAAGGTAATATTTAATTTTGCATTATTTTGCAGTACTATCTAGTCTCTACAGTTGCACTTGCTGGAGATTCAGTTTTGCATCAACATGCACATCTGCACAAAAAAGTTGCTTAAATTTTTGGTTTGTGGCATATGTAGACCTTTGATTTCAAGCTGTTGTCCTTTGAATGATCCTTTCATCAAACAAGAGGTTACCTTCTGTAACTCCTACTGTGTGGCACATGATAAGTGTATATTTTTTATGCTTTGATGGAAGTGTCTTAGGCAGTAACTTTTCCTAGGAGCCTCACATTTCTAATCTGAAACTTTTTGAAAGCAAAATAAACTGCATCTGCATATGGATAGCTAGGGTGATAATAGAAATTATTTGTACATAAAAATATAACTGATTGTGTAAGGAAAAACATGTATCAATGGTAGAAATTGGTCATCTCGGATTGCTCTAACAATTAAACTATCCTAACATCTAATCTATCTGATCTAATCTTGCTACGGCTTACAACAATGGTCTCTCTCAATCCCGTCTAGTAACAACTTGTTCTAGATATATTAAACTCATTGCAATTTATATCAAATCTGCTAACTCTCCCAGTCATAGAGGAATAAACAACAGGGTAAGCTGATGCTAATATGTTTGATCAGTATTCTTTTCATAAAAAGAAGAATCAGAGTTTGATTATCAGCTCATAGCCTCCATGTTTACAGTTTAATGCTTGTCATGTAAGCTTACTTGCAAGTGCCCTATATCCTGATTGTTACATCAGTACAATTTTGATTTTTACCTGTAACAAATATGGTTGATTACCTATCACCCGTTGCACTTCCAATGTTTCTCATTATTGCTAATATTACATTTTTAATTGTTTCATGTTCATAATCTTACACGTGGTCCAATTCAGTCTCACCCATGGCTCACAGACTCCGAGCGGGAGCAGCTTTGTCGACTAATGAACTGCCAGAAGCTCTCACTGGAGGCTTGCACACACGCTGCACAGAACGAGAGGCTACCACTTCGAGTAATTGTTCAGGTGCTCTTCTTCGAGCAACTTCGTCTGAGAACCACCATCACCGGCTGGTTTTTTTCCTCGGACAACGGGGAAAGCTCTCATGCTCGCATGGTACCTAAGAGCAGTAGCACACTTAACCAAGCGGACATCACTCAAGAAGATGTACAGAGTATGAGCTTCGAAGAGATGAGATCCAGGGTTTCTGATCTCGAGAAGGAGTGCTCAAGCATAAGAGAAGAGATTCAGAAGCTAGAGAGGTCAAAGAGTGCATGGAGCATCTTCTCCGGAAAGCTTGGATTTGGGATGAGAACAAAGTGGTTTTTTAGCTCAAAACAGGCATCTACTGATAGATAGGTAGATAGGTAGATAGATAGATAGATAGATTGCTTTTGTTTTTTCACTTTAATTGTACAATTTTTTTTTTTTCAGTTCTTCTATGGTTAAATTTGTTAATAACCAATACCACATATTCTATATAATCATGAATAGGGATACCGCTATGATTTACATTTATCAACTTCTAAGTATGAAGCTGATATTCTTAAATGTCAAGGCCACGATTATATTTTTCTTTCAAAAGAACAGTACGTGAATGATGGTTGGGAGCACCATGAATCAACTCATTTCTCTTGGTATCTTAGTTCTATATTTATGATAGAATAAAAAGATAATTTTTTTTGTTATGGTGCTTTTAGTCACGTAATAAATATCTCGTCGTGTGGTTTTAGATTTAAGAAGGGGGAGAATTTGCAGCGTCAATCAAATGGGGATATGTAGACACGACTCTGAGTGCCCTTTCCTGAGCATTAGCATCCCCATATCGACGACATTACCCACCTTATTAGGTCTCGCAACACGCCATGGCTGCTGCTGCTGCTCCTCCATAGAGTCGAAACTGAGCCCTTCCGCCAACCCTCTTAAAGAGGTTGACAAAGCCTCGGTCAGTCCTCATTCCAATTCGGTTCACCGTTTTCAAATCGAACCCAAAACCGATCCTGGGGGTTCGATTCTGATTTTAAATTGATTTTAAAAAATATGATAAAATTAAAATAAATAGGGTATATGGTTTAGTGATTAAGGTAGTAAGTTTAAAGTCAAATCACTTGGATCTGAATGTTTACAGAGTCACTTGGTTTTATTAGAAAAACTTATAATTTATTATTATTATTATTATTATTATCATTACGCTCGTTATAGTTATGAATCTGTTTTTCAAATTTCAGAAATAAATTTTTGATTTTTTATATTTTAAATTATGTTTTAGTTAAAAATTAAAAATTAATGATTTGAACGAATTCGATTCTGATTTCTGATTTTACAAAATTAAAATCGACTATTCTAAAATTAAAAATCATGATTTTAAACTATGGTCATGGCTAACCTCAACAACCTGATCCCTTGTGCCAAAGGATGTTAGGGTTTTTTTTTTTTTTTTAACAAGTCAATTAATTGAAAATTAAATTCTATCTGTCGTCATTTTTTTTATATGTTGATTAAAAATATAAATTAAAAATCAATATAGCTCAGGAGATTGCTTTCAAATCGTACGTCGTCACTCCTCTAACATTTGTCGTTGTACGAGGTCCGTCTTCATGACAAAAAAAAAAAAAACAAAAAGGAGGATAAGAAAAGAGGAGGTTTGATCGTAGCATCAATGAATGAGATAACAAACGAAGGACAATAGATACACACGAGTCTTTTGACCCTAAACCCAGTGGGAATTATTTTTTTGTTCTTCTCAAACCGTGATATCTCACTTTTACTTGAGCATTAGGGAATATGATTACCAGTTAATCCCTAGCAATCCTCTCTTTATTTCGTAGGTCTTGATCAGAAAGTTTATTGTGTTGGACTGTAATGGTTTAAAAAGTGAGATCGAGTATTTATAAAAAGAGAGTGTTTTTTTTTATTATAGTAATCAAGATTTACAATTTCATATCGTATATATATATATATATATATATATATATATATATATATATATATATATATATATATATATATATATATATATATCAATTAGCTATCGATACGGTATACACTGAACTGCATCGAACTATATCGAACATATCAACACATGATACATTAATATATCGAGTTGTACTGAGCATATCAATTCTTTATAAGACTATTATTTATCGAGCACTATGATATGTCAATACAAACCCTAATAACAACAATGATGAAATCTAGTAAAATAAATAAATAAATATTATATAAGGTAAATTTAGATAAGGAATAAGATAAGCATGATGATTGAACTCCCAACTTAAATGTAAAGAAAGCCACGATCGTCTTCTTCAATAATGGCAAATCGTCAAAAAAAAAAAAAAAAAAAGGATAATACGTTTCCCAATCGGTTCTTTAGAGGATTGGAAAGTATAAAAAATATGGACATCGGTGAAAAAATAAAAATAATATAGAACAAAAAAGTAATGCTGGCTATGGGGTTCGAACCCATGCGCACTTATGTGCAGAAGATCTTAAGTCTTCCCCCTTAACCACTCGGGCAAACCAGCTTATACATAAAGCCATGTTAAACTTATTTAAAATGCGTTTGAGTAAGAAGTATATTTCCTGCCATCTCTACATGTCAACCTACTCAATTAGTTAATAAAGAAGATGCAAATTGTGAGTGTGTCTCATTTACCTCCTAATTATTTTGATCGTTAACTTATTAAAAATATATTTTATTATCCTAATCATTGACCTCCTTCTCTTTTTGCGTCCTCTCCCACCTTCCTTTTCTCTTTTTTTTTTTTTTTTACTCTATAATATTGGATTGGATAATCTTCTCCACCTTCCTTCTTCTCATCTCTTTTTTTTTTTTACTCTATAATATTGGATTGGATAATCTTTTCCATCTTCCTCTTGCACTGTAACTCGTCGCCACCACCACTAAAATCATCTTAAAAAAAAAAAAATTGTTATCATTCTCAGAAATAAAATCTATCATCTAGGAGAAAAAGAAAGATGAGAAGAGAGATCCATTGTTTACGATAAGAGTAGAGACGGTTGAGACAACAATGATCGATGACGATGCCAACATTCGAAAGCTATTGATGAAGGGTGAAAAAGATATTTTTATTAAATTGATAAAAAAAAAAGAACACCCTTAGGTAAAAATTAATTAGGGGTGTCATTTGCTAAGAGTCCAACCATGAGAATCTTTTCAAGTAAAATACTAAAAAAAAAAAGTATATCTAATTTTACAGTTTTAGTGGAGAAAAACGCATCTTATTCATATTTCTCAAAAGAGAACCTTTGCATGTTATAACTTCTTATCATGACAAGACATTTGAATAATACCTATTGGGTCTAACACTACGGAAATATTCATATAATGAATGGGTCCAATTCTGCAGTTGGAATGTGTTCTGGTGGTGTAAATCTTTTTTAAAAATACTATAATTGATATAGAAATATATCTATTTGATTATTCTTGTTTCTGAACCAATAACTATATCTATTTGGAATTTATTTTTTTTGCGTATGAGCTAGATTATTTAGATTTTAAGTTTATTTACATCTACGTGATATGACAAATGCTGACCTGATCGTCAAGTCATCACACCCTCGGACAGCTAGTCCGTCGACGTGGTCGACCCGACGCAGGTAATCGGTCGGATATACGGGGGGCGCCAGTGGTCGTACAGCCGACCTGACACAGGTAAGGTCGGCACCCCCCACCTGCAAATGCACGCCTCATTGCAAGGACAACAAGCATGGTAGGAGGGTACGACAGCATGGTAAGTCATAAATGCAGTAAGGTTATCAGGTACGAATGATCTACAACACCCACTATAAAAGCTCATGCACCTCTACGGGGCAGGGGGATCACAAAAAAAGAACAAATCCACGAACTAACTTGACCTTTGGAGGGGTCACATCGGGAGCCTACCCGACCCGACCTTCTTGCAGGAGTCAGCGGCCGATCCGAACTGGAGTACTCCCTCTTCACCCAGACTCCACCACTCCTGAAGCCGACCTCCCAAGTCGAGCTCTGAATCACCACTCATCCGGACGAGCTCCCACTCCGTACCGAGAAGACCACGGATGAGCTAGCGCACACGGGCCTGAACCAGCAAGTGCTTGCTCAACAAATTCGGAGGCGGAACGTATCGACTAGGCAAGCACCAAATTCGCCCCTAACATTTTGGCGCTAGAAGGAGGGCCCATGTCGCCAGAACGTCCATTCATGGATTCGGGTACGGAGCACCAAATGGAACCTGACCACCCTCGACCGACGGAGGAAGTCGCGGCTGCCGTGCCGACCCCCAACCGCTTTTGGAGGATGATGACCGACCCGGGGTTCCCCTCACCCGCATCAAACCCCGCGCCATTCATGGTCACGGCAGAGGCTTTCCTCGGCCTCACTAGCCAGGTCCCAGCGCTAGCAGGAATGGTGCAGACCATAATCCCATACCTACCCCAACTTGTGCATCCAATGGCTCACCAACCGGCCCCCCTGGCGGCACCCCCCGCAAATGGAGTCACCAATGACCCCGAACTGAGGGATCCCGCCCGACGTTGAGGCGCCACCACCTCAGGTCGCCGAAGTCCTCCCAGCTTCGCCGACCCCGACGCCAGCCCGATCCTAAAGTCGCTCCTATAATCCAGCACCGACTGAGCTCAATCTCGACACCTTATCGACCGACTCCACCGACTCCTTGAGAGAGCAAGTTCGCCGAGTCCATCAGCGACTTGACAAAGTCCAGAAAGAAGTCCTCAGATCAAGAGAGGAGACAGGGGAAAGCTCTAAAGTTGGCTCCCCGTTTACCCCTGAGATACAGTCCAAGCCCCTCCCGGCCACCTTCAGGCACTCAGCCCTCGAGCCCTACGATGGCAGCGGCGACCCGATGGAGCATATCGCCACATTCCGCTCCTAAATGGCCCTTTACGACACTTCAGAGGCGCTGATGTGTCGAGCCTTCCCGACCACCCTTAGGGGATCGGTCAGAACCTGGTATGCTCGTCTCAAACCCACGTCTATACCCCCATTTGACGTGTTGGCAAGAAAGTTCGAGTTGAACTTTTTGGCAAGCGCATGCCCGAGGCCAACCACAGCCTCACTCCTCGGAATCACACAAGGGAGCGACGAGCCCCTCTCCCAGTTCATAGGAAGGTTCACATCACAAGTACAGGGTATCCCTGACCTCCATCCATCCCTTGCCATCCAAGCATTCCTGACGGGGCTGAGGCCATCAAGGTTCTTTTGGTCGTTGATCGAGCGACCACCGACAACTCTGCCCGAGATGTTGCAACGGGCGCACCAATATATGGCGGCCAAGACGCTGATAGTTGGCAAGCGTGACGAGACGAAACGCTCCCGGGGGGAACAGTCTCGTGGGCATCTAGCCCCACCTCCGACGAGAAGGGAGGACAGGTCGGGCTTGCTGCCAGGCAGACCCCCCCCCCCCCCCCCCCCCCCCCCCCCCCAATCCCCCTCAACTCGACCAGAACGAAGATCTTTTTCCAAATAAGAGAAAAGGGGCTCTTGAAGGCACCAAGCCCGATGAAGTCGCATCCCGAGCGACGCGACAAGAGGAGGTACTACTGCTTCCATCGGGAATGCCGTGACCTCCAGTACCAAATTGAAGACCTTATCCGGCGCGGGCACCTGCGGCGATATGTCCGCGAACAACCCCCTCTCCTAGACGGTCGACCCTCCCGAGACCTGTCTCCCCGACCGTAGGGCCCGATCGAAAAATAGATCGATGTCATATTTGGCGGTCCGGCATAAGGCGGCAACAGCTCCTTGGCACGAAAAGCATACGCGTGATCTAAGGCCGGAAAGAGGCCGCTACATCATGAAGTCCTCGACGTCACATTCAGGTCGAGAGACGAGGAGCACCCATCTCACGATGACGCACTTGTAATCTCAATCCGCATGGCCAACGCCTACGTCAAGAGGGTCATGATCGACACGGGGAGTTCGATCGACATCTTGTATTTCGATGCCTTTCAACGGTTGAGATTGACCGACCTAGACCTCACCCCTCTAACATCTACCTTGACAGGATTCACTGGGGATTTCATCTCTCTCATGGGGACAACCACGATCCCGGTCATGTTCGGGGGGGAGCCGAGGTCAAAGACTATGCTGGTATCATTCATGATGGTCAAGCTCCCATCTGTGTACAACGCCATTATCGGGCGCCCGACCCTCAATCGGCTTAGGGCGGTCGTGTCGACGTACCATCGGGTCTTGAAGTTCCCGACCCGAGTTGGGGTCGGCGAGGTCAGAAGTGACCCAAGAGAATCCAAGCAATGCTACTTGACGGCGACAACGCTATTCAAGAGACCGAGAACTGAACCGTTCAGTGCCATGCCCCCAGGTCCGAAAGAAAACACCCGAGACATCCACTCCGCGGAAAGAGTCCTAGAGCTGTTACTGGACCCGAACCGCCCTGATAAGCTGGTAAAGGTCGGGTCGGAGCTTGCGGAGAATCAATAAGTTCAAATGATAGATTTCCTATGGAAGAACGACGATGTCTTTGCATGGACCCCAAACGACATGCCGGGGGTCGACCCAGAGATCGCCCAACATTACTTGAACATCTCCCCCGATGCTCAACCTGTGAAGAAGCGTCCACGCAAATTCGCTCCGGACCGTCATAAGACTATAGAGGATGAGGTCACTCGCTTATTGGATGCACAACTTATCGAGGAAGTAAAATACCCGACCTGGTTGTCCAATGTTGTACTTGTCAAAAAAGCAAATGAAAATTGACAGATGTGCGTTGATTATACCGACCTCAATCGGGCTTGCCCGAAGGACTGCTACCCACTTCCCCGCATCGACCAACTTGTGGATGTCACGTCGGGGCATCAGCTGCTCTCCTTCATGGATGCCTTCTCAGGGTACAACCAAATCCAAATGGTCCCGAGAGACAAAAGAAACACGACCTTTATCACTCATAACGACACATATTGCTACAAGGTGATGCTGTTCGGATTGAAAGATGTCGGCGCAACCTACTAGCGGCTCGTGAATCGCATGTTTAAGGACCAGGTCGGAAGGAACATGGAAATTTATGTAGACGACATGATAGTCAAAAGCCGGCAAGCCAGACCCACCTCTCCGACCTGGCGGAGACATTTCGCACGCTAAGAAAGTACAAGATGCATCTCAACCCGGCAAAATATACTTTCGACATCACATCCGGGAAGTTCTTCGGTTTTATAGTACATCAACGGGGAATCGACGCCAATCCTGACAAGATAAAGGCAATACAGGAAATGCAGCCCCCCAAGACTATAAAAGAGGTCCAACAACTTACGGGAAGGTTGGCAGCCCTGAGCCGCTTCATTTCCCGAGCTGGAGACAAAAGTTCTACCTTTTTTCGTGCACTAAAGACGACAAAAGACTTCAAATGGACCCCTAAATGCGCGGAAGCATTCCGCCAACTCAAGAGTCACATCGAAAACCTACCGCAACTAGCTTCGGTAAAGGATGGGGAGCCTCTCGGCTTATACCTCGCTGCGACCGACCTGGCGGTTAGCTTGGTCCTGGTAACACTTGATAAAGCCAGGGAAAAGCCGATCTACTACACTAGCCATGTCCTGGCGAGACCCGAGCTCTATTATGCCCCCATAGAAAGGATAGCTTTGGCGTTGATCCTGGCTTCCAGAAATTGAGGTCGTATTTCCAAACACATCCCATCAAAGTAATAACCGACCAACCCTTGCGCCAGATCCTCTCCAAATTTGATGTCGCAGGTCGGATGCTCAAGTGGTCGGTAGAGTTAGGAGAATTCGACATCGAATACGAGCCAAGAAAGATGATTAAAGGCCAAGTGCTCGCGGACTTCCTCTCGGAACTCGCACCCTCGGAAGTCCTGGCGAACCCGAACCCTGGATGGACTCTGCATATCGACGGCTCCGCCAACTCGGAAAGAGGAGGCGTCGGCTTGGTGCTCAAGGACCCCTCCGGCCACACCTACGCACACGCCCTGCGGTTAGGATTCAAAGCTACAAACAATGAAGCAGAATACGAAGCGCTCTTGTTCAGTCTAAAGG
Organism: Ensete ventricosum; assembly: GCA_029747655.1. Classification (NCBI taxonomy): domain Eukaryota; kingdom Viridiplantae; phylum Streptophyta; class Magnoliopsida; order Zingiberales; family Musaceae; genus Ensete; species Ensete ventricosum. Next base: position 18,999,474 of record JAQQAF010000003.1, on the reverse strand, counting down.
TCGCGACCGAGCTGGGAGCAGGAGACATTGAGATATTCATCGACTCCCAACTCGTCGTGGGCCAGGTCAACGAAGCATTTGAGACCCGAGAAGCAGCAATGATCAAATACCTGGCCGAGGCACGACGGATGACGACTCAGTTTCGAAGGTGTACCATCACCAAGGTTCCTCGCAGCGAGAACGCACAGGCAGACGCCTTGGCTAGGCTAGCTTCCTCCTGCGTGACCAATACGCCGACCGGAGCAATGGTGAGAACCATCGGGCCCTCCGTTAATTCGACGGTGTTGGCTGTTGACGAGGGAGACGGAGGCTGGACTGACGAGTTCCTTCGCTTCAAAACAAGCAGGGATCCTCCCTGAGGACAAGGCGGCTGCCCGAAGAATCAAAAAGGATGGAATCATGGTATTGCATCATTGATGACTGCCTCTACCGACAAGGCTTCAGCCGACCCCTACTTCGCGGTGTGAACCCAACCGATGCGCGAATAACCTTAGCCGAGATCCATGAGGGAATATGTGGAGACCATGTCGGTGCTCGCACATCGGCACACAAGGTCCTCAGGCAAGGTTACTACTGGCCCACACTACGAAAGGATGCCCAAGCTTATGTTCGAAACTGTGAGCTATGCTAGAAGCACGCCTGATTCCAACATCAACTGATGGTACCCACCGCTCATGACTGCCGACTGCGCCTGAACCCTTTGCCCAATGGGGAATGGACCTCCTCGGCCCCTTCCCCTCGGCCTCGGGACAGAGAAGGTTTCTGATAGTCGGAGTCGACTATTTCACTAAATGGCTCGAAGTCGAGCCATTGGCCTCCATCACCGAGAGACAAGTTGAAGGGTTCGTGTGGAAGAACATCATAACCAGGTTCGGCCTCCCCAGGACCATCATTACAGACAACGACACGTAGTTCAACAATACGAAGTTCAAAATGTTTTGTCAAAGCTATCGCATCAAGATGAAATTCAGCTCGGTTGCCCATCCCCCAAGCCAACGGATTGGCCGAGGTAACAAACCGAGCCATTCTTGAAGGGCTGAAAAAAAGAGTCTCCAGTGCCACGACCTCATGGGTAGAAGAGCTCCCCAAGTATTCTATGGGCATCGCGAACGACTCCGAAAACCCCGACGGGGGAGTCCCCATATAGCCTGGCTTTCGGGACTGAAGTCGTGCTACCTCCCGAGGTGGTTTTTCCCGACCCTCCGAGTCCAAACCCAACATCAGGAGGAGTCTGACCAACAGCTCCGCAGAAACCTTGACCTATTGGAGGAAAAGTGTGCCGACGCCCATCTTCGAGCATTAGCTTATAGAAGAGCTGTCGCCAAAATCTACAACCATCGGGTACGCCCCCCGACACGTCAAGATGGGCGACTTGGTGCTCCGAAAGACCGAGGTTAGCGACCCGACCCGGTCCCGCGGCAAGCTAGCCCCGAACTGGGAAGGCCCCTACCGGGTTATCGATGTTATCCGAGACATGACTTATACGCTGGCAACGATGGAAGGACAGGTGCTGCCAAGAACCTGTCATATCATAAACTTGCAAAAATTTTACGCATAACAATGTCAGCAAAATGACTCGGCTTATATTGCGACTCGTACTGAGTAGAAACATAGCGATATTAGCAAACTAGCTTGACTTGTATTGATTCAGAATAAGTACAAAAGAGGTCGGGAGCAAAGATGAGGGCTTCCCGACCCGAGTTACAAGCTTCAAAAAAAAAAAAAGAGAACAAAATCAAGGCTCGGGAGGCACCAAGTCGTCAAAATCTTGTTGTCTCTTCATTGGCACTGAGTCGTCCTCGGGGTAGATGGTAAACGGGTCTTCTTCGATGTCGGCATCAGGGTATCGGGCGCGAAAGCGAGCCAGTGCCACCCGATACCCGTATTCATAGGTAACCCGACCCATCCGCTTCAGACCCTCTTTGAAGTCGAGGGACCCCTTGTACTGGGCGACCGTCTGCCCTGGCAGTTCGGCTCGGGCATGCTCCAGGTCCTTCACGGCCTACAACAGCTCATCGTCCATCCTCCGGGCCCTGGTTCGGGCCTCCTTCAGCAGCTATTGGGCGTCACCTAGATGGCCCCGTACCGCCTCTAGCTCCTTCTCCGAGGCCTCGCGCCTGAGGAGCTCCTCGGCCTTTCCCCCTTTATTTTCTCGAGCTCCTCCCTCAGCCTGGATGCATGTTCCTCGGCCTCGGCAACTGCTTCGGGTCCTCCCCTAGACTTCAGAGCGTCGAGCTCTTCTTGCAGCTGCTTGACCTGGTAGTCCATGAAGGTGATCAGCCGACCCGCATCATGGACTCGGTCAACCAGCGCCATTTGGAAGTGTTGGCCCTGCACGAAAGGATGACCGTTAGGATATGGCAAAGGAGAAAAACTCACGTTACTAAGACACAACTCGGGAGGCTTACCAGGACCATCTCCTTGGTGGCTCGGGCCATCAGAACTTCAAAGGGGAGTGTGTACAGCTCCCGCGCCAGTTGGGGATGAAGAAGCCCCCTTCCATACTCCTCGGCTGCCGAAGAGTTGTTCCACACTTTTGTCGAGTTTTTCAGCCCCGCCCACCGGGCCTTTAGCTCCTTCTCGGGGTCTTGATGCCCCAGGTCAGACATTAGCAGGGCATAATTGACCTCGGGCGCTCGTGGACAGGTGAAGCGGCCCCCTCCTCGGATCCAGCAGGCGCCTCGGGCCTCTCCAGCAATGCGGCGGGCTCCTTACCCTTGGAGCGGGAGCGGGACCCCCCCCCCTCGCCGACATGGGACTTGTGCTTTCTCGTCAGCACTTTCGTCTTCTTTTGTTGCTTCCCCGCAACTTCTGCCTGCTCAATCGGGGGGGGGGGTGTGGGAGCCGGCCTTTTCGACGAAGCCCTCGGAGCCTCCCTCGCGAGAGACGCGCCGACCTCACGGGCGATAGGACGGGTCGGAGGAACCTTGCTGCCAGTCATTCTCGGCATCCCGCGAAGCTCCCCTAGATCCATCCGGCCTGCATCCCAACCTACAGGTCAGTAAGAAGCTAGGAAAGCTAAAGCAAAGCGAAATGCTAGTACCCCTAGAGGTCGGACTCAAACCCGCCTCGACGAGCCAAAGCTCGGTCATCTCCTTGATCGCACGAGAAGAAGAAAGAATCCCCTTCAGTCGGTCGACCAGGACGGTCTCCTCCTCGGACAGGTAAGGGGGGGCATTGCCGATCGGGTGAGCCGACCAATCGAGCCCGAACCCCCAAGCCGGACCACTAACATAAAGATAGCGGGACTTCCAACCTTTATTACTGGAAGGTACCCCGCGACCCTAAAACCGACCCGGGCAGTAAGATAGTAACCGCCCCGACTCTTGTAGAGGCGAAAACATGCCATGAATAAGTCCCGAGTCGGGATAATCCCGGCTCCTCGGCACTCACCTAGGAAAACCACGAGGTAACGCCACGAGTTGGGCGCTACCTGGCTGGGAGAAATTCTCCACCATCTCAGGCATTCCTCAATGAGAGGGTGCAAAGGAAATCGAAGACCGACCTCCAAAGCATCTACCGAGATGCACATGCCGGGAACGTCCAAGCTGTAGGGACGCTGCCCCGGCTCCGGAACATGCAACCCGTACTCAGTCGGGATGCTGTACCGCTCCCTAATCACGGCAAGTGACCCCTCGGTCACCGCCGTGTCGAGATCATGATCCGATATCATGCCCTCTAAATCCCTCCGAACCCTCGCATCGACAAGCGACGGGGGCCCGGAAGACGATCCCGAGGAATCAACCTCGGGATCACTCCGACTTGTCTCCCCCGACCCCGAGGGAGACACGACCCTAACACTAGTCGAGGAGTCCGAGGAGGTCATCGCGACCTGTTCAAAAGAAGCTACCGAACTGAAGGAATGAAGAATGGCTAGGGTGGTCCGAGATGGAAGCAGGAAGAAGGCAAAATGAACAAGTGAGGTCTCTGCCCAACCCCACAGCTAACTTATAGCACCCAGGGGAGTCGTTTCAGCTTCCCGAGGTAAGAGGAAGCGCCGCCACCCCCGAAAAAGCACCCAACGCATTAAATGCACCATAACTCTTACCGAAACCCTAGGCAGAGGATGAAAGATATGTATATATATATATATATATATATATATATATATATATATATATATATATATATATATATATATATATATATAATATAATATTATCCCATAGGTATGATAGTACGCACATGATATTAAAGAGCGAGTTCACCCTCTCGGCCAAATCTCTGGATTTGCGCCCGAGTTCACCCTCTCGGCGCAAATCTCCGGATTTATGCCCGAGTTCGCCCTCTTGGCCAAATCTCCGGATTTGCGCCCGAGTTCGCCCTCTCGGCCAAATCTCCGGATTTACGCCCGAGTTCCCCCTCTCGGCCAAATCTCTGGATTTGCGCCCGAGTTCCCCCTCTCGGCCAAATCTCCGGATTTGCGCCCGAGTTCGCCCTCTCGGCCAAATCTCCGGATTTGCGCCCGAGTTCGCCCTCTCGGCCAAATCTCCGGATTTGCGCCCGAGTTCACCCTCTCGACCAAATCTCCGGATTTGCGCCCGAGTTCATTTCCTCGACCAAATCTCTGGATCTACGCCCGAGTTCACCCTCTCGGCCAAATCCCCCGGATTTGCGCCTGAGTTCACCCTCTCGGCCAAATCCCAGGATTCACGCCCAGATTCACCCTCGACAAAAGCCCTACATCGTATTTCCCGAGCTCTCACTCAGTCGGATAAACTCTTGCTGCATCACAATTCCCGAGCTCCTGCTCGGTCAGATCAACTCTTACTATATCACATTTTTCAAGCTCCCGCTCGGTCGGATCAACTCTTGCTATATCGCATTTCCCGAGCTCCTGCTCGGTCGGATCAACTCTTGCTGCATCACATTTCCCGAGCTCCTGCTCGGTCGGATCAACTCTTACTACATTGTATTTCCCGAGCTCCCACTCGGTCGAATCAACTCTTACTACATTGCATTTCCCGAGCTCCTGCTCGGTCGGATTGATTCTTGCTATATCGCAATCCCCGGGCTCCTGCTCGATCGAGCTAACTCGGACGGATCAACCCCCGCACCACTTCAAATCCCCAATTCCCCACTCGGAACTAATTCCGGACGATCTCGAACCAGCAGCTAAGCGCAAGACCTCTTCTTCGGCACCCTCATCAGCCGCCTCGAGAAGGTCTTCCCGGGGGGGGGGGGGGAGAATGATATGACAAATGCTGACATGACCGCCAAGTCATCACACCCTCGGACAGTTGGCCTGCCGACGTGGTCGACCCGACGCAGGTAACCGACCAGATATACGGGGGCCGCCAGTGGTCGTACAGCCGACCTGACACAGGTAAGGTCGGCACCCCCCACCTGCAAATGCACGCCTCATTGCAAGAACAGCAAGCATGATGGGAGGGTACGGTTACATGATAAGTCATAAATGCAGTAAGGTTATCCGGTATGAATGATCTACAGCACCCACTATAAAAGCTCCTGCACCTCTACGGGGCAGGGGGATCACAAAAGAAGAACAAATCCACGAACTAACTTGACCTTCGGAGGGGTCACGTCGGGAGCCTACCCGACCCGACCTTCTTGCAGGAGTCAGCGACCTATCTGAACTGGAGTATTCCCTCTTCACCCGGACTCCACCACTCCTGAAGCCGACCTCCCAAGTCGAGCTCTGAATCACCACTCATCCGGACGAGCTCCCACTTCGTACCGAGAAGACCACGGATGAGCTAGCGCACACGGGCCTGAACCAGCAAGTGTTTGCTCAGCAAATTCGGAGGCGGAACACATTGACTAGGCAAGCACCAAATTCGCCCCTAACACTAGGGTATATAATGTTTTAATGAAAATACCAAAAAATATTATAAATCTATTAAAAAATAATGTAATTGATATAGAAGTTTTTCTATTTGATTGTTGATTCCTAAACCAACAAAGTATTACTTGTAGTTTGACTTTTACAGATGAGCAGATCTTATTAAGTTTTGAATTCATTTGTCCAAGTTATAATATTTTTGAATTGTTATCGTGGAGATATACAAAATTTTACAAGTCCATTGAAAAATACTATATCTAAAAATATAAATTTAATATATCAAGAATTAGATCAGTCCACACTATGGATGATATATCTAGTATGTATTGTTATAATTATTTTTATTAAAAATTATAATAAATGAAAGGTATGCTATCAGAAATATGAAAAAGATGACCTTCTGGAAAGCTATAAAAAAAAAAAAAAGGGAACTTTTTTTCAATATTTTTTCCTTTAAAGTAATGAAGTCGAAATTGATAAAAAAAAACAAAAAAAAACTGGTGAGTGAGGTTCATATACGTGGGGTGGGGCCTCAATTCTTTTGTTTGGTTGGACTTGGCATGGAAGCGTCGGCAATCTCATAACAAAAAAACGTGTCATTTGCTGGTTCGAGGATGGACGCTGTGCCGGCGGAGTGCACCACACTAAAAAATTGGCCGCACGATGGGTCAGTTTGACCAACCACCAAAGACTTGGCCTTTGCCCAGTCGTACTGCGGTGGGACTGCATGCACGTCCAATAACACTGCTTTATTCTTTTGATCAAAATTTAGATAGGAAATGCTGGAGCGTTGAATAATAAATAATATTCAAAGGGGATCGAAGAAGCAAATAATGAAAGACTTAAAAAGACATTTGTGCAGTGGTATGTTAGGTGTGAGAGACCTGACCAATTCCAACATCTGTTTCTTTCAACCCTCTTCTCTCTCTCCGTCCCTACCTACCCACCCTCTCCAGCCCATCTACCACAAACCCATAGCCACAATAAAGCCTCTATCCCTGCCATTGCTGCTTTCTCCCAGCTTGAAAGTATTCCTCTTCTCAAGCTTCTCTGCCGACTACTCTATTTCTTCTTCTTCTTCTTCTTCTTTCATTTTTATCTCTCTAAGTATAATTCTATCTTATATATGTATATGTCACCGATGGCGGCGGTCATGCTGTCCTCTGCGCCAAGGCATGTGCTCAGCCCCATTTTCCCGCCGCCGGACAACCAAGCGCCGCCTCCTACGGCGCTTCCTAAGCGACGACCAGCCTTCCGGCGGTTCCCATCCGCCGTTCTACGCTCGGCCATCCGATCGATCTACGTGCCAGAATCCACCTCTGCCGCCCCCTTCCCCGGCGCCCTCGGCTCCAGCCGCTCCGACTGGCAGACCAACTGCGCCATCCTCGCCAGCAAGGCTGCGTCTAACTCCTCTTCTTCTTCATCCTCCGGAGGAGACAACGCTGGCGCCGCATCTAATGAACCCAGCAGCAGCAACGATGGTAACCACTACCATCTGGCGAGTCCCACGCCTGTCAACGGCCTGAAGCAAAACTCGGCGACGCTGGACTTGGTGCCGGTGGTCAACCTCCCGCGGCCCCTCTCCATCTCCGACCTCTCGCCTACTCCGAAGCACGGGTCCAGCGTCCGCGTGGCGTACCAGGGCGTGCCGGGGGCCTACAGCGAAGCGGCGGCCGGAAAGGCCTACCCTAACTGCGAGGCCATTCCTTGCGACCAGTTCGAGGTGGCCTTCCAGGCGGTGGAGCTTTGGATCGCGGACCGCGCGGTCCTCCCCGTCGAGAACTCCCTGGGCGGCAGCATCCACCGCAACTACGACCTCCTCCTGCGGCACCGGCTCCACATCGTGGGTGAGGTTCAGCTCCCTGTCCACCACTGCCTCCTCGCCCTCCCGGGCGTGCGCAAGGAGCAGCTGACCCGGGTGATGAGCCACCCTCAGGCGCTCTCCCAGTGCGAGCTGACGCTGACCGGGATGGGACTCAACGTGGCGCGGGAGGCCTTCGACGACACGGCAGGCGCCGCCGAATACGTGGCCAACAACGGCCTCCGGGACACGGCGGCCATCGCGTCGGCGCGGGCGGCGGAGCTATACAGACTGCAAGTGTTGGCGGACGGCATCCAAGACGACAGCGGCAACGTGACGCGGTTCGTGATGCTGGCACGGGAGCCCATCATTCCGCGCACCGACCGGCCCTTCAAGACCAGCATCGTGTTCGCCCACGACCGGGAGGGCACCTCCGTCCTCTTCAAGGTGCTCTCCGCCTTCGCCTTCCGGGACATCAGCCTGACCAAGATCGAAAGCCGGCCGCACCGCCACCGGCCGCTGCGCCTGGTGGACGACGCCAACGTGGGCACCGCCAAGCACTTCGAGTACATGTTCTACGTCGACTTCGAGGCGTCCATGGCGGAGACCCGCGCCCAGAACGCCCTCGCCGAGGTCCAGGAGTACACCTCCTTCCTCCGCGTGCTCGGCAGCTACCCGATGGATATGACTCCCTGGGACGCATCCTCCTCCTCCTCGCCGTCCCCTCCCTCCTCCTCGTCGTAGTCACCTTGATCGATTGGCTCTGGTCCGTCAGTTTCTTCCTATCCCCAATCTGACGGGTGAGATTGGTCAAAACCAAGCAACGCTTTTTATTTTTTATGATGTAATCGTCACCAACCAATTTATATTTCTTTCTTTCTTTTTTATTTTAGGGTTCTATCGCGAACTAAAAGAATGGAGTATGAAATCTTTAATTTGGATTATGGTTCTCGTACGTGCAATGTGGTTCACAAAAATTGTACCAACTTCTTGTGATGACACAGGTCCTATGTTGAGGGCATCAGAAGTTACAACCTAAATTGCAACAGTGTGCGTCGATTACTTTTGGAGAGGGAATCATTTTGTGGCGTGGCGTGGTGGTTGTCCACCAAAAGCTTGGAACTTTGGCATGCTAAGACATTATTATTCTCACGGTATTAACAATGACAAAAATATGACTACAGCCGTGGGTTGTATAAATAGTATATAGGGTTAAGGTTGATGTGTATTTTGTGATTTTAGTTATCCATCAATTTATTGATTGATGTGTAAATTAATTTTTTTATTTTTAAAAACTTAATATGTCAAGTCTGAGTTAAGATACGCTAGAGTATAGACATATTGACTCATAATAAATTATAATATAATGATATATAATTTAATTATTTTTTTAAAGATCTATTTTAGTTAATGTGATTTTAGTCATGGATCATCTAAGTCTTTATGGTTTTACTCGGGTATAAGATAATCCATATATTTTTAAACACATAGCACATAAGCTCATCCTATCAAGTCTGAGTTAATAGACGTTAGAGTCTGTTTACGTGATATACTATCATAATAAATTATTAATATAATAATATATATAATTTAAATTAAAAAATTGAGACCATCATCAATGGTGAGAAGATACATTATTGTGGAAGCGACCACCAACAGCAATACCAAGCCGCTACTGTTTAGTAGAACATCGTATACACGCAGCCTCTCTTGCACTGATGACGAGCTCAAGGGCTTCTAGTCCTGTCTAAGGTGGACGTGCGTCGACTAGTCCGATGCTAAGCATGCAATGATTTCTTGGTCCCTTTTTCTCCTCTTAGGCATTTTTATCCCCACTTTTTCCTATTTTGTCCTCTCCTATGCCCTCACCCACCATCCCTACAACGTGGTGGTCCAGCTCTCCCTCACTTCTATCTCCGGCCTCTCCGCCTTCGTCCTTCTCTACGACCTCCGTCGCTTCATCTTCCTCGACAAGATGAACCTTTTTTAAACTTAAATTATATATATTATTATATTAATAATTTATTATGAGTCAAGATGTCACGTAAGCAGACTTTAACGTCTGTCAACTCAGACTTGATAGAAGGGGCTTATATGCTATGTTTTTAAGGGTTATTTTAGACACGAACAAAATGACTTAAGTACTCCATGACCAAAACCATATATACTAAAATAGACCTTTTTTTAAACTTAAATTATATATATTATTATATTAATAGTTTATTATGAGTCAGCATGCTAAGTAAGCAGATTCTAATGTTTATTAACTTAGATTTGATGTTTTTAAAAATATATGAGTTATTTTAGATATGAGTAAACTATAAGGGTTCAAATGGTTAATGATCAAAATTACAAGAGTAAAATAGACCTTAATCCTAATATATACAAAGACTAGTTATAGTGACAACAGATCACTTTCAACATAGTTAACTTACCAGCCATTCTGGTTGAAGTGAAAAAAATTTACGTTTATATCCCCTTCTTCCCTCTCCTCCCAAATGATTTTAGTCTTTGTCCCTTTGATTTTATTATAAATCAACATATTTATTAAGTCAAAATAGTACGTACATATTCTAATGTCTATTAACTTAACATGAGAAATGTATACTTTTTTTATTTAATATATGAGTTATTCTAAACATAAATAAATCATAAGGACTTAAATGATTAATGATCAACCTTAATCATATATATTATATAAAAAATTATATTTATATTCCCCCCTAAAAAAAAAAGATTTTAGTCTTTGTCCTTGTGATTTTAATCAAAATATATATTCTTTTAAAATATTTAAATTTGCATATATCATTATGATATATATTATAAAATATTTAAATTTACATATATCGTTACGAATAAGTCTCAAATTATAAGTCAAAATTTAATTGTCTGATGAGAATGTTGCACTTATTTTATCTAGGTCTCTTATTTTATGTTTGTCTCTGAACGAAATCGAGGAACATCAAATCCTCCTGTAGAGTGTCTAACTCAACAAAATTACGTTAGAACTCAACAAAACTCTTCCATTATTTAAGTCGATTCAAGTAATGTGGTGTTAGTAGAAACCCAAGAGTGCTAAAGTCGAATGCTAAAAAAAAAAGATATTGATATATTATGTTTGGAGGATAGGGCTTTTTATAATGTGATTTTTGGACCGTTATACTCATAGATATATATATATATATATTAATATCAGGAACGGTCATACACATCCCTCCCATATGATGTGTTGGCAATAAAGTACTGAGGTGTCGATCATGCTATTATTTTCATATAAAACGAAACAAAAGATTACTATTGCTTTGTATTTTTGTTAGGGTTGGAATAACCTAATTACATGACGAACTAAATGACTTGAACGACATATCAAATCAAATCTATATAAGGTTTTAGAATAGAAATATATAGAAGAAAATATTTTAAAGTTCTTAGATTTTTTTAATAAATCTATAAAAATCAAGAGAAAATATTTTTTTTTTAAGATTTACATGAGAGAAAGTATAAATATTTTTTTAGTTAATTTGATGACAAAGTTTATATTATATTATTCTTATTCAATGAAAATTTTAATTTTTCTTTATGCAAGTAGGAAATGAGTGTGAATCCATATAATCAATCCTGTTTGTGATATTGTTATAGGTTTATGTTTTGTTGTTAATCCTCTATATCATTCTTTTACTATCATGATCTTCTCATAACCAAATGTTTTTTCAAAGAAAATAAAATTTATATCATATTAAAGTACGATTAGAAACATGATGTGCATTTTTATAGAGGTGAATTTATATAATTATAATAGTAGCCATGCATGATCTCAAGATGAGTTTGTTTGCTTGCTGGCGAACCTTCTCGCCTGGCCTCCCCACATCAACATCATCGATTTGATACTTGGATGGATCCTTTTTTTTTTTTTTTTCTTAATTTCCTTTTTGAATCAAACATGATGAAGGCTCTATTGGGTGTAGGTGATTTATCCGTGGACAACCATTAACTCTAATCCCATAAAAGCCATGCTTCCCACCGCTCCTTGAGTGTGTAGAGAGAGTCTATCCTATCTCATATAGCCTCTTGTGTCGATCGATTCCATGAAATAGACGATATGACCTAAGCCTAGAGGAAAATTTGCTAGGGTTTGTATCCTTTTTGACTTAAAGAAACTCCTTCCTTCACGACTATGGTCGGATAAAAGTATAACGTCATAGATTAGATGTCGGGTCGGAGGATTGATCGATGTTTCGAATGATGAATTTCGTGCTATAAGTTCAAATATTGGGTCAGAAGAATTGAGTATTTCGTCAAAAGATCGGATGTTGTGGGAAGTCAACATGTCGATAAATCGAGTGATATGTCGAAGGAAATGATAATGTACCAGATGTTCAGATGAAATATCAGATGATCATATGACATGCTAGAATACATATAATATGCTAATTGCTTTGTGATTATGCTAGATATGTGGTTAAGTCTTGATCATGGTCATTTTGAGTCAAATTAAGTTGGTATTAGTTTGAAACCATATTAACTTGATTTGGAGTTTATTAGGCCTAAATAAAGCTGAATTGAGCCTTTTGGAAGACCAATTTAGTGACCTTGAGCAGGCCTAATCGATGGTACCACCAGGCCCAAGTGGTGGTATTGTCTAGAGAGCCGAAAAGTACTATTTTGTGCTTTTTCGAGACTTCTGACGGTAGTTACACTCATGGTCGATGGTGGTATCACCTAGGCCGATAGTGGTACCTCCAAAGCCCAAAATCTCGAGCTCTATTTGGCAGTACTACCTCTTGACATCGATGATGGTATTGCCAGTTCCCCAAGAACTTAGGGATTTAAAATTTTTGACTCCATTTCTGAAGCTTTTGGTGGTCTATAAACACACCACTTATGGTTGCTTGATAGAAGGGTGAACAAGAACCACAATCATGAAAATTGAAGTGTGTAAACCCCCTTGAAATTATTTTTAGTCTCTTCCTCTTTTAGTTTAGTGGTTATCCAAAGGAGATGTGAGGTGTTTCATAAAAGAGTAGTGTAGATGTTCTCTCATAAAAGGAGAAGGGTTGTAACAGGGGTAGTTGATCTTTGCCTATTAAAAAGAAGATCGGTAGTGAAAGCCGATGCCCTTAAGGGAAGAGGAATCGCGAATGGACATAGGTCGAGATGACCAAACCATTATAAATCAGTTTGTATTTCTTTCTTCGCTTTACCTTGTTATTACTTAATGATTTAATTACTATTCTTATTCACACTTTTTAGTTAAATATATTTTTGATACTTAATTTTTTATCAAATTTTACAAATCAAAACCTTATTGCGATAACACTAATTCACCCCCCACCCCCCCCCCCCCCCCCCCCCCCCCCACCCTCTTAGTGCCATTATGATTCTAAAAATTAGTATTAGAGCCAAGTTCTCTTAGATTAATACCAAAGTGAGATTTAATGGCTTTTTCTAGCAATCAACATGGTTACTCTATCACTCATCCTCCTATGTTCAATATAATATGAATGTCGTTGAATGTGATTTTAAAAAATCTTCTAAACCAATGAATGAATGGAATGATGTTGTATAATAAAATATTTTCCTTAAATACTAAACAATGAACGTTTTATTTTATACTTTAGACAAAAATAAGTTTAATCGTATTTCTACTTGTGACATTACAAATGTTATTTGGTACATACTTGAAGTTACTCATGAAGGTAAAAGTAGAGTAAAAAAATCTAAAATTAATCTTTTGGTTTATAGGTATAAATTATTTAAAACGAAGCCAAGCGAAACTATTGCTGACATGTATACCCATTTTATGGATGTTGTCAATTGTTTAAAAACTATTGGTAAATGATACACTAATCTTGAATTAGTAAATAAGATTTGAAGATATGTTCTAAAAAGTTAGGATCTAAAAGTAACGGCTATCTAAGAAGCAAAAAACATAAACAATTTTTCTGTTGAAGAACTTATATGATCTTTAATGACCTACGAAATGACCTATAAAACACATGATGAACAAGATGAAAACCTTCCAAACAATAGCAATAATATTGTACTTAGAACAAATAGGACTCCTTGAATGAAAGCTCAATTAATGATGATGATGACATTGCACTTCTTGTCAGAAGACTTAAAAAGTTAATGAAAAAAAATAAATCTTATAAAAATAAAAGTGAACAAAAAAATATAATAATATATTATGAATGTAAAAAACCAATGCACTTCAAAAATGAGTATTAATAATTGAAGAAGTTGCCAACTCAAAATAAGAAAAAAATATTCAAATAAACTTGGGATAAATTAAGTGCATCAGAAGGTGAAGTGATAAACTACGCATTGATAGCCTTCAACAATGAGGTATATGACTCTTCCAAAACATCTTTATCTTATGATAAATTATTTGATGTATTTTATTATTTGTCATGAACTCAAAAAGATTAATAATTAATATAATTTACTAAAAAGGGATTATGCATTACTTATTAGTAAATTTAATTTATTAAAAAATTATGCATGAAATATCAACACCTTATACTTCTTGCTCTAAATGTAAAGAGCTAGATTCACTCAAAAAGAGAAATATATTATTGCAACACACATTAGAAAAGTTTAAAATTAGAAATATATCTTAAACATGATTCTTGCTAACTAATGTTGTGTATATAGAAAGGAATGAACCAATTTTGTGAGTAGTAGCACCCATCAAAATCTAACAAAATTTGTAAATGAACCCATACTATATGTTCCCCTTAAATATAAATATAATTTTGTGGAAGATTTAGTCATTATGCTTATACATGCTCTTTTAAAAATATAGCTCTTATAAATTAGTTTAGATTTCTAAAGAAATAATAAATAATTTGATGCTAAAAATTAAGAGAGTTAGATCTAATTATGAAGGACCTAAAGTTAAATGAGTAACTAAAGTATCTCTTTCTTGTAAGTATGTCTCCATATAAAAGTTAGGAGCAAAGAATGATATCTTGACAATAGATGCTTAAGAAATATGATCGGACATCCAACACACTTCTCAAAGCTCATTAGCTAAGATGAATGATATATCACCTTTAAAGATAACAACAAAAGAAAAATTATCGATATTAAAATATTAGTAACAAATAAAATATTTTAATTAATGATGTTCTTTTAGTGGATAGTTTAAAACATAATTTATTAATCATTAGTCAACTATATGATATGATATATAATATTAAATTTTAATCTAATGCTTGCATCATAGACATACCATATAAGAACAACTTTATGATTGTGTTAAGGAGCGATAATATTTATACTATTGATCTTAATGATTTTCAAGATGAATTTTATTTTTAAATTTAAAACGATGATGCATGACTTTGACATAGGAGATTATGTCATGCATGAAATTGATTTCACAAATCTGAACTAAAAAACTTGGAAGAGGAATGCTTAGAATTAAATTTATTACTTTAAATCTAAAAATCAAGTGAGTACCTTTAGACCATTACAATTAATTCATATGGTTTTATTTGGATCGATTGATATCACAAGTCTATGAGGTAGTAAATATGCTTTTGTGATTACTGATAATTATAGTAGATAGACTTGGACATACTTCTTGGCACATAAAAGTGATTGTTTTAAATATTTAATGAAGTTTTGCTAATAAGTTAAAAAAAAAAAGATTTTATGATTTCTTATATTCGTAATGATCATGGTGGTGAATTTAAAAATCATGACAAAAAATTTATGATTCAAATGGATATGACAATTTCTCTACGCCAAAAAATTCACAACAAAATGAAGTTGTTAAGAGAAAGAATATGAGTTTACAAGAGATGACAAGAACATAGCCTACCCAAATACTTTCAGGTTGAAGCCGTTAACACGGTATGTTATATTATGAATAGGGTTCTCATAAGACCTCTACTATCTACAACTCCTTATGAATTATGGAATAATAAAAGATCCAATATCTCATATTTTAAAGTTTTTTGATATAAATATTTTATTTTAAATAGAAAGGATACGTTAGAAAAATTTGATACAAAATTTGATAAAGGTATTTTTCTTAGATATTTCTCTGTTTCTAAAGCTTATCGAGTTTTTGATAAAAGAATTTTAGTTATTGAGGAATCTATCCATATTATTTTTTTATGAATTTCTTAATGTTAAAAAAAAATAATTTTGATAATGATTTTAAATTTGATAATTTAAATTTAAATAAAAATTCTTCTCTCTAAAGAAACTTAGATACATCTACTTCCAAAGATACCTTATCCAATATAGATACATAAGAAGTTAATAATTGGAGATACATCAAAAGGTATATAAATTCATTCTTTATATAAATATTTATGCTAATGTTGTGTTTTTATCTCAAATTGAACCTAAATACATTGACGATGCTCTCAAAGATAACTCATGGGTCTTGGCTATGCATGAAGATTTAAATCAATTTGATGGAAATAAGGTTTGGATGCTTATTTCTAAACGTAGTGATTATCTTATGATTGGCAATAATGAGTCATTAGAAATAAACAAGATGAACAACATATTATGGTTCGAAACAAGGCTAGATTAGTGGCCAAATGTTTCAACCAAGAAGAAGATATAAACTTGTAAAAACTTTCACTCTTGTGGCAAGACTTGAAGCCCTAAGGATACTCCTTGCTTATGCATATTTTAAAAAATTTAAATTATTTCAAATGAATGTCAAAAGTACATTTCTTAATGGTTTTATTTTTGAAGAAGTTTATGTTGAAATTGAAGATTTGATGTCGGGCCTTTCAGAGATTGGAGATCAAAAGTTTATTTGCGGATGTCAAAAGTTCAAGTGCCTTTTAGGGACTGGACATCGGGATAGAGGATTGGTCAATATGCCAAATGATAGACATCATGCCATGAGTTCGGGCATCGGGTCGGAAGGATCAGGTATTGTGCCAAAAGATCATATATTGTGAGGAGTCAACATATCGATAGATTTGGCGATACACCAAAGAAAAGGATGATGCATCCTAGGTTCAAATGAAGTGTCAGATGATCATATAAGATATTATAATACTGGATAACGTACTGATTGATTCATGATTGTGCTAGATATATATGAGTGGTTAAGTCTTGATTATGGTCATTTAGAGTCAAATTAAGTTGGTATTGGGTCGAAACTATGCCAACTTGATTTGGAGCCTATTAGGCCTGAACCATAATCCAATTGGGCTAGTTGGAAGGTCAATTTGGTGACCTTAAATAGGCTGCAATGATACCGCTAGACCCAAGCGGTGGGTGGTATCGCCCAGAAAGCTGAAAAGTATTATTTTATGCTTTCCAAGACTTTCGATGATAGTATCGCCTGTGGTCGACTGTGATACCTCCCAAGCGATAGTGGTACTGTCTAGGCTGGTGGTGGTGCGGTTCAACACCAACAATGGTATCGCCAGTACCTTGAAAACTCGAAGATTTAAATTTTTAGCTCAATTTCTGAGCCTTTGGGTGCCTATAAATACCCCACTCATGCTTATTTGATACAAGGGTAAACAAGAATGAAATATTGAGAATTGAAGTGTGTAAACCCTTTTGTAAGTGTTTGAGTTTCTTTCTCCTTGAGTTTAGAGATTATTCTAAGGTGTGAGGTGTTTTGTAAAAGAGTTGGTATAGAGGTTCTTTTTTGAGTCAGGTAAAAAGAGATGGGTTGTAACAAAGTTAGTTAATCTTCACTCATTGGAAAGAAATCGGTAATGAAAGCCAGTAGCCTCGAGGTAAGAGAACTCAAGAGTGGACATAGATCGAGACTTTTGTACCACTATAAATCAGTTACATTTCTTTTCTTGTTTTGCTTTATCAGTACTTACTGATTTACTTTCTCACTACTATCGCTTACACTTCTTAGTTAAACATATTTTTCATATATAATTTTTGATCGAATTTTACAAATTGAAACCTTATTATGACAATACTAATTTATTGCCCCCACCCACTTAGTGTCATTACGATCCTAGCAACTCATTCCTTTTCTAATTCTTTGAGACCATAGCTCATGAAAACAATCCTAACATGTGTTTCCACTATAGTAAGATTGGCCATCGCATACCGTTGTGTAATGCTACACAAACTACCAGTAATGGGGAAGGGGCGACTAATAAGGAGGTTAGGGTTTTAGTCCCAAGGATGGAGGTTGAAGACAACCTTAATTAATCTGGGCGACACTCGGGTGTTGCCAACTAGCCCTAAAGCCCCATCCCCCATCGAAATTGATGACACCTCCTCTTTTTTTTAATTTATGCCAAGGAGAGAAAGAAAGCATCGAGGTTGGAAGGTGGTATGGTGCCATCGCCCATTGCTATCTTCTCCTATTCCTTATCCCTCTTTCTAATCCTTTCCTCTTCTAACCATTTTCCAACACTAATGCTTCCTTTTTCCAATTATCGGCCAAGAGACCTACTTCTCATAAATCTTTATTTAGTTTTCTTCTTCTCTTCCTTAGTCCTTTGATGCTTTGGTTGATCACATGACCATTGTGTCAGGACGGTAATAACATTAAAAGAGGGGGCAGAGGGGGTGGGTGATGAATCAGTGTTCATCGAAAAATGATCTCGAACCAATCAAAAATCCGTTTAACTTGAAAGTATGAATAAAATAGTGAGTAAAGTAAATCAGTAAGCAAATGTCAAGTAAAAGCAAGAAGAAAATGTAAATCGATTTATATTGGTTTGATCGTCCCGACCTATATCCACTCCCAATTTCTTTTCTATCGAGGCCATCGGTTTTCACTACTGATCTTTTTTCCAACGGGCAAAGATCAACTACCCTTACAATACTTTCTCCTTTTACCAGGCTTAAAAGAGAACCTTTACAAACTCTTTCTCATAAGACCTCAACCCTCCTTAGAATGATCACTAAGAGGAAGAAGAGACTCAAATGCTAAGAGTTTATAACACTTAACTTAAGGATTCTATCACTTTTTTACCCCTTTTTCACACTTATATGTGTTCTTTCGTTGCTTTAGTAAGCAAGAATGTGTGGAGTATTTATAGATCTCAAATGGCTTCAAAATTGAAGCCAAAATTTTAAATCCCCGATTAATTGGGGTACTAGTGGTACTACCATTGTCACTAGGTGGTACTACCACCGAACAAAGTCCGAAATACTAGGCTCTAGCAGTACTATCATCGGATAGGCGGTACCACCATCACCTGGTGGTACCACTATTGGTTGGTGGTGGTACCACTGCCATAAACTCTAGAAAAATAGCTTAATTCGACTCTAAATGACCACGATCAAGATCTAAATACTCAATCACATATCCAGTATAATCACAAAGCAATCGACATGTTGTCTAGCATTTCGGCATGTCATATGATCATTCGACGCTTCGTCCGAACCTTCGGTGTGACGTCCTTTCATTTGACGTATTACCCGATCTATTGGCATGTTGACTTTCCGCAACATCCGATCTTTTGGCACAATACCCGATCCTTCTGCCTGAATGCCCGAACTCATGGCATGACGTCCATCTTTCGACACGTTGACCAATCCTCCGGTTCGACGTCCAATCTCTAACATGATACTCCGTTGGCCCAACGTTAGATTTTCCTACTTCGACAATTTGCATGTGATAGTTTGTGTCCATGATCGAAGTCTTTTTGGCATCATTTATCTTGGAAGTCTTTTAGTCCATAATTTCATCAATTGATTTTATCATCAAAATCTAATATTCAATAATCTTCCCCTTTTTGATGATGATAATTAATTAATGACAAAGTTTTAACTAAACTCCTCTATCTGTATGCCATAATGAACTTTGAATTATCAAAGAAACATGATAACCTTTCAATTTTTTGAATTCAAGTCAAAATAACTTTAATTATAAATCATATTAACTTTTAATAGTGATTATTTCAAGAATCATATGTATACTTTCAGATTATATCCAAATATCTCAAATAAGTTGATATCATCATAATACAACATGCACATGAGTGCTACGTCATTAAAAAATTATTATCACTTCTTTTCCTTTGTCATAAATAAAAAGAGTAAAAGAAATGAGTAAGACACTATTTTTCTCTTCTCCTTTGTTATTATTAAAAAAGAAAAGAATGATATCGTTTCATCGTGATACTACTAATTTATTTATATCAATATGCCGATGAAGGATATTAACACAAAGAAGTCATATGATATAAATCTCAAATCATTCATGTATTTGAAATCAAGATACTAATTAATGAGATGAATCTATTCTTTAGTAAAAGGAAAAAAACTATAAGAGAATAAATAATAATAAATCTCAGGTTAAATATTGAGAAGTCAAGATTTGTTTAAATAAATATCCTTCTTAATAAATAGCAAAAAAATATATAGGAGAACAAATAGTAAAAGATCTTGATTCATATAAAATAAATCTCAAGTTAAATATCGAGAAGTCAAGATCATAATTTATTTGAATAAATCTCCTTCTTAATAAATAATAAAAAGATTATAGGAGAATAAATGATAAAAGATATTGATTCATATAAAATAAGTCTCAAGTTAAATATCGAGAAGTCAAGATTATGATTTGTTTGAATAAATCTTCTTCTTAATAAATACTAAAAGGAGTCATGTAAGAATAATTAGTACAAGGTTATGATTTATACGAGATACATCTTAAGTTGGGAATATCTAAGAGTCAAGTGAAAAATCATGATTCTTTGTAAAAAAATCTAATCAAATTTAAAATTATCATCAAAATTATTTTTCTTATCTTAGAAAAATAACTAAACGAGATTAATTTCACACTTGTATGTCTTAATCTCTTATGCCAAAGCCATG
The DNA here is from genome assembly GCA_029747655.1 of Ensete ventricosum. Taxonomy (NCBI): domain Eukaryota; kingdom Viridiplantae; phylum Streptophyta; class Magnoliopsida; order Zingiberales; family Musaceae; genus Ensete; species Ensete ventricosum. The sequence goes on along the minus strand of JAQQAF010000003.1, from coordinate 18,979,087 downwards.
CATCATTGTTAAAAATCGAAAAACAAGTTTTGTCATAAAAATCATCAAAGATCAATAACATAAATATTATTGCTCTTTAAGGTAATCATAGATTTATGCATGCATAAGATTTGATATTATATCATTTATTACATAATTGATTAATGCTTGGTAGGTTATATTTCAAATTATCTACTAAAGGAGCATCTTTAATCATACGATTCGATTTATTATCAATTTTAAATTTTTCTAAAGTTTGTGCAATAATATATTTTTTTCTTTTTCTTTAAGTGATCTAACTCCTCACATTTAGCACAAGATGTTAACATACAATTGTCATGCTTATTTTTTAATTTATCAAATTCACTAGAGAGAGATACATGACCTTTTTTTTGTAATTTATATTTCTTACTAACCTTTTTCATCAAATAAATTATTTTAACTAATTCAAAATGGAAAAAAGATGTTTCAGGTGAGTCACATACCTCATCATTAAAGACTATTAATACGTAGTTTGTCACTCGTCTTTGTTGATTGGCTATTCGTCCTCCGATGCACTTAAATAATTCCAAGTTGCCTTGAATACTTTCTTCTTATTTTGGGTCGACAACTTCTTCTTCAATTTTAGATACTCGTTTTTGAGGTGCCCTAACTTCTTGCATTCATAATATATTATAATATCTTTTTTTAGGTTCATTTTTATTTTTATGAGTTTTGTTTCTTTTTATGAAATTTTTAAGTTTTTTGTAAGGAGTTCTATGTCATCTTCTTCATCATTTGAGCTTTCGTTCGAGGAATCTTCTTTAATTCTCAGTGCAATATCCTTCCTATTCTTCGAAAGATTTTTCTCTTATTCGTTATGTGATTTATAAGTTATTTCATAGGCCATTAAAGATTCTATGAGCTCTTCAAGAGGAAAATTATTCAAGTTCTTTGCCTTTTGGATAATAGTTAATTTTGGATCCCAACATTTCAGAAGAGATCTTAAAATTTTATTTACTAATTCAAGGTTAGTATAACATTTACCAAGAGCTTTCAAACTGTCGACAACATCCGTAAAATGGGTGTATATATCACTAATGGTTTCGTTTGACTTTATTTTAAAGAGTTCATAACTATGTATTAAGAGATTAGTTGTTGACTCTTTACTCTACTTGTGCCTTCATGAGTGACTTCTAGCGTGTGCCAAATGTCATGTGTAGTGTTACACATATAAACACGAATAAGCTCATTTTTATCCAAAGCACAAAACAAAGCGTTCAAAGAAAATATTTTTTTTTTTAAATTATTCAATTAATTAGTTACGATTAGAGTATGTGATTCATCAATAGAAATCTAAAGAAATTTAGAAAATTTTCATTCTTGTTTTCTAATTAAGTGTAGTCAATCCCATTGAATATAGGAAGATGAGTGATAAAGCGACCTCTCGTGATTGCTAGAAAAAATCATTAAAACTCACCTGGGTATTAAACCAATTGAGAGAACTTGACTTTGTTTGATACTAACTGTTAGGACCGTAATGACACTAAGAGGGAGGGGGGGGGGGGGGCGGGGGGGTGTGATGGGGGTGAATTAGTACTTATCGAAAAAAGATCCGATTTAGAATCGTTCAAACAAGAATATGAATCAAAAATCCGTTTAACTTGAAAGTGTGAGTAAAGAAGTGAATAAAGTAAATCGGTAAGTAAATGACAAGTAAAAGCAAGAAGGAATTGCAAACTGATTTGTAGTGGTTCGATCGTCTTGACCTAAGTCCACTCTCGATTCCTCTTCTTTTGAGACCATTGGATTTCATTATTGATCTTCTTTCCAACGGATAAAGATTAACTATCTTTACAACACTTTCTTCTTTTACAAGGCTCAAGAGAGAACCTTTACAAACTTTTTCTCACAAAACCTTAACCCTTCTTAGAATGACCACTAAACTTGAGGAGAAAGAGACTCGAACACTAAGAGTTTATAATACTTTTAGCTCAAGAATTCTATCACTTTTTTTACCCCTTTTTCACACTTATTTGTGCCCTTTTGTTGCTTTAGCAAGCAAGAATGGTTGGGGTGCTTTGCAACAGGTAGTCTTAAATTGAATTCTGAACTAACAAATCAAAGAAACAAGTTGAAGTTTAGTATCTTATATAATAGGGTAAAAAAGAGAGAGAGGTCCTTAGAGAAGGTAAATAAGCTAGATCATAAGTGCTCGTAAGTTCAATTCTTTTACTGTTCCCTTGTTATATAAGTTTGGGCAGGACACATTTCATTTCTATTTTTGGACATTGATAGATTCCAAATGGTTTCAAAATTGAAGTCAAAAATTTTAAATTCTTGATTTTTCGTGGTACTAACGAAATTATTATTGTCATTAGGCAGTACTACTATTGTCATTGTGTGGTACTATCACCGAACATAGCTTGTAATATTGGGCTATGGTAGTACTATCATTGGACTAGGTAGTAACACCGTCAGATGGCTGTACCACCATCGCCCGGTGGCGGTACCACCGTCAGAACTATGAAAAAGCACAAACAGTACTTTCTATAGCCCAAGCAGTACCACCGCCTAGATATAGTGGTACCACTATCTAGGTGATTTCCAGAATATTGAATTGCCATTTCATCAAGCCCAATTTAGCCCTGGTTCTGGCCCAATGAGCTCTGAATCAAGTTGGTATGGTTTCGATCCAATACCAGCTTAATTCAACTATAAATGGCCACGATCAAGACCTAACTATTCAATCACATATCCAGCGTAATCATGAAGCAATCAGCACGTTATCTAGCATTTCAGTATGTTATCTGATCATCCGGCACTTTGTCCGAACCTTTGACGTATCGTCCTTTCCTTCGATGTATCGTCCAATCTATCGGTATGTTAACTTCTCGCAATATCCAATCTTTTAGTGTAATACTCGATCATTTCGACCCGATGTTTAAACTTATGGCACGAAGGCCATTATTTGGCATGTCGACCATTCCTTCGACTCGACATCCAATCTCTGACATGATACTTTGCTAGCTAAATGTTTGATTCTCCTGCTTCGACAATTTACATGTGATGGTTCGTATCTGTGATTGAAGTCGTCACTTATCTTGAAAGTCGATTAGTCTATAATTTTATTAATTGATTTCATCATCAAGATCTAAGATTTAACACATTACTTTTAAGAGAATAACGGATGATGATAGACTTCTTGACGAGAATGATGCGATGATCAGTGAACTGGCTCCTAAATGGCAAGCAACAATCCCAACGAGAGAGACACGATCCAGAAGAATGATTCAAATGGGTAGTGTCATTCCTCCTTCCCTTTCTTTTAAGCACAAAAACAAGAAGAACAAGGCATTATTGCTTGTTGATTCTTCTTCCCCTCCCATAACGCACTTCTCTCATAGTTAACAAATGAATCTATCTATCCTTAACTGGATTGTGGCATGTTTTACCTTCCCCACCTTTTCATGCCTAATTAACAAAAGTAATATGATTGGTTCAAAAAGTCATCGAGAATCAAACCTCTTTCACCTTATATGTTTATCATAGCTCAGCAGATCTTCTAGTTCCTTATCTCCCATAAGGTCCTTAAAAGTAATATTACACCATTTAAACTTAAAAAAAGAAGAATAGTAAAAAAAAGATAAAATTCACTTGATCTCTCTGTCCGCAATCTGTTACCCACTCTGCGTGCTAATCCCAAAATATGCTTTCACATACACAAATTTCTGAACAGCATCTTTGTGATCATTAATCTTAATGGTAACTATGACACACTATCCAAGTTCTACTACACACTCCATCTGCTTTGCCTTGGGCATTCGGGAGGGGAATTGACCGTTCAAATACCTTGGCACCTACCTTTCGCTCGGAAGGCTAGGGGAACAATACCAGTAATCCCTGATAGACAAAGTCATCGATAAAACTTCAAGGTTGGGGTAAGAATCTTCTTTCCTAGGCTAGCAAAGTCCTTATCAACTCAGGTTATTAACTTGTTGTCTATCAGTACCCTTGTAAACTTATGAGTTTAGTAGAATCTCTTGTTGAGAATTGATTCATGGTAGTTACATAGGTAGTTAACATGTTTAGGAGTAGTGGCTCATGTTTATAAGTTGTGGAAGTAGTTTAGAAGTTAGTGGGGGTAGTTATTAATCATGGGCGAGATAGTGAAATAGTAAGATAAAGGAAGTGGTGTGAGGTAGTTACTATTATGTCATATAAATAAGACCTTAGTGAATGAAACAAGAGCGCAGAGAATAGAGTGTGTGCATTTGAAGATAATCTTATAAGTGTTCTTGTTCTTTTACCTCATGTTTAATACTACGTCGTTTTTTTGATTGAAAGCGTTTTTATTAATTGAATCAGAGGACTTCCTTTGGAACGATAATGCTAATCGCCATAGCCAAAACCTCATTAGTAAACGTCTTCTGCCGATTTTAAATAGGGAGAACAAGCCGTTTTGAAATGACCCGTTTTAACTGCCAAGTATGGTGCCTTCAATTTCTAAGACCCTAACTCGCTCAAAAAGAGCGCCAGCTCTATCTTCATCAACCTTACCATATCACTCAGTACCTCTATCTCTAAGTGATAATGCACACACCCTTCTCTAAGTGACCTTTATTTATCTATATTGATAGTATGTATCCTATTTCTATTGTGGCAGGCAGATCTCATGTGGAATGGTTCTTGGTGCGAAACCTTGCTGCTGTCTTTGTTTCATGGATCCTTCACTCAAAGAATCTGAGGTATTCAGCTCCCACATTAGCTCATTGATCACATATGAGTTTGGATCCGTACCCCATCTGGAGGCATGTTGGCAAGTAGTGCCTATCAAAGTTTAAGAATGAAAATTCAAACGAGGAAGGAGAATTAATGAGGCTAGAAGGTGTCTTAGCAATCGAAAGCGACTCCCAAAATCAAAAACTTTTTATCTGAATTTTGTTTTGCTGGCTATCCTTGGCCTGTCTGGTGTCAGACTCAACTACGTCAAAGCGGGGGTCCAGATTCATCTAAAGGTTCTGGCTCAATCGCATTAAAACGAGAGACTGGATCTGTTTGGAGTCAAAGTTGCTTGGAGAGCAGCTTTTTGTCGTTAAAGGGTGTTTCGCTTGGGATATAATGCACCATTTTATCTTGATAGCTTATGCTTGTTCCTGTAGAGTTCTGTGTCGTGGGCTTGATCTGCTTGGGGATTAGAGTCCTCCTATAGAGTCCTCTATCGTGCACTGGGGTACGTGATACGATCTGTTGGGGAACCCAGCGAGAACATCACATGCACAACGGAAGAAAGAAAACAAAATAAGTTTCCCACGTGCATCAAGTCGTCGTGCAAAAGTTGGTGCGCGAAAGACTACAAAAATAAAAACTACGATGTGTGAGAGATTGATTACCTATGAAGATCGTATATCCCTGAAATTTGAAATCTAGATGGAGAAGATGAAGATGGTCAAATATCCTCCTCTCTAGCGATATCCACAAGATGGATCATTATAGCGATGCTCCTCTAATCACAACCCAAAACTCTAAACTCTTGCGCACATTATCGCAGCACTCGTGGAAGATCATATATATTTTTCGTTGTCCTCTTGCAGTAGAGAGGAGCTGGTTGATTGAGAAGATAAGGGAGGGAGGAGAATAGGAGGGAGCGACCAAAGGTGTAGCATATCACATATATGTCGCCCCTGCCTCCTAGCCTCCTATGTATAGAGAGCTCCCAAAAACCCTAATGGATTATATCTTAGTGGGTATTGAATATTCATCCAATTATCCATAATTTTAGGTTATTGGATCTCTATCTAATAATCTTAATTGGCCTCTAACTAGGCCTCACGCAAGGAGCTCATCAATTTTGAGTCTCATCCAATACGAACATGGGCTAATTAGACTCATATTCAATTCTCTACTAATCAAAAACATCCACCATATGTGTATGACCCTCTAGGCTTAATATCGAGCTGGCCGTAAGTACTCCATATTATAACTCTTTATGACTTAGTGAATTATTATCTCATAATAATTCACTTGACACATCGACTATGGACGTACTAGGCCACTGCGCCATAGTCGCCAGATGGTATAGGGGATTTTATCCATTGAACATATCTATCCTTAGTTATCATGTATCTATAGTACCTCATCCATCTAATATCCTAGAGATCGTATATTGTTTGTCAAGCCACATACAGAATCCGTCCGAGTCTCGCTCTAATCGGATTCTCCCGAATAACTCATTTTCTCTAAATCCGAACAACCCGATCAGGGATTTACCTAAGCGAGAGTATATAAGATATTCCTCTTATGATATTAAGAGTGAATGATCCTTTATTGACACTTAGTAGTATTTGTAAGGTTGGTTACCAATCCTGATAATCAGTGTACCAAATCTAAAACTTTGCAAACTTATAAGTCTAACATTAGAGAAAATAGTACTCAAACAAGGCATCCTTGATATCTCAAGTATGGTATCATTAACCATACAACATTCTGTAAGTGGATCAATCAATAAACTCATTCTCCAATGAGCACTTGCACTGATCCTTAGTGTCTCCACATAAGTAGCTATGAGACCAGTCACCTCTATCATATAGACGGGTATACAGTACACCAGTCTATCTAGTTATCTCGATATCACTCTCGAGTAACCTATTACCAGGATCATTTATGATCTATGTTTAAAGGCGAATCCGTTTCATAATCGTGATCTCATCATGATTCGATTCCCATTGCGTAGAACTGAGGATATCATAATATATTTATATTCAACAAATAATATAATATGAGAGTATGCTAATAATAATAATGCAAAAAGATTGTAGCGTATCACACATGTCATGATTCATGTGATTGGCTTGCAGGGCACCTGTAACCATCAATCTCCAATTTGACTTAAAACCAATCACTTATATGTCTGATCCCCATCAGACCGCTATAATGCTCAAAGACAATCTGAGCCAGCGACTTTATCAATGATTTACAATGTTATTTTCGGATGAAACTCTTTCCATTGCTAATCTTTACGGGTTATGATCTCTCTAATAAGGTGGAACCTCCTTAGAATATGCTTAGACTTCTGATGAGACCTCGGTTCCATTACTTAAGTGATCACCCATTGTTATCGTAGTATATTGGAATCAACTCTACACTATTTGGTATTACTCCCAAATCCCTAAATAACTTCTTCATCCACACCCTTTCCTTTGCTGCTTCTGCTATAGTAATGTATTATGCATTTATGGTCAAGTCAACAGTAGTATTTTGCATGGAACTCTTTCAGTTTACTACTCCTCCATTTAAGGTGAAGACATACCTTGAGTTTGACTTGCTATCATCAATACCAGACTGGAAACTTGAGTCTGTATAGCCTTCAACCTAGAGGCTACTTCCATATACTAGTAAAAGATCTTTTATCCTTCTTAATAACTTAAGGATACACTTTACTACATTCTAGTATTTCAAACCTGGATCCGCTTGATACATGCTCGTGACACTCAAAGCATAAGCTATATTTGACCTAATACATATCATAACATATATGATATATCCTATCACTGAAGCATATGATATTCTATCCATGTCTGCCCTTTCTTTAGGAGTCTTTGGGGACATACTCATAGAAAATGATATTCCATGTCTTATTGGTATAAGACATCTCTTAGAATTCTTTATGCCAAACTTTTTAACAATGGAGTCTATGTATCTAGACTAGGATAAGCCAAGTATCCTCTTGGATCTATCTCTAAAGATCTGAATCCCCAAAATATAATATGCTTCCCCTAAGTCATACATGGAGAAGTTTCTATATAGCCAAGCTTTTACTGTGGATGACATTCCTATATCATTCCCAATGATTAGCATGTCATCCACATATAACACTAAGAAGGTGATAACGCTCCCACTTATCTTTCTGTACACACAAGGTTTATCTTCATTCTTAATAAAGTCATACGATCTGATCACCTCATCAAATCTTATGTTCCAACTTCAAGAATGTTGCTTCAATCCATTGATATACCTGAGCAACCTGCACACTTTATCTGGACTCTCTCTGGATACGAATCCCTCTAGTTGTATTATATACACCTCCTCCTCGAGGTTGCCGTTGATGATACAATTTTCATATCCATCTACTAGATCTCATAATCATAGTATACTGTAATAGCCAACAAAATTCTGATGAACTTTAACATGGCTATAGGTGAGAATGTTTCATCACAGTTAACTCATTGCCTTTAAAGATATCCTTTAGCTATCAACCTTGTCTTATAGGTCTCAACCTTTCCATCCACTCTGATCTTCTTCTTAAAGATCCATTACTGTCGATGAGTACGATACCCTAAGGTGCATCAATAAGATTTCAAACCTTAGTGGAGTACATGAAATTCATCTCAAAATTTATGGCTTTTTACCACTTTCTGGAGTCCATACTCATAATAGTCTCGTCGTAGGTATGAGGATCAACATCTTGAGAGTCATCTCCACTGATATGTCCCATATATCTTTTAGGAGGGTAAGATACTCTGTTGGACCTGCACAAAGTTGGAACTGGTGTGTTAGGTACCTAAACAAACTTGGACTTTGGAATGGTGCTTGAGCTAAGTTCTATAACCTCACTTAACTCTATCTCACTCTCACTGTGTCCACCAAGAATGTGTTCCTTTTCAAGGTACACAACTCTCTTAGCAACAAAGACATTCTTATCCTCGTGATGATAGAAATAATACTCCATAGTTTCTTTGGGGTATCTCACGAACTTACACTATTCCATCATTGATTTCAACTTATCGGGGTTGTGTCTTCTCATGTCAGCAGGGCAACCCCAAATCATAACCACCAAATCATCATGGTCTCGACCTCTCGACTGATAGGACTCTAGTAGGGTTGAGTCCTAATCACCCTAGAAGTAATAAATAAAACTCTGTGAGATTTGTAATAAAACCCTACCTGGCCACTTATCTCCTACAAAGAAGTGTGGCTAGGGTTTTGATTGAGGCCTTAGGGCTTGTGGCTGTCACCCCCTTTACTAGGCTGGTCGATCAGTGTTTCCACCTACTTATGTCAGCTATAGAGCCAACCTAGCCGTCGCCTACACCTATTAAGGCAGGTCGGCTATAGGAGGGGTAAAATGGGGAATTCACTTAGGAAGCACCCCCTAGGGCTAGGGTTTTGAGTCATATATAAGCTTGTAACCTTCACCTCTTTTTATCAAGCAAGATTAATCTTTTCTTCGGCCTTTGTGCCGAGTTCTAGGAGGGAGGAACCCCTATAGCATTCTAAGGGTTGATCCCTCTTAGAGATCAAAATATATAAGACTCCTTCTAGGGTTCTATCATTTGATATTAGAGCCACATTCATGCTGCCCTGTAGCTGTCTCTACCACCTCTACCTTCCCAAGTAATTCCCATAATTGCTACGACATGTGCCTCCACCTTCCACCCTAGCCGCATATCAAATCAGTATGCCGCTGCCCCTTGTGTTTGATATGGTATATTTTTATCACCTACGCCACTTTAATACTACAAGATCCTTTACCTTACACATTGAAGAATTTTCTCATATTTTATCCGCTGTAAATTTCGTCCGACTCAAATGTTATTATTGTTGCAAAGGGGAAACACTGCAGAAATTTTCAGCCGAATATTTGCCTCTTGAAACCAGTTTATTGCTTCTCCTTTTTTGTCAAAATTTTTACACAATTCCCTAGATCAACTTAGCTTTCATCTGAGATTGATCTCTGAAAAAAATTCCTTCTGGAACCAGTTTTATTATGCCTTTTTTTGTCATCATATACTGCTGAAATTTTATAATGAAGGATATGCCTTTCGTCTTTTACCCTATTTTCCTACCGTTACTCTGTCAAAATTTTGTCAAACTTTTTATTGATATTGACCACATCTAAACTGAGGATTTTTGTATATTTTCCTTGAGTTTTTCTCTGGAACTTACGTCGAGAATTCATCATTTCTCCGACATAAAATCTGTTCAGCATGACAGCACATCGCAGCACCTTTCTTTATCAAATTCCATCGGATTTGAGTGCTATATTTTGTGGGTTTTTAGACTTTCTTTCTCTCATCTGCAAACCCTACCACCCTCACTAAAAATTCTTCCAAATTGCCCCCTAAATCGATCCCAAACAACCACCCAAATCAGCCCTAAACCGCAGCCTACTCCCATCTAAACCGATCCACCCATCCAACCGGCCATCCCCTCTCCAAAAATTCTCATGCCACTAACCCGATAACAAAAGAAAGATCTCAGTATTATAGATCTAGAGGCATACACCATGGCATCAGAGGAGGCCATCAATGTCAAGTTCCAAGCCTTTGAAAGCCGTATGGAGGAGAAGATGCAATCCCTTCTCGCCGAATTCAGCATGGGCCGACCACCTAGCCCGAAGAAATCACAGCAAGGAGAAACTTCAGATCGGCAAGATAACCCTCAAGGGCATAGCCATGTCATCCCTGATCCAAACACTTCAAGCATGAAGATTGACTTCTCTAAATGGGAGGAAGAAGACCCGATCAGATGGATCACGTGTGCGGAATAGTATTTTCGGTTCTAGTGAATCGTCGATGCTACAAGGGTGGAGATTGCTGTCATCCACATCGAGGAAGATACTATTCAGTGGTTTAATTGGTATGAGCACACCCATGGAGGTCTCTCTTGACAACGATTCAAGGAAGGACTACTAATCACTTTGGACCAACCAATTTTGACAATATCGATGGACAATTGGCGAATATTCGGCAAACCTCAACAATACACGAATACCAAATAAGGTTTGAACGTTTATCTAACCAAATTGTAGATTGGTCTGAAAAGCAACTTTTAGGGACTTTTATTGAGGACCTAAGTCGGAGATTCAAGGAGAAGTAAAGACGCGACAATCGTACACTCTTACGGCGGTAATTTCCTTCGCGAGAATCCAAGAAGAACGATTGAACCATGAAGTATGAAGGATAAGGGTCACTCCCCGACCAGCCATGCTGAAGCCTTCAGCCCCCTCTACTACCATCCGAGCCCCCGCACCAAAAAAATTAACAAGAGACGAGCTTCGTGAATGATCGGCTAAGGGGTTGTGTTAGCACTGTGATGAACCATGGAGCCGAGAACATTGCTGCAAAGGGCCGACTTCTTGTGATTCAACCAGTAGAGGATTAGGACAGCGAACCATCTGAAGAAAGCCCTAAACCCGAATGTGAAGCCACGGAGGAAGAGCCCCAACCGACCGATTACGCAGTGCACGCGTTGGCCGGCTACTCCAACCCACAGACGATGAAAGTTTGAGGACTTCTTAAACAGCAACCCATTACTGTTCTCATTGATACATACAACACAAATAACTTCTTCAACAGTAAGGTCATTGCACGTATGGCGCTTCAGATCGAAGGTTGCAACAAGTTCGATGTAAAGGTCACCAACGGTCGAATCCTCAATTGCGACTAAAGGTGCCCGCGGGTAAAATTGCTACTACAAGACCAAGAAGTGGTAGCCAATTTCTTCCTCCCCATCGATGATTATGAAGCTATGCTTGGGATTGAATGACTCACAATAGTAGGTGACATCTTCTGGAATTTTTCTAAACTAATCATGAAGTTTTATTATAATGGGAGATATGTCACATTACGAGGCAAGGGCGGGAGCCATATTTTCATCGTTTCGACGCAGCGAATGGAGAAGGTGCTATACAAAATAAATGGTGGAATTTTGATGCATATCTAGCAGCCATCCAAGGAGGAGAACATTCAAAATTAGATCCTAAGCTTGCCCTTTTGTTGGACGAATTTGCGGATGTTTTCACGGAGTCGCGAGGGCTTCCCCCTAACCGGTCGCATGACCACCGCATACCTATTTTGTCGGGCAAACCTCCAGCAAATTTGAGATGGTACCGCTATCCTCACTTATAGAATGATGAGATTGAGAACATCGTCAAGGAGATGCTTAACATCGGAGTAATTCGACTAAGCTGCAACCCTTACTCTTCGCCGGTATTGCTAGTGCGTAAGAAGGATGGTACGTGGCGGATGTGCATTGACTACCGAGCTTTGAACGTCATCACCATCAAAGACAAATATCCTATACCAGTCATAGATGAGCTCTTGGATGAATTAAAAGGAGCCCTAGTCTTTACTAAATTGGATCTCCATTCCGGTTATCATCAGATTTTGGTATGCGTTGAAGATGTTCCGAAAACTGCATTCCGTACACATAACGGCCACTACGAGTTTATGATAATGCATTTCGGACTTACGAATGCTCCTCCCACTTTTCAAAGCCTGATGAATGGCATCTTCCGGAGTTTTCTACACAAGTTCATGTTGGTATTTTTTATAATATTCTCATTTATAGCCCTACACTTTATATGCATTTTCAGCACTTACGAATTGTTCTAACGATTCTTCGGGAGAACACCCTTTATGTTAAATGGTCAAAGTGTAACTTTTTACAGTGTAAAGTGGAGTATTCAGGGCACATTATATCATAGGGTGGAGTGGTGGTAGACCCGACGAAGATCGAGACAATGCAAGGATGGCCGAGACCTACGAACATAAAATCGCTGCGCGGCTTCCTTGGACTCACGGGCTACTACCGAAAATTCATGAAAGATTATGGTAAGATCAGTGCCTTACTCATATCTCTACTGAAGAAAGACTCCTTCTTGTGGTCAGATAAAGCCTCTGTAACCTTCAAATGACTCAAGGCAGCAATGACGATGATGTTGGTCCTAGCACTACCCGATTTCAATCGTACCTTTGTGATTGAGGCCAATGCGTCCGGAGTTAGAATTGGAGTTGTTCTAATGCAAGATGGCTGACCCCTTGCTTACACCAGCAAAGTTTTGTCTCCCTCACATCTTAAAATGTTCGTGTATGATAAGGAAATGCTTGCCATTGAACACGCCATCACGAAGTGGAGACCTTACCTGATCGGCCAACGCTTCCAGATTAAGACCAGCCACCGAAGTCTTAAATATTTTTTGGAGTAGAATATATCTTCCCCAGAGCAGCAATGATGGGTAACTAAACTTCTTGGCTTTGATTATGAAATTACTTATCGAAAGGGGAAATAAAATGTTGTTGCAGATGCTCTATCACGGCTACCGGGACAAGTCAAAATTTCAACCATCTCCCTTCCCTCCACCGACTTCCTCAAGGGCATTAGGGAGGAATGGAAGAATAATCCAGAGACCTGGGATATCATAGAAAAATTGGAGAAGGATCCGGGTTCCATAGGCCACTACACTTGGGATTCGAAGGACCTACGCTATAAAAGCCGAATTGTGATTGTTCCTTCTTCCCCTTGCATTCAGATTATTTTGCATGAGTTGCACTCTTCACCTTCAGCACGACACTCTGGATTTCTGAGAACATACAAGAGGGTGAAGCAAAAATTCTTTTGGAAGGGCATGAAAAAATTGACTTATGATTATGTATCCAAATGTGATGTATGCCAATAGCATAAAGGTGAAACAGTGACAAATCTGGAAAAATTATAACCACTACCTATATCGAACTCAGTATAGACTGACATCTCAATGGATTTTATCGAAGGGCTGCCATCATCTCAAGGTAAAAACATCATTTTTGTGGTGGTAGATCATCTAACTAAATATGCTCATTTTTGTGCTATGAGACATCCTTATACCGCTGCTGGCATTGCTCAACTTTTTATGGAAAATATGGTAAAACCGCATGGGATGCCAAGGTCAATTGTGAGCGACCGTGATAGGGTGTTTACAAGTAAATTTTGGACCAAGCTCTTCCAACTACAAGGCACCCAACTGAAGATGAGCATAACCTACTATCTACAGACGGATGACCAAACATAAGTGGTGAATAGATGCCTCGAGACTTACTTATGATGCTTCACCAGTGACCGGCCCAAAGAGTGGACAAGGTGGCTTCCTTGGGCTGAATGGTGGTATAACATAACTTATCATTCATCAAACAAATGTACCCCTTATGAGGCATTATATAGTCGACTGCCCCCTGTAATACCAAAATATGTAATTGGTGCGACAAAAGTAGATCAGGTCAACTAAAATTTAATTTATAGGGACAAGCTTCTACAGTTGCTGAAGGAAAACCTAACTGCCGCTCAAGCCCGCATGAAGCAACAAGCAGACATTCACCGGAGCGAGCGAGAATTTTCAGTAGGAGGTTGGGTCTAGCTTTACCTACAACCATACAAGCAGTTGTCAATCAATACTAGAGCATCGATGAAGTTATCTCCATCATTATACAGATCATATAAGATTTTAAAGCATATTGGAGCCGTGGCATACAAGTTAAAGCTTCCAGATGACGCTAAAATTCATCCCGTCTTCCACGTATCCTTGCTAAAGCCAAAATTAGGAGAACAAGAGTTGGTTTAGACTCAGCTGTCGAACACTACAAATGATGGCGAGATTGAAGTCCAATTTGAAGCTATACTTGATCGGAGGATTGTGATACGCCATCGACACCTTTCAACTGAAGTACTCATGAAGTGAAATAACTTACCATCCGAAGACATGATGTGGGAGTCTTACGAGGAGCTGAAGACTCGGTTCCCTGAGTTTATGGACCCTCGGCCTTGAGGACAAGGCTGATCTTAAGAGGGCATGCTTGATAGGACTCCAGCAGGGTTGACTCTTAATTACCCTAGAAGTAATCAATAAAATCATGTGAGATTTGTAATAAAACCCTATGACCACTTCTATCCTATAAAGAAGTGTGGCTAGGGTTTTGATTGGGGCCTTAGGGCTTAGTGATTCATCGCCCCCTTTACTGGGCTAGTCGACCATGGTTTCCATCTGATTAGGTCAACTATAGAGCCAACCTAGCCGCCGCTTGCACCTACTAAGGTAGGTCGTCTATAGGAGGGGCAAAATGAGGAATTCACTCAGGAAGCACTCCCTAGGGCTAGGATTTTGAGCCCTATATAAGCTTGTAGCCTCTATCTCTTTTCATCAAGCAAGATTAATCTTTTCTTCAGCCTTTGTGCCGAGTTCTAGGAGGGAGGAACCCCTATAGCGTTCCAAGGGTTGATCCCCCCTCAGAGATCAAAATATATTGGACTCCTTATGGGGTTCTATCATCGACCAACTATGATGTTCAATTAAGTCATCACCATCGTTACAAAATGAGTTTGATTTGATGATATGCTCTCGAGGGACTCGACTAAGCATACCACATCCTCAGGTCATTGGTGACATCTCTATGCTGTAGGCAAGATTTCGATCATGTAGATAAGTAAGCCTCGAGGGACTCAATCAACTCAACCTATGTTGTGATTCAATTTCTTCCTATAATGGTAGAAGATCACGAGAGTCAATCTTATTACTTCACGCTCACCGACTTAATATTATTGTAGGAGGTGATTTTTATTTATTTTATATCGATCTCTAATATGTCATGTCACATACATATATATATATATATATATATATATATATATATATATATATATATATACCACACTAGATGATCATAAGCCATCATCTAATGTGATTAGACCCGAGCCAGTGGGCCCAATCACTCACAATAAGATCTATGTATATATCGACGTATCTTCATACCCTTTGATCGTTCTTGTCATCATTGGCACTGTCATATCCTCAACACATCACCATATGTCGTGATCGCCCACGACGACATCGTGGGTCCCGCTGTCATCTCCATATGATTACGTAATTACAACATAATCACATGTGCACAGGCTCGACAATAAACAAGAAAGACAAAGGCTTGCAGACCCCAATAATAATAATAATCACACATATACACATCATATCATATGGCTCATGATCATCCATCCACAATATACATCACATGTATACATCACCATATAGGATTATTAGATATTTAATAATTAATTAAAATATTTAATTATTTATTTATGAAACTTTTAGGATACCCTACCATAGGGTTCCTAATATGATAGGAAAAAGACTCCTTGTGAGGCTAAGAAACCCTAGCTACAAGGAGTCTACTACGACCAGGAGTCCCGACCATAGGGGAACCTTGGGTCGCCACGAAACCTTGGCCCCTAAGGAATTCTTGTAGCTAACTCAATCCCTTGGTATAGGGTTACCTCTAGCGGCTAGAAAACCCTAGCAACCAGGGTTGCCCATGCAGTAAGGACTCTTGGCTGCATGGGAGGCTATTGCCATGGTCGAGAGCTTGTTGCTCTTAGCCTTGTAGCCTTTGGTCATGCCGAGAGCTTATTGCTCTCGGCTTTGTAGCCTTTGCTCATGCCGAGAGCAACTTCCTTGCTTTCGGCCAAGGCTACAAGCAGCCATTAACCATGCCGCAGGGTGGCAATAGTTGTTGCCCTTTCCCCTCTTTTTTTGTGCTAACAATTTTGATATCTAAGGACCTTAAAACTTCTCTCTACAGCACCTTTTCATAGTGGAAAAAGGTGCTATCCAGATATGAAAAACTATGACAAATCGCTGCATGATACATAGAAAATAGTTTACGTGTTTCAATCTCATCACACGCAGTTTAAAAACTAATATTTTGCACAAGGAACCTGGCTCTGATATCACTATTGGAAAACTCAACGGGAATATCACATGAGTAGTGAAAGAAATAAAATAAAATAGGTTTTCCACATGCTTCAAGTCGTCGTGCAAAAGTAGGTGTGAGAAAAATTGCAAAAACAAAAACTGTGATGCGTAAGAGATTAATTACCTAAGGAGATCGTATATCCCTAAAATTTCAGATCCAGATGGAGAAGATGAAGAAGGTCAAACGACCACCTCTCGAGTGAGATCAACATGATGGATCATTACAGCGATGCTCCTCCAATCATAGCTCAAAACTTTCAACTCTTGCGCACCTTCTCACAGCACTCATGGAAGAAGATGAGGGAGGGAGGAGAATAAGAGGGGTGGCCAAAGGTGTAGTGCATCACATATGTGCCATCCTTGCCTCATATTTATAGAAAGCTACCCAAAAATCCTAATGGATCATGCCTTAATAGGTATTGGATTCACTTATATTACCCACTAATATTAGATCATTAGATCTCTATCCAATAATCTTAATTGGCCTCTAACTAGACCTCATGCAAGGAGTCTATCAATGTTGGGTCTCATCCAATGAGAACATAGAGAAGAGAAGACTCCCATGTGTGATTGCACAAGCGTCTCGGTCATCCCTTGTCTCGCATTCTCCAATATATTATCAAGTCATCTTCCTTGCCCTTTTCCTCTACCTCTAGTTCTAGCTCCATTTGTAAATCACGTCAATGTAATAAGAGCCATCGGCTCCCATTTAGTGTTTCTTCTCTCTAGAGCGAGTCGTGGACCCTCTCGATCTCCTCTTTATACTAATGTTTGGGGCTCTATGAGCTCCTCAGCAAAGGTTTTAAAACTAACACAAATCTTAAGTGAAAAATAGGAAAGAAAGAAATAACTCTTATATATATATATATATATATATATATATATATATATATATATAATTCTAAGTAAGTTATCAGTATTAGGAAAGAAATAACTCTTCCATAATTATATATATTATTCTACGTCAGTTATCAATATAGTTTGCCACCTTGTTCTCAATTGACCTAATAGGTTGTTGGCTATTTGGATAACTCATATTCAATCCTCTACTTATTGAAATATCTACCATATGTGTCTAACCCTCTAGACCCAACACCGAGCTGGCAATGAGTCCTCCATGTCAGACTCCTTCTGACTTAGTGAATTATTATCTCATAATGATTCACTCGACTCATCAACTAAAGACGTACTAGGCCATTGTGCCATAGTCCACAGATGGTGCAAGAGATCTTATCCATTGGACCTGTTTGTCATCAGTTACCATGTATCTATAGTCCCGCATTAATATAATATCACAAAGATGGTATATTGGGTATGGCACTGTCAAGCCACACACAGAATCTGTTTGAGTCTCGTTCTAATCAGATTCTCCAAGAAAACTCCTCTTTTAATCCGAACTACCTGATCAGGGATTTACTTGAGTGAGAGCATGTGAGATATTCCTCTCATGATACCGAAAGTGGATGATCCTCTATTGACACTCAATAATTTTTGTAAGGTTGGCTACCAATCCCGATAATTGATTGTACCAGACTAAAACTTTCTAAACTTATAATTATGGTGTTAAAGAAAAGAGTACTCAAATAAGACATCCTTGGTGTCTCAAGTCTAAAGATCAAATACACAACTGGGACTATGGAATCACTACTGATGTTAAGTATCATTAACTATACAACATTCTGAATTTGAATCAATTAGGAAACTCATTCTCCAATGAGAACTTGTATTGTATCCTTAGTGTCTCTACACAAGTGGCTATGAGACCAACCACCTCCATCATATGGATGGGTATACAGTACACTGGTCTGTCTGGTTATCTCGATATCCCTCTCGATTAACCTATGATCGGGATTATTTAGGATCTGTGCTTAAAGGTGAATCGGTCTCATTATTGTGATCTTATCATGATCTGATTCTCATTGTATAAAACCAAAGATATCACAATATATATATTCAAAATATAATATAATGTAAGAATGTCCAATAGTAGTAATGCAAAAAGATTGTGCAGTGTATCATACGTGTCATCACTCATGTGATTGTCTTGCAGGGCACTTGTAACCAGCATGATCTTCAATATCATTGCTTATGTGGTCCCTAGGCGTGTCATTGCATCAAACTGATGCTTACTAGGCGGGAAGTTGCTTTTATTTGGCTCTTCTTCTTCCTTTACTTTTCCATCGGTACTCTGGTCATATGATACCTTAGCATAAATTGAGTTGTCTTCTTCCTCGAATAAAACTGTGACTTCTCTCATGTGATTGCCTTCTTCTGACGATGACCTTCTGATCACCTTTCACTTGACCTCCTGATGTTGACGATGTGCGAAAAAAATTGACCATCTCCTCGCGGAAGGTGGTTCAGGAAAGCTCCTCATCAGTGGGGAGCATGCCTTCTGAGTCTCCTACGACCTCATAGGACTTGATCCATATGGAAGAGGCCCATAATTATAGCTTTGTGTGACCTCGTGGCAACTAGAAGAACTGTGTGCTCGCTTCCGAGTTCCATCAAAAATCATCCACTCTGCTCCTGGGGATGGGGATTGCCCTTATCATAAATTTTATGGAGGGTTTTGCCTCTCCGTAGATGCCTTAGAGGCTGGGTTGCACCTTTCTCTGCCTCCGGTGGCAACTGCTTGCCTGAGACATAGGAGGATTTCGTCATCCCAGATGATGCCAAACTCCTTGTGCTTCTTAAGGGTCTTCCTTAGGGCGTGTGATGGTGTGGGTAGTGCCATCTCATGAGCTATTTTGCTCATGCTTCCAGCTGAGTCGGGGGTCGAGCAGCTACTACTTGCCCTCTCGAACGAGGTTTAAGATCAGCGGAGTAGGCTCTTATAGCAAGGGATGGAGGGACACTTCTATATTATGGATGGAAGTGAAGACTAGGGCTTCCCAGTGGTGTAGGCGGTGCACATCGTTGACAACGTCTTGCCCATTCTGTCCATGGGCGAAATTAAAGCCCTGGAGAGGATAAGAAAATTCTTCTCCATTGGAGCCATGGAACGTGAGGAGGAGGCCCCCTCAGTGGAGACCACTCCCCCTCTGCCCCCTTCGAGCAAGGTCTCTTTCTTTCCTTTCCTTCTGCAGGTTCTCTTTTGCTCGCTCCTAACCTTCACTCTACGACTCTTTGACTGGTGTGAATCTCTAAGGGGTGAAGAGACAATGCCCCTATGCTCCTTTCTTTGGGCCCGACGAGCTTCTATCAACAAGCAATCGACCATCGTGGGCTCTGGGCTCTTCTCGTGGTCCATCTACTGGGGCCTTTGGGGGCATCGACTAACTTGAGGGGGATCCGGAGCCCTTCGCTAGCGTTCCCCTTCTTTGGGGTCCTTCGGAGAGGAGGCAAGCCTATGCCCTAGCAAGAGGCATTGGAAGGTTCCCTCTGAGCCCCCTGAACCTTTGTCTCGGGGGGGGGGGGGGGGGGGGGGGGGGGGGGGAGAATGGGGGTTTGAGGGGGTTGCCACTAGCTTCGGCCCCTGCACTAGGGTCGCCTGTGGGGGTGGAGGTCCCTAAGGGACCACCACCTATCTCACCCATAGGGACCCCAGTGGGGGGGGGGGGGGTCCTAATCCTGCTACTGTTGCTTCTCCAGGGCCTCTACTTGGCTCGACCCTAAAACTGTCTAAAGAGGCCACCTCCGGGCAACCAGTATTCCTGCTCTCGACCCTTATTGCTCCATTACTCGGGGCCACGATGCCATATGTGGAGCTGCCTGCTGAAGAGGGCCCTAACCCGCCACCGTCTCTACCAGGGGTGGGTCCACGTGTGGACCTTCCTCATGGTCCACGTGTAGTGATTGTTGGGAAACCATCAGAGAGCATCATATGCATAGTGGAAAAATAAAATAAAACTGGTTTTTCACCTTTATCACGTCGTCGTGCAAAGATTAGTGCACGAAAAATCGTAAAAACAAAAGATTATGACTAGTGTGAGATTAATTACCTAGGGAGATCATATATTCCTGAAATTTCAGATCCAGTTGGATAGGATGAAGGAGGTTAGATGTCCTCCTCTCTAGCGGTATCCACACGATGGATTGTTGTAGTGATGCTCCTCTAATCGTAGCCAAAACCCTGCAACTATTGTGTGCACCTTCTCGTAGTGAATATGGAAGAAGATATGGTATCTTCTTCGCTGCCCTCTCATAGCAGAGAGAGGCTGGTTGGCTGAGAAGTTGAGGGAGGGAGGAGAATAGGAGGGAGCAGCCAAAGGTGCAGCCTATCACCTGTTTGGCCACCCCTACCTCCTTTTTATAGAGAGCCACCAAAACCTTAATGGATCCTGCCTTAGTGGGTATTGGATCTCCATCCAATTACTCTCACTTTTTGGATTATTGGATCTTTATCCAATAATCTTAATAGGCTTCTAATTGGGCCTTATACAAGGGGTCCATCAGTGTTGGGTCTCATCCAATGAGAATATGGGTTAATTGGATAACTCATATTTAATCCTCTACTCGCTGCAATCATCCACCATAGTTTGTGACCATCTAGGCTCAATACCAAGCTGACCGTGAGTTTCATCTATTAGAATTTCTTCTGACTCAATGAGTTGTTATCCCAAAATAATTCACTCAATTCAACGACTATGGACGTACTAGACCACTGCACCATAATCCCCAAACAGTACAGGGGATCAAATCCACTGGACCCGCTTGTCCTCAGTTATCGTATATTTATAGTCGTTCATCCATCTAATATCCCAGAGATCATATATTGGGCATGATACTATCAGGCCACATACGTAATTTATCCGAGTCTTGCTATGATCGGATTCTCTCGAAGAACTCCTCTCTCAATCAAAATGACCATGACCAAGGATTTGCCCAAGCAAGAACACACAAGATATTCCTCATGATTCTAAGAGTAGATGATCATATATTGACACTCAATTACCTTCGTAAAGTTGGCTACTAATCCTAATAACTGATTGTATCAGATTTAGTGCTAAGTGAAAAACTTCGGTTTGAAAAACTTATCGTTTGAAGAAAAATGATATTGAAGCTTTAACTTAGAACTAGTCAATAATCAATTAAATCTAAGAGCAATAGTAATGAAAGGCAAGAAATAGATGCACACCATATTTTTATAATGGTTCGGTCCCCTTGACCTACATCCACTCCTGATTCCTCTTCACTTGAGGCCATCGGCTTCTACTCCTGATCTTTTTCGATGGGCGAAGATCAAACACCCCTCTTATAACTCTATTCTCCTTTTATAGGTTTAGGAGATGACCTTTACGATTCTCTTAGCTCTCCCTTAAACTGAGACTATACTTAGAGAAAAGAAGGGGAGCTCTCAAGAATTTGCAATAGTGTTTTTGCAAGTTTTTGCTCACTTTTCTTGTCACCTCAAGTAAGAATGGGTGGGGTATTTATAGACCCTAAATGACTTTAAAAGTGGAACCAAAATTTAAATTTTTAGGGATTTCCGAGGTGTTGGCAGCGTCTACCCTCCCAGATTGTGTTCTGGTCATAGTACCGCCAGCTTGGGTGGTATCACCGGTTGACATAGTCTGGGAGACTATGTCTAGGTGGTACTATCATCTGACACAGTTTCAAAGATTGTGTCTCTTTGGAGACTATCTTTGAAGACTGTCATACCTATCCTTGGGTTACTGAAATGAGCTTTCTAATAAGTTTAAATTAGCCTCAATTAAGGCCTAATACCTCTTAATTGAGTTAGTAAAACTAACTCTCATTATGATGCTAACTATGACACTTAAGATAAATAATTACAACACACAATCTTTGTTGTCCGGTCGTCAATTGATTTCTCGGTGAACTCTCGGCATCCTTCCAGTGAACCCTTGGTAAGCTCCTAATCTCCTTCGGTGAACTCTCGATGAACTCTCAGCATCCTTTTGGTGAACTTCTGATGAGCTCCTGACAACCTGTCGGCGAACTTTTGATGAACTTCCTGCAAACCTTTGGAGAACACTTTGCGAGCTCCCGACCATATCGTTAGAACCCCAACCGACCTCTGGCGAACTCTCGATGAGCTCTCAACAACATCGTCTGAACCCCGACTGACTTTTGTCGAGCTCTCGACCACATCATCTCAACCCCGACCGACTCTCGATGAGCTCCTAACCTTGACTCCTGCCCAATGACATATTCTTCCATAATTATTTTGCTTTTTCCTAGTCATAGTTAATCTTGCATCATTTATCACTAACACACAAGTTACAAACACACAATCTCCCCCTTTTTGATGATGGCAACCAATTGATGATAGAGTTAACCTTAAGTCCCTCTATCCATATGTCATAAATAAAGCAAACTTGAATTCAAATGAACCCATCACCTTTGAATTCAAGAATAGCATTTTGACTATATTAAAATTTTCACAATTTAATCATTCATGATACTATACATGATAAAATTTTCAAAACAAAATTTCAAACATTACAACATTCATTTCACATATTATATCATTTGGCATCAATCATACAATATTATAGCATTCATC
Organism: Ensete ventricosum; assembly: GCA_029747655.1. Lineage (NCBI taxonomy): Eukaryota > Viridiplantae > Streptophyta > Magnoliopsida > Zingiberales > Musaceae > Ensete > Ensete ventricosum. The sequence goes on along the minus strand of JAQQAF010000003.1, from coordinate 18,956,102 downwards.
TTCTCTTATGTTATCAATTATATTATTTCTCCCTCCTTTGTCATCAATAAAAAGAGAAATGCTCAACTTATATTTGAATATTCTTAAATATTTATCACATAAAAGAATTACTTTCTCCCTCTTAAAATATATCATACATGTATGATTAAATCATCATAACTTGTCCCCCTTTGTCATTAACAAAAAAGGAGAAACATACAACATGCAAGTTTTATCTTTTCTTTTGGGATATGCAAGTTTGTAAGTTTTTCTCCCCCTTTATCATTTTCGAAAAGAAAGGGAAGTATTTAATGGTGCAAAAAAATTTCATCACATGAAAAATGAAAGATCAAATCATGAAAAATATAAATCATTTCAACAATCCTCTCCTTTTGTAAATAGCTCGAAGAGAAATCATTAAGAAACGATCTTGATTCAAAAGAAAAAAAACTTATGAAAATCGGGAAACCAAGATAATGGTTAAAACATATACGTAAAGAGTTCATTTATTTGGTAGATTCAACATATCTATCTCTCTCTTAATAAAATCAAATTATTTTTCATTCAATGGCTTTATAAAGATATCAGCTAATTGATATTTTGTATTAATAAATTTTAAAGATATATCATGGTTATTGATGTGATCTATAATAAAATGATGCATAATATCAATATGTTTAGTTCGTGAATATTGAATAAGATTTTTTAATCAATATGTTGCATTCGTGTTGTCACACTTTATAGGGATGTCTTTAAAACAAAGTCCATAAAGTATTTTTCATCCATATTATGTGTGCAGAATATGAACCTACCGTAACATATTTAGCTTCAGCTGTAGATAAAGTGATAGTGTTTTGCTTCTTGGAAGACCAAGAGATTAGTGCATGACCTAGAAATTGACAAATTTCGAAGGTACTTTTTCTATCTATCTTACATCCTCCAAAGTCTAAATTTAAGCAATTAAATTAAAATTTTCAGATTTCGAATATCATAATCCTAGATTTGGAGTTCCTTTCAAGTATCTAAATATTCTTTAATTACTTTGTAATGAGATTGTTTAAGATTGGTTGCACATAGGGCAACACTAAACATAATATATGATCTAAGAAAAATACCTTCATCGGATTTTACATCGAATTTACCTAAGGCATCTTTTTCATTTAGAATGAAGCATTTACAATAAAAAACTTTGAAATATGAAATACTAAGTTTTTTACCATTTCATAATTCATAAGAAGTTTTAGATAGTAATAGTCTTATAAGAATCCTATTTATAACATAACTTGTCATGTTAATGGCTTCGGCCTAAAAATATTTGGGTATATTATATTCATTTAATATGGTTCTAGCCATTTCTTGTAAGCTCCTTTTTTTTCTACTACTCCATTTTGTTATGGATTTCTAAGAGTAAAAATTTTTTGTTTATACTCATTTGACTCACAAAAAGTTTAAAAATTATAATTTTGAAACTCACCACTATGATAACTACGTACGGATGAAATCATAAAACCTTTTCATTTTAAACAAGTTTATAAAATTTTAAAAAATATTTAAAAGAATCACTTTTGTGTGTCAATAAGTAAGTCCAAGTATATCTATTATAATCGTCTACAATAACAAAATTATATTTACTAACTTCTAAGCTTATAGTATCAATTGATCCAAATAAATCCGTATGGATTGTGGTCTAGAGGTGTTTATTTGATTTTTTGACTTAAAACTATTTTTTACTTGCTTTCCTATTTGTCAAGCATCATAAACTTTGTTTGTGATAAAATTAATGCTAAGTAATCCTCTTACTAAATCTTTAGTTGAGGTTTGATTTAGTAAGTTAGCATGACCTAGTCTCCTATTCTAAAGCCGAGCATCATCATTCAAAGTCGAAAAGCACATTTCGCCATAAAAATTTCCAATGTCAATAGTATACATATTTTTATTTCTTATGACAACCATAGATTTATTTTTATATGATATTTCAATTATACAAGCATCAGATTCAAATTTAACAATGTATCATTTATCACAATTGGCTAATGCTTAGTAGATTATATTTCAAACCATCAACTAATAGCACATCATCAATCAAAAGGTTTGATTTGTTACATATGGTTCCTTTCCCAATGATTTTTCCCTTGTTGTTGTCTCCGAAGGTGACAACTCCTTCATTTAGGCTAGTGAGCTTTGAAAAATAAGTTGGATCTCTGGTCATGTGCATTAAGCATCCACTATTAAGGTATCATGTTTTGCTACTAGCCTTTATTTGGAGGTAAACCTACAAGAAAGGTTTTTTTGATTTAGGTACCTATTTGATTTTGGGTCTCTTACGAAAAGCTTTACCTAATTTAACCAAGAGCCTTATGTCGTTTATGATTCATTTAGGAGCTCAAATCAATTTATGTGGACTATACTTTCTAAATGAACACTTGTAGGTAAAATATCATAATTTATCACAAAAATTATATTTAAGTTTAGGTAAAGAGTTTAATATAGATCCTCTAACAAAGATAGTTGGCTTTTGTTGAGTGTTACCCGTAAAGCCAATACCTTTTTTTCCTATGAACATAACCCTTATCGGCAAGGATCATGTTTAGAGATTTATTCCATATTTTAATTTTTTTTAAAGTTTATTAAAGTATGACATTTTCCTTTCTAATTTCCTCTAGTGTTTCAATTTTAGTGTAAGAATTGTATGATGTTGATGTTTCATGTATGTCTTCAAATTTACTAGCGAGTAATGTATGTTCCTTCTTAAGTAATTTATATGTTTTGCTTAAGCTTCTTAAATTTATCAACTAATTTATGAAATACATTTAATAATTTATTTAAAGTAAAGGAGTCTTCGGAAGATTTACTTAACTCGTCATGGATGGCCATGAGAGTGAAGTTGGCAACCTCTTCTTTGATGTTGTCTTCTTTTTTTGATTAGCTTGGATCATCCCACGTTGCTTAGAAGACATTGTTTGTCACCTTTTTCTTCAATTATGAGCATTCACTTTTGAAATATCTTGGCTTTTTGCATTCAAAATATATTATATTATCCTTCTTTGGTTCATTTTTCATGAATTTTTTTTAGTTTTCATGTTAATAGTGTAAGATCATTATCCTCGTTACTCAAGATTTCACTCAAGGAGTCATATGTTGTTCTTAGTGCCAAATCCTTCTTATTCTTTGGAAGGTGTTCATTTTTAGTTCTCAAGGTAATATCCTTTATGTTCTTTGGAAGATGTTCTTCAAGTTCATCATAAGTTTTACTTATGATCAAGTGGAAAATTATTTTAGGTCTTTTGCTTCTTGAATTATTGTTACGTTAGGATCCAAACTTTTTAGAAGGGATCTTAATATTTTGTTAACAAGTTTAAAGTTACAAAAACTTTTACCAAGCGTTTTTAGACAATTGACAACATTCGCAAAATGGGTGTACATGTCTCAAATAGTCTCACTTGGTTTCATACGAAACAACTCATAGCTATACACTAAAAGATTAACTTTAGACACTTTGATTCGACTAGTGACTTCATCTGTGATTTCGAGTGTGTGCCAAATTTTATGTGCAGTTTTGTATATAGAAACCCGATTAAACTTATTTTTGTCAAGGGCATAAAATAAAGTGTTCATCATCTTAGCATTCAAAGAGAAATTCTTCTTTTCCGAATCATTCCATTAATTCATCGGTTTAGAAGATTTTTTAAAATCACTTTCAACAATATACCATAAATCAAAATCTATAAAAAGTATGAAAATTCTCATTCAAAATTTTTAATACGTATAGTCCATCCCATTGAACATGGGAGGACGAATGATAGAAAGTCCCTCTTGATTACTGGCAAAAGCCATCTCTCTTGGGTTTAAGCTAAATAGAGAGAAACATGGCTCTAATACCAACTGTTAGGATTGAATTGACACTAAGAGGGGTGGGGGGGTTAATTAGTGCATAAAAAACTTCAGTTTGAAAAACTTTTCATTCGAAGAAAAATGATATTGAAAGTGCTTTAACTTGGAACTAGTTAATAAGTGATTAAATCTAAGAGCAATAGTAATGAAAAGCAAGAAATAAATGCATTCCAGATTTTTATAGTGGTTCGGTCCCCTTGACCTACGTCCACTCCCGATTCCTCTTCACTTGAGCCCACTAGCTTCTACTCCTAATCTTTTTCAATAGACAAAGATTAAACACCTCTCTTATAGATCTATTCTACTTTTATTCTACTTTTATAGGTTCAGGAGATAACCTTTATAATTCTCTCAGCTCTATCTTAAACAGAGACTACAATTAGAGAAAAGGAGGGGAGCTCTCAAGAAATTACAACATCATTTTCAAGTTTTTGCTCACTTTTCTTGCCACCTTAAGCAAGAATTGGTGAGATATTTATATGCCCCAAATGACTTCAAAAGTGGAGCCAAAATTTAATTTTTTATAGATTTTCGAGGTGTTGATAGCTTCTACCACTCCCAGATTATGCTCTGGCGGTAGTACCATCAGCGTGGGCGGTACCACCGCCTGACACAGTTTCAGAGATTATGTCTTCGAATATTGTCTTACATATCCTTGGGTTACTGAAATGAGCTTTCTAATAAGTTCAAATTAGCCCCAATTAAGGCCTAATGATATCTTAATTGAGTTAGTAAAACTAACACTCATTATGATGCTAACTACGACACTTAAGGCAAATAATTACAATACATAATCTTTTTTGTCCAGTCGTTAATTGATCTCTCGATAAACTCCCGACATTCTTTTGGTGAACCCCCAGCAAGCTCCCGATCTCCTTCAGCGAACTCCTGATGACTCCCAACATCCTTCCGGTGAACTTTCGACAAGCTCTAGACAACCTATCGGTGAACTCCCGATGAACTTTCCGAAAGACCTCTGGAGAACACTCGGCGAGCTACCAACAACATCGTTCAAACCTTATCGACTTCTGGCGAACTTTTGGCGAGCTCTCGACCACATTGTCAGAACCCCGACCGACCTCTTATCATAGACAAAAATATAAACAAGGTGTTCGACGTAATTCTCATGATTGTCCGTGTCCTTCAATTTTTGTACATGTTTTGTATAACAAGTAGCGGGCTTGTAGTTTTTGTACATACTTTTGGTAGCCCTCGTTTGGTTAACTTTCATGGCTGATTTCGACTTGTAAATGAGAGTCATGTCATGTGGACACTTGTGGGGACTTTGGTCTATAATAGACTTTGATCCTTTGTGTACAACTGTTCAGAGCTTGTAAAGTCTATGGTTGTAATTTGTATTGGCTATACAAAGTATTTTCTAAGGTGGTTGCTTGTGAATCCCAGGAGAAATGCTTCCTCTAACCTGTTTTCAATTTTGTAGGTCCTAAGGGACCCTAGGAGGTTTCGTGGAGGCTGACCTTTACGGACGAACATGCAAGGGTGCCACACGACTTCGGCAAAACCAGCTAAGTCCGTGACATTTTAGTATCAGAGCAAGATAAGCACATGTAGAAACACTTGTCATGCAAACGTGGGAGACCTAGCTAGACTGCATGGAGGGCAGCTAGCACACGTAATTATTTGGGAGAAATGGACATGGAGATGTAGGGAAAGGAGTTGCTTAGAGGAGCAAACATCCTTGATTGGCATTCAGAGGAATGACTAACCCTTTGTGCGAGAGGCACCACGAGGACAAGCAAGCTAGAAAGAATATGTAGCACACAATGGTTGGGATGACTAAGTATGAGCTACGGCTCGACGTTGACAACTAAATTTGATGGTGCTCAAGGAAAGCTGCTCCAACATGACAGATATCTAGGAGGGATAGGTCCTGGTTCTCCATAGGGAGAATCATATGCAAGGGACCGCACATGTTAAGGAAGAGTTCCTCAAGACAATATCTCTACAAAGCTCAATGGACTGAGCAAGCAGCAAAGAGTCATTGCACGATCTTGAATGAAATAATGCATTGATGAATGCATTGCGAGATCAAGTGGGGGAGCGACAATGGCAATATCATACGAAGACACACTTAGAGTCGATGTGGAAATTGAACTCAATGGAGGGCTGACCCATGGAATGGTGGGCATGAGGGCCACCATCAATTCAATGCAAATCGAGAGGCGGAGCAACTTGGGTAGAACTTAGTGAAGTATCCAAGCTGCTTGAAGAGAGTCGACGTAGAAGATGGAAACATGGAACAGAAGTATGGAGCTTTCCTTGGACAAAGGTCAAGGACATGAACTCTTGTAGAGGCAAGAGTGAGATTATGTCATTTTATGGGTTCTTCATTCTGATGAGGCAGACTCATTTTGCATAGTGTCAAAGACGAAGGGAACTTTGAGGCACTTGCACCTTATCTCAGAGAAGTATTTGATAGAGGGACTAAGGTGATTCAACTTACGGAGGTGAAGTTAGAATCAGAAGACTTTAGCATGGGGCAAGAGGATACAGAGGCGGGTACTCTTGAAGAATATGCCACAGTGTTGCTATTCGAGTTATCATGAAGAAAGTGGTGTGCAGTGAAGATTGTGCTGGTGGGGGATAGAAGCCCAGAATCCAAACAATGGTGCATCAATTTTAGCAAAGTCTGGGGACTTCGAGAGCTACTAAGCGACGGAATGTCCTAGAGCGATGCTTCATCCAGGTGTGACCCAAGAGTAGGGGTGGTGAAGGTGAATTGCCAAACGAATGAACACAATCGGAGGTGGCAGAGGCCCTATAATGTGATGGCAGAGGCCACATGTAGAGAGATCATAGTCCGAGTTCATCATATAAGAAGGACTATGATCTTATATGATGAACTCAGACTATGATGAACTCGGCGAGCTATTGACAATATTGTTCTTATATGATGAACTCGGACTATGATCTCTCCACATGTGGCCTCTGGAGAACACTCGGCGATTGCGTTCGGACCTCCAGAGCTATGTGGTCGGGAGCTCTCATCGTTCTTAAACCTCTGGAGAACATTCGTTTGGCGAACTTTTGGCGAGCTCCTGACCACATCGTCGGTGAACTTTTGGCGAACTGGAGAACACTCTAATCATTCTTAAACCTCTGGAGAACACTCGGCGAGCTACCGACAACATCGTTCGAACCTCACCGACTTTTGGCGAACTTTTGGCGAGCTCTCGACCACATCGTCAGAACCCCGACCGACCTCTTATCATGGATAAAAATATAAACAAGGTGTTCGACGTAATATCATGATTATCCGTGTCCTTCAGTTTTTGTACATATTTTGTATAGCAAGTAGCGGGCTTGTAGTTTTTGTACATACTTTTGGCAGCCCTCATTTGTTTAGCTTTCATGACCGGCTTCGGCTTGTAAATGAGGGTCGTGTCATGTGGACACTTATGGGGACTTTGGTCTGTAATCGACCTTGATCCTGTGTATAACTGTTCAGAGCTTGTAAAGTTCATGGTTGTAATTTGTATTGGCTATACAAAGTGTTTTCTAAGGAGGTTGCTTGTGGATATTGTGGAAAATACTTCCTCTAACTCGTTTTCTCTTTTGTAGTCCTAAGGGACCCTATGAGGTTTCAAGGAGGCAGACCTTTGCGGATGGACACGCAAGAGTGCCGCACGACTTAGGAAAAATCAGTTAAGTCTGTGACACTCTGGCGAACTCTCGATGAGCTCCTAATAATATCGTCCGAATCCCGACTGACTCTCGGTAAGCTCCCAACCACATCATCTGAATCCCGACCGACTCTCGGTAAGCTCCCGACCTTGACTTCGACCTAATAGATTCTTCCATAATTATTTTATCTTTTCATAATCATAGTTAATCCTGCATCACTTATCACCAACACACGGGTTACAAACACACCAATTGGTTTCATCATCAAAATCTAAGATTCAACACTCTCTACCTTTGGTTTGTTGGCTGTCGCTACCCTTGGGTGCTCAGCCCCATTCCTGAATGCTCTATTGAGGCCCCATCAGGAAGGGTTGATGGAGACCCAACGACTATGGGAGGAGGCTAAGGCAGTTGCCACCTACTACGAGGGGTCAGTTAGCCCCGCCCTCACATGGCTAGTATGCCATTGTCCTTTGTAGGTGTTAGCGGATCTCTGCTCTCTCCACGAAGTCCTGGTAAGGCTTCTTCAAGACATCTTTCGTTGTTCTCGTATGGCCTTCTTTCTGAGCATCCTGCTCCTATTCTCATGCAACACCATCACTACATGGCGATGCTCGTTGGCCCCGTTTGGGATGCGAGGGCATTGATCAATCGGCTCTCTAGGGACAATGCTGACCCTGTGGGCTCAAGTGGGGTGGCTTAAGGAAGAGAGGAAGACAACGGAGACCCGGGCCACCGAGCTATCCTCGCAGCTAGCTCAGACCCGCCTCCAATCTGAAGAGGCGGAACAACGCCTTGCAGAGGTGCGCAATGAGGCAGATTCCCAGGTTGACAAGCTAAATATGGAGTTGGGCATAGCCCTTCACCGTGCCAAAGAGGTTGAGGCACGGGCGAAAGAGGCTCGTGATGAGGCAGCCATAGTTGAGGACATGGTCGCTGAAAGTATCACAAAGAGCGAGCCGAGGATTGAGACCCTCTGCCGTGAGTTGAATGACACTCACTGGCAATTGGAAAATATTATCGATGAGAGTAGGCAGCTTAAGGAACAACTATCGGCCAGATCCGACGGATTGGTGGCTATGTAGTTGGCTACCGAGGAGGCCAAGAAGGTTTTGGAGAAGGGGAGGATTTACATTATTGAGAGGGAGAGGAGGGTTGTGGCCTCCTATAAGGAATCTAAGGGGTTCGAGTATTAGATTGCCCTCAAATGCTTTAAGACGAGGTATCCTGAACTCGAGGTCGATGAGGACCCATTTGTGGAGCTTCCCTCAGATGTGAAAGTTCCTACTCCCACAGAGGTCCCCTTCGATGATTGCCCAACCACTCCTCCAACTTTGCCTCCTTCGTCCTGATAACCTTGGGTCTTGACAACCCTTCCTTTTGTCCTTCTGTCCCCTTTTTTTGTGGCTTCTCATCAGGAAGGCCTCTATTCCTATTGTACATTTTGTTCAAGATAATGAAGAACTCGTTCTAGATGCGTGGCCTATTTTAGCATGAATGGCGTATAAGGAACGTCTGAAGCTTTTTGTCTTGCTGTCTTGTGGAGCAAGGGTTTCTAAATCTTGACCATTGTTGGAATATCCTCTAGGGGGGGATCCCTTGGTTTTAATCCCCTCCTTCCCAAACAATTGGGACTGAATGCCGACTCGAGGAAGTCAGGGGTAATTTTGTTGATCGTGTAACAGGGTGCAGAGTTGTGGATACCTGGCTCATAATGCCAAGGCCATAAGAGCACTTTTGGCGAGGTGAGTGTTAGGCTTGCCTTTACTCTTTGGGGACAGGGAAGTGGAGTCTCTCTTTGCCTTGGAAGGTCTACTAGGAAGAGTAGAAGGTTGTGCCTACGATGTTTGGCCCTCTTTCTAACACCAGAATGATGACATCATTGGTAACATCGACTGACAAGTCGACTAAATCGTTTCTCTATCAAAGATGCATGCTCACCCTGGTGTCTCTCCTCGGTTCACATAAGAGGCTTGGCTACTAGGGGTGAGGTGGCGTAGGCTTCCAATTGGAGGTCATTTTATTGCTGTGTATTCGGCTTGGGGGTGATTGAGTAAACAGATCGAGGTCCTCTAAGCTACAGGGTTTCTTCTCCGATAGCTGGATCATCCAGGTGTTAAGTGACTACGACCCTTCATGCTAGGCCGATGTTGAGGGTTGTCCGACATGACCCATTCGATGCTTAAGTCAGTAAAAAAGAGAATACAATAGTGTAAGTTGTAAATAGAGAGAGAGTGTGGGGAGGTTTGGTTAATGTTCATTCCCCTCCCTACACAACTTAAGCTGAGAGGTTCCTTTTATATCTTGTTTGTGAACTTTACTTATTGGTTGGTCCGGGATGAGATTAATCTAACAATCTGATCATTTTGACCTTTGATCCAAATAAAATTGAATGATTATTATCGATCATTAGTGCGAGATATTTCGGGATGTACTATGACGTTATAAGAGCAGATTACATAGAACCTTACTTATGTATCAATCTTCATGGTTGATGAGTTGACATGAACTAAAATTATCTCTATGAGACCGTAGAATTGAGATTAAAAGATACGTTAAATGGGCGTTAATGAAAATTCTATACAATATTTCTAGTAGAATTGCAGCATAAATTTTTTTGGCAGTGCGTTTTGACCGTTGTTAGCTTGTGCCGTGTGGGGCGTGCTCTGACGGCAAGCCCTCCACTGAGGGTGGCCGTGAGGCCGGGCGCGAACTTCGGCGGTTGGTTCCCTCCGAGCACGTCGACGTCGAAATCGCGGATGACCGACGCGACCACGCTCTTCATCTCCATAAGCGCCATTTCCTTGCCGAGGCACACGCGAAGCCCGCCCTGGAACACCGGATACTTGAACGGGCTCTCCGGCACGAACTGGCCGTGCCTGAGCCACCGCTCCGGTCGGAACTCGGCGTAGTCGCTCCCCCACAACTCCTCCATCCGCCCCATTGCGTAGGAGTGGTACGTCATCCGCGTTCCCTTCCTCAAGAATGTGCCGTCCGGAAGCACGTCGTCGTCGAGGCAGAACTTGGAGTCGAACTGCACCGGCGGGTACAGCCGCATGCTCTCGTACAAGGCCGCATGCAAGTAGTGCAACTCCCTCAGTTGGTCGTAGCTCGTGAGCGATGGGGCGTCCCCGACGATGTCCTTGACCTCGTCTCGGATGGCGGAGCAGACCGCGGGGTAGCGAGAGAGTAGCATGAAGAAGCTTGTCAGGGCGGATGCGACGGTGTCCCGGCCGGCCAACACGAAGCTGATGACGATGTCCCGGAGGTACCTGTCGTTGTCGATGCATCTCATGAACCGGGACAGGAGATCTTGGCCCGACGCGAATCGAAGCTTCCTTCTGTGGTGGATGACCTCCTTGGCTAGGAGATCCACCAGCTCGATCGCCTCCCGGATCTGCCCCTCCGATCCCCAGTTGAAGAGCCGCTTGACCTTCCATATCACCGGAATCGTATGTGTCGCCCTCCCCGCCAATAGCCTCGTGGCCATGTCGAAGGCCGCCGCGAACTCCGACATGGGCAGCGACAGCTCGAGGCAACTGGGGTCGAGCCCGAACGAGATCTTGCAGATGCTGTCGAACGCGAAACGTCGGAACACGTCCTGTAGGTCGAGCACCGCATCGTTCTTGCACGCCATGTCGAGCAGCGGCAGCAGGCGGCACCTGACCTCGTCGGCGACGATCTGCGACGCGAACACGCGGACCGCGGCGCTGCCGAGCTCATCGCTCGCCATCTTGCGCTGGAACCGCCAGTGCTCGCCGTCCACGTTGAAGATGCCTTGGCCGAGCAGGTCGCCGAGGATGGAGGCGAAAGGTTTCCCCTTGGGGTAGTTGTCGAAACGGGTCTTGAGCATGTGCTCCACGTTGTCGGGGTTGGCGGTGACGGTGCATCGGAGCACGTGGACAGTGATGGTCCGTGTGGGCGACTCCCGGAGGAGGTGCGCGTACCAGTCGCAGATATTGTCGAACTCCGCCGACCACGACGACGTCACGTAGGCCTTGCAGACGGCGCAGTTGCACCACCATGGCCGAGTCCTCAGCAGCTCCACCAATACGGCGACGACCACAAAGGAAATGGAGAAGCAGTAGAAGAAGAGGGAGAAGTGAGACTGCAGCGCTTCTACTTCCATGGCCATCTCTGCAGAGCTCAATCTGTCGGAAGCCGGATTTATTTTGGTGGCCGGGACAGACATGGGGTCACGAGACCTGTTTGTTTATCTCAATTTGTGGGATAAAAGGCAAAGGAGGGATATAATAATGGAGGGTGACGGGTGATTTTGGAGGCACGCGATATTGATTTGGAAGACGGGTTTGGATCATGGCGTAGATCCTTGTGGCCTGTGCGAGACTGCGTCGCGCAATGGGCGTTGTCGTGTTCCATCTTGTTGGATAAGAATCTTGGACTCGTCCGCACTGTGACGTAGCCATTATAATAGTCGTCATGGACATACACGTGCGTATATACATGGGTTGGTGTTGATCCATTATATATATATATATTTATATAGTTCTACATCAAATTGATCTGTTCGTCTTCTTTGTGGATATCTGGCTTAGAGGGAGGAATTAGTCTCAATTCCAAGGGGGCCGGTGGTGATATCATCGCAGCTTTCTTGGCTTCCGTGACATAAAGTTATACATCATGTGGTCTCTGTCGATGACTCAGCTACCCATTTCGAGGATAAACTAATCCAGAAATGGCCAACTTTGTGCTCGACCATAATGTTCCCATGGCATGTTATTCTCTCTCTCTCTCTCTCTTTTTTTTTTTTAATCTCAAAATTTCAGGATTCATTCAGTGACAGAAGCACATTCTTTCAATCAATTTGGTGGTCTTTGTTGCTGCTGCAGCACCACTTAATGTTACACCATTTGCTCTGTTGCAATCTCCTCTCGCCACTGTCATCAGCATCTCCTTCGATACTTGCAGGTTGACCATGTTTATAACCTGACACACACAGCTCACCACTCACAGGAAGCCTCTCAAAACGGTGGGTTAGCTTTGCCGATCTTGCTCACCCTCATCCATCGCTATCATCAAATCTAATCAAATGGTGAGATTTTTTTATGATTTTCTTATATTATATATATATAAAGTTTAGTCAAATATAAATACTCATTTGAAATGAAAGATTTGAATTCACAAATCAATACTTATTTGAGATGAATCATTGAAATGGATCAACCTCTCAATTAAGATTTTAAGATATAATTTATAGACAACCAACAATATTTTTTTAAGAAAAATGACTGATACGATAGACAAAAATCACTTATTTGTTGGAAAATGAGCACTGATATCTTCGTATAAAAAACAAATGTGGTGAGCTACTTAGTGGGGAGTTGAGATGGATGGAAGTTGGAATAGATAGAGCATCTTAGTAGTGGGGGGTTGAATGAGCGGCTGTGGAGAGGCAGTGATCATTATTCTTATCACTAAGACAGATATGGCGATTGAAAGGAAGATAAACTTGAGATTGCGAGAGAGAAGGCCGCCGACATTACTGTCGAAGAAGAAAGGAAACTGTGTCTGATACCATATCCAAAAATAGTAGATATGTTTTCTGAAAGATCTGTCGGTAGATCTCTATATAAGCATGTGCAAAATTTCCATGTAAAGAAAATGTTTCAAGGAATCCCAATGATTGGGTATTTACAGTACATGATAAGTTACTATATATATATATATATATATATATATACAATAGATTGATTGAAATTTTATCAAAATTCCGTATTATAATCTCCGAGAATATACTAACCGATTATGAAATATTACCATTTGATTTGATTTGACACAATCGCCCCTGACTCAAGTGGAACATTCATGAATCTGGAGGATTGGTTTTGTGGTAGGGCATTGTGAAGGCCATGGATATGCTCCCTGTTGTTGGTATCAGATCGAATGAATCACATGCACATCCCCTCTGTCATGAAGAATTAGAAATGGCAATAGAAACTTGGAGGAATTCAACGACTGATTGCTGGTATGTTGTCTAGGAGAGGATTAAGAAAAAGAAGCTTTCTTTTTTATGCCATCCACTTCAGCAGAGGAGAAGCAGATTTCAGCAGCCAGCCATCGGGTTACGGAATGATGGATTAAAACCATGGGCGTTTCGCAAGCTGAGAGCCGCAGGCACATCCCCCTCCCCCCATGGACATCAGATCCTACTTGGTTGACAATTTGGCTACTCGTTTCTGTCATACACGGAAACCTTGCTTCAGTGATAGTAACCTAATGTTCGGATAATGCAAAACCAGTCTATCCTAACTGGTAACATCCACCATAAAGCTTAGTAGTATAAGATGAGGATGAATCTGTGAAATTACATGGGATCTAAGATCCTTGGCTTCATGGTTAGAACTTGTAGTTTCAGAGATACTTGGACAACAGAAACCAAAGGAGGAGAGAGTTGAGCATATGCTACCTGGAAAAAGCTGCAAATGTTCAAGAGTTGAGAACGTAAGTTGGGAGACTGGGCGGCATATTGCTATGTATGGCACTAAACACCAAGCTGAATCATTGACAAAAATACGTTTAATCTTTTTATTAATAAAACTGCATCAAATGAATGAAGATTAATGCACGTATTCTTTACTCTTATAAGGTAATAATAGGTCATTTTCATCATGAGATATTACTATTTACAATCCTCATTTTGCTATCTATATTTTTATTTTAATAATTTTTAATATATTTTAACTATCCCTTTATAAATATACCAAAATATCCTTCTCCTCTTCGTTTACTTTTCCTCTTTATGTTCCTCCTCCTCCTCTTCATTATTATCATCTTCTCCTCCTCATCTTACTCCTCTTCCGCTAATACCAAAATCGATGGTGATGATATCAACAAAAGATCGATGGCAAACGAGTAGGTTGAAACTAGCGATTGACGACAGTGACTTCCTCCTCTTCATAGCTAGTAGAGCTAACAATGACGACATCAACAAAAGATCAACAACAGACAGATTGATGATCGACGACAATGGCATCCTCCTCTTCTGCAACCAACAAAGCCGGCGACGATGTCAACAAAAGATTAGCTACAAGCAAGCAGGCTATGGTTAATGATCTATCACAGACTTTGTTGGAATTGCCTAAGTCATAAGGCACCCTTGCGTTATCCGTCTGCGAATGATAGACCTAGTTACAACCTCACTCAGATCTCAAAATACATGTAAAAGAACAAATTGATTAGTTCGAAAATAAGCGATGGATAAGTCCCGACGTTTTGCGAATATGATAGCTTTACAAACAATTCAGCAAACACAAGATGTGCAAGAGAGAAATGATAAAATAAGAATTTTAAGGCAAACAAGCAGTCATTAGTTTTCAAATCACTACTCATTGGGTGTCGAGTATATTGACAAGTTCCCATCGGCTTAAAATACAAACTTGTGAATCCAATCAATACCCAACACTAGCCCAAAACCTAATCCAACCCTATGCCACTCAGGTGGTTCTGGGGTGTTGAGATAGCTGACATTTTGCTCTGCCATTCAGATTTTATTCTATGCCTCTAGAATAAAATCTTCATCTAAGCAAAGTAGCACTCCTTGAGAACTAGTTATCTCCCTAAGAACCTTGAAAAATATTTGAAGGTGCTTGATATGCTCCTCAAGCATTTGGTTGTAAATGTTGATATCGTCCTAGTAGACAACCACATTGGTGACATTCCTTCGATGTAGTTCTTATTATGCTCACGACTACAGGTCATCGAGGAAATTGATTAGCTTGTTTGTCTCGCACATCTATTGTATGTTCAACATCAATGCTGAAAATTACTTTACGTAGCCCCAAATGTAAGTGTTTTGGTGGAGTTATCTCAACTTCGTTCTTACGACAAACTCCATGTTCTCGAGTAGAAACTGAGTTCTTAACTCCTGCTTCAAAATCTTCCCTTGTGTCCACTTGACACCAACCTTATTGGATCTCTTCCCAGTGTATTCACCACCAAAGTTTTACATCTCCATTCGGATACATAATTGTTATCAAAACTTTAATTTCTTTAGAATCAGGTCTCATAGCTTAGAAATATTATTCCATGTTAGAAAATTCTCGAGCTCCTTCATATCCCTAACGACCCCGTAAAAGTGTGACTCAGGCGCCCTCAAGTTTTATGGCAGAGCAACATGGGTGTTGCTCCCTCCTGTATTAAGAGCCCTTGTGAGCAATGTAACACTAGACGTGAGTTCCACCATGACTTTGTTGAATCCTAGATTTTGATGATGAAATCAATTGATATTGACTAATATACGTTTAAGAAAAGTGATGTAGGAAATACTTCGATAACGGAGACAAACCATCATAAGATAAATTATCAAAGTAGAAGAATCAGACGTTGGGTTGAAGAAGTATCATATCAAAGATTGGACATCGAGTTAGAGGATTGGTCGACATGCTGAAGGATGGACTTCGTGCCATGAGTTTGTACATTAGGTCGGAAGGATCGGGTATTACGCTAAAAGATCGGATGTTGTGGGGAGTTAATATACGATAGATCGGGCGATATGTTGAAGAAAATAACGATGTGTCGGAGGTTAAGACGAAGTGCCTGATGATCAAATGACATGTCAGAATGCTAGATAACGTGCTGATTGCTTCATGATTATGCTAGATATATGATTGATTGGTTAAATCTCGATCAAGGTTGTTTGGTGTCAAATTGAGATAGTATTAGGCCAAAACCATACCAACTCAAAGGAGTCCATTAGACCTGAACCAGGGTCAAATTAGGCTTACAAGAAGACCAATTTGGTGAGTTGAAACAGGCCTGAGCTGTGGTACCGCTAGGCCTAGGTGATTGTATCACCCAGACAGTCGAAAAGCACTATTTTGTGCTTTTTCGGGTCTTCTGGTGATAGTACCACTAGAACCGAGATTTCTGAGCTCTATTCGATAGTAGTATTACCCGGCGTCGACAGTGGTACCGCCAGTACCCAAAACTCGGTGATTTAAAATTTTGGCTTTAATTTTGAAGCATTTGGGGGTCTATAAATATCCCACTCATTCTTGCTTGATGAAGCATGAATAACTATAAAAAAAAGGTGAAAAGAGAAAGAATCCTTGAGGCTAAAGTGTTGTAAACTCTTGAAAGTGTTTGAGTCTCTTCCTCCTTGCTTTTAGCGGTTATCTTAAGGAGGTGTGAGGTCTTGTGTAAAAGCGTTTGTGTAAAGGTTCTCTCGTGAGTCTGGTAAAAGGAGAAGGGTTGTAACAAGGGTAGTTAATCTTCGTCCATTAGAAAGAAGATCAATAGTGATAGCCGGTGGCCTCGAGAGAAGAGAAATCGGGAGTGGACATAGGTCACGATGATTGAACCACTATAAATCGATTTGTAGTTCCTTTCTTAATTTGTCTTATTACTACTTATTGATTTACTTCACTCACTATCCTCAATTGCACTTTTGGTTAAACGCATTTCTGATTTATCTTTTTGTACAAACTTTTTCAAATCGAAATATTTATTGCAAAAGCACTAATTCCAAAACCATACCAACTCAAAGGAGACCATTAGGCCTGAACCAGGGTCAAACTAGGCTTACATAAAGGCCAATTTGTTGAGCTGAAACAGGCTTGAGCGGTGGTACTGCCAAGCCTTAGGTGGTGGTGCCACCGAGACAGTCGAAAAGCATTGTTTTGTGCTTTTTCGGGTCTTCTGGCAATAGTACCACCAGAGCCGAGATTTCTGAGCTCTGTTCGATAGTAGTATTGCCCGGCGTCGACGGTGGTACCACCAGTACCTTGAAAACTCAGGGATTTAAAATTTTGGCTCTAATTATGAAGCATTTGGGGGTCTATAAATATCCCACTCATTCTTGCTTGATGAAGCATGAATAACTGCAGAAAAAAAAGGTGAAAAGAGAAAGAATCCTTGAGGTTAAAGTGTTATAAACTCCTAAAAGTGTTTGAGTCTCTTCCTCCTTGCTTTTAGCGGTTATTCTAAAGAGGTGTGAGGTCTTGTGTGAAAGAGTTTGTGTAAAGGTTCTCTCCTAAGCTAGGTAAAAGGAGAAGGGTTGTTGATATTCGTCCATTGGAAAAAAGATTGATAGTAATAGCCGGTGGCTTTGAGAGTGGACGTAGGTGATGATAATCAAACCACTATAAATCAGTTTGTAGTTCCTTTCTTACTTTGTCTTATTACTGTTTATTGATTTACTTCACTCAATATCCTCACTTGCACTTTTGGTTAAACGTATTTTCGATTTATCTTTTTATACAAACTTTTTCAAATCAAAATCTTTATTGTGAAAGCACTAATTCTGCACCCAACCCTCCCCCTCCCCAAAATCACAACCCCGCCCCCTTCCTCTTAGTGCCAATATGATCATAATAGTTGGTATTAGAGCTATGTTCTCTTAGTTGGATTAACACCCAAGTGAGTTTTAATGACTTTTTCTGCCAAATATGAGTATCACTCTATCACTCGTCCTCCTATATTTAATGGGACAGACTATACTTATTAGAAAACACGAATGAGAATTTTCTTAATTTTTATAGAATTTAATTTATTAAATATCGTTGAATATAGTTTTTAAAAATTTTCTAATCCAATGAATGGATAGAATGATTTTGAAAAAAAATGTTTTCCTTAAACACTAAAGCTATGAACGCTTTACTTTATGCTCTAGAAAAAAATGAGTTTAATTATATTTTTTACTTGTGACACTTCACATGATATTTGACACACACTTGAAGTTACTCATGAAGTCACAAGTATAGTAAGAGAATATAAAATTAAGCTTTCGGTAGATAGTTATGAATTGTTTAAAATGAAGTCTAGCAAAACTATAGTTAATTACAGATGTTGTCAATGATTTAAAAGCTCTTGGAAGATGTTATACTAACCTTGAATTGATAAATAGAATTTTAAGATTTCGTCTAAAATGTTTGGATCCAAAATTAATGGCTATCCAAGAAGTAAAGGACTTGAACAAATTTTCTCTTGAAGAACTCATAGGATATTTAATAACCTATGAAATGACTTGTAAGTATATGAAGAACAAAAAAAAAATATTCTAAAGAATAGGAAGGATATTGCACTAAGAACAAAAAAAGACTACTTGAACGAAAGCTCAAGTGATGATAGTGATGATAACATAAAACTCCTTACAAGAAGGCTTCAAAAAGTTTATGAAAAGGAACAAAACCTATAAAAATAAAAGTGGACTTAAAACATATACTATAATATGTTATCAATGTAGTAAACATATGCACAAGAAGATTTGCCAACCTAAAAGAAGAAAGCATTCAAGGTAACATAGGATGAATTAAATGCATTTGAAAACGAAGAGCAAATCAATGAAGACGACATGACGAGCTATACATTGATGACCTGGTATATGACCCATCTCAAACATCTTTTTTCTTATGATGAATTACTTAATATATTTTATGATTTATTTGTTGAGCTTCAAAAAGTTAGTAAGAAATATAAATTGCTAAAAAAGGATCATGTATCTTTCTCTAATGAATTTGATAAATTAAAAAAGAAGCATGACAATTGTATGTTAATATTTTACACTAAATGTGAAGAGTTAGATTCACTTAAAAAAGAAAATATATTATTATAATAAACTTTAGAAAAACTTAAAATTAAAAATAAATCATTAAACATGATTCTTGCTAAATAAGATAGTGGATTTAGAAAGGAAGGTTTTGGATTCACATGTAATGGTACACATCCAAAGCCAACTAGATTTATAAAAGGATTCACACTATATATTCCCTTTTAAAGATAAATGTAATTTTTGTGGAAAATTTAGTTATTATGCTTATACATGCTCTTTTAAAAAATATAGCTCTCATAAATTAGTTTGGATTTTAAAAGAACCATAAATGTTTTGATGTCAAAAGTCAAAAAAGGAAGATCTAACCATGACCCAAAGTTAAATGGGTACCTAGAGCAAATTTATGAGGAAAAGCAACCAGTATAACAAGAACATTCACAAAAGTTTAGCCAAGTCACCTCCTACACCCATGGGAACAAAACAAACATTCCCTCATCCACATCCTCAATATTTCCATCCCAACTTCCACAACTAGCAAGGTGGCAACTTTAATAATCATTAGTCATGACGTCCTGCCCATGCTAACCAACAAAGAGTCATCTGTCAACTGTGCGATAAAGTTGGACACTCTACAAAGTCTGTCGATTTTGACCCAGACTAACTGCTCCATCAAATTGGCCTAAGGTGAATCTCATGACTACTCTATCTACTAGACAACATAATTGGATCGTGGACTCTAGCACCTCTCATCATATCACCTATGAGATCTAGAGCTTCTCCATCCATAACAACTATGGCAAAAATAAAGACATCATCATCGGTGACGACAAAGGAATCCTCATTACTCATACTGGTTCTGCTGGTTATAGGTGCTCTACAAGCTAATCACATGAGTAATGACATGTGTGACATGCTGCACAGTATTTTTACATTATTATTATAGATATATTCTCATAGTATGTTATATGTTGAATATATATATATATATATATATATATATATATATATATATATATATATATATTATGATGTCTTTAGTTCTGTACAATGGGAATCAGATCGTGATGAGATCACAATAATAAGATCGATTCACCTTTAAACATATATCCTAAAGAATCTTAGCATAGGTTACTCGAGATAATCAGACAGACTGGTATATTGTATACCTGTCTATATGATAAAGGCGACTGGTCTCATAGCCACTTGTGTGGAGACACTAAGAATATAGTACAAGTGCTCATTGGAGAATGAGCTCATTGATTGAATCTGCTTACAGAATATTGTATGGTTAATGATACCTAACGTCAGACAATGATTCTGTAGTCTCAGTTGTGTGTCTAGTCCTTAGACTTATGACACCAAGGATGTCTTGTTTAAGTACTCCTTTCTTTGACGTCAGACTTACAAGTTTGGAAAGTTTCAAATCTGATATAGCTGGTTATTGGGATTGATAGCCAACCTTACGAAGGCTATTGAGTGTCAATAAAAGATCATCCACTCTCGGTATCATGAGAGGAATATCATGTGTGCTATCGCTTAGTAAATCCCTAATCAAGTTGTTCAGATTGAGAGATAAGAAGTTCTCCGGGAAAATCTGATTAGAGCAAGACTTAGACGAATTCCATATGTGGCCTGACGGTACCATACCCAATATATGATCACTGAGATATTAGATGGATGAGGGACTATAGATACATGATAATTGAGGACAAATAGGTCTCATGGATAAGATCCCCTATACCGTTTGGGGACTATGGCATAATGACCTAGTACGTTCATAGTCAATGAGTCGAGTGGATTATTATGAGATAATAACTCACTAAGTCGGAAGGACTTACGGACAGCTCGGTGTTGGGCCTAAAGGATCGCACACATATGGTGAATGTTTAAGTGAGTAGAGGATTGGATATGAGTTATCGAATTAGCCCCTATTCTCATTGGATGAGACCCAACATAGATGGACTTCTTGAATGTGGCCCAATTAGAGGCCAGCTGAGATTATTGGATAGAGATCTAATAATCCAAAATTAGTGGGTAATTGGATGAAAAATATGAGGCAAGGGCAGCACAACAGTGATTGGCTGCACCTTTGGCCGCCCCCTTCTATTCTCCTCCCTCCCTCATATTTTTAGCAGACCAGCTCTTCTCTGCTGTGAGAGAGAAGTAAAGAAAATATGTAATCTTCTTCCATGAGTGTTGTGAGAAGGTATACAAGAGTTACAAGATTTTGACTGCGATTAGAGGAGCATCGCTACAACTATATATTGTATGGATATTGCTAGAGAGGAGAATGTTTGACTTTCTTCATCTTCTCCATCTAGATCTGAAATTTTAGGGATACACGATCTCCCTAGGTAATAAATCTCTCACGCATCATAATTTTTATTTTTATGATTTTTCGTGCACCAAATTTTGCATAACGACTTGATGCACGTGGAAAACCTATTTTGTTTTCTTTCTTCTGTTGTGTATGTAATGTTCCCATTGGGTTTCCTAACAATGGTATCAGAGCCAGGTTGCTCATGCAAAAGATTGGTTTTTAAACTACGTGTGATGAGATTAAAATGTGTAAACTGTTTTCTACGTATCATCTTGTGATTTGTCATAGTTTTTCAGATTTAGACAGTACATTTTTCACTATGAAGAGGTGTTGTAGAGAGGTATTTTTAAGGTCCTTTGATGTCAAAATTGTTGGCACAAAGAGGAGGGGAAAGGGCAGCAACTGTTGTTGCCTTGCGGCATGGCCGAAGGCTGCTTGCAGCCTTGGCCGAAAGCAAGGAAGTTGCTCTCGGCATGGGCAAAGGTAGCAAGGCCGAGATCAGCAAGCTCTTGGCCATGGCAGCAGCCTCCAATACAGCCGAGAGTCTTGGCTGCATGGTCAACCCTCGCAGCTAGGGTTTCTTGACCGCTAGAGGTAACCAATCCTTGACCGCAAGGGTTGCTTGGGTTTATTGGTCGACAATGGCAGATTGAAGCTACGGGGTTGGTTGTAAAGGAATTCCTTGGGGGCCATGGTTTTCTGGCCGCTCAAGGTTCCCCTGTAGCTAGGGACTCTTGACCGTAGGGGACTCCTTGCGGCTAAGGTCTCTAGCCGCACAAGGAACCATTTTCCTGCCATATTAAGAACCCTATGGCAGGGTATCCTAAAAATTCCAAACATAATTAATTAAATAATTTAATTAATTATTAAATATCTAATAATCCTACATGATGATGTGTATATGTAATGTATATTAAGGATGGATGATTATGAGCCATGTAATATGATGCATTTATGTGTGATTATTATTATTATTGGGCCTTATGAGTATTTGTTTTTCTCATTTATTGTCAAGCCTGTGTGTCTGTGATTATATTTTAATTCCTTAAAGAGGCTCGGTGAGAGTGTAGAGGTGAGAACGGGACCCATGATGCCATAGCAGACGATCGCGCTGAATGGTGATATGTTGAGGATCCGACAAAATCGATGATGACGAGATAGATGATAACAGGGCATAGAGATGTGTCGGTACACACATATCCTATTGTGAGTGATTGAGCCTACTGGCTCAAACCAAATCATATTAGGTGATGACTCATGATCATCCAGTGTGGTATACATATGTGATATGTGATTATATACCTAATATATATATATATATATATATATATATATATATATATATATATATATTTTACATGTAATGTAGATATATATTAAATATGTATGTATGTGACATGATATATTAGGAGATCGATATAAAATAAATAAAAAACTCTCTCCTATGATAATATTAAGTTGGTGAGCATGAGCTAATAAGATTGACCCACATGGCCTTCCATTATTATAGGAAGAAATTGAATCATAACATAGGTTGAGTTAGTCAAGTCCCTCGAGGTTCACCTATCTACGTAATCAAGATCTTGCCTATGACATAGAGATGTCATTAATGACCTGAGGATGTGGTATACTTGGTCGAATCCCTTAAGAGCATATCATCAAACCAGACTCATCTTGTAATAACGATGATGACTTAACTGAACATCATGATTGGTTGAGAAGTCGAGACCATAATGATTTGGAGACCGAACGTGACGAGAATCACAAGGAGTGGTGATTGGCAAGAGTTGCCTACCTTTTTGTGCTTAGTGTAATTGGTCGAGTACCTCGAGGTTGTACTAAGACGCCAATTGGATCCCGATCCCCGCTAGAAGTCTGCCGGAGACTTCTATTACGTGCCAAGGGTGTCATGTAATTCGTCAGAAAAATTAGTGGGATTAAATTAAGAAAAAAGTTTGTATCTTAATTAGTTTCACTATAAAATTTGTATGATATTCATTTATGCTATATCTTGTTTGTCAAAAATATGTCGTTCGCAAACCCCCTACATGGCATACTTGATGCTAACTGCCTCACTACTCCAAACTACATGTATTAGCTCAGTAATTTGATAATTGTTCTCACGGTGAAGAAAATCATGTATGTCCTTGATACGATTGTGCCCACACTAGAGGAATGGGTAAGCAAGGATGAGATCACTCGCTTTGAGAAGTATATAGACGATTCTACTTTGGTAAAATATTATATGTTGGCATCAATGACTCTCAAGTTATAGAGGCAACAAGATAGTATGGATGCCAATTTTCTTCTTAACCTTTGCTAGCTGTTTTAGGAACAGGGAAGAACTCAAAGATATAAGATATTCAAAAGTATCTTCCACGCTAGAATGACAGAAGTGGCATCGGTTCAGAACCATGGCCTGAAGATGATAGAGTTGATAAAAAAACTCACATTTCTAGGAATAGTTATAGAGGATAACCTATATGTTGATCTTATACTTCAGTTCCTATTAGATCCCTTTTCTCACTTCATCATGAATTTCAACATGAGCAAGTTTGAGGTAACCCTTCCTAAGCTCCTCAATATATTGAGGGAGGCTGGGGGTGCTATTAAGAAAGAGAAGTCAGTTCTATATATTGGTGAGACCAAGAAGAAAAGGAAGGCTAATAATACCCTTAATAAGGGCAAGGGCAAGGGCAAGGGCAAGGACAAAGATAGACTAAGTAAGGCAAATGTTGCCAAGAGAGACTCGGCAAAGAAAAAAGAATAATGCTTCCACTATGGCAAAGACGGGCACAAGAAAAGGAACTGTAAGAATTACCTTATGGAAAAGGCAAAATAGAAGCTTGGAGCAGCTTTAGGTACATTCATGATCAGTCTCTATTTGTCAGATTTTCATGATAACACATGTGTATTGGATACCAGGGATGTTTATCATATCTATAATTCATTACAGGCTCTAGCAGGGCCTAGAAGACTAATAAGAGCGAGATGGACCTCGAGATGGGCAATGGAGAAAGAGTTGCTATAGTTGTTATTAGCGAGGTCACCCTACATTTACTTGGTGGAGCTACCATTGCATTGGATGCATGCTATTATGTTCCCTCTATTATCAAAAATATTTTTTTTATTTCTTATTTAATAGTTAGTAGATATAAATTAGTTTTTTAAAATAATAGTTGTTCATTAATTTTGGATGATTAGATCATCACAAGAGGGACCTCGATTAATGGCTTATATGTGTTAAACACTTCTCCACATATCATGAATATAAATATATCCAACAGGAAACGAGATGAGGTGAACGAGGCATACCTGTGGCATTGTAGGCTAGGTCATATCCATGAGGGAAGGATTTAAAAGTTGTATAGATATTTAGATCTATTTGACTATGAGTCATATGAAACTTACGAACTATACCTTCATGGAAAGTTAACCAACTCTCTTTCAGTGGAATTGGAGAGAGAGCCACTGAGTTATTGGAACTCATACATGCTGGTTATAGGTGCCCTGCAAGTTCATTACATTCACTAATTATTTCTCTAAGTATGGACATGTGTACTTGATGAAGTATAAGTCTGAGCCTTTTGAGAAATTCAAGGAATATAAGAATGAAGTGGAGAAATAGATTGGAAAGAGTATTAAGACTCTTCGATCAGATCGAGGAGGAGAGTACTTGAGTATATAATTCACTCATTTCCTCAAAGACCTTAGGATTCTATCCCAATGGACACTTCCTTATACACCTCAACTCAATGGTGTATCAGAAAGGAGGAATTACACACTGTTAGACATTGGGAAGTCTATGATGAGTTTCGCTAACAAACCCATCCTATTCTGAAGATATGCCCTAGAGACTATATCTTACCTTTTGAACAGAGTTCCATCAAAGATGGTAGTGTCTACACCATATGAGATATGGAAAGTAAAGAAGCCTGATCTTAAGATGGTTAAGATTTGAGACTGCCCTACCCACGTTAGAAGACGCAACCTCAATAAATTAGAATCAAGGACAGAATGATGCAAATTCATGGGACTTAGGGGTATTATTTCTATCATCTTGAGGACCAGAAGATCTTTGTCGTCAATAGGGTTTTGTTCCTTGAGAAGAAATACCCTCTTAGTAGAAACAGTGAGAGTGTAATAGAGTTGAGCGAGATTGAAGAACCTAGCTCAAGCACAATTCTAGAGCCTGAGTCTGTTCAGGTACCTATCACACAAGTTCCAACTTTGCACAGGTCTAGCAAAGTACCTCACCCTCCTGAAAGATATGTGGGACATATCAGTGGAGATGACACTCCACATATTGATCCTTAGACCTACGAGGAGACTATTATGAGTATAGACTCCGGGAAGTGGCAAGAAGCATGAATTCTGAAATGGATTTCATGTACCCCAACAAGGTTTGGAACCTTGTGGATGCACATGAGGGTATCGTGCCCATCGACTGCAAATAGATCTTCAAGAAGAAGATCAGAATAGATGGAAAGGTAGAATCTATAAGGCGAGGCTGATGGCTAAAATATATCGTTAAAGGCAAGAAGTTGACTATAATGAAACCTTCTCACCTGTAATCATGCTAAAGTCCATCAGAATCCTTTTGGTTATTGCAACACACTATGATTATAAGATTTGGCAGATGGATGTGAAAACTACATTCTTGAATGGTAACCTCGAGAAGGAGGTGTATATGATACAGCTAGAGAGATTCGTATCCAAGGAGAGTCCAGATAAAATGTGCAGGTTGCTCATGTCCATCTATAAACTGAAGCAAACTTCCTAAAGTTGGAACATAAGATTTAATGAGACGATCATATCTTATGACTTTGTTAAGAACGAAGATGAGCCTTGTGTGTACATGAAGGTAAGTGGGAGCACTATCACCTTCTTGGTACTATATGTGGATGATATCTTAATCATTGAGAATGATGTATGAATGCTCTCCACAATAAAGGCTTGGCTATCTAGAAACTTCTCCATGAAGGACTTAGGGAAAGCATCCTATATTTTAGGGATTCAGATTTATAGAGATAGATCCAAGAGGATGTTTGGTTTGTCTCAATCTAAGTACATAAATTTCATTGTTAAAAGATTTGAAATGGAGAATTTCAAGAGATGTCTCATACCGATGAGGCATGGAATGCCACTTTTTAGGAGTATGTCCTCAAAAGACTCCTAATGAAAAGATAGACATGGATATGATGCCCTATTTCTCAGCGATAGGATCTATCATGTATGTTATGTTATGTACCAGGCCTAATATAATGTATGCTCTGAGTGTCACGAGCAAGTATTAGGCGGATCCAAGTTTGAAATACTGGAAGGCAGTAAAGTATATTCTTAAGTACTTAAGAAGGACTAAGGATCTTTTACTAGTACATGGAAGAGGTAGCTTCCAGGTTGAGGGCTACACAGACTTGAGTTTCTAGTCTGACATAGGTGATAGCAAGTCAAAGTCAGGGTATGTCTTCACCCTGAATGGAGGAGCAGTAAGTTGGAAGAGTTACAAGCAAGATACTACTACTGACTCGACCATAGAGGCATAATACATTGTTGCAGTAGAAGTAGCAAAAGAAGGGGTGTGGATGAAGAAGTTTATCATAGATTTAGGAGTTGTACTAATAGGACTCCAGCAGGGTTGAGTCCTAATCACCCTAGAAGTAATCAATAAGAACCCATCAAGATTGTAATAAAACATCACCTAGTCACTTCTATCTTATAAAGAAGTGTGGTTAGGATTTAATTTGGGGCCTTAGGGCTTCCTAGCCGTCACCTCCCTTATTGGATTGGTCGGCTAGGGGTTCTAACAGAGGGGCGTGGCTTGTGCAGCCACTCAGGCCGTCGCCCCCTTTATTTATGCTTAGTAGTTATAGGAGGGGCAAAAGGGTTTGAAGCCCTATATAAGCATGTAGCCTCTACCTCTTTTAAAAAAGTAAGATCAATTTGCAATTCATCCATATGGCTGACTACTATGAGGGAGAAACCCCTATAGCGTTCCAAGGGTTGATCCCCCTCAAAGATCAAAATCTATAGAGCTTCATCTGGGGTTCTATCATCTGATATCAGAGCCGTATTCCTGCTGCCTTATAGCCATCTCTACTGCCTCTATTTTCCAAGCAATTCCCACAATTGCTTTTGACATCGCCTTCATCCATTGTCGCTCACCAAGTCACAGATCCATCAATCTGCTACCATCCTCTGCGTCAATATCATAGATCTAGTAAAAACTCCAAAACTCACGCCTCTTGATACTGCTATTCCTTTATCTTATACATGGGAGAAATTTTTTCGAAGTTTCTTTGCTGCAAAATTCTACCACCGAAAACGTTATCATCGTTGCGAAGGGGAAACGCTACAGAAAAATTTCAACCGATTGTTGTTTCTTGAACCTGAACTTTTGATCATCTTTTTTGGCTGAACTTTTACACAAATTCCTATATCATCTTAGCTTTCATCTAAGATTGATCTCTAAAAAAAATTCCTTCTGGATCCGGACTTATAGTGATGCAATTCTTTGTCATGCAGTGCTAAAATTTTACGATGAAAAATCTGCCTTCCACCTGTTGGCCTCTTGAAACTGAACTTTTGTTTATCCTTTTTGACCAAAACTTTTACACAATTTCATAGATCATCTTACTTTTATCTAAGATTGATCTTTGAGAAAAATTCTTTCTGAGACTAGAATTATAGTGCTATAATTCTTCGTCACGCAGTGCTAAAATTTTATGACGAGAATTCTGTGATCTTGTTTGCAACAATTTTCCTACCGTTACACTGTCGAAAATTTCTTGTTCCAAATTACTATTACTACCACCATCTGAACTGAGATTTTGATAAGGAAATTCCCCATAAATTTCTTATATTTTTGCTGAAATTAATGTCGAGAAACTACTGCTTCTTCGATAAGAATTGTGTTCGGTAGTATAGCATATACCACAACGATCTTTTGTCGAAACTTTATCAGATTCACTGCCATCTTTTCCAGATTTGAAACTCTCTTTTCCGTATCTTCATCCCCTAACAACACAGCCCCAATGTTCATAATTTTTTGCTGGAATTTTCGTTGAGAAGCTGTTGTTTCTTTGACGATAATTCTGCTTCTGTAAGGCAGCATACGTTGCAGCGAACTTCGTCGAATTCTATCAAACCTTTGCTGCCATCTCTTCCAGATCTGAAACCATCTTTCCCTAACCTTCACCCTCTACCATCACAGCCCCAAAACCCTACCAAACCGCAGCCAAAACATACCCAAATTAGCCACAAAATAACCTAAAATCGTAACCTCTTATAACCAACACCTATTACAGCATACCCTTACCAATCCCTATCAAACTTTTGCTGCCATCTATCCCAGATCCAAAACCCTTTTTCCTAGCCTTTATCTACTATTATCACAGTCTTAAAACCATATCAATTCATAGCCAAAACTCCACAACACCATAGCCCCAAATCGCACTCAAAATAACCATAAATCACACCCAAAAATCGCAGCCTTCGGTCCACCAACCTTTCAGCCACCCAATCTCCCTTATCCATTCAACCGCAGCATGCATCTTTCACTGCACAATGCTGCTAATAGCGACCTCTCACTGCCATCCTCCTTGATCGTAGCTAGCAGTGATCCTTATGGCAAAAAAGCTACCAGTAGCGATCTTTCGCTGCAATCTATTTACATCGCAGCTCATAACAATCGTTCGCTGCCAACTATCTTAATCACGGCCAACAACAAATTGAATATGACAATATCCATCTCTCACTCTATACCGCTGTTGCCCTTCTCCGCAACAGCCGTGAACACCATTGCCCATCTTCCTCTTATTACAGTCGCACCATTGCTGCAGCCGACGCCACTTGCAGCCACGAGGTTACAGCACAGCCGCAGCCGACGTTGCTGCTGCCCTCTTTTTCCTTCATCGTCGCTACTACCTTCTGACTCAGATCTCTTGGCTATCATCTTCCAATAGATATCAGCCACCTAAAAAATCGCAACCTCGATGACATTGCAGCATCAACATTGCAGAATCACCGAAGGACCATAGCCGACATTGTTGTTGCCATCTTCTTCCTCCATCGTCACTGATACCCTTGGCTGTCATCCTCCACTTGGAGACTTCACCACCGCAGCCCCAACATTGTTGCCTTCAACCTGAAAATTACAGCTACACTCTTCAGTCGATTTATTTGACATGTTGGAGATCCTTACATCATGACATCGGTGGACTTATTCGAAGCCAAATTGGAGGCTTTCGAGACACATATGGATGCTAAATTATGAGCTTTTTTCGAGGAGTTTAGATTGGGCTGATCGTCGAGCCCAAGAAGATCATAACGTGATGCAAATTTAGATTACAAAAAGAACCCATCGGAGATAAGAAATAAAGTTAAGACACGGCAGCCCTACACCTCGACGACATCAATCTCCTTTGCACAACTTCAAGAAGGACACCTTAATCAAGATGCTCAGAGCATGAGAGTCACATCCCAACCAATAACATATAAACCTTCAGCACCAACTGATTGCAAGAACCATGATGAAGAACTAATGATGATCCATCAAACCTCTATCATCCAAGAATACCAAACTAGGTTTTAAAGGTTATCTAATCAAACTTATAATTAGTCTGAAAAGTAAATATTGAGGACTTTTATTGAGGGCTTGAAGCCGAAGATTTATGAAGAAGTTAAAGCGCGACAGTCATACACACTTAAGGCAGTCATCTCCTTCGTACAACATCAAGAGGAGCGATTAAACTATAAAGCCTGGAGGACTAGGGTCACTCCCCGACCAACGACACTAAAGCTTTCACCTCCCCCTACTATCAACTGATCCCCTCAGCCGAAGAAACTAATAAGAGAAGACTTTCATGATGGGTTGGCAAAGGAACTCAAACTTGAAGATACGATTCTCGAGCCCAAGGAGAAGGATACACCACAACCGGCCACCCGCATAGTCCCTACCTTAACCGGCTACACCAACCTGCAAAAATTAAAGATCGAAGGGTTTCTTGAGCAGCAATCTGTCATCGTCCTCGTCGACACTAGGAGCACACACAACTTCATGAGTAGTAAGGTTGCTGCCCACTTAATGCTCAAAAAAAGAGATTACAGCAGGTTTGAAGTCAAGGTAGCTAACAACCAAATTCTAAAGTGCAATTAGAAGTGCCCACGGGTAAAACTGATCCTACAGGAGCAAGACGTAGTTGTTGATTTTTTTCTCCTCCCTCACGATGATTTTAATATAGTGCTTGGCATTAATTGGTTGTCTATAATAGGAGACATTTTCTAGAATTTTTCAAAGCTAACCATGAATTTTTTCAATAAAGGAAAACAAGTGGTTCTACAAGGGAGCCAAGCGACTACGACCACAACGCAACACTTGGGAAAGGTTACCAAAAGAAGAATCCAATGGTTTCCCAATTTAAATTCAAGAGTTTCATGAGATTGAAGATAAGAACCCTCTCCCACATCTTGCTGAAATTTTGGTCGTCTCCACCAAACCGAGCCGACAACCTCCTTTGAAGCTGTTCGACCCCCTTTATGCTGAACCGGTCGAAACTTCTACCAACTATTGCTTGGCTAAATTGCTTCCTACATCCTCAGAAGGTTGAAGATAAAAGGATCACCCAAAAGATGACAGAGACATGGATTGTTCAGTCATGCTTATTTCTCGCTATGACACATCTCTATATCTTTTTTTCCAGATATAAACTACTTCTAAAGTGTTATATCCTACCGAACTCACCATGGTTGCTGATGCAACATTTCTAGATCTCAGGTGACTTCCACAACTTTCCCCAGGATCGGACCATGATGCTTAAAGACTTCCTTGATGATGACCTCCGATCTACGGCCCAAGATCGTGAGAAAATTAAGTCCCTCTAGTGGCGAAATCAGAAAAGGGGAATGATCATTCATAGGACTCAACGAAGCATGAACAACATCCCTCTCATTATAAAGAAAGATGCACCACCTTGGCCGAGTGGAACTATAGCCCTCACGACCACGATGTTATCCACACCAAATCGTGGCCAGATTTTTATTATTGGAGCAGACATATCCAGAGTGTGGGTCAGCACCATCCTCATGTAAGATAGTTAACAGCACGAAGAAGTAAAAATGGGCCCCGAAAAATCACCACTCCTACCCACCTCAAACTTAGATCAGGCTCACACCACTAGAGATTTTATCAAAGGACAACCCTCACTCCAAAAGAAGGCACGACAACTATTACAGAGCAACTACGTGGCAGCCCATGCAAAGAAGAAACTTCCCCTTGATAAACATCGGAGCAGAAGAAAGTTTCCTAAGAAAGATCAAGTCATCCTTCATCTCTAACTCCACCAGCACGAAATTCAAGCCTCAAGAAAGTGGTCTCCCTATTTCTTTAGGCCTTACAAAATTGGGGATCACATTAGGGCCATAATCTGGAGATCAGATCCATGCACCATATCAAGATTACAGTTGATCCTCCGAGTATACCACATCAAATGGATATTTAAACAAGACGACTCAGCCCAAATCCACCCAACTGACACCCAAGCTGATGAGGAGGCCAAAGTTCAATTAATGATCGCATGGGAGGAGCTGAAGAATCGGTTTCCAGAGTTATGGACCCTCAGCCTTGAGGACAAAGCTGATTCAAAGAGGGCAGGCTTGATAAGACTCCAGTAGGGTTGAGTCCTAATCACCATAGAAGTAATCAATAAGAACCCTGTGAGATTGTAATAAAACCTCACCTAGTCACTTATATCCTATAAAGAAGTATGGCTAGAGTTTAATTTAGGACTTTAGGGCTTCCTAGCCACTACCTTCCTTACTGGATTGGTCAGCTAGGGTTTCTAGCAGAGGGCATGGCTTATGCAGTCACTTAGGTCGCTGCCCCCTTTATTTATGTATGGTAGTTATAAGAGGGGCAAAAGAGAAAATTCACTTGAGAAGTTCCCCACTAGAGCTAGGGTTTGGATCCCTACATAAGCATGTAGCCTCCACCTCTTTTGAAAAAGTAAGATCAATCTATAATTCAGCCATATGACCAACTACTAGGAGGGAGGAACCCCTATAGCGTTCCAAGGGTTGATCCCCCTCAAATATCAAAATCTATAGAGCTTCATCTGGAGTTCTATCATATAACGAGCAGCATGAAGTTGATTCTCATATACTGTGATAACAACAGGATAATCACTCAAGCAAAGCAACCAAGGTCCCATCATAAGTCCAAGTACATTCTAAGAATGTTCCACCTGATTAGAGAGATTATAGCCCATAAAGATATAACAATAGAAGGAATTACATCCGAAGATAACATTGTAGATCCACTGAAAAAGCCACTGGCTCAAATTGTCTTTGAGCATCACAGGGGTCCGATGGGGATCAGACACATAGGTGATTGACTTTAGGTTAAGTGGGAGATTTTTTATTACAAGTGACCTGCAAGCCAATCACATGAGTGATGGCATGTATGACACGCTGCACAATCTTTTTACATTATTATTTATTAGTATATTCTCATAATATATTATATGTTGAATATATATATTGTGATATCCTTAGTTCTATGCAATGGGAATCAGATCATGATGAAATCACGATAATGAGACCAATTCGCCTTTAAACACATATCCTAAATAATCTCGATTATAGGTTACTCGAGAGGGACATTGAAATAACTGAGCATATCAATGTATTATATACCCGTCCATATGATGGAGGCAGCTGGTCTCATAGCCCCTTGTGTGGGGACACTAAGGGTATAGTACATGTGCTCATTGGAGAATGTTCACTTATTAATCCACTTACATAATGTTGTATGGTTTAATGATACCTAACATTAGACAGCTATTCCACAATCTCAGTTGTGTGTCTGGTCCTTAGACTTGAGACAGCAAGGATGTCTTGTTTGAGTATTTTTTTTGATACCAGACTTACAGGTTTGTAAAGTTTCAAATATGGCACAACCAATTATCGGGATTGGTGGCCAACCTTACAAAGGCTATTGAGTGTTAATAAAGGATCATCCACTCTTAGTATCAAGAGAGAAATATCTTGTGTGCTCTCGTTCAGGCAAATCTCTGATCAGGTTATTCAGATTGAAAGAGAATAAGTTCTCCGAGAGAATCCTATTAGAGCGAGACACGGATTCGGTATGTGGCCTGATAGTATCATGCATAATATGGTCTCTGGGATACTAGATGAATGCGGGACTATAGATACATAATAACTAAGGACAGACAGGTCTAATAGATAAGATCCCCTATACCATTTGGGCACTATGGTGCAGTGACCTGGTACGTCTATAATCGATAAGTCGAGTGAATTATTATGAGATAATAATTTAATAAGTCAGAAGGAGTTCTGATAGGGAGGACTCACGGTCAGCTCGGTGTTGGGCCTAGAGGGTCACACACATATGGTGGATGTTTTAACGGGTAGAGGATTGGATATGAGTTATCCAATTAGCCCATGTTCTTATTGGATAAGACCCAACATTGATAGGCTCCTTGTATGAGGCTTAGTTAGAAGCCAATTGAGATTCTTGGATAGAGATCTAATAATCCAATATTAGTGGATAATTGGATGGAGATCCAATAGCCACTAAAATAAGATCCATTAGGGTTTTGAGTAGCCCTATATAAATAGGAGGTAGCTGCACCTTTGGCTGCCCTCTCATATTATCCGCCCTCTCTTATCTTCTCGGTCGACCAGCCCTTCTCTGCTGCGAGAGGGTAGTGAATAAGATAGGTGATCTTCTTCCATAAGTGCTGCGAGAAGGTACGCAAGAGTTATAAGATTTTGGTTGCGATTGGAGAAGCATCGTTGCAACTATCCATCGTGTGGATATCGCTATAGAGGAGGACATTTGACCTTCTTCATCTTCTCCATATGGATTTGAAATTCAGGGATGTACGATTTTCCTAGGTAATCAATATCTCACGTATCGTAGTTTTTTATTTTTGTAATTTTTCGTGCACCAACATTTGCACGATAACTTGATGCACGTGGGAAAACTATTTTATTTTCTTTCTTTCGCTGCCCATGTGATATTCCCACTAGGTTTCCTAATATGTTCCATACGACTTAATTTACACACCACCACTTTTACACTCGATGATGTTATGTATGCACTACACATTAAAAGAAACCTCACTTATGTTTCTCAATTCTGTAAATAAAATAATACCTCCATTGAATTCTTTCCTGACTCTTTTCTTATCAAGGATGAGTACAAAGGCATCCTTGGTCTACGGCTAGAATAAAGACAATATTTACGAGTGGTCGTCAGCTCTACAAATAACCTAGCCCACTATTCACTCTTCAGTTGTAGCTTCAATTGACGTGTGACATTGTCGTCTTGGTCATCCCTCATTCTCTATCTAATAAAAATTATTTTCTTAATATTTTCTTCCTCTTTTTAATTCAAGTAACAACATAACTCACTGTGATGCTTAGCTTAACACTAAAAGTCATCGACTCCCCTTTGGAACATCCTCTGTCTCCTGCTCTCAACAATTTGAAATTATTTATATTGATGTTTTGGACCCTACTCCAACCATTTATTATGACAAATTTAAATTTTATATCATTTTCATAGACTATTTCACTAAGTACATGGTTATATCATCTCCATCATAAATCTAAAGTTCCAACAATCATTGCTAGATTTTGAAAGTTAGTTGATAACTTCTTTCAGTCTACAATTAAAACAGTTTACTCTAATGGTGGCGATGACTATCAAGCCCTCATATCATGTTTGTCGGCTTATGATATACAACACCTCAAGTCACCCCACATACTCTTCAACTAGTTAACTCTGCCAAACGTAAACATCGACATATAATTGAAACTGGTCCAATATTTCTACATCAAGCCTCCATGCCACCAATCTTTTAGGCAACATCCTTTTAAACTATAGTCTACCTTATTAATCGTATGCTCACTCTAGTCCTGCAATATTAGTCTCCATTTTAAAAATCATTTCACAAACTTTCAACTCTTTAGAAACTCAAAGTCTTTGGTTGTTTATGTTATCTATGACTACGTCTTTATGCCTCACATAAGATAACACAAAGATCTAAGCCTTGCATTTTCGTAGGATATTCTCTTGAACATAATGTCTTCCGATGCTATGACCCTCATAGCCAAAAAGTATTGATATCCCATCATGTTACTTTTGTGGAGTGTACCTTACCTTTTCAAAATAATGAGTCTCCTGTTGTGCGACTAACTCCAGCTAACATACATCACTGGAATGCACCTTTGATCCCACTAGTCGAGCCTTCCACAACATCATCTATTCCTTCCCCTCCAAATCCACACTCTATTGTTCCTCCAGTTCAACAGCTCCTCACTTCATCCACTACTTCTCTACAAGTTTCCCCTATTGCTAAAGCACTGCCCTTAGAGTCAAAACCACTATCTTTACCTTCTCCTAGATCTAGTGTCACTGACGTCCCTCAGCTTGGCCCGTAGTGTGATTGTGACTCTCCACCACCTATGCCTCTAATACAATCTACCAATCTCATCGCCCCTAGACATCCAATGAAAACATGTTCCAAAAGTGATATCTTTAAACAGTGTCAAGTCTTTGACTTATATACTAGCACAAAATCCTCACCTGAAGCCATCAAACTCATCTCAATTACTCAAGCCCAAAAATCTCCACACTAGTGTAAAGTCAGGTGCAAAGTATATAATGTTCTCCTCCATAACTTTACATGGATTCTTGTTCCCTTTTATCACAAACAAAATATTATCGGGTGTAAATTGGTCTTTTGAATTAAGTGGAACTTAGATGGATCAACTGTCAGATATAAACCATGTTTAATGGTCAAGGGTTTCATCAATGACCTAGTGTTAAATTTACAAAGATATTCAGTCTTATTGTTAAACCCATAACAATCTGACTTATCCTGAGTTTAGCTATAGCAAAAGACTGGCACTTTCAACAACTGAATGTTAACAATGCCCTTCTACAAAAGACTCTAAATGAAGACATCTTTATGCAACAACCTCCTGGCTTCATCCATCATTATCCAAGGCGTGTTTGTAAACTATAAAAAGCTATTTATGGACTTCGACAAGCTTCAAGAGCATGATATATTGAACTTGGATTATTTTTTAACTTAATTAGTTTCATCAACTCCAAGTCTGATACCTCATTATTTCTACGAAAATACAATAGAGGCATAATATATTTTTTGGTGTATGTGGATAGCATTATTGTCATAGGTAGTAATCTTATGGAGATCTAGACATTCCTCAAGCAATTAGCATATCGATTCTCCCTAAAAAATCTAGAGGTCTTAAGCTACTTTTTAGGAGTAGAAGCAATATATACATCTTTAGGACTCTTCCTCTTACAAAGAAAGTATATTCAAGATCTATAATAAAAAATAAATATGCAGGACGCGAATGAGGTTACAACTCCTTTCTTTACTAGTGAATCACTCCAATTATATGATGAAAGTCCTACTATAGACACCACTCAATATAGACAAGTAGTTGGCTCATTACATTACTTAGTGCTTACCCGTCTAGACATCTCATCTATAGTTAATAAATTATCGATTCATGCATCGATCATCTACTATGCATTAGTATGTAGTCAAACGAATCATGCGATATCTTAAAGGGACCCTCAATCATGACCCCTTTCTCCGTAAGCACTCCCCACTTAATCTTCATGTCTTTGTTGATGCTGATTGGGTAGGCAAGTTTAATAATAGAACATCTATGTCAGGGTATATCTTCCTTGGATCTAATCTAATCAGTTGGAGTTCTAAGTAGCAAAAGACACTTACACGGTCTATAACTGAAGTAAAATATCGTGACATCACCACCACTACTACAGAACTCAATTGGATCATGAATCTACTTAGGGAACTTAACATCAACTCTACTCTTACTCCTACAATATATTGTGATAATGACGGAGCCACCTACCTCTACGTCAATCCAGTATTTCACTCATGCATAAAACATATTGCCATCAACTTCCACTTTGTGCGAGATCAAGTTATCCGACTTCAACTCTATGTTTCTCACATACATACGACTGATAAACTAGTAGACTCACTCACGAAGTCTCTTGCTTGTAATTTTTTTTCACTACTTCGGTCCAAAATCAACATCCTTGACAGAAGCTCAATCTTGTAGGGACATGATAGCAGCTAAGATTTTTCCAACTGCACGAGGCAATCTCATGATCAGTTGAGGAAAATCCTCTCATCTACCATGTATAAATAGAGATTGTACCCATAAGCTTTCATCGGACTTTTGTTATCACACTCTATCTTAACAATAACCCACCTGCAATTGTTTAGGGTAATAGTTTCGCTTGCACCATCTTGCTCGATTCGCATTGGTGAGAGTTCAACTTCTATTGTTTACTTAAACTGCTTACCTGCTTTGATATTATAATGTCACAGACTTAGTTAAAATTGCTTAAGTCATAAGGCACCATTGTATTATCCATCCGTAAAGAGTCAGCCTAGTTGTAATGTCGCTTAGGTCCTGAAGGATCTATAAAAGAATAAATTGATTAGTTCAAAAATAAGCATGAGACAAGTCATAATGTCTCTCAAAGAGTGTAGCTCTATAAACAATTCAGTAAACATACAATGGGTAAAAAAGAAAAGAGAGGTAGGAGAAAATAAAAACTTTAGAAGGCAAACAAACAATCATAAGTCCGTAAATAACTGCTCACTAGGTGTCGGGTGTATTGATAAGTTTCCATAGGTTTATCGTATAAACTTGTGAATCTAATCAACAACCAACACTACCTCAAACCCTCCATCCAGCCTTATGCCACTCGAGTGATTCTGGGTGCTAAGACGGCTAATATTTTTTTTTATTTCGTAGCCTATAGAAAACAGATCATTGCACATGAAAATTATGTCATTTTGGGATAGTTTTATCCATTATAGTGAATGATCACTCTATAGCCTACGATCTATTTCTATTTATAAATTGTAAGTAAAAATATATAAAAATAAAATAAGATATGCTGTTAAACATATATATACAAGCAACTAAAAATGACTAATAATCCACAAAGGTATTGCAGACTCGTGAAGACCCAGCGACAGATCAGTGATAATGATTTCCTCCTCTTCTCAGCCAACAGGGTTGGTGACGACGACATCAAAAGAAGATTGGGATAGACTGAGGCCGATGATCACAACAGGTGGTGA
Source organism: Ensete ventricosum (assembly GCA_029747655.1). Taxonomy (NCBI): domain Eukaryota; kingdom Viridiplantae; phylum Streptophyta; class Magnoliopsida; order Zingiberales; family Musaceae; genus Ensete; species Ensete ventricosum. The sequence continues at coordinate 18,917,569 of JAQQAF010000003.1, read as the reverse complement.
GGACAAGGTCGTGGATGATGATCGGAAATGACCGGCGATGAGGAGAGTTAGCAGCAGCAACGATGGGGGAGCAGTAGCGTGGGCGGGAGGTGCAGAGAGTCTGCTGCAATATGGTGCGTAGAGAGGCATGGAGGTTAAAAAAAGAAAAAGGGTAAAAGTGAAATTAGAGAGGTTATAAATATTAAATTATTTTTTATTAAATTTTTAATGGATTGTGAGTAGTACGGGGAATGTGAATAGTAAAAAGGAGCTTTAAATAGTAAATCTTTTTTCATAATTCGAACCTCTATCATTTTATTAACAAAAAACTAATCATACTATAATGCCTAGGTTTGTCCCTCACAATGTATTGTAATATATCTTTTTAGGGGAATATTTTTTTTTATTAAGGTTGCTAGGATTTTTTAATTCCTGATAGAAACTAAATTGTTGGGTGAAATAGGTGATCCGAAGGATAGCAAATTCAAGTCTAGAAATAAACTCATGAAATTTAGGGTATCTTTAGGAATGTGTATTGATAACCCAATGCATATTTTAAATGTGATTTGATATTTGATAATTTTTTTCAAATTGTATTTGACTTGGAGGCTACATTGTAAATGCTCAATACTACCTTAGGAAAACATTAACATTTCAACATTTGCACAATGTTAATATCATTTTTAAAATTTTAAAATACCTTATGATATTATCAGAAATCATAAAGTTACCAACATGATTAAGTAAGAAGCTAACATTATTTATGTCTTCTATAATGTGAATTTTTATTTATTTATTTTTAAAATTATTTTATATTTATTTATATGATTATATTTATTTATTTATTATATATATAGGTCATATGAATTTTTTTGTAAGATATATACATTGATTTATTTATTTATTAATTTAAAATTAAAAATCTATGTTTGTTTTTGAACAAAATATTCAAAATATTAGAAGGATAAATTTGTCACATAATATTGAATGGACTTTTGAAATATAATTTTACCAAACAACACTCACGTCAATGCATATTTAAAATATAATATTATTATTTACCAAACACTCAAAGCATTTCATAAGTACATATTCACTCAAACCCCCTTCTCCAAATATATATTAAAAATATAAATTATATTTTGAAACACAAACCTTGGAGTCTTATTGTTCTATAAATAATTTATCTATCTCGCCTTGGCAAGAGAGAGAGATATATAGTAAAAAAAACCTGTATCCTCTTAAGGTTTCGTAGAAATATTCTTTGAAAATTTATATAAGAGGATGTACAAAAAGTTTAAAGTTTTATTTTATATCTATTATTATTATTATTATTATTCTATATTAAAGAATCTATGTTTTTCTCCACGTATAATTTTCTGAGTTTTTTTTTTTTGGTAAACTGAAGAAAAAGTTTACTGTAGTAGAGAATTAACATATACATACGCTATATAACAGCCATAGTCGTACTCTTCCTTTTCTTTTGTCTTCCTCGTGAATATTGCAGCAAGTGCTTTTTGCCAACAGATTTGTTTGGAGAGAAACCAATTAGGATTTCCATTTTCTACTACCAACACCTGAAATTTGTCATAAAGAATTATAGATTTGGATATCATCCATATTATTCTTATCTGCATGCATGTAGTAAAAGACGCATGGCATTCGTGGATATTAATTCTGATCGACCTGCAATTACAGACACCAAATGTTTGAATCCCGTCCGAATTAGATTCAGAGTTTCTGCACTTTAGAAGATGCAAGTATGGAGTTAATGATGACGCAAATAGTCTTTCTCCTTAATCAAATTAAGGATATGCTCTTTAGACCTGCGATCGATAACTGAGAGTTGACCTCCACGAACAAGCTAGCATCCTGACGAGACGAGAAAATGGAAACAATGGAAGCTGATCTCTGCAACATAAGATTTCAAACAGGACAGGGGAGGAGGAAGCTGCGGAGCGAGGGTTCGAGGTACTCGAAGGCTGCAGCCCATCCGGCCTGAGTCGGGTGTGCTGAGTCCCAGTAGAAGTGTTCCTCCGGGTGGCGACACACCCTATACAAATTGTTCCCCTGGTCATCTACCTGACTGCAGGCAGCTGTGCCGGAGCTACTCTCGCAACATGGCACCAACAAGTACTTGATCTTATCTGCTCCATTCACTGGAGAAGAAAAGAACTACTACTGATTCATGCAATAGATAGCGCACTTTATGATATCAGGAGAAGATAGCGTAGCTGATTACCTTGACGGAGTACGTTTGAGAAGGCTGTGTTCACGTCAAGAGACAGGAAGGTTGTTGTAATACTACCTCCATCTAATTCCTCCACCAGTCGATCAACCCTGCGGTTGTGGTCTGCCACTGCCGCCGATATGTTCGCGGGGCAAATCGTGTAGTTCGTCGGCCGGGTGTAATACGGGATGCATTGGATCGGGTGCAGGTTGGTGACGACCACTTTCGGAACCCCGATGCGATCAAAGCGCTTCAGGTCTGCCTTCAGCTGCGGGAACAGACGATCCATGAACCGATGAAGATGCTGCAAAAGCACGGGAAGAACGTCGTCATGGTTGTCGTTCTTTCTTTCGTATTGGAAACGTCGTCATGTTTCCTTCTCGGATTCTCACCAGCAAATAGTTCGGATCGAGTTGAGAGAAGTGCAAGTAGTCATTCCCGGACGAAGCGATCAACGCAACAGAAAACTTAATGTCATGTTCCGAGAAGACGCCAGCGTCGATCTGAGACTGGAACTCATCGATCTGAGCGGATAGGTTTCTCTGGAAGTTCCCCGTGTCGAAGATGCCAGAGCCGGAGACGGCAAAGTTCATGCCATTTTGTAGCAGCATCAGCTTGTCACCGACTCTTCTGATCTTATAGGGGATGGGAGAACTGATTCTGATAAGAGAAGCTGCCACACCATGTGGAAACAACTACATATTACTCCAGTTCTTTTGCCAGAAACGAGCTCAGATACATATGCTTGCAATCTAGCAAAGCTATGGAATCGGATGCGTACTTTTATATTCAATGGACACACTGAGGTGGTGGTCTCATGATATGTAAACCAAAAGAAACAATATATTACAAGGTGTTGAAGGGAAGTAATAATGCATGCAGGCATATCAACTGCAACCACTGAATGAGAGGAGAATAATATCGAGTCATGAGACAGTGAGTTGGTAAAAAGATCGCCAAACCGAGAGTTCCTTTTGTAAAGATGCAGTCTACTTTAGACTACGCTGAAGAGAAGAATCACATGGACGGATGTAAACGTTTGGTATTAGAAACAGAGAAAGAGAGTTACATGTGGCGTGGATAGATGAAAAGCAAAGCAGATCTTTGTAGAAAGAGACAGCTAATCTATAAGACAAAAGCTTAGTATTAAAAGGAAAGTACAGACTGACCAACGTAGTCGGTGAGGACCTTCCCGTCGGAGAACCGGCCGGTGGGCTTCTTGGGAAAGGTCATGCCGTAAGGCTCAAACCAGGAACGCGCGATGTTCCTCCCCAGCTTCTTCCCCAGGTTTCCTGTGTCGGCGTATGAGTCGCCGAAGACGAACAGCTTACGAGCTCGGTATTCCTCCTCCTGCTTGCCAGTATCACTACCAGTAATCGTAGTGCCTGCAACATGAGGAGTCTCGTAGAACTGAACACCGATGAGCATGAGAAGCAAACCAAACTGAGGTGAGGCGAAGGCAGACTTACCCATCATGAGGAAGAACAGTGAGAAGGCACAAAGGATGACCCTCTCCATGGAAGAAGATGCTGAGATCAGATGCAGAGGGAAGGGAGAGGTAGTATGCCGTGATAGGAGTATTTATAGGGACTGGTCTAGCTTTTGTCCTTCAGTAATGTGGGAGCCGCCTGAATGTTAAATTCGCCGGTACGTTTCCTCTCTCTCTCTCTCTCTCTCTATATATATATAACTTCAAATTACAGGTTGGAAATTGTACCCTTTGAAAGCACATATCGAATCGCATTACAAAGGTCGTGTCTCGTCACGAATAATGGACGTGTCGTTCTTACCGGTCATATATGTGTATATATACAACGTACGTGGTGACGATTCTTGTTACCTTTCTCACGTATGTAACGAGTTGAGCCACTTGAGTCACGACTTACGACCCAATTACGTGGTGAAGAGGGGCAGGAGAGTGCCACGCCACATCATTCTGTCGTATCCTTATCGGTATATGTTTCCTACCGTCTCTTGCATACTGAGTCCACCCCTGGAAAACACAGGGGTGTCGTGTCATCTGAAAACTGGGTCCCACAGGAAATCTTGAGTGGCCCCGAACCCTGGATAATTCCGCGGCTGATTCAGTCTTTTGGATAGACTTCTCGGGCGTGGAAAAAGAGTCCCCTGCTCTGCGCCCCTAAGAGCTTAGAGGAAACCCAAACCGCTCGAGTCCGGTTTTGATGTGAGACGGCGGCGAAGACGGGAAGAGGCTTGTATTGTAGAATACGAGGTCCGACAGCTGAAGCCCTACAGTGAGAAGGAAAACCCGAGGAATGGGAAAGCGCGGGAAGAAGCACCGGGAGCCGCAAGGACGTCGGGGTGGCGACGCTAGTGACGACGACGACATCTTGCCCTCCTCAGCTTACGACGTCCCGCCGCCGACCAACGATCGAGAACACCAACAGAGCGAATCGGGAGAAGAAGAAGATGAGGGTAATGATGATGGAGGAAGAGCGTGGGCGGCGGCTGCTCCGTCCAAATTCCATCTCTATCAGCTGTCGGTCCAGGTGAAATCAAACCTCTATTATCCGGGAAAGATTTCTGGTTAGGGTTTCTGGGTTCTATTAAAGTTGGATTTCTTTTATCTTTGATGATGATGTGTTGGGGAGCAGTCGCCCAAGGGAGATATCAGCTACATGCAAAAGTTCTTCTTGATGTACGTCGGTGGGCGGTCTCCGCTCCATTTGCAAGAAGATTTCTGCGGCACTGCCCTTCTGAGGTATAGATGCAAATATTTGTGTTCCAAACTTGTTGTCTTTTTTCCTCTTTTTGGTTCTTCAGTGCAATTGAAATTTGGTTAGGTTCAAAGGTGTATAGTTGCTCTTGTAGCAATCTTCTTTGGCGACAACATTTAATTTTGGGAAGCAAACAAGTGAAAATTTTCTATCAGAATCTTGAATCTATGTGAATAATGTACAGTTAAGTTAGAACATGATGAAGAAAGCCACCTTTCATTAGTTAATTCGGTGGCCCATCTGTCAGAGAAAGTCTGCATTTTTAGAGGAGGTTTAGTGAATCCAAGTGTAGTAGTTTCAGTAGGAGCCCGGCTATAACTAAGAGAAGTAATCTGTAGCTGGAAATTAATTTATGTTTCTAATAATTCCAATGAAAAATAAGGTAAAAAATTATTTGTCTTGTTTTTCTACATCATCGTTTGGCTACTAAAGAGACAATAGGCATGAACAATTACAAGAGGTGATGAGAATTCTTCATCTTGATATATTCTAATCCACTGGATATCACTGAGATTGTTGGGGGTTTTACTCAGACAAATATCCTACTCATGTTGCTTGCTCAAACTTTGATATCTATATTTCTGGAGTAGTACGTATAAGAAGTAGGTGGCCCATTTTTGCTACCACTTGGCAATTGTTCTTGAATAAAGTTTTGTTTCCTTGTTTGATGCTCCTAATTTTCAGTCATTCCATTTGTTTTGGAAGTTTCGGAGGACAAGCTTTATGCCATTGTTCTTTTGATGTGATTAACTTAGAACCATCAAGTAAGAGTAGATTAATGAAGTTTAAATTAATGATCATTGTAGAAATAGCTGAGGAAGGCAACATCAATTATTAAATTCATTAGAATAATGATTTACAAAATATAACAATAAAGATAGTTGTATAACAAATACAACAAGTGCCGTTGAGATCACTGTACATGTTTAGTATATTTCTTTACTTCCTTTCACCTTTTCTTGTATATTTTTGAATCATTAAAAAATTTGGCATCTTAATTTGTTGGTGCTACAAAATAGTATGAAATTGTTCAGCTGTTAGATTTTTTTATTTTTTAATCTGTTAGATTCTTATCTGCTAACTTTGATGACAAAATTTTGCCTTTCCTTCCTGTATCTGGCAGTTGTGAGTGGCTTCGCAGTGACCCAAGACGAACTGCAATTGGTGTTGATTTGGACCTTGAAGCACTTAACTGGTGCTTGGAGAACAATCTAAATAAAGTTGGAGGTGATGGGTGTTCTAGGTTCTCGCTTCTCCACGGTAATGTGTTGCGCCCTCAGGAAGCTTGCCTTGTGAAACACCAAGTTGAAGATCTTGTGAAAGACGTAGCTTTATGTGACAAAAATGGTGCTTCAGAAGCTGTCACAACAAATGAGAGAGATGATTCTGAAGTTCAAGGATGCTTCACCTATGCATCCATGAAATTTGATGCACTGCCAAATAGAGATATTGTCTGTGCATTCAATTACAGCTGTTGTTGCCTCCAAAAGCGCAAAGACTTAGTTTTGTATTTCAAGCATGCTTTTAATGCACTATCGAAGAAGGGTGGCATTTTTGTCATGGATCTATATGGAGGTGTGTCATCAGAGTGCAAGTTGCGTCTTCGTAGAAGGTTCTCTAACTTTACAGTAAGTCCTGTTCTTGATGTCATCAGAAGCATTTTCTTTTTCTTGTGGGTGTACCTGTGTCATGAGCATTACTTTATGCATGACCAAACTATGCTCTACTAAAGGAGGTGTGGCTAGTAAGTAAGCAGTATTTTGCAGATATCTGAATCTCCTATTTGGGACACCTAATAACAACAAGCTGATCGTGACTTTATGTTGCTGTTCCTTCATGCAATAGAAATTGATGAGACCTTAAACGATCTTGCCTTTAAAATGATTGGATGAGAATGTATGTGACATGGAAGTTGTTTGGAACAAAATGCAGTTTAACGTTGTCTCAGTGATTGTCTTGACTTGCATTGAAGTATTAAAGGAACTAAAGTTTTGCACTTCTATATCAAAATTTTGGCTTATAGTCACTATAAATTTGTTGATGACACTCAAAAGTATGGGCTTATCTCATTTCTATGTGGCTTACCTATTTTGTTGTGATTGCAGTATGTATGGGAGCAAGCAGAATTTGATATCATAAACCGCAGGACAAAAATTAGCCTCCACTTTCATCTTGGAAAGCGACGGATAATACGGCATGCATTTTCATATGATTGGCGCTTGTAAGTTTCATCTTTGATATCCAACCAATAAATCATGATGTTTTCTATGCATCTATGCTGCTATTTGTTATTCTTGGTCCTTTTTTTAGCAGCATTATTGGTTGGATAATATTTCTTTTGCAAGTTCCCATCTGCTGCTACAAAAATGTTGTCACAAAAACATCTCATCCTTGGTCTTCATCTGTCTTCATGCCCTTTCTCTTTTTTTCTTCTTTTTGTAAGAAAACAAAAGTAGCATAACTTAATCAAACCAAGGGTTGGAACACCATTCACATCACTTCATGCCCAAATTTATGCAATTAACTTCTCCACAGTTCATGTGGACATGTACATACCATAGATGCATGAGAAAACTACAGGCAAGCACAGTTTGATAACATGTTAATGCTCCAACTTGAACTAAATGCAAGGCCTCAAGCACTTGCACACAAGATATATCTGAAGCTTCAGCCATGACTCGTCGTCAAATTTGCTTTCACGACTCGTCAAATTTGCTTTCACGAAGTACCTCATTCCAACTTGCAAGCTGTATTTGATAATTTTATTTTAAACATTATGGTTAAAATCTGTTAAAATCAGATACGAGAGTTGAAGTGGTCAATTTTTTCTCTGTCTTTACAGGTGGTCACTACCAGAAATCAAGGATTGCTTGGAGGAGGCTGGATTCGGATCCATACATGTTTGGATCCGAAAAATGCCAGACACCACGGACAACCAGAACTCAGAGGAATTTACCGTCAGCCGAGATGTCAAGTACGAAAAGGTGGCATCCTTCCAGCAACAAGATGCATGGAATGCATATATTGTTAGTGTAGCAAACGTTTAAATGATGTTTCACTATGCTTCATGTTTCATCCGGACAAGGTCCTATGCATGATAGGTTCTACGTATAACTGCATTAACTCTGATGGTTTCGTTTTGTTCGTGAGTGATCAATTAAATACACCAGAAGGTTTCCTATTACTTCCCATAGACACGATCAAATAGTTTAGGGAGGTATTAGACAAACTTCCAGTACTCGGTCAAGCCTAGGAATCCTAAAACCAGTTTAGAATGTGAGAATGAGTCATCTGGTTTCACTTGGGTTGGGATTATAAGCTTCCTCATCAAAACTCTCCTGAAAATGAGCACCTAGAGATGTGATCAAGATTTCCGATGACATTTAATATTGATTTCTTTTTAGACAATAATCAGAATCTAGCTGGTATTTTAAGACCACCTTTGGCTACTTGAAGCTTTATGTTGCTAGATGCACCATGATCAAGTTAGAAGGGGTATGTTTGAGCTTTTCTTCGGCAATGTTTGCGTCATATTTGTGTAGTTGTGGCATATTTCTGATGACGTGTTTGTTAATGTTTGCGTCATATTTGTGTAGTTGTGGCATATTTCTGATGACGTGTTTGTTAATGTTTGCGTCATATTTGTGTAGTTGTGGCATATTTCTGATGACGTGTTTGTTAATGTTTGTGTCATATTTGTGTAGTTGTGGCATATTTCTGATGACGTGTTTGTTAATGTTTGCGTCATATTTGTGTAGTTGTGGCATATTTCTGATGACGTGTTTGTTAGACTTGATGCTCCTACTCTTGGCTTTCTTGGCTTAAGTGTCAAAAGAGTCAAATTTCCGTGGGTTTCTTCTTGGCTTAGTGGCAAAAAGAGTCAAATTTTCGTGGTTTGAACAAATCCAAGTAGCAGCAGGTGCTATAATAGCTTGCCCTCATTTATCGCGTGAATTTTGTAGATGGTGTTGTTTTGCCGAAAAAGTTCTTTTTATGTTTCTAAATCTTTTAGCTGTTGACATGAAATGATTTGTGGATTTATGCCTCAACTTAAAATTACATACATATATTTTAAAATGGTTATTCATTCAGGTCAGTCAATATAGCTAGGTCGTCCAACAACGTGAAACACGCAAAGCCGAGGAAGGGGAGAGTTGTTTATTCCATGTCTTAAAACACTAATGGCGATAAAAGGGTGGTAAGAATCAATATACTGCACCATTTACACCGGTGTGATGGACTACCGAAGTCGATTTTGCCAGTGTTATGCCACTAAGCATTAGGATTGCCAGTGAACTTTTGTGACGAGATAGATTTCAGCAATGTGCACCACGCGTTAAAATTGTAAATGGCCACATCATCCAAGAAGAGTAAACAAGCATGAAAGATTAAAACGAGAGTTAATTACAAATTACCTTAATATTTTTAATCTTTATATTTCAAAAATTATATTAAAATCCTTATATTTATCCAAATCAATTATTTCATCTTGTTCTTCAAACAAAATTGATTTTTTTTATTTTTATCTCTATAAAATTATCTTTTTAATCCTATATAAAGATCTCGATATTTTAAATCTCAATATAATTTTTAAAAAATATAAAAATCAAAATATTAAATGAGATCAATTATAAAAAATAATCTGTACTTAGCCCACTGATGCCCATATTAATATGCATAGTAAACAAGCCGACCAACATTAAATCACTCGTCTGCTTGCATCCACCATCATATATAACTAAAAATGCAAAAAGGAGTTTTATTTACCGACCCACCCACGAGCAATAAGCCAACTGAAATATGCAAAGTTCGTTTCTTTCTTTTCTTCAGTAGCACTGTTTTTTTCTCTTGTATTCGCCACAGTCAACAAAGAAATGTCATCTAAATATATCCATAAATAATTCTCAAGTCAAAACATAAGCACGGGATCATAGATGACTGAACAAACTTTTCTTCGAAAGAACAAAAGAAGGAATACATTCCTTTGATTTATTTTCCTTTTGGTTTATACTTTGATTAGTTACAGGAGAAAAGGATTCATCCAAGCCAACAACTGCTGTACTCATTCCGATACAAATCCAAATTTTACTCAGCTCGGACACCTCAGCAGGTGACCAAGAAGATTAGATAATTACGCTACTTCAGTAACACTTCATTCCATTTGACTGCTCAATGGAGCATCCTCAACCATATCCAGCTCCTGTTCAACCCCTTTGACCTGCAGTTAACATTTTAACACAAGAACAGGGTTTATTTTAGCAAATATTTGTTATTCGAGATATGGCAAAGTCGAACTCAAAGACTAAAGCATATGTTTCAGTTCTATTCTAAGCAACTGGACGAATAGTACATATGTTGCCTACCTGATCTCAGATGCAGACATGTCCTGTGCAACTATTTCCATATGCCCACACAACAAAACCAGGTACTTATAGTATATTACGGAAGACATTATAAGCCAGTTTATTTAGAGATTACCAAGCACCATAAATTGATATCTTTGAAACAAAATTTAACAACAAAAGAAACTGATAGCAGCATCCAATAGATCTATGGCGTTTCTGAACAACCAATATGCACTGTTATGTACCAGTGTCTGATTCAATAAAGCTAGCTCATTCTTGAAACTTCTTCAAGATTGCCTCCAACTATCTCAAATTCGAAAAGAAATTTTTTCTGCCTCATCCTAGAATATAAAATAAACAACCATACATCTTAATATTACCTCTGGCACATAATGCATGAGCATGTTCTCAATTCCTGACTTCAAAGTCACAGATGAGCTTGGGCAGCCGCTGCAGGCACCTTGCATTCTTAGCTTGACTGTCCCAGTTTCACTGAAAAGTAAACATCAAGTAATATTAGGCCACTGCTGAGTTAACAGGATGTGAAACTCTAGTTTATATCTTATGAGAATGAACAGGGAAGAAGACACGTACGGATCAAATCCACGGTATTCGATATCCCCACCATCATCTTGCACTGCAGGTCGAATTCGTGTCTCTAACAATTCTTTGATCATCGCAACAATCTCTGAATCGTCCTACAAAATATTATCTGGTTTCAGAAGGCCACAAAGCTCAGCAAACTGATAATATAATTAGTTCCAAGATGCAAACATTCAAATTATACTAACAATATCGAAGTTCACTATAATCCCAATACTGAACTCTACTTCCAGGCTAGAGACCTAATATGTACTGAGCTGATCTTCTTTTTTCTCCTCATGGAGAAAAGCTACTGGAAGCCAGCAGGTGCTGAAACCTTTCTAAATCTATGAACCTCTATTGATATTACACCATGAACTTCTCAATTCATTTACTTGTCCAGGATATTTGTTTTTCAAGTTACAACCAATACTAAGACTAGTTCAACTAGATTCTTTTAGTCCAAAAAGAACCAAAATGAAATTTGCATGAAAATTCTGGTCATCGCATACAATCAAGTTTCTATAACTGTAATGATGAAAAAAAAATCTGTAACTAGAGAGTATAAACCTCGTGAATTGCTGTGTCCATAGAAGCTGCAACATTTGAGTCGAGGAAAAGTGATTTCCCAGATGAATAGAAGTCCATTATTGCAGCAAAAATTTCAGGTTTCAGAAAATCCCATGAAGCATCCTCTGACTTTGTTACTGTGACAAAGTCTGATCCAAAGAATACCCTTGTGACTCCTGGGTTACCCATAGTTCCGTAAAATTCAGCATGTCCAATTGTAACACACACAATATTTAGTACCAAGTGTAATGCACTCAGTATTTTGTAAGAGAAATGGAACAGTACTAGTAAGCATATAGATTAAAAAGCCAGCAAGATACGGACGTGTGGATCCAATATTGAAGGAACTTAAGCATTATAAAACCCTTTTTTTTTCATGACTCCTTCCGAATCTTAATAGAAGATGATTCTTAGTGTCATAATAAGGTTGCTCCTTTGTGTTCTATATAACCAGAGTTCTAACAATGGAAACAACCTTTCTACTTGAAAGGGTAAGATTGGGCACGTTGTTTTTCTCAGATCTCATATTGGCAAGAGCCTTGTGAGTTGGCAAACCTTATAAAAACTTAATGAAGCAAAACTTCTGTTCTTCCTAGAATGAAATCTTCCTGCTGGTACTATAGTGCACATAGCTTTACAAGGTTTGCAATACCGTATCATACCGTTCGGTATGCTTGGTACATACCGGTCCGATAGAGGACCGGTACGCTCGGTATAGCTCGGTACCTTGATGTAACATGTGTTGGTATGCTCGGTACAGCTCGGTATGTACCATACCTACAGCTGATCAATACGCCAATATGGTACGAATTTATGAACCTTGCTTTAAATTGCATCAACATAAAGGTATACTTAAATCACTGAAATGTCCTAATGTGATAAGATTATCTACTCAAGGAATCAAGGTTCTAAAATTGAGGATTCTTGAGAATGAAAAAATGGTAAATAGTCTTCCAAATAAAGGAGCAAGAGCTTTGCAGTCCCTCACAGGAGACATGGATGGTACAGCTTAGAGAATGACTCATACAAATTATTAGAATCAACTTGGCCATTTACAGAAAAATTCTTGTTTTGGCTTTTCTCAATTTCATGTAAAGAATACTAATATATTTTGCAATAAACTTTATTCCTTTTTCTAATTTCAATAACCTTTAATTCCCAAATTTTTGGCATAGGGTATACATATCCATGCCCACCAATTAATTTGACTACAAAATTTTACTAAAAAAGCATTATTACAAATTTCAGTTGTCAACTTATATTGTCTTACACTAACTTGCAATCATGACTAGAGGTGTAGGTGGACTACTTATCTCCAAACCACCAAGACCCGATAGAACTTTTTGTAAAACCAGAACCTACCTGTAAACCCATAGACCCAAATCAGGATCCAGAATCACCTCATTAGTCAATATCAAGCAACATCCGAAAAGCTCTAACTCCATCCATGAATGTAAAACTCACTGATTAGGTCTCAGCCTAGATGAGTGTCCAGTTTCAGTCCAATGATATTCATGCATGAAAATTTAAACTTAACTTGATAGTCATGCGTTAAAATTTGTGTCTACCCATTGAAGCAATAGACGCCACACAGAAATTTTAATAGGACAAACCTTTTGTAGTTACTGAAGGAATAAATGGCATATGGGTACTTTGATAGTGGAAGCCTTGTAAACTGTTCATGCATCAACTAAGGTATGATAATTGTTACATGCACCCACAAATGCATAAGAGTTGCATCTGATAACAGATTATTCTTCCATTATCTAAGTGTCACACATTGCAAACCTCCAAGGGGCCACTAGGTCATAATGTTTACTCACGAATCATCTCCAGTCTGAATTTTGTGCTACTTTTTTCTGTAGTGATGACAGAAGTATTCTTTAATCATAGCTCTTAATATTTTCTGGTTTCAAGATAAAAAAAGAAAAAAGTCCATGACCTTCTATGGCTGTACCACAGAAGATATTATGAATAGTTAATACCAACAAAGCTTTACAAAAGAAAAGGATGGAATCTTGACAGTGAAAAGGTAATACAAGCCATTGCCAAGGATTTTGGACACATTTAGCAGACTGCACTACAGATATGTACCAGACAGATATGTAAATTTAATTGTTCCATATTGTATGAAAACACAAAGACATCTACAGACCAATAATCAGGGGGCCTCACCCTTCTGTCAGGGATGAGAAAGTTGTACCACATTGGATGGCCAGTCACCTATAAAGCATGGACAAGGAAACTGGACAAGGACAATATGATATGGATAAGACATCACCTAAATCTCATAAAAGATAATGCATGGTCACAGCAACTGCTACATGCACATTTCATATGCTGTTGTAATTGTATGCCTTATATATAATAGATAAACTATGTTTCTGAAGCATAACAACAATTATATAAGCAACTACTTCACAAATACTTCAACAAAAAAAATTTAAAAGTTAATTATGTACAACAAAAATCCTCGATAAATTAAAAATCCTAAACATATATAAATAAGTGTTATTTTAAGCTACCCAACATGTGGCACGAAGTGTCCAATCGTCAACGGCTGACAAAAGCACCAAAAGCATTCCAAAGTGTCCAACATTCTGTCAATGGCTCATGCTTACCTTGTAAAGAACATATTGAAGTCAAAACAAAACACTTGATTGTCTGAGAATATTTTCCTAACCATAACCTAAATCGCAATAATTGATATTTTCCTAGCAATTAGTGATGGAAGTCAGTTTTCAGCATTCATAGAACCACATAAGTTAAGAAAAGTAGCATGTATATATTAACAAAATACATATAAGCATAAGACATTAACAGTGGCAAAAGACCATACATGATATTTATTGAGCATAGAGGACATATATTGACATCAAGAGATAAGTTATCGATACAAGAGAGTGGTAAGTTAAGTCAGCAACCATCAGAAACATTTCTAGAAACTTGACGTAAAGCAACTGTCAGCAGGGAGTTGCAATACGAGAACAAACACATTGACATTTTGTTCGTTTTAAGTCTAAGAAAAAACAAGATCTCAATGGCAAAAAAACTATACCATCAATGCCAAATAAAGATTTAGCCAGTGGTGAAGTCATGGCTGTACGAGCATTGGGAAAATCAGCGCTTCCAACTTCCATTACTGATTTTCCTGGGTAAAACATGAGAGACAGTGGATTGGGTGTCGACTGTGTTTGAATAAACATGCTCCTCCTCTGTCCTGTGCAAAAAAGGTCAGAAAATTAAGTCTCCCACAATACTTTGTGGAAGACACCAATCACCTGGACTTACGAGATCCAGTGACCTCACCATCATTTGCAACACAATCATATAGTGACATCAGCATTACATCAAGCCCATTATACACAGGCATTAATGAACTTAAACATTACAGAACAAGATTATTTATGCATTGGGAACTAAAGCAGTAATATAATCAAACATGGATTACACATGACCACATGATTATAAATTTTTTATTAGGCACAATCCTGAACTTTGTTGAATCCATCAAAGCCACTTTGTTGTAATTAGCTTTATGCAAGACAACCGCAGAAGTTCCTGACTCTACAAACCAAATCAGTTGCAAGCCATTTAAATTAAAATGCATTTTGTTGACATTGCAAGTATTACACTCACAGCCCGCCATTAACAGAAAATTCTGTGTGCCTGAAAGACCAGTTAGACCCAGGGGATGACATCTTTAATTGTTGAAGATGCTGTTGAATTCAACAAGGCATACAAGTGTCATTGAATCTGATAGGAGAATAATGAAATATAATAAGACACCAAAGAAAGTGTGATCACACATTATCTTTTCTTACAAGCTAGAAGACTGGCCTGCCAAATTTTGAGATATTTAAAAAGTTCAAACCCCTCAAACTATTTCCCCTAGCTGACCCAGTCAGGAGATCTTGATGATCAATAACATGGTCATGTTACCAATGTTGTCACAGTGACTGCTTGTAGGTGCTATGTTACCATGTTACCTTGATTTCAACAAGGCAGACAAGTGTCATTGAATCTGATAGGAGAATAATGAAATATAATAAGACACTAAAGAAGGTGTGTTCACACATTATCTCTTCTTACAAGCTAGAAGACTGGCCTGCCAAATTTTGAGATATTTAAAAAGTTCAAACCCCTCAAACTATTTCCCCTAGGTGACCCAGTCAGGAGATCTTGATGATCAATAACATGGTCATGTTACCAATGTTGTAGCAGAAAATGAAACTTGTAGCAGAAAATGTGCAGGATGCTTTGCACTGGAACAACAAAAAGATTATGATATCCTTATCACAGACATATGTCCGATATCATAGCCATCTAACCGAAAATAGAATATTCTCAGAACTCAATCTGACCATTTCCATATAAATTTTCACCATTTCAAAGGGTGTCAACATAGAAATGTGTTAACTTAGCAGCCTAAACCAAGAAGAAAAAACATAATGACTTCAGTATTGCAACTAAAGGAACAGTCATCACAGCTCAACTTCGTAAACAGCAAGCTGTTTCTTTAAAATGGTAACATTCTAATTTTACAAACTAGATTTAGGCAATTCGCAAAAATTTATCATTATCATGCATGAGTGAGAAAAAAATAATTCTAAAATGTAGGTAATTTATATATCTTCAAGTAGTTTAGCCAGGTGTCCAGCTGAACCTTTGATTTTTTTTTTATTTCGATAATAATAGAGGTCCGAGTTCTTTTATTTTGTTCAAAGCAAACTTAGAAAGTTGTCTAGACATTTTGTGTACTTGCTTTGTTCAGTTTTAAGTTCAACTACGTTTGATGTTAATTTCAATTCCTTATGACTTCATAGCCATAACTCACGTGAAATAAGGGGTGAAAAGTAGATGAAAGCAATCAAGTTCTTGTATCAGCAGAAACTTTGTGGACGAATGAGCGCACAACACATCATAAGAAAACCTCACCTCCAAGCCCGATCCACGGAGCCGAGACACATGACTCCGATGGATTTCGAACAAAGGGCCACTGGTTCCGAAGAGAAACAGAAATAGATGAAGAAGAGATTGTACGACGAGAAGAATGGAGAGAGCATCCGCTAATCCCTCTGAACAAGCTTGGATTAAGCTTTGGAGTCCCACCCGAAAAATAGTTTCTTGCTACCAGCCTTGCAAATCCCTTCATCCCTTTCATTTTATCGCTTCACCAACAAATCTTCACGAATTCGAATCAAGAAAATATTGAACGAAATATCCAGCTAATTTGATGTGAAGACGGGCGAGATTATGATACCTTTCGATGCGAGCTTCCTAAAGAGCAGCGAGAGCCACCGAGGGGGAAAAGATCGTTGTAGGCCCAGGGAGATGCAGTCGGCGCCCTTGAGGTGGCGGAGAGGACCGTGCGGGAGACGGGCGACGGTGCAACGAAATGGGATGGGGCAAAATGGTTCGTCAGACGCGATTAGGGCTCGACGGAAACAAGCCTCACCTTTTATGGGCGGTCAATACCTTTGATGCCTCGACGCGTGTCGTCACTTGCGCTTATAACATATTAGAACATGTGACATGTTGGATTAAGTTCCGAATGCAAGTGTTTAGTTGGATAATTAGGTCTCAATCCGATGCAAGTTCACAAATAATGATCATTAATCGAGGATTTATTGACTTATCCAACTCACTTTAAATTAGTTTAAATTATTTATTGATTAAATTTCGATAGGTTTATGTATAAAATTTGGTAACAAGTCATATTGATATAATATAGATTAAATTCAACAATTAGATACTTAACTACAATAATAATGACAAATTAGAATCATTAACACTTTGTCGACATAAGAAGTGGTTATTCTTTATAGAAGGTGAAAGGAAACTTTTATCTTCATCACCACCAAATATTCTTCTGTATCGAGAAAAAATTGATGTCCACCGAGGTCTCTTTTGTGCTTCGGCATGGATTATAACAATAAGAGACTGGCTGCTACAATAATAAAATCTGATTTTTTTTTTTTGGGAAAAAAAAAGATTGATATAGATAAGTAGAAATGTTATCTATGAGAGTCTAAGTTCTTCCATTTTTCCCAAAGACAATGCCTAAAAATAGAAATAGTAACCCATATATCGTGCAACCTTCTCCTTGACCAACAATAAGTTGACAATAGGAACAAATTTTTTTCGGTTTTTGGCCACCATAGGTGCGAAAAAAAAAAAGATTAACCAGTCAACCATCTTTCCATCTCCATCACGCGACTTGTGACCGTTCTTTTTTTTTTTTTTTTTCCCAAAGCTGTCCTTGTTCTATCTACCTAATGCAATTCGAAGAAAATATCTTTTTACCTAATTAAAAATTTACCCTCAAAACTCACCTGTCTTCTCGTTGGAGAATTCTACTGATGTGGAGACTGGTCAAATAACGGTCCCACTTTGCTTCCAATCAGAAGAAAGGTGCAGCCGAAGGTAACGTAATACTCTGGTTAAGTGTAACTCCAGCCAATCCTTTGGGCAGCCTTATACAGTTGAATAGACCCACCCCATCTAGCAATCCCAACCTCTCCCGTGTCGTTTGGAGCTCGAAGATGCGGAAATCCCCCATCCATGGCGATCCAGAACCCTCACTCGTAGCTCGCCTCGCGAGGTCTCTCCCGTCTCCGCCCCAAAGTTGGCTTCTTTTGCTGCCCCAATTGGACGAAATGCTCATCCAGATGTAAAGATGCGTTCTTGGCCGCGAATGCCGAGCTCTACTTAGATCCGCCGATTTAGTGGCGAGGATGAAGGGAACCCTGCGTGTGCTGTTCAGTTTCTTGATCCTGATCGGGGTGTTTTCAGTCCTTGGCTTCCGGGCCGTGCTCCAGGACGGCAGGCGCCGCGAGCGGCAGCCTCCGGAGGCCCCACCGGTCAACGCGACGCTCCTCAGGCTGGCTGCCGTGGAGCAACGGGAGGCGGAGCTGCAGAAGGACGTCGACGACCTCCTTGACGGGACCTTCATATTCGGTGGCGGCGGTGCCGGGGGGCGGCCCCGGACCAATTCGGACTGGCGGCGGGAGAACCACCTCGATGTGCTGCGGCGGCACGATATGAGGTTTTCCCACCGGCTCCGCGCCCCCAAGGACTACAGGGCCTTGCCCGACTTCCGCCGCCCCCTTCGTGACTGGTTCCGGCGCCGCCGATTCCATCCCGGGATCATGTCGGAGCTAGTCGAGCACATCAAGCGCCCCATCGATCGCCACCACGGTCGCCTCGACACCGAGGCAGAGCGTTACGGCTCCTGCGCGGTGGTTGGCAACAGCGGGATCCTTCTGAACAACGACCACGGCGAGCTGATCGACGGCCACGAGCTTGTGATCCGTCTCAACAACGCCCGCATCAATGGCTACGGCCACAAGGTGGGCTCAAAGACCAGCCTTTCCTTCGTCAACAGCAACATACTCCACCTGTGCGCTCGACGGCAGGACTGTTTCTGCCATCCATACGACGAGAACGTCGCCATGGTCATGTACATTTGCCAAGCCGCCCATTTCCTCGACTACGCCGTCTGCAACTCCTCCCACAAGGCGCCGCTCCTCATCACGGACGCGCGGTTCGATATGCTCTGCGCCCGCATCGTCAAGTATTACTCCCTGAAGAGATTCGTGGAGACGACCGGGAAGGCGCCGGAGGAGTGGGCGACGGCCCACGACGCGAGGATGTTCCATTACTCGTCGGGGATGCAGGCGGTGATGCTGGCGGTGGGAATCTGCGACAGAGTTAGCGTCTTCGGATTCGGGAAGTCGCCGGAGGCGAAGCACCATTACCACACCAACCAGAAGGCGGAGCTGGACTTGCATGATTACGAGGCGGAGTATGACTTGTACCGCGACCTGGTTGAGCAGCCGCAGGTAATACCGTTTCTTCAAGACTCCGGCATTAAGTTTCCCCCGATAGTATTCTACCACTGAGATTATTGTTTCAATGTGACGATAGAAATTGCAAACATATATATATATATATATATATAGTCCGAGAGTGTTCTCATTTTACATATGACAAAAGTGCTGCTCAAATCACGTTTTATCAATTTCCTTCCTTTCCTCCCTTTTCAAACATACTCAATTAAACCAATTCATTCAATTTGAACCGGTTCAAGATAGATTCAAATCTTGATTCCGTCCAAGATGAAAAAATATAATTCAATATTATTAATATATATTAGTTTATATTAATAAAAATATTAAAATTAATATTGAATTTATAAATATAAATATTATAAAAAATAAAGTATGACAAAAAAGGAAAACAAAATTCACATTATTGATTATAAAGTATAATATAATATAATAATATTATTTGATTATCTTAAGTAAATAATATTAAAATATTTAAAAATAAATAAACAATAAATATTAATTGGACCTAATGTCAAAATAATGACACATCAAAAAATAAAATATTTTTTTATAACTAATATTTTTAAATAAATAATAAAAAAATAATCATTATTTATAAATATCTTATGTAGTTTTTTTATATTAGAATACCTATTAATTCCATACTCAAACCTTATTTTGATGATCTTGACATAATTATAATTAAAATACTTATTTTAAAGACTCGAAAATAAAAAAATGATCATTTAGTTTGAAGTGATTTTCAACGTTTTTGATAAATTTAGAAATTTTTGAAAAACATTAAAATATGAGTTACACTATTTTTGCATGTATAGTCTTATTAAAAAATAGCATATCTCAGGTCTCCAAAAGATTTTTTTTTCTTCTCAAAGCTTTAAATGAATATTTATGATAATATTTAAGTGATTTTTGACATAAAATAATTATAAATTCATCTAAAATTGTAATAAGTATTTTTCAGATTAGAATATCTATTAATTCCATACTGAAACACACATTTTTATCTTCTTGATATAATTTTAATTGAAATAAGTAAAAAACAATGTTACATATTTTAAAAGATTAAAATAGGAAAAAAAATGATCATCTACGTAAATCATTTCCAAAATCTCGGAAAATATAATATTTTTAAAAAACTGAAACTTGATTCTCGAATTGGGTTACACTAATTTGGAATAAAATACCAAAATGGTATAACCAATGTCTCTACAATAACATCTTTCTTGTAACTTCAAAATTTCTTCTTTTCTTCTTTGACATGGTTCTTGATCCAAAGTGATTATTAAGTCAGTTTTTAAATACTAAAATAGTGAAAGCACCTATTTTAAGGACTTAAAAAATACATAAAATGATCATTTGAATTCATCTTAAATTGATCAAAATTAGAAAAAACAATACAAATTCAACATTTTAAGGGTTGAAAACAGTAAAAAAAAATCTATTTCGAGACTTAAAAATGGAGAAGTGTTCATTTAGATCTTTATAATTTATTTTAAGGTTTTCTAGAAAATTTTATTTTTTAAAAAATGAAGCCTGAATTATACTTTTTTTCAAGAGCTTCCGAGCTCCCACCAGGCTTCTGAATTATAGTTTTGGCCAAGTTTTCACGAGCTCCCACTAGGCTTTTAGTCCCGCAACAGAACCAAAGGGCTTTCGGTCATGAAACAAATTCAAATGGCTCTTAGTCCCGACCAAGTTTTCAAGAGCTTTTGAGCTCTCACAGGGCTTTCAGTCCCGAAACAAACCCAAAGGGCTTTCAATCATGAAATATAGGGTTCTCAATCCTGAACAAATTTTCAAGAGCTTCCGAGCTCTAAGGCTCTAAGTCCCGAACATATTTTCAAGGACTTTCGAGCTCTCAAAGAGCTTTCAGTCTCGAACATAGGGCTCTCACGTCCAAGATTACATTGCTCATAAGAGTTCTTAATGTGTGAGAGGGCAACACTCGTCTTGCTCTGCCATAAAACTTTAGGGTGCTTGAGCTATATTGCTCAGGAGTGTTAGGGATGCGAAAGAGCTCGAGAATTTTTTTGTTCAAAAAGGAATAATAATTTTGAGCTACGAAGCCTGAAGAAATTAAAATTTTGATAATAACCATATATCTGAATAAGGATGTAAAACTTTGAAGGTGAACACATTTAAAAGAGATCCAACAAGATTGGTGGACACATGAGAGGACCTAAAATATGATTTAAAAACTCAGTTTATACCTAAAAATGTTTAGTTCATCTTAAAAAGAAAAATAAGACAACTGTATCAAATTATTTTTTAATTGAGACTACTAAAGTAATTTTTAGCAATGATATTGGATGTATAAGATATGATCTTGGATATATAAGATATGTTCTGTAATGATAAGTTATATATTTGTGGAATGAAATAAAAAAGATATTTTTAATTATTTATTTATTTTTTCTATTTTCAAATTAGGAAGGGACAGCAGCTATACTATTTTCAAACATCGAAAATATAGATACAT
This sequence comes from Ensete ventricosum, assembly GCA_029747655.1. NCBI lineage: Eukaryota > Viridiplantae > Streptophyta > Magnoliopsida > Zingiberales > Musaceae > Ensete > Ensete ventricosum. The sequence goes on along the minus strand of JAQQAF010000003.1, from coordinate 18,895,793 downwards.
AAAACCCCCTTATTATATTATTGAAAATACCGCACAAAGTACAAGCGAAACACCGTAAGTAGCGCACACGGATAAGATGGGGGACACATGATCGGAGTTTCGACAACACCGATCATCTACACCATTCAGGTTTACTTGGAAGACTTCACCGGCATAGATAAGATGTTGGAGAACCGACGAGGTGGACACACGTGGGACTTGACTTGAGAACTGTAGCCGGAGAGTCTGTCGTGGTATCTATTCCACAACATGATTCCTGCGAACTTGTCGGAATCCTTTAGGATCGGAAGGACTTGAGATATGAGATCTTCGGGTGGAATGTAGCCACCACTCGGAGCAGCCTCGGGAGCAGCAGGAAGCCCAAGGAACAGCTTTTGCGCAGGAATGGACACGACCCACTTGTTGAACGCATTTGCAAGATTGATAGCGTTCTGGGAGAAATGGCAAGAAGGGTTGTTGAAGAACTGCACCCACACGTAGTCGAAGAGATCTGTCCTAAGTGCGTTGGCAAGCCAGTAATCCGGGAAAGGACACTGTGGAGCTGCACTCAGGTGAACTTTCTTCGTTCCGGCCTCCTGCTCGTTGTAGGCCTTGAGGAAAGCGGCAAGTTCATCATAGTGTTCTGTGCTCCCTCCGGCGATGTTGAAGTCTATGCCATCCAGAACCGCATCCCCGAGGGGTCGAGAATAGCGAGCAGCAGAACCACCCAAGAAACTGTGCCAGAGGTATGACGCCACTTCCTTGGCGTCTTCGGTGGAACGCAGGCCATAAGACCCGCCACCTCCGATGGAGAGCATCACCTTGACGCCACGCTCCTGGCAGTACTCGATTTCGCTGCTCAAGCGGGCGCAGCCGTTGTTCCGAGGGTCACAGTGGCCGGCGAGGTTGATCTCTGGAGTTTGGCCCATGCCAAACTTGAAAAGGGTGGCGATGTTCACGAAATCGTAGTTGCCTGTGGCACAAGCAGCTGCTAAGCTTCCCTCGTCGGTGTTTTGTCCCCAGTAGACTCCAATGCATGAGCTGCGCCGGGCCTGCAGTCTTCCTGTGAGCGCAAGCATCAGAAACGCAAATAACAGCAGCGAAGCTAGCGATCGGATCGCCATAGTGAATGAGGAGGCTATCGTTCTCTCACTCTTACGCACAACCAAAGGCAAGCTTGTGGTGGCCGGTCATCAACGAGGCCATGCGACATGCTTATATAGGAAAAAGTGGGTGATGAAGCTCACGCACGTACGTGCATGCACGAATTAGTGCTTTCGCGTGTTATTTTGTATCTGTTTTGATTTAAATTCATCCAAAAATAATATTAAAAAAAAAAAGAGAGACGGATATGGTAGATGAGTTGAGAAGAGTGGAGGGTTTGGATAAGGGATACGTGTTCGGTCATTCAGTATGTGACATGGCCTTGGATCATGACTCATTTCACGTACCGATCACAATAGCTTGCCCTAAATACAGATTTAACCCACGAGTCCATCGTTTCAGTAAAAAAACATACTAATTTGCGTAGCACTCACAAAGAAACCGAAACGACTGAAACGTGACGTTCCAAATGGACGGCCACGAAATTTGCAATGCCTTATTAAGACATTAACCTTCGTTCGAATGATGATAATTTACACATCAGTCACAAAAAGAAGACGCACGCGACGCTCCAAATGGACGGCCGTGAAATCGGATGCACAATTTTGGACACAGCTCACAGGTGCTTTATCCACCAAAAAATCCAAACGATGTGGCAGCAACATTTGAAGTGCTCGTTAAGACTCGACGGGGTTTCTCCGACCGCGATCGATGGGTCATTTGTCCAGCAATGACGTGTTCGACTCTCCGCATAAAATCTTCAAAAAAAAAGAAGAGAGAGAGAGACAAAAAATGATAAGTACGTGAAACAAATGCTGAGTTACTTTCTACTTTGTTCCCACCTTCTTCCTACGAGTTCATCGATAGCGTATCAAAATTATCCCTAAATCGGCTCAGTTATATTATTTGTATATTATATTATAATAGTTTCAGTAATACTAAAACAAATACTATAATGTAATATTTTTTACTGCACTACGGTTTTTTATTTTTAGTAACACTAGAAATATACTATATCGGTTTATAAGAAAAAAGAGAAAAAAAAGGGTAGGTGGCTGAGGATATCACGAGTATCTGGTTTAAAAAAAAAAAGACTTTGTCAAGTAATTCTAAAAATGAGAAATATTTTTTTAAGAAAAATCTGAAAAAGATGTTTTTCTCATAATTCACCCTTTTATAACAGTCATTATGCCATAGAAATAGAAATTGCAGCATGTTTTAGTTTGAGTTAGATAACTATATGATGAATACAAAGCTAGATTGTTATTAAGATTATATTTATTATTTTTTAACATTTTCTTGATTTTTGAAGTTCTATAATCTTCATGTTATTCAATTATCTTTCTTAGTTGTTAAATAATATAATATTTTATTCATTTATTATATCATATTTATCCATGTTACATAGGTCCTATTTTTTTTCCCACCCCCTTATTTTATCAACTAGAATCCTAACTATCCCGACACCACTCGATGCCACTTCGTCATCTAACATCGTGGCTACTTCGTCATCTAAATCTGTTATCCACCTAACGTAGATGGATAACAATGTAGTCCGACGATACTATTATTGGAAAACCTTAAGGAGCATTACATGTGTAGCGAAAAATAAAAAATAAAATATATTTTAAAAAATGATATAGGATCGTCATGCGATGATTAGAAGCGAGAAACTCATGAAATCGAAAAACTACATAGATTCGTGAGGTGTTCTTACCTAAGGAAGATCATATATCCTTGAAATTACATATCTAAGTCTGTTGATGAAAAAGATTATGTGTCTTCCTCTCTAGCGGTGATCCATACGATGAGGCGGTGACGCACTTCCCTTCGCAATGTAAATCCTCACAGCTTTTGCACACCACATCGTAGTAGCAAACAAAGAAGAGGGCTGACAGTTGAGAAGGAGAGGGGGGAGGAGAAAAGGAGTTCGCGATCAAGTTAGGTCTAACCTATGACCCTTTAGTCTCTCTCCTATTTATAAAGACCCATATTAACTTAACTGTAATAGATCATATCATAATGGGTACTAAATCTCTATCCAATTACCTTAAACCTCTTGGATTATTAGATTTCTATCCAATAATCACTATTTGCTCTTATTTGTCTCATCCAAATGATACAATAAAATATAAACTTATTGGATATCCAATAAAACAAGAGCTTATCAGATATCTCATATCTAATCCTCTATTCATCATATTATCCACCATATATGTGTGGCCCTCTAGGCCCAATACCGAGTTGACCATGGTTATACCTATTAGAACTCAATCTGACTCAGCGAATTATTATCCCATAAGAATTCACTCAACTCATCAACTATGAATGTACTAAGCTACTATATCATTGTCCTTAGACGACATAGGGAGATATAATCTATTGAACATGTCCGCCCTCAGTTGTCGTATATATATAGTCTCTCAATAATATAATATTTCAGTGATTGTATATTGGATATAGTACTGTCAGACTCATACGAAATCTATCTCAGTCTTACTCTAATTAGATTCTCCCAAAGAACTTTTCTCTCAATCCAAATAACAATAGCCAGAGATTTGCCTGAGTAAGAATATATGAGATATTTCTTTCATGATACCGAGAGTGGATGGTCCTTTATTAATACTCAATTGATTTTGTAAGGTTAGCTACTATTCCTAATAACTAATTATACTAGATCTGAAACTTTTTAACCCATAAGTTCAGTATTAAAAAATAAATTACTCAAACAAACTATTCTTAGTGTCTCAAGTTTAAGAACCAAACATACAACTAGGACAACGAAATTGTTATCTGATGATCAAGTTTATTTAACCATCCAATTATTTCATAAGGGAATCAATCAATGGACTTATTTTTCAATGAGCACATGTAATATGTTCCTAGTGTCCTCACACAAGCAACAATGAGACCAACTACCTCTATCATATGGTCTATTCGGTTATCCCGATGTCCTTTTTGAGTAACCTACGATCAGGATTATTTAGGGTATATGTTTAAAGGTGAATTTGTCTCATTATCATGATCTCATTATGATCCAATTCTCATTACACAGATCTAATGACATCATAATATATTAATCATACAATATAAAGTGAGAAAATATCATAATAATAATAACAAAAAAGATTGTGTAATATGCCACACGTCTAATCACTCATGTGATTAGCTTGCAAGTCACTTGTAATTAGAATTCTCTTAACCTAAAGCTAATCACCAACATGTCTGATCCTCATTAGGTCTCGGTATTGCCCAAAGATAATCTGAGACAACAGCTTTGTTAGTGGATCTGTAATGTTATCTTCGGATGAAACTCTTTCCACTATTATATCATTACAGGTTACAATCTCTCTGATCAAGTGGAACCCTCTTAGAATGTGCTTGGACTTTTAATGAGACCTGGGTTCCCTCGCTTAAGCAATCACCCCATTTTTATCACAATATAAGGGAATCAGCTCCTCGCTGCTTGGTATAACTCCCAGATCTCTGATGAACTTCTTCATCTAGACTCCCTCCTTTGCTGCTTCTATCATAATAATTTACTCTCTCTATAGTCGAGTTAGTAGTAGTATCTTACTTAGAACACTTCCAGCTTACTACTCCTCCATTCATGGTGAACACATATTCTAAGTTCGACTTGCTATCATCGACATCAAACTAGAACTGGAGTTCGTATAGCCCTCAACTTAGAGGCTACCTTCTCAGTATACCAGTAAAAGATCATTAGTCATTCTTAAGTACTTAAGGATACATTTTATTGCTTTTTAATATTTCAAACTTGGATCCACTAGATACCTGCTTATGACACTCAATGCATGCACCATATTACGTGTGGTACATAGCACAACATAGTATACATGATAGACCTTATCACAGAAGCATAGGGTATCATATCCATGTCTGTCCTTTCTTCAGAAGTCTTTGGGAACATACTCCTAGAAAAGTGATATTTCATGCCTCATCGATATGAGACATCTCTTAAAATTTTTAATGTTAAATCTTTTGACAATGGTGTCTATGCACCTATACTAGACAAGTTAAGCATCATCTTCGATCTACCACTATATATCTGAATCCCCAAAATGTAGGATGCTTACCTTAAGCCCTTCATAGAGAAGTATCTAGATAGTCAAGCCTTAATTGTAGAGAGCATTCCTATATTATTTCCAACAATTGGAATGTCATCCACAAATAGCGCCAAGAAGGTGATAGTGCTCCCACTTACCTTCTTGTACACACATGGCTCATCTTTATTCTTAACGAACTCAAAAGATCTGATCGTCTTATCAAATCTTATGTTCTAACTTTGAGAAGCTTGCTTTAGTCCATAAATAGACCTAAGCAACCTACGCAATTATCTGGACTTTCCTTGGACACGAATCCCTTAGGCTGTATCTTATTGCCTTATAGGTCTTCACCTTTTTATCTACTCCGATCTTCTTCATGAAGATCCATTTGCAACTAATAAGTATGATACCCCTAGGTAAATTAACAAGGTTCCAAACATTGTTAAAGTACATGGAATCAATCTTAGAATTCATGGCTTCTTATCACTTCCCAAAGTCTGTACTCGTAATAGCCTCCTCGTAAGTCTAAAGATAAAAATCCTCATTATCCTCTCTACTAATATGTCCCACATCTCTCTCAGGAGGATGGGACACTCTCCTGAAGCTAAGTTTTTGATGAGGTGTCATAGAGTAGGGCAGTCTCAAATCTTAATAATCTTAAGATCAGATTTTTTCCTTTCAATATCTCATATAGTGCAAACACTACCTCTTTAGTTGGACCTTTATTCAGAAGGTAAGCTACGAACTCTAGAGCAGATCCCTAGAATGAATATGTCGATGAAACTCATTATGGATTGTACCATGTTCAATAACATGTGGTTTCTCCTTTCCAATATACCATTGAGCTAGAGTGTATAAGGGTGAGTCTATTGGGATAGAATCTCATGGTTTTTGAGAAACTAGGTGAACTCTGTACTATACTATTCTCTTTGATTTGATCGAAGGTCTTGATATTCTTTCTAGTTCTATCCTTTATCTCATTCTTATATTCCCTGAATTTCTTGAAAGCTTTAGACTTATACTTCATTAAGTACACATATCCATACCTAGAGAAGACATCAATGAATGTAATAAAATATTAGTAATCACCCATGGCCTGAGTTAACATAAGACTATATAAATTAGTATGTACAAGTTCTAGTAACTCAATGGCTCTCTCTCTAATTCCACTAACTGGAGAGTTGGTCAAATGACTCTCTCTCTAATTCTAAAAGCCATAGCCCACCCAAACAGCAGCAAAAACCGCAGCCCAAACAATAGTCTACCACAACCGCAATCCTCCACCATCACTCTTTATCTTCCGCAGCCACCAAACTCTCAACCGACCTATGCCCTTAACCCATCAATAGAAGAAGGATCGTAACATCTCATATCTAGAGATGTATGTAATGACATTAGAAGATTTGATCGATGCCAAGTTAGAGGCATTTGAATCACGCATGGTGGACAAACTACGTACCTTGTTCGTAAAATTCAAAATTGGCCAATCTCTAAGCCCGACAAAATTGCAGCAAGGTGAAAGTTCAGAGAGGTCTCCTGAGAAGGAAGAGCAAGCCACTGATTTGACCAGCCACACATGAGGGTGGACTTTCCTTGATGGGAAGAGGGAGACCCGATAGGATGGCTTTCGTGAGTGAAATGTTACTTCCGTTATCACCGGATACCGGAGGCTTATATGGTGGACATCGCTGTCATCCACCTCGAGGGAGATGCTATACAATGGTACGATTGGTTTGAGCACACCCAAGGAGTCCCGATATGGAGATAATTCAAAAGCGGGTTGTTGATCCGCATTGGACCATCTGAATACGAGAACATCGACGACCAACTCGCGAAGATCCGACGAACCTCCACAATTCAAGAAAACCAGACCAGGTTTTAGAGATTATCTAACCAAGAACATGATTATTCTGAGAAATAATTGTTATGGACATTCATCAAAGGATTAAAGTCAAAAATAATAGAAGTAAAAGTGTGATAGCCCTATACCTTGATGGTCGCAATCTCCTTCGCTCGAATCTAAGAGGAGCAACTCAAGCAAGATGTCCGAAGGACAAGAACCACACCTCGACCATCAATGTATAAACCTCTAGCACCATTAGCTCCCATCTGTCCCTCCCAGCCAAAGAAATTGATAAGAAAATAACTTCGTGATAGATCAGCAAAGAGTCTATGTTGGCATTATGATGAACCATAGAGCCACGACCATCGCTACAAGAGGGGATGCCTTCTTCTGATTGAACCCCTCGATGATTCAGAGGAGGAGGTCCACAAGCATGAGGAGGAGGTCATGGAGGAAGAACCATAGCTGGTCAATTGTATGATCCATGCTCTTGTTGGCTACGCGAACCCACAGACAATGAAAGTGGGAGGACTACTCAAACAGCAGCCAATCACCATCCTCATCAATACCAGGAGTACCAATAACTTCATAAACAACAATGTTGCTGCTCAGATGGTGCTTTATATTAAAGGTTGCAATAAGTTTGATGTTAAGATAGCCAACGACTGAATTTTGAAGTGCAATTGAAGATGCCCCCACGTAAAATTGATGCTGCATGACCAAGAAATAGTTACTAATTTCTTCCTCCACCCACTCGATGATTATGAGACGGTACTTGGCATCGAATGGCTGACTCCGCTAGGTCATGTTTTCTAAACTTTTTTGAAATTAATTATGAAATTTTTCAGCAAAGGGAAACTGGTGATCCCACGCGGGAAATGCGAGAGCGATGTGATGACAGTTTCAATGCAGCAAATGGAGAAAGTTTTACAAAAAGTGAATAGCAAATTCCTAATACAACTCCAGCAGCAACATATATAGGAGCTGATAAAAATTGAAGATCCAAACCTTCTCCAATTGCTTTCTGAATTTTTAGACGTCTTCATCGAACTGTGCAGCCTATCTCCTACCCGACTGCACAACCACCAAATTCTGATTTTACCGGGCAAACCACCAGCAAACACTTGGCCATATCATTATCCACACCTCTAGAATGTCGAAATAGAGAGGATTATATGTGAGATGCTTGAAATAGGGGTCATTCGACCAAGTTGTAGTCCCTACTCTTTGCCAGTGCTCCCTTGTACGAAAGAAAGACGGAACGTGGCGAATGTGCGTAGACTACCGAGCTCTCAACGACATAACGATCAAGGACAAGTATCATATTCTTGTGGTGGATGAATTACTCAATGAATTAAAGGGAGCACAAGTCTTCACGAAGCTGGACTTGCAGTCCAAATATCATCAAATCCGGGTGCGTGAAGAAGACATATCGAAGAATGCCTTTCGGATGTATAACGACCACTATGAATTTTTGGTAATGCCCTTCGGTCTCACCAATGCTCCCTCCACCTTTAAGAGCCTCATGAATGATATTTTCTAAAGTTATATTCGTAAGTTCGTATTGGTTTTCTTCGATGACATCCTTATTTACATCTCTTCACTTGAAAGTCATCTTCACCACTTACCACTTGTTTTAACGATTCTTTGGGAGGATACTCTTTTTGTTAAACAATCAAAATGTAACTTTCTTCAATAGAAGGTGGAGTATCTTGGGCACATCATCTCGGAGGAAGGCGTAGTGGTGGATCCCTTAAAGATCGAGGCAATGCAAAGCTGGCCAACACCTAAGAACATAAAATCGCTACACGATTTTCTTGGACTAACGGGCTACTACAGTAAATTCGTCAAATACTATGGAAAGATCAGCACCCCCCTCACATCATTACTAAAAAAAGATGCTTTTTAGTGATCGAAAAAAACCTCCTTTACCTTCGACTCTCTTAAGGTAGCCATGACATCTACACTCGTGCTAGCACTACCCGACTTCGACAAAACTTTTATTATTAAAGCAGATGCATCGGGAGTTTGGATCAGCACCATCCTCATGCAAGAAGGTCGACCCCTCGCTTACACTAGCAAGGCATTATCTCCTTCCTACCTAAAAATGTTCATCTACAACAAGGAGATGCTCGCGATTGTGTACGTGGTGACAAAATGGAGACTCTACCTGATCGATCGACACTTCCAAATAAAAACCGACCATAAGAGCATTAAATATTTTGTGGAGCAGAAGATATCCTCCCCAAGCAGCAAAAATTGATAATAAAGCTCCTTGGATATGATTACGAAATAACTTACAAAAAGGGGAAAGAGAATATTATTGCAGATGCGCTCTCTCGGCTACTCGAGCAAGCTGAATTTTTGACCATCTCCCTTCCGATTAGTGACTTTCTCGAAGACATTAGGAAGGAATAATGTGATGATCTAGAGATTAGGGAGACCATCAAAAAATTAGAGGACGAACCAAGCTCTGTGACACATTACAATTGGGACTCGAAGGACTTGAGCTATAAGGGACGCATAGTACTAGTGCATAATTCTCCTTGCATAAAGATCATCCGATGCATTCCACACCAGTGGTGGGGCACTCCTGATTCCTTCAAACTTATAAGAGAATTAAGTAAAAATTTTATTGGAAAGGGATAAAGAATATTGTTGTTGAATTTGTAATGTAGTGCGACACATGCCAACGACATAAAGGCGAGAGAGTGCCAAGTCTCGGAAAGCTACAATCTCTACCCATACCGAACTCGGTATAGACTGATATATCAATGGATTTCATCGAAGGGTTGTCCCCATCCCAAGAAAAGGTGCAATGCTCATCGTGGTCGATCGTCTCACGAAGTATACCCACTTTTGCGCTATCCGCAACCCTTACACCGCCACTAGCATTGCTCGAATCTTCATGAAAAATATTATAAAATTATATGGGGATGCCTAGGATCTATTGTAAGTGATCATGATAGGGTCTTCACCAATAAATTTTGGACAGAATTATTCTAATTATAGAGCACCAAATTGAAGATGAGCAGGATGTATTCGACACAATGGCTGAAGAAAGATAGATCTATTCATGATAAGATAATGGTGGCTACATGTGTTTATATAGGGAATCAAAACCCTAACTCCTAATAGGACTCTTACTTTTAATAGACTCCTCTTCCCCTCAACTCCTAACCCCTAGCCAACTAGGTAGCAGGCGACTATAGGGGACTCCTACTCAATCAAGGAGAGAGTCCTAGCTAGATGAAATTCTCCCATTCTTACCCTAGCCAGCCTCACCTAAGAGGAGGAAGGACGACTATAAGACTCCCTCTTTATAAGAACTCTTCACATTCCTAGACTTGTGAACTTCTATATCCATTCAATCATCTTCAAGACATGATAATGAACCGATGCCCTCTCAGTCATCCTAGCGTGGAAGAGACTCTTGAATATCTTATATCGTTGATCCTTCCTTATTCCTTAAATAATTTATAGAGATGTAAAAAAATAGATCTGGCATCTATGTTTTCATGCTGCCTTTGTAGCTAGGGAGTCATAGAGGCTAATATGTAATACTGAGTAAGAATGGAATCATCTATGTACTTTATATAATAAGTGATCTCATCCTCACTTGCCTCTTCCTTTGGCATATGCATTATTGTGTTAAGGATATATGTAATTTTCTCCGTCAAGAGAACGATTCTTATATTCCAGAGCCAATCTGTCTAATTTGGACAAGTGAGGTGGTTGACATCTAGTATGCCATGTAAGGGATTTAAAAGTAATATTTTCTGAAAAATAAAGATGTAGTAAAAAGTAAATAATATATGGGATTTAGATTTTTTTAAAAACTAAGATATCAACTTCTATCTTAGTTTACTCCTACTATTTTCTCACGAATTACATGACACTCTCTGGTATGTGAATCGAAAATCTCCGACAAATTTCTAGTAGGGATTATCCCATGATGACCCTTGAAGCATATATGCGATAGATAGACTTCTATAACCATGCTATATTTGCTTGCTTAAACAAAATCTCTCTATAAAGAAATGGAATAGCTGATTCCACAAAAAGTCCTTTTTTTTCATGAGGTATAACTACCAATTCCTATTTATACATAATCGACCTAGATCAATTCCCCTTTCATTTGGAAGTATTGAATACACCTATAATTTTGAGTTTCATGTTACTTTTACTTCTCCTAAAACACATGTCAGAGTTGGGGGCACCCTAATCGGATTGAATGGGATGACAATTTCTCAGTCAGAGTCTGTAAAATGAAAATTTTGATCTAATCACACATCGTAGTATACTAGGCCTTCTAATTTCTTAAGGGGTTTATCTAAAAGATTCGCGATATAACTAGGAAGACATTTCAAATACCACACATGAGTCACTGGACATGCGAGTTTGATGTATCCCATTTGATATCTTCGTATTCGAGAATCAACAAATTCCACCCTGCATTGTTCACAAAACTTCGGGTCTTCTCCAATCACTCGATCATTTCCACAAGCACAAATTTCACTTTTTATGGGCCCATAGATTCTTTCACAAAATAATCCATCTTTTTCCGATTTATTGGTCTTATAATGAAACGTATAGGGCTTTGTTACCAATCTGACTATCTCTCCGTTAGGTAAAATTTATTTGGCCCAAGCCTTTATTTGTTGAGGAGAAACTAGTCCAATTCTTAGGTAAAATTTTGTTGGCCCAAGCCTTTATTTGTTGAGGAGAAACTAGTCCAATTCGAAGTTGTTAATGTTTATACCGGTCAATCATAGAATAGAAATTCTGATTCATTCAGATCAAGCTTCCTTCCTATTAATTTGGAAGTTCTTCTCAAATACAAGGAAATGATTCAGTTCTAGAGCTAAAGATCATAGTTCTCTATGAGCAATCAAAAAGAATCTGGAGCATCTTCTGGGTTAGATACTCTTCCTCCAATGATCGTAGCACCAAGTACTTGTTGACAAGCTCTAATATGATAAGATTTATAAGTAAGCATCTATTGTAAAATATGAGCAACACCAAATCCCTCTAGAGCCCAAACTTCCATTTCTCCTACTCGTTGTCCCCCTTGCTTCGCCCTTCCTCTAAGGGATTATTGTGTAACAAGTGCGTAATGTCCACTAGAACGTCCATGGATTTTATCATCAACTTGATGAATTAATTTTAAATAATAGGACTTTCCTATTAGAACAGGTTGTTCAAAAGGATTTCCTGTTCTTCCATCAAATATTCTGCTTTTTCTCATATTTTCAGGTACAAATACCCATGGATTTTTTGTTTGCTTACTGGCTTTATATAATTCGGAAAACACTAGTTTTCTCGAAGCCTCTTGATCATATCTCTCATCAAAAGGTGCTATTCTATAATGTCTCTTTAGCAACTCCCCTGCTAACCCAAGTGAGCATTCAAATATTTGTCCCACATTCATTCGTGATGGTACTCCTAATGGGTTGAAGACCATATCAACAAGTGTTCTATCTTGCAAATAGGGCATATCTTGTCTAGGTAAATTTTTTGAAATGATACATTTATTCTCATGTCTTCCAGCTATTTTATCACCTACTTTGATTTCACGTTTTTGTGAAATATATACACGAATCATTTCTGAATTATAACAGGAACTCCTTTTTTTCTGGATCCATCTCACATCAATAGCGTGACCTCTTTCACCTATAGGTAGTTTAGAGAAGTTTCTTTTGCAGTGGATACCTGAATTCCAAGTATGGTTCATAATAATCTATCCTCTGGAGCATACGATGATTCGTTTGTTGTCTAAGGTGTTAATTTACCTACTAAAATATCACATGTTTCCACCCAAGATCCCAGCATCACAACTCTATTTCTATCTAAATTGCGGAGTAAATGAGCCTCTAGATGTGGTATTTCCTTAGTGATTCTTTCAGGTCCTTGGCTTGTCACATAATCCTGAATTTCATAGCTTGTCACATGAGTCTGAATTTCATATTTCTGGATGTGAAAAGAAGTATAAATATCTTCATATACCAGATGTTTGCTAATTAGTATTGCATCTTCAGAATTGTAACCTTCCCATGACATATAAGCTACTAATATGTTCTTTCCTAAAGCAAGTTCCCAACCAACTGTAGCTGCACCGTCTGATGGGAATAAAACAGGAATCAACTTTGTATACGAACAAATACTAGTAGACCGTCACACACAGTGAAATGAAACAGAAATCACAATCAGATGAACACCAAGATTTACGTGGAAAACCCCTTCAACTCGAAGGGTAAAAACCACGGGACAAGCCAGAGAAAATCCACTATCAAAATAATGAATATACAGATCTCAAGGCTTCTTGCCCAAGCCCAAAGCAATAGCCACAAGAGGATCTCAGGGATACAAGGACTATAATCCTAAGCACAATATCCAAAACCTTCGCAAGAGATCACAGTAAGAATCCACTGCAAACTGATCTAACCTGAGATTTGAATGATTGAGAATAGTCTTTTCCTGCCCTTGTCTTCTTCCCTTTTCTGGATCTCTTGTTTTCTGGCCTCTACTGTCAATCTGCAGTCTCCTTTCTCTCTCTCACGTTTCTAGCCGCCGCTGCTCTCTTAATCTCAACCCTAGCCACCTAATCTAGGTTTTAGGTTAATATAAGTGAGGTTCTGGGCTGTGGGCTTCACTAAAGCCCATTATGGGCTGAATCTGGGCCATCTGCCCAACAACCTCCCCCTTCAGCCCATAAGGGAGGCTGTCTCATGACTCCTCAATGTGAAGCCATGCCGATCGACTGTCGGCACATCTCTTGTCTCTCTTTTTCTGCTCACTTTCAACTGCTTCCTGGTAACTCTCTGGTTCACCTGCATCAGTAAGCATCACATACTCATCTATAGAGTATCTTCTGGAAGGTTGACGTTGTCTAGAAGATCTTCTTAACTGAGGTTCTGTGGGAACTTGCTCTCTTTCTTCTTCTTGCTCAACATGTCCTGCAGGTAGATCAACATCTGGCTCTGCACCATCTTCCTGCACATCTCCCCCATCACCCTGATATACTGGAGGAATAACTGGGTCACAGTCTACAAATCCCTCTGCAGAAGTCTTAGCTGGTGCCTCCTTCTTCAAATCCTCAATGGTTTGATCCTCAAAGAAAATAACATCTCTGCTTCTGAACACCTTCTGCTTTTCTGGATCCCAAAGCCTGTAACCAAACTGATCATGTGAGTAACCAAGAAAAATACACTCTTTTGTCTTACCATCCAGCTTGGACCTTTCATTGTTTGGAACATGTGCAAATGCACGACAACCAAACACTCTTAAATGCCTATAGGATACATCTTTCCCTGACCATACATGCTCTGCAACATCACCATCTAGAGCTGTACATGGTGATAAGTTGATTACATCAACTGCAGTCCTCAAAGCCTTATCCCAAAACCTTTTGGGTAGCTTGGCCTGTGAAAGCATACATCTGATCTTTTCCATGATGGTGCGGTTCAGCCTCTCTGCAATTGCATTATGCTGAGGCATACCAGGGACTGTCAACTCATGCTGGATGCCATGTGACCTGCAATAATCATTAAACAATCCTGTGTACTCACCACCATTATCTGATCTTATACATTTCAATTGTCTTTCTGTCTCCCTTTCAACTCTGGCATGAAACTCTTTGAAGATATTAATAACCTGATCTTTAGTCTTCAAAGCATAGGCCCAAACTTTCCTGGAAAAGTCATCTATAAAAGTAACAAAATAAAGTGCACCACTGATACTAGGAACATTAACAGATCCACCAGGAGTTTTTGTCCTCAAAGGACCACACACATCTGTATAGACACGGTCCAAGACATGCATTTTTCTAGATAAGGCAGGACTAACAAAGGAAACTCTATGTTATTTACCAGCCAAACAATCAATACAATGGTTCAAATGTGTACCTCTGAGGGATGGCAATACCTCTCTTTTGGAAAGTTCTTGCAACCCCTTCTCGCTCATGTGTCCTAGTCGCCTATGCCACAACTCCATGCTGGAGTCTTTCTCTGTAGCATTCAACTGCTCACCATAAGCTTTAGGCTGCAATCTATACAATGTATGATATTTCTTCCCATTAGCTATAATAAGAGAACCCTTACTGAGCTTTCACTGCCCTTTATGAAATGTGACATCAAAGTCTTCATCGTCCAGCCTTCCAACTGAAATTAAATTCAGTCTTAAGTCAACCACATGCCTCACATCCTTAAGTACCAACTTGCAACCAAGGTTGGTCTTTATATGGATATCTCCCATGCCAATGATGTTTGCTGTGCCATAGTTGCCCATCTTGACAACACCAAAATTTCCAGACCTGTAAGTAGCAAAGAACTCCCTCCGTGGTGTAGCATGATAAGAAGCACCTGTGTCAATTATCCACTCGAGATCCTGGCACACACAAGAAAATATCATCGGAAGTAGACAAAATCAAATAATAACTACCTTGTACTGTAGCTGTGATATTCTCTTTTGACTCTGTATGCTCCACTTCTTTCCCCCTTTTCTTGTTCTTCTTAGGTTGCTTGCACTGATTCTTGTAATGTCCTTTCTCACCACAATTGTAGCAAACAATATCTTTCCTTGACCTTGACTTGCTTCTACCCACACGTGAACCACTTCTATCCTTTGACTTTGACCTTCCTCTGTTCTCTGAGACAAGTGCTTGTGAATCAATCTGAGAAGTTGCTGAATTCTTTCTCCTTAACTCCTCATTCAACAAACTGCTTGTTACTTGACTCATGGTGACAATTCCATCTGGTGCCGAATTACTGAGAGAAACCACCAGTGTCTCCCAACTTTCTGGCAAAGAACTTAGAAGTAACAATGCCTGCAACTCATCATCAAGAGACATTTTCATAGAGGATAACTGGTTAGTAATACTCTGTATTTCATTCAAATGCTCAGGAATAGAAGTACCCTCTTTATATTTCAAGTTCACAAGTTTTCTGATCAGAAAAGCTTTGTTGCCAGCCGTTTTTCTTTCATAAAGACCTTCTAACTTTTTCCAAAGAGAGTATGCAGAACATTCAGTAGAAACATGGTGAAAGACACTATCATCTAGCCATTGTCGAATAAAGCCAACTGTTTTTCGATCTAACCTCTTCCACTCATCATCTGTCATAGATGTGGGCTTTGCACTATCTCCTTGCAAAGGTTCATACAAATCTTTGCAATACAGGAGATCTTCCATTCTTGGTTTCCATATCATCCAATTATTTCCGTTTAAACTAATCATGCGAGAAACATTACCGGCCTCCATGTTCAGATACAAAAGATTAAATACCACTAAAACCCCGCTCTGATACCAGTTGATGGGAATAAAACAGGAATCAACTTTGTATACGAACAAATACTAGTAGACCGTCACACACAGCGGAATGAAACAGAAATCACAATCAGATGAACACCAAGATTTACGTGGAAAACCCCTTCAACTCGAAGGGTAAAAACCACGGGACAAGCCAGAGAAAATCCACTATCAAAATAATGAATATACAGATCTCAAGGCTTCTTGCCCAAGCCCAAAGCAATAGCCACAAGAGGATCTCAGGGATACAAGGACTATAATCCTAAGCACAATATCCAAAACCTTCGCAAGAGATCACAGTAAGAATCCACTGCAAACTGATCTAACCTGAGATTTGAATGATTGAGAATAGTCTTTTTCTGCCCTTGTCTTCTTTCCTTTTCTGGATCTCTTGTTTTCTGGCCTCTACTGTCAATCTGCAGTCTCCTTTCTCTCTCCCACGTTTCTAGCCGCCGCTGCTCTCTTAATCTCAACCCTAGCCACCTAATCTAGGTTTTAGGTTAATATAAGTGAGGTTCTGGGCTGTGGGCTTCACTAAAGCCCATTATGGGCTGAATCTGGGCCATCTGCCCAACACCGTCCACTAAAATTTATCCCTTTTTAATGCATTTACCCGGCGGAACCTGAGGTTTTTGAGGGGATTCATCACACACACATATATATAGTAAGGTGCGTAGATAACCAAATATCGTCTATCGCATCCTCAGCGGTCCTACCGACACCTTAATGCATCTCCATGCACGGGGATCATCATCTCAGTCTTGTGGGTCCTGTTGGCACCTCTACGCTCTCGCTGTGCCTTTTTGTATAATTACAATACAATTATAAGCATGCAAACTCAATAATAATAATTACATAAATGAGAAAAAGAGAGAGACTTATAGGCCTTAATAATAATAATAATCATATATACACATACAAATCATCATATGGCATCCGTCCACATCATACATCATATATACACATCATATAGGACTACAAAATAATAATAATTTATTAAATTATTTAATTAATTATGTATCATTTAGGAAACCCTGTCATATCCTCATGGTCGGATACCCCATGCAACTAAGAAACCCTAGTTGCTGCTGGTTACAAGTGCCTTGTAAGCCAATCACGTGAGTGGTGACACGTGTGACACGCTACACGATCTTTTTGCTTATCATTATTATTAGCATATTCTTCAATTATATTATCTATTGCATATATATATTGTGATGTCTTTGGTTCTATGCAATGACAATCAGATCGTGATGAGATCACGATAATGAGACTGATTCACCTATAAACATAGATTCTAAATAATCCCGGTATAGGTTACTCGAGAGGAACATTGAGATAACCAGATAAACTGGTGTATTGTATACCCATCTATATGACGGAGGGGGCTTATCTCATAGCCACACACTAAGGATACAGTACAGGTGCTCATTGGAGAATGAGTTTACTGATTGATCAACTTACGAAATGTTGTATGGTTAATGATACTTAATAACAGACAATAATTTCGTAGTCCCAGTTGTGTGTCTGGTCCTTAGACTTGAGATACCAAAGATGCCTTATTTGAGTACTCTTTTCTTTGACACCAGACTTACATATTTGGAAAGTTTCAGATATAGTATAGTCGGTTATCAGGATTGTAGCCAACCTTATGAAGATAATTGAGTGTCAATAGGGGATCATTTACTCTTGGTATCATGAGAGAAATATCTCGTGTGGTCTTGCTCGGACATATCCTTGGCCAGGATCGTTCGAATTGAGAGAGGAGTTTTTCGAGATAATCTTATTAGAGCGAGACTCGAACGGATTCCATATGTTGCATGACAATACCATGCCTGATATACGATATCTGGGATATTAGATAAATGAGAGAATATAGATACACGATAGTTAAGGACAAACATATCCAATAGATAAGATCCCTTGTACCGTATTGGGATTATGGCATAGTGGCCTAGTACATCCATAGTCGATGAGTCAAGTGAATTATTGTGGGATAACAATTCATTAAGTTAGAAGGATACTATGTGTGATGAGATTAAATCGCGTAAAACTATTCTATGCGTTCTTATAGTGATTGCGGGCAGGAGGAGCCACCTATGGGCCGACCACTTGCAAGTGTGGTTGTTTATGGCCAGGCTCTATACAGGGGTGGTCGCCTGTAGCCAAGGCCCCTACAAGGGCGGTCACATGCGGCTAGGTCGTTCGTGGCCAGGCCGCTTACGGGCACAGCCTTGTAGGCATGCCACCAACAGTCAAGCCACGACCAGGCTGCGGCTAGGGGCACTTGTAGAGGTGATGCTTGTGGGCACAACACCCACAGGCAGGCCAGCTTCAAAGTGGGTCACCTGTGGAGGCGACGCCTGTGGGCACAATGCTTGCGGGCGGGCCGCCTACGGGCTAGGTGGCTGCATGAGGCAACACTGTTCATAAACGCTTGACCGTCTACGGGCCAGGTGGCCGCGCGCATACGCAGCGGTGCCCACCCATACGGACAACATCACAAGTGTGACCGCCCACGGGCAGAGGTGGTCGCTAATGGCGCGCAGCATCACCGATGTGCAAGGGTGGTGGCGACGGCCAACTGGAAGGGGGCTAGATGGCTAGGGCTTCTTTTTTGGCAAAAGGATAAATATGCCCCTTAGAATTTGAGAAATTTTATGATTTAGCCTTCTATCCAGAATTCTAAAAAAGCCCTTAACAATTTTAAAAATTCCTAACATATCTCAATTTGTAAAAAAATAATTAATTATTGGTTATCTAGTAGTTCTACATGATGATGTGTACGTGTGATGTATGATGTGGACGGATGATTATGAGCCATGTGTTGTGATGTATGTAAATATGATGATGATGATGATTATTATTATTATTATTATTATTATTGGGGTCTATGAGCCTTCATTTTTCTAGTTTATTATCGGGCCTGCATGCTTGTGATTATGTTGTAATTAAATAAAAAGAAGCAACATGAGCCTAGAGGTGTCAGCGGGACCCATGATGCCATGGCGGGCGATCGCGATGTATGATGATGCACCGAGGATTCGACGGAGCTGATGATGATGAGAAAAATGATCACAGGGCATGGAGATGCATCAATACACATATAGATCCTATTATGAATTATTGGGCCCATTATCTCGGTCCTAATCATATTAGGTGACAGTTCATAATCATTCGTTGTGGTATGATATGTGATATATAATTATACACCTAATATATATATATATATATATATATGTGTGTGTGTGTGTGTGTGTGTGTGTTATAGATTATATAAAGTATTTATGTGTGTGACACGACGTATTAGGAGATCGATACAAAACAAAAAACTCCTACGATAATATTAAGTTGGTGAGCGTGAGACAATAAGATTAACTAATGTGGCTTTCCATCGTTATAGGAAGAAATTGAATCACGACAAAGGTTGAGTTGGTCAAGACACTCGAGACTCATCTATCTACATGATCGAGATCTTGCCTACGATATAGAGATATCACTGATGACCTGAGGACGTGGTATACTTGGTCGAGCCACTCGAAGGCATATCATCAAACCAGACTCATCGTGTAATGATAGTGATGACTTAACAGAACTTTATGGTTGGTTGAGCAGTCGAGACCATGATGACTCGGAGGTCGAATATGATGGAAATTACTAGGAGTTGTGATTAACAAGAGTTGCCTACCTTTTTGGGCTTAGTACAATTGGTCGAATCATTCGAGGTTGCACTAAGACATTGATTGGATCCCGATCCTCACTAGAAGTTTATCAAAAACTTTTTTTTCATGTATCGAGGGTGTCACGTGATTCGCTAGGAAAATAGTGAGAGTAGATTAAGATAGAAGTCTCTATCTTAATTATTAATTTTTTATCAAATCTGTATGTTATTCATTTATGCTACATCTTGTTTGTTAGAAATATATCGCTTGCAAACCCCCTACTTGGTATAATTGATGCCAACTGCCTCACTGGTCCAAACTACACGAATTGGCTTCGCTATTTGAGAATTGTTCCCATGGCGGAGAAAATCACGTAAGTCTTTGGCACAATTATGCCTAAGAAAGAGAAGCTAGTTCTCTATGAGACTAAAAGGAAAAGGAAGGTGATAAGTCCCTTAAGAAGGGCAAGGGCAGATCGGGTAAGGCAAAGGTTGCCAAGAAAGACCCGACAAAGAAAAAAGGCTAGTACTTTTTCTACGACTAATATGGGCACTAGAAGAGGAACTGCAAAGATTACCTTGTAGAAAATATGTAATAGAAGCTTGGAGAAACTTTAGGAACATTCATGATTAGTCTCCATTTGTTAGGTTTTATGATAACATATAAGTATTAGATACCGAGAGTGCTTATCATATTTGTAATTCATTGCAAGCTTTGGTAAGGCCTATGACACTGAATAGAAGCAAGATGGACCTCAATATGGGTAATGAAGCAAGAGTTACTATAGTTGACGTTAGTGAGGTCACCCTACATCTATGTAGTGGAGCTACTATTACATTGGATGCATGCTATTATGTCTCCTCTATTATCAAAAATATTATTTATATTTCTTGTTTGATAATTAGTGGATATAAATTTATTTTTAAGAATAATAGTTGTTCAATAATTTTGGATGATGAGATTATCACAAGAGGGACCTTGATTAATGGCTTATATGAGTTAGACACTTCTCCAACATATCATGAATGTAAGTACGTCCAAGAGAAAATGAGATGAGGTGAACAAGGCATCCCTATAGCACTATAGGGTATGTTATATCCATGAGGGAAGGATTCAAAAATTACTAAAAAGATGGATACTTAGATCCATTTGACTATGAGTCGTTTGTAACTTGCGAACCTTGCCTTCGTAAAAATTTGACCAACTCTCCTTTTAGTGAAACTGGATAAAGAGCCACTAAGTTGTTGGATATCATACATAGTGATATATATGGTCCTATGTCGACTCAGGCTATAGGTGGTTGCTCCTATTTTAATATATTCCCTGATGATTTCTCTAGGTTTGGACATATGTACTTCATAAAGTACAAATCCGAGGCCTTTGAGAAATTCAAGGAATAAAAGAATAAAGTAGAGAACCAGATTAGAAAGAGGAAAGAGTATTAAGACTCTTTGATCTGATTGAAGAGGAGAGTGCTTAAGTACGAAGTTCACTCATTTCCATTGGGACAATAGGATTCTATCCTAATGGACACCTCCTTATACACCTTAGCTTAATAGTGTATCAGAAAGGAGGAATCCAATACTATTAGACATGGTGCAGTTTATGATGGGTTTCGCTGACCTACCCGTCTCATTTTGGGGATACATCTTGGAGATCATACCTTATCTTCTAAATAGAGTTCCATCTAGGTCAGTATTGTCTAAACTATATAAGATATAGTAAGGGAAGAAGTTCGATCTTAAGGTTGTTAAGATTTGGGACTGCCCTACCCACCTTAAGAGATACAACCCCGACAAGTTAGAATAAAGGACAGAACGATGCAAGTTCGTGAGATACCCCAAAGAAACTTGTGGGTACTATTTCTATTATCTTGAGGATCAGAAGGCATTTGTTGCCAAGAGAGCTGTGTTCCTTGAGAAAGAGCATATTCTTGGTGGAAACAGTGGGAGTAATATAGAGTTGAGTGAGGTTGGAGAACCTAGCTCAAGTATCATTCCATAGTCCGAGTCTATTCAGGTAACTAGCACATAAGTTCCAACTAGCACATAAGTTCTAACTTTGCGCAGGTCTAGCAGAGTACCTCACCCTCCTGAAAGATATGTGAGACATATCAGTGAAGAGGACACTCAAAATATTGATCCTCAGACCTATGAGGAGACTATTATGAGTATTGACTTTAGGAAGTGACATGAAGCCATGAATTCTAAGATGGATTTCATGTACTCCAACAAAGTTTGAAACCTTGTAGATGGACCTAAGAATATTATACCTATCGGCTACAAGTGAATCTTCAAGAAGAAGATAAGAGTAGATGAAAAAGACGGACCTATAAGGCAAGGTTGGTGACCAAAGGATATCATCAAAAGCAAGGAGTTGATTATGATGAGACCTCACCTGTAATCATGCTAAAATCCATCAAAATTATTTTGGTCATTATAGCACACTATGACAATGAGATTTGGCAGATGGATATGAGAATCTCATTCCTCAATGGCAACATCAGGGAGGAGGTGTATATGATTCAACTAGAGGGATTCATATCCAAAGTGAGTCCATATAAGGTATGCAGATTGCTCAGGTCCATCTATGGACTAAAGCAAGCTTCCCAATAAAGCAATCATATCTTATGATTTCGTCAAGAACGAAGATGAGACTTGTGTGTACATGAAGGTAAGTAGGAGCGCCACCTTCTTAGTGTTGTATGCAAATGATATCCTAATCATTGGGAATAATGTACAAATGTTATCCACAGTTAAGGCTTGACTACCTAGAAACTTATTCATGAAGGACTTAGGGGAAGCATCCTACATTTTGGGGATCCGAATCTATAGAGATAGATCTAAGAGGATGTTTGGCTTGTCCCAGTCCAGGTACATAGACTCAATTGTTAAAAGGTTTGACATAAAAAATTTCAAGAGATGTCTCATATCGATGAGACAAAGAATATCACTTTCTAGGAGTATGTCCCCAAAGACTCCTAAAGAAAGGACATATATGGGTATGATACTATATGCCTCAGCGATAGGGTCTATCATTTATGCTATGCTATGTACCAGGCCTGATATAACATATGCCATGAGTGTCACGAGCAGGTATCAGACGGATCTAGGTTTGGTACACTAGAAAGCAGAAAAGTGCATATTTAAGTACTTAAGAAGAATTAAGGATCTTTTACTAGTATATGAAGAAGGTAGTCTTCAGGTTGAGGGTTACATGGACTCAAGTTTCTAATCTGATATCGATGATAGCAACTCAAACTCAGGGTATGTCTTACCCTGAATAGAAGAGCAATAAGTTGGAAGCGTTTTAAACAAGATACTATTGTGGACTCGACTATATAGGCAGAGTATATTGCTACAACAGAAGTAGCAAAGAAATGAGTGTGGATGAAGAAGTTCATCAGAGATTTGGAAGTTGTACTAAACAGCGTTGAGTTAATTCCTATATATAGCAACACCAATGGGGCTATAGCTTTAGCAAGGGAACCTAGGTCTCATCAAAATTATTCTGAGGAGGTTTCAACTGATTAGAGTGATCATAGCCTAAAAAGATATAGTAATGAAAAGTGTTACATCCGAACATAACATTGCATATCCACTAATAAAGCCGTTGGCTCAAATTGTGTTTGAGCGTCACAGGGATCTGATGGGGATCAGACACAAAGGTGACTGACTTTAGGTCAAGTGAGAGATTGCTAGTTATAGGTGCCTTGTAAGCCAATCACGTGAGTGATGACATGTGTGACACACTGCACGATCTTTTTACTTATGATTATTATTGACATATTCTCACATTATATTATCAGTTGCATATATAAATTGTGATATCTTTGGTTCTATGCAATGAGAATCAGATCATGATAAGATCATAATAATAAGATATATTTATCTTTAATACAGATCCTAAATAATCCCGATCATAGGTTACTCGAGAGGGATATCGAGATAATCAGATAGACCAATGTACTATATACCCATTCAAATGATGGAGGCAGTTGGTCTCATGGCCACTTATGGACACTAATATAGGTGCTTATTGGAGAATGAGTTCACTAATTGATTCTTTTATGAAATGATGTATAATTAATAATACATAATGTCAGACAATGATTCTGTAGTCCCAGTTGTATGTATGGTTCTTAGACTTGAGACACCAAAGATCCCTTGTTTGAGTACTCCTTTTTTTGACATCAGACTTAAAGATATAGAAAGTTTCAGATCTAATACAACTAGTTATTGGATTTGGTATCCAACCTTATAAAGATAATTAAGTGTTAATAGATGATCATTTAATCTTGATATCATGAGAGAAACATCATGTATAGTCTTGCTCAGACAAATCCTTGGCTAGGGTCATTTAGATTGAGAGAGGAGTTTTCCAAAAGAATCTGATTAGAGCAAAACTCGGACGGATTTCGTATGTGGCCTGACAGTACCATGCCCAATATACAATCTCTAGGATATTAGATTGATGAGAGACTATATATACATACTAACTATGGATAGATAGGTCTAATGGATAAGATCTCATGTATTATCTTGGGACTATGCCGCAGTGGCCTAGTACGTCCATAGTCGATGAGTCAAGTGAATTGTTACAGGATAACAATTCATTGAGTCAGAAGGAGTTCTGATAGGGAGGATCATGACCGACTTAGTATTGGACCTAGAGAGTCACACACATATGGTGGAAGTTTCAATGAGTAGAGGATTGGATTTGAGTTATCCAATTAGTCCCTGTTATCATTGGATGAGACCCAAAATTGATGGATCACTACATGAGGCCCAATTAGAAACTAATTGAGATTATTGGATAGAGATCTAATAATCTAAGATTAGTGGGTAATTTGATGGAGATCAAATACCCAATAAGATATGATCCACTAGGGTTTCTTGGTGACTCTCTATAAATAGGAGATAGGGGCGGCACATTAGTGATAGGCTGCACCTTTTGCCGCCCCCTCCTATTCTCCTCCCTCCATCATCTTATGTGCAAGAGTTGCAAGATTTTGGTTATGATTGAAGGAGCATTTTTGTAATGATACATCGTGTGGATACCGCTAAAGAGGAGGACAATTGACCTTCTTCATCCTCTCCATCTCGATCTAGATTTTCAGGGATATATAATCTCCCTAGGTAATCAAATCTCTCACGTATCATGGTTTTTATTTTTGTGGGCTTTTTGTGCACCAATCTTTACACGGTGACTTAATATACGTGGGAAACCTGTTTTGTTTTTGTCTCTTCCGTTGTGCATGTGATGCTCCGATGGTTTCCCAACAGTCACCAGGGTTACCCCTACGACCAGGAGTCCCTGGTTGCAAAGCTTCCTTGGTCGGCCAGGATACCCTGGCCCCCAAAGTCTCCCTTGCAACTAGGACTTTCTGGTCGCAAGATGTCTATGGTCGTCTAATTGCCCCTACGACCAGGAATCCCTAGTCGGAGGGTCACTACAAGCGATTAGGAAACCTAAGCCGCTAGGGTTCCCCATGCGGCCAGGACTTCTTGGCCATATAAGGTGCTCAGCCATCGTCAAGAGCAACAAGTTATGCTCTCGACCATAGTGCTTTTGGCTAGGCCAAGAGCACTAAAACTGCTCTCGACCAAGGCTACAACTAGCCTTCGACCTTAATACAGGGCATCAACTATTGTTGCCCTTCTTCCTACATTTTGCATTAACCATTTTGATGACAAAACATCAATCTACAACACCCTTTCAATCATATGAAGAGACACTTTCCAAAACTTAGATTAATGACAAAATACAAAAAAATTATGCAGAAAATAATTTTATGCGATTCAACAACACACGCAGTTTATAACAATTATCGCACGATGAACCTAGCTCTGATATTGCTATTGGGAAACCTTGGGAGCATCACATGCGTAGTGAAAAATAAAAAACAAAATAGATTTCCCAAAAGAATACATAGAATTGTCATGTGATGATTGGGAGCGAAGAACTCGTGAAATCGAAAAGTTGCATAGATTCGTGAGATGTTCTCACCTAGGAGAGATCGTATATCCCCAAAATCACAGATCCAAATCCATGGATAAAGAAGATCATGTGTCCTTCTCTCTAGCAGTGATCTATACAGTAGATAAGGTAGCGACAAACCTCCCTTCATAGTGTAAATCCTTGCAGCTTTCACACACCACCTCGCAGTAGTAAACAAAGAAGGGCCGACCCATTCTTTGTTGTCTTCACACACCATAAGAGGGATGATGACTGAGGAGGAGAGGGAGGGAGGGAGGAGAATAGGAGGTGACAGCCAAATTAGGTCTAGCCTATGACCTTTTGGTTCATCTCATATTTATAAAGGTTCTTGTCAACTTAACTCTAATAGATCCTGCCCTAGTGGGTATTGGATTTCTATCCAATTACTATGTGTTGAATCTCAGATCCAGCCCTAGGCATGCTATGTTTTAAATAAGGTTCCTATAAGACCATTACTCTCTAAAACTCCTTATGAACCGTGGAATTATAAAAAAACTCAATATTTTATATTTTAAAGTTCTTGGTTGCAAATATTTTATTTTGAATGAAAAGGAACCTTAGAAAAAATTGATGCAAAATCTAATGAAGGCATTTTTCTTGATTATTCTTATATTTCAAAAGTTTATCTTGTATTTAATAAAATAACTTTAGTAACTGAAGAATCTATTCATGTTATTTTCATTGAGATTTTTGAACCAAAGAAAATTGATTTTGATGATGAATTTGATTTTGGCACTTTGAATTTAAATGATAACCCTCCTAAAAGCAACTTGGATGAATCTACTTCCAAATCTTTATCCAAGGAATGGAAGTATGTAAATACTCATCCTAAGGAGCTTGTAATAGGAGATACATCAAGAGGTATTCAAACTCGTTCTTCTTTTAAAAGTTTTTGTGCTAATGTTGTATTTTTTTCTCAAGTTGAACCAAAATGCATTGATGAAGCCCTAAGAGATGACTCTTAAGTTGTTACAATGCATGAAGAGTTAAATCAATTTGAGAGAAATAAGGTATGAGAGCTTGTTCTTAGACATAGTGACAGTTTAGTGATTGATACTAAATGGGTCTTTAGAAACAAGCAAGATGAAAATGGTATTGTGGTTAGAAATAAGGCTAGATTAGTGGCCAAAGGTTTCAACTAAGAATAAGAGATCGATTATGAAGAAACCTTCGCTCCTGTGGCTAGACTTGAAGTCATAAGGATGCTCCTTGCCTTTGCATATTTCAAAGATTTTAAGTTATTTCAAATGGATGTTAAAAGTGATTTTCTCAATGATTTCATTTCTGAAGAAGTATATGTTGAAAAACCCTCTGGTTTTGAAAATAATCTTTTTCTGAAATATGTTTTAATCTTTCTAAAGCTCTTTATGGATTGAAACAAGCTCCTCAGGCTGGTACGAAAGACTTAGTTTTTTTCTTATTTCAAATAATTTTTTTAAAGACAAGGTTGATACTATATTATTTTTTAAGTATTTTAAAAATGATTATCTTATTATTCAAATTTATGTTGATCATATAATTTTTAATTCAATAAATGAATTCTTATGTGAATCTTTTGTTGATAGTATAAGCCAAGAATTTGATATGAGTCTAATGGGTGAATTAATCTTTTTCTTAGGATTATAAATAAAGTAACTAAATGATGATATCTTTATTAGTCAAACTAAATATACCTTAGACTTGTTAAAATATTTTGGTATGAAAAATGCTACATCCATAAGCACACTCATAAGCACATCTACAAAATTAGACTTAGATAATAAGAGACAAAAATTTGATCAAAAAACTTATAGAGGAATGATAGGTAGCTTGTTGTAATTAACTACTACTAGACCGGATATATTGTTTAGTGTTGGATTGTATGCAAGGTTTCAATCCAATCCTAAATTTTCTCACATTAAGGCAATTAAATGAATATTTAGATATTTAAAAGGAACCTCTAACTTAGGTTTATGATATCCAAATTCTAAAAACTTTGATTATCTTGCTTATGCATATGTCGATTTTGGAGGATGTAAAATAGATATAAAAAGTAATACCTATACATGTCGGTTTTTGGGGCATGCTCTTGTTTCTTGGTCTTTCAAGAAATAAAATTTAATTATTTTATCTACAGCTGAAGTCAAATATATTACAGCTAGTACATGTTGTGCCCAAGTGATTTGGATGAAAAATACATTAGAAGATTATAAAATTTATTAAAAAAATATCCCTATAAAATGTGTTAATATAATTGCATTATGTTTAACTAAAAATCTCGTTCAACACTCAAAAACCAAATATATTGATATTAGGCATCACTTCATTAGAGATCATGTGAATAATCATGACATATCCTTGTAATTTATTGATACTAAGCATCAATTAGTAGACATTTTCACTAAGCCATTACATGAAGAGTAATTTCACTTTATTAGAAGAGAATTAGGAATGCTAACCATCAAAATGCATAATTTGCTATTTTTTGGATTTCTTGATTTGCTACTTTTGCTTGAAAATTCACAAGATAAATTTAAATGCATGAGTACCTCTTAGTTCTTCTTAGATTTCTTAGATTTTTGAGCTCACCTTCGAAATGATTCTCGTTAAAATTGACATTTATAAGAAGAAGATTCAAGATTTTTTTTGTGATGAGGTTTTTTCTTAAGGATTACTTCGATTCATGAATATTGCTAAATATTTACAAAAGAAATATATGTGACATGAACTTTTATGATGCTTGATATGAGCTCTCTTTTGTATCCTATTTAAAAAAATATTTTGATTCATGGATTATTTTTTATAATCTTGATGAATACTTTCGGATGTATACCTCCCTACTTAATATTTGTTCTTTTGGATACTAATTTTTTGGACTTTGACGAGCCTCGACGAAGAGGACTCAGGAAGTGGACGTAGGCCAAGTTGTGGTCGAACCGCTATAAATTGTGAGTTTTTCTCTCTTTGTTTAATTTCAACACTCATTAGCTAAATAAAAATTTCTCGGTCTTAAGTTTGATTCGCTCACGTATTTACTATATGTGTGTGGCCCTTTAGGCCCAATACCAAGCTGACAATGAGTTGCACCTGTCATAATTTCTGTTGACTCAAAACTCATTCTAACTCGATGAATTATTATCTCATGATAATTCACTCAACTCGTCGACCATGGATGTACTAGGCCACTATGTCATAGTACCCAAACAATATAGGGGGATCTAATCCATTGGACATGTCTACCCTCAGTTGTCATGTATCTATAGTCCCTCATCCATTAATATCCCAAAGACCATATATTAGGCATCACATTATCAAACCCATATGGAATCCATACAAGTCTTACTCTAATTGGATTATCCTGAAAAACTCCTTCCGTCTCAATCCAAATGACGCTTACGATGGATTTTTTTGAGTAACAACACATGGGATATTCCTCTCATGAAATAGACTCAATGATCCTCTATTGATACTCAATTACTTCCATAAGGTTAGTTGTCATTCCCAATAATTGAGTGTACCCATAAGTCCTGCTAAGGCATATTTTAGCCCATCAAACGTAAACCTCCACATCAGCCTCAGTGAAAGCTAAGCATACACATCTAACTTGGCTTGGACCCAACGCTACCCTGGTCCATCGCTCGAGGACCTTAAGTCAACATCAGCAAATAGAATGATGGCTTGCTCCTCGCCCAAGGTGCATGACAGTGTACGGCTCTGAATAACACTCGCACACATTAAACAACCTAGTACGAACTCTTCTTCCTGCAGGTAATATAAAAGGCACCTAGGTAAATAGTAAACACGGGGGGGGAGGGGCATTCGGACCCGTGCAACATACACTCCAATACTTCACTTCTCATCGCTAACTTGATCAACAGAGAGGTCGAGTCGAGGCACCCCCATCGCCCGATTGAGGCCTTAGTGCACGCGTTGACAACCAGAGAGCTAGTTGAGGAGCAGAAGGATGCACTCATAAAGAGGGAAGCTTCGCCCACGGAGGACAACCAAACAAGCTCCTCTAATCAAGGATAAACAACTTTCAGTTCCTTCACAAGGGCTTTCAGCTCCTTCACAAGGCTTTCAGTCCCTGATTACTAACATCGCTTGGGCATGATCCTAACCGATCTCAAGGGCTTTCAGCCCCTAATTACCAATATCACTCGAGCGTCATCCCAATCGATCCTGAGGGCTTTTAACCCCCGGTTACTCATGGGCTTTCAGCCCTTAATTACTAGTATCGCTTGGCTATGATCCCGATCGATCTCAAGGGCTTTCAGCCCCTTCACGGGGCTTTCGACCCTTGATAACTAACATCACTCGGGCATAATCCTAACTGATCTCAAGGGCTTTCAGTCCTGAACAAATTTTTAAGAGTTTCCAAGCTCCTATAGGGCTCTTAATCCCGAATAAACTTTCAAAAGCTTTCGAGCTCCCACGGGGCTCTCAATCCCGAACAAGTTTTCTAGAGCTTTCGAGCTCCCAAAGGGCTCCCAGTCCTGAACAAGTTTTCAAGAGCTTCTGCACTCCCATAAGGTTCTCAGTCCTGAAATAGACCCAAATGCCTTTTAGTCTTGAAACAGATTCAAAGTGCTTTCAGTTTTGGCCAAGTTTTCAAGAGCTTCCGAGCTCCCACTAGGCTTTTAGTCCCGCAACAGAACCAAAGGGCTTTCAGTCATGAAACAAATTCAAATGGCTCTCAGTCCCGACCAAGTTTTCAAGAGCTTTCGAGCTCTCACAGGGCTTTCAGTCCCGAAACAAACCCAAAGGGCTTTCAATCATGAAATATAGGGTTCTCAATCCTGAACAAATTTTCAAGAGCTTCCGAGCTCTAAGGCTCTAAGTCCCGAACATATTTTCAAGGACTTTCGAGCTCTCAAAGAGCTTTCAGTCTCGAACATAGGGCTCTCACGTCCAAGATTACATTGCTCATAAGAGTTCTTAATGTGTGAGAGGGCAACACTCGTCTTGCTCTGCCATAAAACTTTAGGGTGCTTGAGCTATATTGCTCAGGAGTGTTAGGGATGCGAAAGAGCTCGAGAATTTTTTTGTTCAAAAAGGAATAATAATTTTGAGCTACGAAGCCTGAAGAAATTAAAATTTTGATAATAACCATATATCTGAATAAGGATGTAAAACTTTGAAGGTGAACACATTTAAAAGAGATCCAACAAGATTGGTGGACACATGAGAGGACCTAAAATATGATTTAAAAACTCAGTTTATACCTAAAAATGTTTAGTTCATCTTAAAAAGAAAAATAAGACAACTGTATCAAATTATTTTTTAATTGAGACTACTAAAGTAATTTTTAGCAATGATATTGGATGTATAAGATATGATCTTGGATATATAAGATATGTTCTGTAATGATAAGTTATATATTTGTGGAATGAAATAAAAAAGATATTTTTAATTATTTATTTATTTTTTCTATTTTCAAATTAGGAAGGGACAGCAGCTATACTATTTTCAAACATCGAAAATATAGATACATAAAACCCCCTTATTATATTATTGAAAATACCGCACAAAGTACAAGCGAAACACCGTAAGTAGCGCACACGGATAAGATGGGGGACACATGATCGGAGTTTCGACAACACCGATCATCTACACCATTCAGGTTTACTTGGAAGACTTCACCGGCATAGATAAGATGTTGGAGAACCGACGAGGTGGACACACGTGGGACTTGACTTGAGAACTGTAGCCGGAGAGTCTGTCGTGGTATCTATTCCACAACATGATTCCTGCGAACTTGTCGGAATCCTTTAGGATGGGAAGGACTTGAGATATGAGATCTTCGGGTGGAATGTAGCCACCACTCGGAGCAGCCTCGGGAGCAGCAGGAAGCCCAAGGAACAGCTTTTGCGCAGGAATGGACACGACCCACTTGTTGAACGCATTTGCAAGATTGATAGCGTTCTGGGAGAAATGGCAAGAAGGGTTGTTGAAGAACTGCACCCACACGTAGTCGAAGAGATCTGTCCTAAGTGCGTTGGCAAGCCAGTAATCCGGGAAAGGACACTGTGGAGCTGCACTCAGGTGAACTTTCTTCGTTCCGGCCTCCTGCTCGTTGTAGGCCTTGAGGAAAGCGGCAAGTTCATCATAGTGTTCTGTGCTCCCTCCGGCGATGTTGAAGTCTATGCCATCCAGAACCGCATCCCCGAGGGGTCGAGAATAGCGAGCAGCAGAACCACCCAAGAAACTGTGCCAGAGGTATGACGCCACTTCCTTGGCGTCTTCGGTGGAACGCAGGCCATAAGACCCGCCACCTCCGATGGAGAGCATCACCTTGACGCCACGCTCCTGGCAGTACTCGATTTCGCTGCTCAAGCGGGCGCAGCCGTTGTTCCGAGGGTCACAGTGGCCGGCGAGGTTGATCTCTGGAGTTTGGCCCATGCCAAACTTGAAAAGGGTAGCGATGTTCACGAAATCGTAGTTGCCTGTGGCACAAGCAGCTGCTAAGCTTCCCTCGTCGGTGTTTTGTCCCCAGTAGACTCCAGTGCATGACCTGCGCCGGGCCTGCAGTCTTCCTGTGAGCGCAAGCATCAGAAACGCAAATAACAGCAGCGAAGCTAGCGATCGGATCGCCATAGTGAATGAGGAGGCTATCGTTCTCTCACTCTTACGCACAACCAAAGGCAAGCTTGTGGTGGCCTGTCATCAACGAGGCCATGCGACATGCTTATATAGAAAAAAGTGGGTGATGAAGCTCACGCACGTACGTGCATGCGCGAATTAGTGGTTTCGAGAGGCTGGCATGTCACATTGTCTCAGCGTGTTATCTTTGTATCTGTTTTGATTTAAATTCATCCAAAAATTATATATATATATATATATATATATAAAGAGACGGATATGGTAGATGAGTTGAGAAGAGTGGATTGGGATAAGGGATACGTGTTCGGTCGATCAATATATGACATGAGATCATGACTCACTTCAGGTACGGATCACAATATCTTGACCTCACGACAAAATTTAACCCACGAGTTCCTCGTTTCACTAAAAAACATAAATAAATTTCGGTAGCATTCACAAAGAAAACGTGGCGTTCCAAATGGACGGCCTGCAATGCATTGTTTTGACATAACTTACACATCAGTCACAAAAATAAGACGCTCGCGACGCTCCAAATGGACGGCCATGAAATTGGAAGGACAATTTCTGACACTGCTGACGGGTGCTTTATTAACAAAACTACAAAAGGAGTGGCAGCAATAATTGATGTGCTCGTTAAGACTCGACGAGGTTTCTCCCTCCGACCGCGATGGATGGGTCATTTGCCCAGAAATCACGTGTTCGACCCTCCGAATAAAATCTTCAAACAAAGAGAGAGAGAGAGTGATATGTTCGTGAAACAAATGCTGAGTCACTTCCTTCCTTACTGATTCCGACCTTCTACCTACGATTTCTAGGGAAAATCCTAACTTTTTTGAGTTTTCGCACGAAATGATACTTATATTTAGAATTTTCTAATAATTACATTTTTTTATCTAATATCTAAAAATAGTTTTGATTTGACAGCCAAACAGCTATCCCTTTTGTCTCCGTTTCTCTCTCCTTTCCTACATATGATGACTCAGCTCAGTTATATTATTTTTATTTTATATTTTAGAATATTTTTATAATACCAAAAAAATACTATACTATAATGATTTTTTACTGTATTACAGGATTTGTTTTTTCAGTAATATTACAAAAACATTAGATCAGTTTATAGGAAATAAGAGGAAAAAACATAGTGGCTGAGGATATCACGAGTATTAGGCAAAAAAGATGGACTATGCCAAGTAATTCTAAAAATGAGAAATATTTGCTAAGAAAATTTTGAAAAAAAAATCTCGTAAAAGAATGGACATAGGAGGTCATTATACCCTAGAAATAGAAGTTATAGCTTGTTTTAGATTGAGTGAGACAACTATCGTATGAATACAAAGCTGGATAATTATTTAGAGGTTAGATGAAATTAGATTTATTATTTTTTTACATTTGTCTTGATTTTTAAAATTTTATAATCTTCATGCTATTCTTTCTATTCAATTATCTTTCAGATTAGTTGTTAAATAATATAATTTTTTATTTATTTTTTTAGTGGGTGAATTTTTGAAAAAAACACTTACTTTTCATTTTCTTGTTGAATGCTCCTCTAAAAAAAAATTCTAAACAAATGATTTCTAGTCATGTGAAAAGATCATTTCATCCCTTTATTCTATAGATTGATCGTCGCTTGCAGCTCGTGAAGGTAGCCTCTGCTGACCATATCGACCCAACCACTGCATGCCTCCTCGCTTGCGACTCTCGCAAAAGGCGTTGATAATGGAGACGAGTGCCCCTCTTCTCTTTCCTCCCCTGCGGTGGATGGCGTGGGCACGCAATCGTGCCCTCTTGTTCATCCCCCGTGGTTGATGGTGCGAGGGTGGCCAATGGGTGATAGCAAACCACCTCCCCTCTCTTTCCTCCCCTATGGCCGATAGGATTGTCTAAGTCATGTGACACCTTAATGGCACTCTCGAAGACTTAGTTGAAATTACCTAAGTCGTGAAGCAACCTTGTCCACTGTTCCGTTAGCTAGGATTGCCTAAATCATGAAATTCCTAAAATATTAATTGTCCACAAAGGGTCAACCCACTTGCAACCTCGTGTGGGTCTTATAGGACTTGTAAAGAAGAAATTGATTAGCTTAAAAACGAGGACTGGATAAGTTCCGATGTCTCGTAAAGAGGAAAGTTGTACAAGCAACTCATCAAACACCTTGAATGCAGTAGAGAAAAGAGCGAAAGAGAATGAAACAGGACTTTAGAGGGTTGTAAGGATGGTTGCAAGTATATAAATGATGGTTCCCAAGGTATCAGATGCAAAACAAGTTCAATTGTTGATGAAAGCCTACGCCCGACATATACCCGAAGCCCCATCCAGCCCAATACCATCCGGGGGGTTCCAAGGTGCTGAGATAGCTGACATTTCGTGCCACTCAGAGTGATCACCGCATCATGCAAAGATGGCCCCAAAACGAAGCTATTTTGGGCAGTTTTGGCTCTCCGCAGCGAGCGATCATTCTACATCATTCTAGACTATTTTCGCTCTCATTTCTTATGCCAAAACATATAAAATTAAGGTAAAACAAACTGTCAAACATTTGTACAAACAAGAAAAAGCAATGAACGATTTGTTGAGCAAATATGTTGTAGTTGAGCGACGATCGTTCGTAACATGTAGTGGATGGCATGAGCACACGATCATGCCCTCTTGTTCATCCTCCGTGGTTGATGGTGCGAGGGTGGCCAATGGGTGATAGCAAACCACCTCCCCTGTCGTTCCTCCCCTATGGCCGATGGCATGGGTGCATGATCATCTCCTCTCCTTCCCTGCCCACAGTCGATGGTGCACCCTCTTCTTTCCTCCCTTGCAGTTGACAACAAGGGTGCATGACCATCCCCTTTCCTTTCTCGCTGGCGATCAATAGTGCCCACTTCCTTCCTCACCTATTACCGACATCAAAGACTATGGGTGAGGGGAGGGGGCGGGTCTATGAGTAGCAACGAGGGCTGCAGGTGAGGAGAGGGGATCAATGAATATACAGATCTCAAGGCTTCTTGCCCAAGCCCAAAGCAATAGCCATAAGAGAATCACAGGGATACAAGGACTATAATCCACAAGAGAACTTGCTCTCTTTCTTCTTCCTGCTCAACATGTCCTACAGGTAGATCAACATTTGCTCTGTACCATCTTCCTGCACATCTCCCACATCACCTTGATATACTGGAGGAATAACTGGGTTACAGTCTACAAATCCCTCTGCAGAAGTCTTAGCTGGTGCATCCTTCATCAAATCCTCAATAGTTTGATCCTCAAAGAAGACAACATCTCTACTTCTGAACACATTCTGCTTTTCTGGATCCCAAAGCCTGTAACCAAACTGATCATGTGAGTAACCAAGAAAAATACACTCTTTTGTCTTACCATCCAACTTGGACCTCTCATTATTTGGAACATGTGCAAATGCACGACAACCAAACACTTTTAAATGTCTATATGAGACATCTTTCCCTGACCATACATGCTGTGCAACATCACCATCTAGAGCTGTACATGGTGATAAGTTGATTACATCAACTGCAGTCCTCAAAGCATCATCCCAAAACCTTTTGGGTAGCTTGGCTTGTGAAAGCATACATCTGATCTTTTCCATGATGGTGCGGTTCATCCTCTCTGCAATTGCATTATGCTGAGGCGTACCAGGGACTGTCAACTCATGTTGGATGTCATGTGACCTGCAATAATCATTAAACAATCCAGTGTACTCACCACCATTATCTGATCTTATACATTTCTGTGTACTCACACAATCATTAAACAATCATGTGTACTCACACAGGGGTAGTAAACCGTCACACACAGTTTATTCATTTGATTGTGATTTCTATTTGATTCCGCTATGTGTGACGGTCTACTAGTACTTGTTCGTATATAAAGTTTATTCATGTTTTATTCCCATCAGTGAGGGCTTGCTACTTGCAACCCTCGTTATAGCAATTGGCAAACCTACCCCTCTCCTCACCTGCATCCCTCGTCACCTGTGTGTGACGGTCTACTAGTACTTGTTTGATTGTGATTTCTATTTGATTCCGCTGCGGAGAGCCAAAACTGCCCAAAATAGCTTCGTTTTGGGGCCATTTTTGCATGATGCGGTGATCACTCTGAGTGGCACGAAATGTCAGCTATCTCAGCACCTTGGAACCCCCCGGATGGTATTGGGCTGGATGGGGCTTCGGGTATATGTCGGGCGTAGGCTTTCATCAACAATTGAACTTGTTTTGCATCTGATACCTTGGGAACCATCATTTATATACTTGCAACCATCCTTACAACCCTCTAAAGTCCTGTTTCATTCTCTTTCGCTCTTTTCTCTACTGCATTCAAGGTGTTTGATGAGTTGCTTGTACAACTTTCCTCTTTACGAGACATCGGAACTTATCCAGTCCTCGTTTTTAAGCTAATCAATTTCTTCTTTACAAGTCCTATAAGACCCACACGAGGTTGCAAGTGGGTTGACCCTTTGTGGACAATTAATATTTTGGAAATTTCATGATTTAGGCAATCCTAGCTAACGGAACAGTGGACAAGGTTGCTTCACGACTTAGGTAATTTCAACTAAGTCTTCGAGAGTGCCATTAAGGTGTCACATGACTTAGACAATCCTATCGGCCATAGGGGAGGAAAGAGAGGGGAGGTGGTTTGCTATCACCCATTGGCCACCCTCGCACCATCAACCACGGGGGATGAACAAGAGGGCACGATTGCGTGCCCACGCCATCCACCGCAGGGGAGGAAAGAGAAGAGGGGCACTCGTCTCCATTATCAACGCCTTTTGCGAGAGTCGCAAGCGAGGAGGCATGCAGTGGTTGGGTCGATATGGTCAGCAGAGGCTACCTTCACGAGCTGCAAGCGACGATCAATCTATAGAATAAAGGGATGAAATGATCTTTTCACATGACTAGAAATCATTTGTTTAGAATTTTTTTTTAGAGGAGCATTCAACAAGAAAATGAAAAGTAAGTGTTTTTTTCAAAAATTCACCCACTAAAAAAATAAATAAAAAATTATATTATTTAACAACTAATCTGAAAGATAATTGAATAGAAAGAATAGCATGAAGATTATAAAATTTTAAAAATCAAGACAAATGTAAAAAAATAATAAATCTAATTTCATCTAACCTCTAAATAATTATCCAGCTTTGTATTCATACGATAGTTGTCTCACTCAATCTAAAACAAGCTATAACTTCTATTTCTAGGGTATAATGACCTCCTATGTCCATTCTTTTACGAGATTTTTTTTTCAAAATTTTCTTAGCAAATATTTCTCATTTTTAGAATTACTTGGCATAGTCCATCTTTTTTGCCTAATACTCGTGATATCCTCAGCCACTATGTTTTTTCCTCTTATTTCCTATAAACTGATCTAATGTTTTTGTAATATTACTGAAAAAACAAATCCTGTAATACAGTAAAAAATCATTATAGTATAGTATTTTTTTGGTATTATAAAAATATTCTAAAATATAAAATAAAAATAATATAACTGAGCTGAGTCATCATATGTAGGAAAGGAGAGAGAAACGGAGACAAAAGGGATAGCTGTTTGGCTGTCAAATCAAAACTATTTTTAGATATTAGATAAAAAAATGTAATTATTAGAAAATTCTAAATATAAGTATCATTTCGTGCGAAAACTCAAAAAAGTTAGGATTTTCCCTAGAAATCGTAGGTAGAAGGTCGGAATCAGTAAGGAAGGAAGTGACTCAGCATTTGTTTCACGAACATATCACTCTCTCTCTCTCTTTGTTTGAAGATTTTATTCGGAGGGTCGAACACGTGATTTCTGGGCAAATGACCCATCCATCGCGGTCGGAGGGAGAAACCTCGTCGAGTCTTAACGAGCACATCAATTATTGCTGCCACTCCTTTTGTAGTTTTGTTAATAAAGCACCCGTCAGCAGTGTCAGAAATTGTCCTTCCAATTTCATGGCCGTCCATTTGGAGCGTCGCGAGCGTCTTATTTTTGTGACTGATGTGTAAGTTATGTCAAAACAATGCATTGCAGGCCGTCCATTTGGAACGCCACGTTTTCTTTGTGAATGCTACCGAAATTTATTTATGTTTTTTAGTGAAACGAGGAACTCGTGGGTTAAATTTTGTCGTGAGGTCAAGATATTGTGATCCGTACCTGAAGTGAGTCATGATCTCATGTCATATATTGATCGACCGAACACGTATCCCTTATCCCAATCCACTCTTCTCAACTCATCTACCATATCCGTCTCTCTCTCTCTCTCTCTCTCTCTCTCTCTCTCTCTCTCTCTCTCTCTCTCTCTTATATATATATATATATATATATATATTATTTTTGGATGAATTTAAATCAAAACAGATACAAAGATAACACGCTGAGACAATGTGACATGCCAGCCTCTCGAAACCACTAATTCGCGCATGCACGTACGTCATCAGCTTCATCACCCGCTTTTTCCTATATAAGCATGTCGCATGGCCTCGTTGATGACACACCGCCACAAGCTTGCCTTTGGTTGTGCGTAAGAGAGCGAGAGACCGATAGCCTCCTCATAAGGGCTTTTTTAGAATTCTAGATAGAAGGCTAAATCATAAAATTTTTCAAATTCCAAGGGGCATATTTATCCTTTTGCCAAAAAAGAAGCCCTAGCCATCTAGCCCCCTTCCAGTTGGCCGTCGCCACCACCCTTGCACATCGGTGATGCTGCACGCCATTAGCGACCACCTCTGCCCGTGGGCGGTCACACTTGTGATGTTGTCCGTATGGGCGGGCACCGCTGCGTATGCGCGCGGCCACCTGGCCCGTAGACGGTCAAGCGTTTATGAACAGTGTTGCCTCATGCAGCCACCTAGCCCGTAGGCGGCCCGCCCGCAAGCATTGTGCCCACAGGCGTCGCCTCCACAGGTGACCCACTTTGAAGCTGGCCTGCCTATGGGTGTTGTGCCCACAAGCATCACCTCTACAAGTGCCCCTGGTCGCAGCCTGGTCGTGGCTTGACTGTTGGTGGCATGCCTACAAGGCTGTGCCCGCAAGCGGCCTGGCCACGAACGACCTAGCCGCATGTGACCACCCTTGTAGGGGCCTTAGCTACAGGCGACCACCCCTGTATAGAGCCTGGCCATAAACAACCACACTTGCAAGTGGTCGGCCCATAGGTGGCTCCTCCTGCCCGCAATCACTATAAGAACACATAGAATAGTTTTACGCGATTTAATCTCATCACACATAATATCCTTCTAACTTAATGAATTGTTATCCCACAACAATTCACTTGACTCATCGACTATGGATGTACTAGGCCACTATGCCATAATCCCAATACGGTACAAGGGATCTTATCTATTGGATATGTTTGTCTTTAACTATCGTGTATCTATATTCTCTCATTTATCTAATATCCCAGATATCGTATATCAGGCATGGTACTGTCATGCAGCATATGGAATCCGTTCGAGTCTCGCTCTAATAAGATTATCTCGAAAAACTCCTCTCTCAATTCGAACGATCCTGGCCAAGGATATGTCTGAGCAAGACCACACGAGATATTTCTCTCATGATACCAAGAGTAAATGATCCCCTATTGACACTCAATTATCTTCATAAGGTTGACTACAATCCTGATAACCGACTATACTATATCTGAAACTTTCCAAATATGTAAGTCTGGTGTCAAAGAAAAGAGTACTCAAATAAGGCATCTTTGGTATCTCAAGTCTAAGGACCAGACACACAACTGGGACTACGAAATTATTGTCTGTTGTTAAGTATCATTAACCATACAACATTTCGTAAGTTGATCAATCAGTAAACTCATTCTCCAATGAGCAACTGTACTGTATCCTTAGTGTGTGGCTATGAGATAAGCCCCCTCCGTCATATAGATGGGTATACAATACACCAGTTTATCTGGTTATCTCAATGTTCCTCTTGAGTAACCTATACCGGGATTATTTAGAATCTATGTTTATAGGCGAATCAGTCTCATTATCGTGATCTCATCACGATCTGATTGTCATTGCATAGAACCAAAGACATCACAATATATATATGCAATAGATAATATAATTGAAGAATATGCTAATAATAATGATAAGCAAAAAGATCGTGTAGCGTGTCACACGTGTCACCACTCACGTGATTGGCTTACAAGGCACCTGTAACCAGCAGCAACTAGGGTTTCTTAGTTGCATAGGGTATCCGACCATGAGGATATGACAGGGTTTCCTAAATGATACATAATTAATTAAATAATTTAATGAATTATTATTATTTTATAGTCCTATATGATGTGTATATATGATGTATGATGTGGACGGATGCCATATGATGATTTGTATGTGTATATATGATTATTATTATTATTAAGGCCTATAAGTCTCTCTCTTTTTCTCATTTATGTAATTATTATTATTGAGTTTGCATGCTTATAATTGTATTGTAATTATACAAAAAGGCACGGCGAGAGCGTAGAGGTGCCAACAGGACCCACAAGACTGAGATGATGATCCCCGTGCATGGAGATGCATTAAGGTGCCGGTAGGACCGATGAGGATGCGATAGACGATATTTGGTTATCTACGCACCTTACTATATATATGTGTGTGTGATGAATCCCCTCAAAAACCTCAGGTTCCACTGGGTAAATGCATTAAAAAGGGATAAATTTTAGTGGACGGTGCGGCTACAGTTGGTGGGGAACTTGCTTTAGGAAAGAACGTATTAGTAGCTTATATGTCATGGGAAGGTTACAATTCTGAAGATGCAATACTAATTAGCAAACATCTGGTATATGAAGATATTTATACTTCTTTTCACATCCAGAAATATGAAATTCAAACTCATGTGACAAGCTATGAAATTCAGGATCATGTGACAAGCCAAGGACCTGAAAGAATCACTAAGGAAATACCACATCTAGAGGCTCATTTACTCCGCAATTTAGATAGAAATAGACTTGTGATGCTGGGATCTTGGGTGGAAACATGTGATATTTTAGTAGGTAAATTAACACCTTAGATAGCAAACGAATCATCGTATGCTCCAGAGGATAGATTATTATGAACCATACTTGGAATTCAGGTATCCACTGCAAAAGAAACTTCTCTAAAACTACCTATAGGTGAAAGAGGTCACGTTATTGATGTGAGATGGATCTAGAAAAAAAGGAGTTCCTGTTATAATTCAGAAATGATTCGTGTATATATTTCACAAAAACGTGAAATCAAAGTAGGTGATAAAATAAATAGCTGGAAGACATGAGAATAAATGTATCATTTCAAAAATTTTACCTAGACAAGATATGCCCTATTTGCAAGATCAAACACTTGTTGATATGGTCTTCAACCCATTAGGAGTACCATCACGAATGAATGTGGGACAAATATTTGAATGCTCACTTGGGTTAGCAGGGGAGTTGCTAAAGAGACATTATAGAATAGCACCTTATGATGAGAGATATGATCAAGAGGCTTCGAGAAAACTAGTGTTTTCCGAATTATATAAAGCCAGTAAGCAAACAAAAAATCAATGGGTATTTGAACCTGAAAATATGAGAAAAAGCAGAATATTTGATGGAAGAACAGGAAATCCTTTTGAACAACCTGTTCTAATAGGAAAGTCCTATTATTTAAAATTAATTCATCAAGTTGATGATAAAATCCATGGACGTTCTAGTGGATATTACGCACTTGTTACACAATAATCCCTTAGAGGAAGGGCGAAGCAAGGGGGACAACGAGTAGGAGAAATGGAAGTTTGGGATTTAGAGGGATTTGGTGTTGCTCATATTTTACAATAGATGCTTACTTATAAATCTTATCATTTTAGAGCTTGTCAACAAGTACTTGGTGCTACGATCATTGGAGGAAGAGTATCTAACCCAGAAGATGCTCCAGAATCTTTTTGATTGCTCATAGAGAACTATGATCTTTAGCTCTAGAACTGAATCATTTCCTCGTATTTGAGAAGAACTTCCAAATTAATAGGAAGGAAGCTTGATTTGAATGAATCAGAATTTCTATTCTATGATTGACCGGTATAAACATTAACAACTTCGAATTGGACTAGTTTCTCCTCAACAAATAAAGGCTTGGGCCAAATAAATTTTACCTAATGGAGAGATAGTCAGATTGGTAACAAAGCCCTATACGTTTCATTATAAGACCAATAAATCGGAAAAAGATGGATTATTTTGTGAAAGAATCTATGGGCCCATAAAAAGTGAAATTTGTGCTTGTGGAAATGATCGAGTGATTGGAGAAGACCCGAAGTTTTGTGAACAATGCAGGGTGGAATTTGTTGATTCTCGAATACGAAGATATCAAATGGGATACATCAAACTCGCATGTCCAGTGACTCATGTGTGGTATTTGAAATGTCTTCCTAGTTATATCGCGAATCTTTTAGATAAACCCCTTAAGAAATTAGAAGGCCTAGTATACTACGATGTGTGATTAGATCAAAATTTTCATTTTACAGACTCTGACTGAGAAATTGTCATCCCATTCAATCCGATTAGGGTGCCCCCAACTCTGACATGTGTTTTAGGAGAAGTAAAAGTAACATGAAACTCAAAATTATAGGTGTATTCAATACTTCCAAATGAAAGGGGAATTGATCTAGGTCGATTATGTATAAATAGGAATTGGTAGTTATACCTCATGAAAAAAAAGGACTTTTTGTGGAATCAGCTATTCCATTTCTTTATAGAGAGATTTTGTTTAAGCAAGCAAATATAGCATGGTTATAGAAGTCTATCTATCGCATATATGCTTCAAGGGTCATCATGGGATAATCCCTACTAGAAATTTGTCGGAGATTTTCGATTCACATACCAGAGAGTGTCATGTAATTCGTGAGAAAATAGTAGGAGTAAACTAAGATAGAAGTTGATATCTTAGTTTTTAAAAAAATCTAAATCCCATATATTATTTACTTTTTACTACATCTTTATTTTTCAGAAAATATTACTTTTAAATCCCTTACATGGCATACTAGATGTCAACCACCTCACTTGTCCAAATTAAACAGATTGGCTCTGGAATATAAGAATCGTTCTCTTGACGGAGAAAATTACATATATCCTTAACACAATAATGCATATGCCAAAGGAAGAGGCAAGTGAGGATGAGATCACTTATTATATAAAATACATAGATGATTCCATTCTTACTCAGTATTACATATTAGCCTCTATGACTCCCTAGCTACAAAGGCAGCATGAAAACATAGATGCCAGATCTATTTTTTTACATCTCTATAAATTATTTAAGGAATAAGGAAGGATCAACGATATAAGATATTCAAGAGTCTCTTCCACGCTAGGATGACTGAGAGGGCATCGGTTCATTATCATGTCTTGAAGATGATTGAATGGATATAGAAGTTCACAAGTCTAGGAATGTGAAGAGTTCTTATAAAGAGGGAGTCTTATAGTCGTCCTTCCTCCTCTTAGGTGAGGCTGGCTAGGGTAAGAATGGGAGAATTTCATCTAGCTAGGACTCTCTCCTTGATTGAGTAGGAGTCCCCTATAGTCGCCTGCTACCTAGTTGGCTAGGGGTTAGGAGTTGAGGGGAAGAGGAGTCTATTAAAAGTAAGAGTCCTATTAGGAGTTAGGGTTTTGATTCCCTATATAAACACATGTAGCCACCATTATCTTATCATGAATAGATCTATCTTTCTTCAGCCATTGTGTCGAATACATCCTGCTCATCTTCAATTTG
The DNA here is from genome assembly GCA_029747655.1 of Ensete ventricosum. Taxonomy (NCBI): domain Eukaryota; kingdom Viridiplantae; phylum Streptophyta; class Magnoliopsida; order Zingiberales; family Musaceae; genus Ensete; species Ensete ventricosum. The sequence continues at coordinate 18,851,553 of JAQQAF010000003.1, read as the reverse complement.
GTGCTCTATAATTAGAATAATTCTGTCCAAAATTTATTGGTGAAGACCCTATCATGATCACTTACAATAGATCCTAGGCATCCCCATATAATTTTATAATATTTTTCATGAAGATTCGAGCAATGCTAGTGGCGGTGTAAGGGTTGCGGATAGCGCAAAAGTGGGTATACTTCGTGAGACGATCGACCACGATGAGCATTGCACCTTTTCTTGGGATGGGGACAACCCTTCGATGAAATCCATTGATATATCAGTCTATACCGAGTTCAGTATGGGTAGAGATTGTAGCTTTCCGAGACTTGGCACTCTCTCGCCTTTATGTCGTTGGCATGTGTCGCACTACATTACAAATTCAACAACAATATTCTTTATCCCTTTCCAATAAATTTTTTACTTAATTCTCTTATAAGTTTGAAGGAATCAGGAGTGCCCCACCACTGGTGTGGAATGCATCGGATGATCTTTATGCAAGGAGAATTATGCACTAGTACTATGCGTCCCTTATAGCTCAAGTCCTTCGAGTCCCAATTGTAATGTGTCACAGAGCTTGGTTCGTCCTCTAATTTTTTGATGGTCTCCCTAATCTCTAGATCATCACATTATTCCTTCCTAATGTCTTCGAGAAAGTCACTAATCGGAAGGGAGATGGTCAAAAATTCAGCTTGCTCGAGTAGCCGAGAGAGCGCATCTGCAATAATATTCTCTTTCCCCTTTTTGTAAGTTATTTCGTACTCATATCCAAGGAGCTTTATTATCAATTTTTGCTGCTTGGGGAGGATATCTTCTGCTCCACAAAATATTTAATGCTCTTATGGTCGGTTTTTATTTGGAAGTGTCGATCGATCAGGTAGAGTCTCCATTTTGTCACCACGTACACAATCGCGAGCATCTCCTTGTTGTAGATGAACATTTTTAGGTAGGAAGGAGATAATGCCTTGCTAGTGTAAGCGAGGGGTCGACCTTCTTGCATGAGGATGGTGCTGATCCAAACTCCCGATGCATCTGCTTTAATAATAAAAGTTTTGTCGAAGTCGGGTAGTGCTAGCACGAGTGTAGATGTCATGGCTACCTTAAGAGAGTCGAAGGTAAAGGAGGTTTTTTTCGATCACTAAAAAGCATCTTTTTTTAGTAATGATGTGAGGGGGGTGCTGATCTTTCCATAGTATTTGACGAATTTACTGTAGTAGCCCGTTAGTCCAAGAAAATCGTGTAGCGATTTTATGTTCTTAGGTGTTGGCCAGCTTTGCATTGCCTCGATCTTTAAGGGATCCACCACTACGCCTTCCTCCGAGATGATGTGCCCAAGATACTCCACCTTCTATTGAAGAAAGTTACATTTTGATTGTTTAACAAAAAGAGTATCCTCCCAAAGAATCGTTAAAACAAGTGGTAAGTGGTGAAGATGACTTTCAAGTGAAGAGATGTAAATAAGGATGTCATCGAAGAAAACCAATACGAACTTACGAATATAACTTTAGAAAATATCATTCATGAGGCTCTTAAAGGTGGAGGGAGCATTGGTGAGACCGAAGGGCATTACCAAAAATTCATAGTGGTCGTTATACATCCGAAAGGCATTCTTCGATATGTCTTCTACACACACCCGGATTTGATGATATTTGGACTGCAAGTCCAGCTTCATGAAGACTTGTGCTCCCTTTAATTCATTGAGTAATTCATCCACCACAAGAATATGATACTTGTCCTTGATCGTTATGCTGTTGAGAGCTCGATAGTCTACGCACATTCGTCACGTTCCGTCTTTCTTTCGTACAAGGGAGCACTGGCAAAGAGTAGGGACTACAACTTGGTCGAATGACCCCTATTTCAAGCATCTCACATATAATCCTCTCTATTTTGACATTCTAGAGGTGTGGATAATGATATGGCCAAGTGTTTGCTGGTGGTTTGCCCGGTAAAATCAGAATTTGGTGGTTGTGCAGTCGGGTAGGAGATAGGCTGCACAGTTCGATGAAGACGTCTAAAAATTCAGAAAGCAATTGGAGAAGGTTTGGATCTTCAATTTTTATCAGCTCCTATATATGTTGCTGCTGGAGTTGTATTAGGAATCTGCTATTCACTTTTTGTAAAACTTTCTCCATTTGCTGCATTGAAACTGTCATCACATCGCTCTCGCATTTCCCGCGTGGGATCACCAGTTTCCCTTTGCTGAAAAATTTCATAATTAATTTCAAAAAAGTTTAGAAAACATGACCTAGCAGAGTCAGCCATTCGATGCCAAGTACCGTCTCATAATCATCGAGTGGGTGGAGGAAGAAATTAGTAACTATTTCTTGGTCATGCAGCATCAATTTTACGTGGGGGCATCTTCAATTGCACTTCAAAATTCAGCCGTTGGCTATCTTAACATCAAACTTATTGCAACCTTTAATATAAAGCACCATCTGAGCAGCAACATTGTTGTTTATGAAGTTATTGGTACTCCTGGTATTGATGAGGATGGTGATTGGCTGCTGTTTGAGTAGTCCTCCCACTTTCATTGTCTGTGGGTTCGCGTAGCCAACAAGAGCATGCATCATACAATTGACCAGCTATGGTTCTTCCTCCATGACCTCCTCCTCATGCTTGTGGACCTCCTCCTCTGAATCATCGAGGGGTTCAATCAGAAGAAGGCATCCCCTCTTGTAGCGATGGTCGTGGCTCTATGGTTCATCATAATGCCAACATAGACTCTTTGCTGATCTATCACGAAGTTATTTTCTTATCAATTTCTTTGGCTGGGAGGGACAGATGGGAGCTAATGGTGCTAGAGGTTTATACATTGCTGGTCGAGGTGTGGTTCTTGTCCTTCGGACATCTTGCTTGAGTTGCTCCTCTTAGATTCGAGCGAAGGAGATTGCGACCATCAAGGTATAGGGCTATCACACTTTTACTTCTATTATTTTTGACTTTAATCCTTTGATGAATGTCCATAACAATTATTTCTCAGACTAATCATGTTCTTGGTTAGATAATCTCTAAAACCTGGTCTGGTTTTCTTGAATTGTGGAGGTTCGTCGGATCTTCGTGAGTTGGTCGTCGATGTTCTCGTATTCAGATGGTCCAATGCGGATCAACAACCCGCTTTTGAATTGTCTCCATGTCGGGACTCCTTGGGTGTGCTCAAACCAATTGTACCATTGTATAGCATCTCCCTCGAGGTGGATGACAGCAATGTCCACCATAGAAGCCTCCGGTATCCGGTGATAACGGAAGTAACATTTCGCGCACGAAAGCCATCCTATCGGGTCTCCCTCTTCCCATCAGGGGAAGTCCACCCTCATGTGTGGCTGGTCAAATCAGTGGCTTGCTCTTCCTTCTCAGGAGGCCTCTCTGAACTTTCACCTTGCTGTAATTTTATCGGGCTTAGAGATTGGCCAATTTTGAATTCTGCGAACAAGGTACGTAGTTTGTCCACCATGCGTGATTCAAATGCCTCTAACTTGGCATCGATAAAATCTTCTAATGTCATTACGTACATCTCTAGATATGAGATGTTATGATCCATCTTCTATTGATGGGTTAAGGGCATAGGTCGGTTGAGAGTTTGGTGGCTGCGGAAGATAAAGAGTGATGGTGGAGGATTGCGGTTGTGGTAGACTGTTGTTTGGGCTGTGGTTTTTGCTGCTGTTTGGGTTGGCTATGGCTTTTAGAATTAGAGAGAGAGTCATTTGACCAACTCTCCAGTTAGTGAAATTAGAGAGAGAGCCATTGAGTTACTAGAACTTGTACATACTAATTTATATAGTCTTATGTTAACTCAGGCCATGGTTGATTACTAATATTTTATTACATTCATTGATGTCTTCTCTAGGTATGGATATGTATACTTAATGAAGTATAAGTCTGAAGCTTTCAAGAAATTCAGGGAATATAAGAATGAGATAAAGGATAGAACTAGAAAGAATATCAAGAACTTCGATTAAATCAAAGAGAAGAGTATAGTACAGAGTTCACCTAGTTTCTCAAAAATCATGAGATTCTATCCCAATAGACTCACCCTTATACACTCTAGCTCAATGGTATATTGGAAAGGAGAAACTATATGTTATTGAACATGGTACAATCCATAATGAGTTTCATCGACATACTCATTCTAGGGATCTACTCTAGAGTTCGTAGCTTACCTTCTGAATAAAGGTCCAACTAAAGAGGTAGTGTTTGCACTATATAAGATATTGAAAGGAAAAAAAATCTGATCTTAAGATTATTAAGATTTGAGACTGCCCTACTCTATGACACCTCATCAAAAACTTAGCTTCAGGAGAGTGTCCCATCCTCCTGAGAGAGATGCGGGACATATTAGTAGAGAGGATAATGAGGATTTTTATCTTTAGACTTACGAGGAGGCTATTACGAGTATAGATTTTGAGAAGTGACAAGAAGCCATGAATTCTAAGATTGATTCCATGTACTTTAACAATGTTTGGAACCTTGTTAATTCACCTAAGGGTATCGTACCCATTAGTTGCAAATGGATCTTCATGAAGAAGATCGGAGTAGATAAAAAGGTGAAGACCTATAAGGCAATAAGATACAGCCTAAGGGATTCATGTCCAAGGAAAGTTCAGATAATTGCGTAGGTTGCTTAGGTCTATTTATGAACTAAAGTAAGCTTCTCAAAGTTGGAACATAAGATTTGATAAGACAATCAGATCTTTTGAGTTCGTTAAGAATGAAGATGAGCCATGTGTGTACAAGAAGGTAAGTGGGAGCACTATCACCTTCTTGGTGCTATTTGTGGATGACATTCCAATTGTTGGAAATAATATAGGAATGCTCTCTACAATTAAGGCTTGACTATCTAGATACTTCTCTATGAAGGGCTTAAGGTAAGCATCCTACATTTTGGGGATTCAGATATATAGTGGTAGATCGAAGATGATGCTTAACTTGTCTAGTATAGGTGCATAGACACCATTGTCAAAAGATTTAACATTAAAAATTTTAAGAGATGTCTCATATCGATGAGGCATGAAATATCACTTTTCTAGGAGTATGTTCCCAAAGACTTCTGAAGAAAGGACAGACATGGATATGATACCCTATGCTTCTGTGATAAGGTCTATCATGTATACTATGTTGTGCTATGTACCACACGTAATATGGTGCATGCATTGAGTGTCATAAGCAGGTATCTAGTGGATCCAAGTTTGAAATATTAAAAAGCAATAAAATGTATCCTTAAGTACTTAAGAATGACTAATGATCTTTTACTGGTATACTGAGAAGGTAGCCTCTAAGTTGAGGGCTATACGAACTCCAGTTCTAGTTTGATGTCGATGATAGCAAGTCGAACTTAGAATATGTGTTCACCATGAATGGAGGAGTAGTAAGCTGGAAGTGTTCTAAGTAAGATACTACTACTAACTCGACTATAGAGAGAGTAAATTACTATGATAGAAGCAGCAAAGGAGGGAGTCTAGATGAAGAAGTTCATCAGAGATCTGGGAGTTATACCAAGCAGCGAGGAGCTGATTCCCTTATATTGTGATAAAAATGGGGTGATTGCTTAAGCGAGGGAACCCAGGTCTCATTAAAAGTCCAAGCACATTCTAAGAGGGTTCCACTTGATCAGAGAGATTGTAACCCGTAATGATATAATAGTGGAAAGAGTTTCATCCGAAGATAACATTACAGATCCACTAACAAAGCTGTTGTCTCTAATGATATAATAGTGGAAAGAGTTTCATCCGAAGATAACATTACAGATCCACTAACAAAGCTGTTGTCTCAGATTATCTTTGGGCAATACCGAGACCTAATGAGGATCAGACATGTTGGTGATTAGCTTTAGGTTAAGAGAATTCTAATTACAAGTGACTTGCAAGCTAATCACATGAGTGATTAGACGTATGGCATATTACACAATCTTTTTTGTTATTATTATTATGATATTTTCTCACTTTATATTGTATGATTAATATATTATGATGTCATTAGATCTGTGTAATGAGAATTAGATCATAATGAGATAAATTCACCTTTAAACATAGACCCTAAATAATCCCGATCATAGGTTAATCGAAAAGGACATTGGGATAACCGAATAGACCAGTATGTTATATGCCCATCCATATGATAGAGGTAGTTGGTCTCATTGTTGCTTGTGTGAGGACACTAGGAACATATTACATGTGCTCATTGAAAAATAAGTCCATTGATTGATCCCCTTATGAAATAATTGGATGGTTAAATAAACTTGATCATCAGATAACAATTTCGTTGTCCTAGTTGTATGTTTGGTTCTAAAACTTGAGACACTAAGAATGGTTTGTTTGAGTAATTTATTTTTTAATACTGAACTTGTGGGTTAAAAAGTTTCAGATCTAGTATAATTGGTTATTAGGAATAGTAGCTAACCTTACAAAATCAATTGAGTATTAATAAATGATCATCCACTCTCGGTATCATGAGAGAAATATCTCATATATTCTTACTCAGGCAAATCTCTGGCTATTGTTATTTGGATTGAGAGAAAAGTTCTTTGGGAGAATCTAATTAGAGTAAGACTGTGATAGATTTCGTATGAGTCTGACAGTACTATATCCAATATATGATCACTGAAATATTATATTGCTGAGAGACTATATATATACGACAATTGAGGGCAGACATGTTCAATAGATTATATCTCCCTATGTCGTCTAAGGACAATGATATAGTAGCTTAGTACATTCATAGTTGATGAGTTGAGTGAATTCTTATGGGATAATAATTCGCTGAGTCAGATGGAGTTCTAATAGGTATAACCATGGTCAACTCGGTATTGGGCCTAGAGGGCCACACACATATGGTGGATAATACGATGAATAGAGGATTAGATATGAGATATCTGATAAGCTCTTGTTTTATTGGATATCCAATAAGTCTATATTTTATTGTATCATTTGGATGAGACAAATAAGAGCAAATAGTGATTATTGGATATAAATCTAATAATCCAAGAGGTTTAAGGTAATTGGATAGAGATTTAGTACCCATTATGATATGATCTATTACAGTTAAGTTAATATGGGTCTTTATAAATAGGAGAGAGACTAAAGGGTCATAGGTTAGACCTAATTTGATCGCGAACTCCTTTTCTCCTCCCCCCTCTCCTTCTCAACCGTCAGCCCCCTTCTTTGTTTGCTACTACGAGGTGGTGTGCAAAAGCTGTGAGGATTTACATTGCGAAGGGAAGTGCGTCACTGCCTCATCGTATAGATCACCGCTAGAGAGGAAGACACATAATCTTTTTCATCAACAGACTTAGATATGTAATTTCAATGATATATGATCTTCCTTAGGTGAGAACACCTCACGAATCTATGTAGTTTTTCGATTTCATGAGTTTCTCGCTTTTAATTATCGCATGACGATCCTATATCATTTTTTAAAATCTATTTTATTTTTTATTTTTCGCTACACATGTAATGCTCCTTAAGGTTTTCCAATAATAGTATCGTCGGACTACATTGTTATCCATCTACGTTAGGTGGATAACAGATTTAGATGACGAAGTAGCCACGATGTTAGATGACGAAGTGGCATCGAGTGGTGTCAGGATAGTTAGGATTCTAGTTGATAAAATAAGGGGGTGGGAAAAAAAATAGGACCTATGTAACATGGATAAATATGATATAATAAATGAATAAAATATTATATTATTTAACAACCAAGAAAGATAATTGAATAACATGAAGATTATAGAACTTCAAAAATCAAGAAAATGTTAAAAAAATAATAAATATAATCTGAATAACAATCTAGCTTTGTATTCATCATATAGTTATCTAACTCAAACTAAAACATGCTGCAATTTCTATTTCTAAGGCATAATGACTGTTATAAAAGGGTGAATTATGAGAAAAACATCTTTTTCAGATTTTTCTTAAAAAAATATTTCTCATTTTTAGAATTACTTGACAAAGTCTTTTTTTTTTTAAACCAGATACTCGTGATATCCTCAGCCACCTACCCTTTTTTTTCTCTTTTTTCTTATAAACCGATATAGTATATTTCTAGTGTTACTAAAAATAAAAAACTGTAATGCAGTAAAAAATATTACATTATAGTATTTGTTTTAGTATTACTGAAACTATTATAATATAATATACAAATAATATAACTGAGCCGAGTTAGAGATAATTTTGATACGCTATCGATGAACTCGTAGGAAGAAGGTGGGAACAAAGTAGAAAGTAACTCAGCATTTGTTTCACGTACTTATCATTTTTTGTCTCTCTCTCTCTTTTTTTTTTTTTGAAGATTTTATGCGGAGAGTCGAACACGTCATTGCTGGACAAATGACCCATCGATCGCGGTCGGAGAAACCCCGTCGAGTCTTAACGAGCACTTCAAATGTTGCTGCCACATCGTTTGGATTTTTTGTGGATAAAGCACCTGTGAGCTGTGTCCAAAATTGTGCATCCGATTTCACGGCCGTCCATTTGGAGCGTCGCGTGCGTCTTCTTTTTGTGACTGATGTGTAAATTATCATCATTCGAACGAAGGTTAATGTCTTAATAAGGCATTGCAAATTTCGTGGCCGTCCATTTGGAACGTCACGTTTCAGTCGTTTCGGTTTCTTTGTGAGTGCTACGCAAATTAGTATGTTTTTTTACTGAAACGATGGACTCGTGGGTTAAATCTGTATTTAGGGCAAGCTATTGTGATCGGTACGTGAAATCAGTGAGTCATGATCCAGGCCATGTCACATACTGAATGACCGAACACGTATCCCTTATCCAAACCCTCCACTCTTCTCAACTCATCTACCATATCCGTCTCTTTTTTTTTTTAATATTATTTTTGGATGAATTTAAATCAAAACAGATACAAAATAACACGCGAAAAGCACTAATTCGCGCATGCACGTACGTGCGTGAGCTTCATCACCCACTTTTTCCTATATAAGCATGTCGCATGGCCTCGTTGATGACCGGCCACCACAAGCTTGCCTTTGGTTGTGCGTAAGAGTGAGAGAACGATAGCCTCCTCATTCACTATGGCGATCCGATCGCTAGCTTCGCTGCTGTTATTTGCGTTTCTGATGCTTGCGCTCACAGGAAGACTGCAGGCCCGGCGCAGCTCATGCATTGGAGTCTACTGGGGACAAAACACCGACGAGGGAAGCTTAGCAGCTGCTTGTGCCACAGGCAACTACGATTTCGTGAACATCGCCTCCCTTTTCAAGTTTGGCATGGGCCAAACTCCAGAGATCAACCTCGCCGGCCACTGTGACCCTCGGAACAACGGCTGCGCCCGTTTAAGCAGCGAAATCGAGTACTGCCAGGAGCGTGGCGTCAAGGTGATGCTCTCCATCGGCGGTGGCGGGTCTTATGGCCTGCGTTCCACCGAAGACGCCAAGGAAGTGGCGTCATACCTCTGGCACAGTTTCTTGGGTGGTTCTGCTGCTCCCTATTCTCGACCCCTCGGGGATGCGGTTCTGGATGGCATAGACTTCAACATCGCCGGAGGGAGCACAGAACACTATGATGAACTTGCCGCTTTCCTCAAGGCCTACAACGAGCAGGAGGCCGGAACGAAGAAAGTTCACCTGAGTGCAGCTCCACAGTGTCCTTTCCCGGATTACTGGCTTGCCAACGCACTTAGGACAGATCTCTTCGACTACGTGTGGGTGCAGTTCTTCAACAACCCTTCTTGCCATTTCTCCCAGAACGCTATCAATCTTGCAAATGCGTTCAACAAGTGGGTCGTGTCCATCCCTGCGCAAAAGCTGTTCCTTGGGCTTCCCGCTGCTCCCGAGGCTGCTCCGAGTGGTGGCTACATTCCACCCGAAGATCTCATATCTCAAGTCCTTCCGATCCTAAAGGATTCCGACAAGTTCGCAGGAATCATGTTGTGGAATAGATACCACGACAGACTCTCCGGCTACAGTTCTCAAGTCAAGTCCCACGTGTGTCCAGCGCGTCGGTTCTCCAGCATCTTATCTATGCCGGTGAAGTCTTCCAAGTAAACCGGAACGGCGTAGCTGATCGGTGTTGTCGAAAACTCCGATCATCATGAGTCCCCCATCGTATCCTTGTGTGCTACGTATGGTGTTTCGCTTGTACTATATCTGGTATCTTCAATAATATAATAAGGGGGTCGTTTTCACGTATCTATATTTTCGATGTTCGAAAATAGTATATTTGCTGCCCCTTCCAGATTTGAAATGATAAAATAAACAAATAACTAAAAGTATCCTTTTTATTTCTTTCGACAAACATATAACTTTCAAGTTTCCCAATTATTTACGCAAAAAGATATAAATTCTCTTCCACACAAAAGACGAATCCAGGATTTCTGGATTGCTGTCTGCTGGGGCCGAAATGGCGACGAGGGAAGCTCAGCAGACGCTCGTGCTACCTGCAATTACAATTGTTTTCCTTGCCATGTTTAGTGACGCCAAACGCCAAACGCCCATGATCAAGACACACCTCTGGAACAGTTTCTTGGGAGGTTAATCTTCTTCTCGGTTCCTCGGCGACGCAGTCTTGTGAGGTTCTTCCCCTGGATGGCGTCCACTTCGTCATCGAAGGTCTACGTGAGCGCAGATCCACAGTTTCGACTACGTGTGGGTGCAGTTCTTCTACACAGGCAATCTCCAAGATGCCCGGAAGCGGTGGTATCTCCATCCCTGCATGGAAGGTGTTCCCTAGACTTCCTGCTGCTTCTCAGGCTGCTGGAAGCAGCTCCATTCCACTAGTGATCTTACACGTGTCCTATCATCAAGAATTATAGCAAGTACTGGAAGGATTATGATGTGGTCTAGATAGTATGATCTTTCCGGCTACAGTTCTTCAGTGAAGAATAGGAGAGATAGCGAGCTAAGCTGCTTGTGTGGCTAAAGTCTTACTATGTGTGATTATGAGTAATCTTAAGAAACCTCAAGCAATATTGCATGCTATTAGATCTGGCCCTGGTTTGATTCGAACCAAAATCAAATCGGGTCAAAATTAGAGTTGACCTGGTTGATGGATTGCCGGCTTCAAATCGAATCGGAACCGGCTCTAGGCGATTAAATTCTGATTTTGATTAAAATTCATGATTCTAGATTTAAAAAAGATCAATCAAAATTTTTTTGATCGATCGGTTGAGGTTATTTGAGTCAACTATCTCAGATCTAACGATAGACCGGTTGAGGCATAGAGGGCAAAATGATAAAGGGATGCGTCAAAAATAAAAATTTATTAATGATTAGATCAAAATATAAAGAACTAAAAATTAAAAATTATCCGTGAAGACAATAAAAACTTGTTTGACATGTTAATAGAAAAAAAAAAGATCGAGGAGAATAATTGATAATTTTATTAAATTTATATTATTTTTATGTCGTTAGACTCATTATCTTATTGAAATACATCTATTTTTTAAGATGATGTTATGATCAAAAGTTAGACATAAAATTATAATTTTTATTAAAATTAGAAAAAAAAAGGGGAAGAATGGGAATTAAAACTGAAACCAGCCATGAAGAACGTTTCGAATGAAGACAAACGACAGTCTGATACAGTAGTTTGCTATGGAAATGGACCGGTTCCCAAAAGCCGAGCAATCTAAGTCTGTATGAACCGGTCCATCGGTTCAGCCTTCAAGAACCGCGAAGATAACCGGCCCAAGAGAAACAACAAATTGCGGTGAGCTTTTATCATAAACCGATCGGTGCCGTTCGTCAGATGTTAAATGGACGGCGGATAGATGTCCAGAGTCGATCTGAGCAAATCGTTCTGGCACCCCTAACCTTTTTCCTCTTCCGCTCCTGTAATGATGTGGCGATTGGGCCAAGCTTGTTCTTTGGATTCTTCTTCCTGGGATTCATTATTTGTTTTTTTTTTATCTTTTGATCTCATGCGATGGGTTATTTGATTTTGTGTATGATATCCAAATTTCGGTTCTGGAGCGGTTTCCTATTCTAATTTCTTAGATTGTTGTATTGAACCATCAGTTTTGGTTTAAGCGCATCATGGCGGAGAGTTTCGGGAGATGGGAGTCAGATCCCTTGTTTTCTGCTGCCGAAGTGGTGCAAGATTCTGCCGATAGGTTTTTTCTCTCATTTTAAGCTCAATTATGCGGTTATTCTTGTTAGGTTTTGGTGAATTTGCTCTATTTCGAAGGAAATTGCAACTTTCTAGTTTTGATTAGTCCCTATAAAATTTGCTATCGGTTCGGAATATCCGAGAATGATCATATCGTCAATGACGAATCTTTTTTAGATTCTAATACTTTGTCCTGTTTTATGTGATTTAATGGAGAAAAGATTGTTCTTTTTAGTGATTTATGCTGTCCCGACCATTAGAAGGATGAGGGTTGAAGGTTGAAAATGCTTTGTGGTAATTTTCGTCTCTAACAACTTAACAATTCTTCCAAACACGACACAAGTATAATTATAGACCAAGATTGAGTCTTCTTATGCACCAATCCTCACTTCCCTTCCCTCTGTGTTGTGGTTATCGTTGATACTGATGGTTGCTTAACTCACTGGGGTAGCGCCTGGGTGATCAACAGGCCTTAGAACAACCTCATTGTACTAAATTCTTTATTCCCATTTATTTGCATATAATAATTAATACCTGATTTGCATGTCTGAATACTTATGTTCTTACATACACATATCTGATCCCTCTGCTACATTTCTTTGTCTATTGTTAGACACCCTTGAGCTAATAATGATGTATTTCTGTGAAAAATGGATTTTGTAAACTAGCATATATATATATATATCTATATATTTTCTCTGATACTTTAAAGAAGTTCATTTTCTTCTATTGTGATTTGTGTTTCTGAAGATTATATGAAACTATATTCAATTATGAATGTAGCTAAATTTTCAGAAATTAGGGACTCATACTACATTTGTTGTATCATGGAAACAAATTTTCTACTTTATTGCAGTTAAAGCAACAAATAGTATGCATGCAGCTTCGTTGTCCTGTAGCTGTACCTATCTACATAAACACATACCATTATGTACTAAGGAGCTAATCCTAATGTCAGTTGAATCAGAGATAGTATTAGATTATGGGACTAGTAGTCTATTAATACAAGAAATTTAGGCCACTCTGGTATCACCTTGGCATTAAAAAACAAAATCCAGCAAAAAAATTTGTCTTGTCATTACTTTGATCTTGGGACACTACTCTTCCTGAAAACAGAGAAGCATTGGTTATAAGGTTTTATTCTGTAACATATTATTAGGCTGGGTGGTCTCTCTGTTTTGTCCACATATTCAAAACAAATTTCTTGCTTAGCAAAAAAGTTACACTGTAACTGAAGTATAATAGCAGAATGCTACATCAAACTTTGAATTTTGGTTGCTATTAGAGGTCTGATGACCATGTGTGCTGCTTTCCCCCAAATAATAAGATTGTGGTTCTTGAGTCATCATTTACTTCATAGTTTTCTCCCTCTTGCGGCCACACATAAAAAGGATCATTGATCTTTTTCTAAGTGTAATCACACATGTAAATTTCAATATGTTAGGTGAGTTAAGGATAATTTATCATAAATATGCAGGATGGAATCGGCATTTCGAATGCTATTGCATGAACAGAAATCTGTTCAAGGGGATTCCTCAGATTCTAAACTTCTTAGTTCAATTGAGTATCATAAGAGGGATCTTGTTACTTGTCTTGAAACAGCCAGATGGCAGGTAAGGATAATTCAAGCTCATATGTAGTGCATTGAAGTTCTTTCAGACTCCAGTTTGGTTAAATGGATTGTTTTCTCTTTTTATTCCCAGTTGGAGGACTTTGAGAGAGCAGTCACTTTAGCTGCATTATCTGATACATCAAATTCAAGGGAAAATGCAATTTCCAAATTCAGACAATTTATAAGAGCAATAAGGGAACAAGTTAGTCAGGTTGAAAGAACTGTAAAAGATTCTGCAATGGAAGATTTCAACAGGACATCTCCATCTATGAACTTAAATGAGCATGATAGAGATGGGTTAGCATTATTTCTTTCAGGTGGTGATAATAGGGACAATCAGTTATATTATGATTCTAGTGGTAGCATTATGAAAAGGTTCCTTAATTCCACGACAGATGGCGATGAAATTGTTGAACTAAAAACTGAAGAAGTCTTTCCAACAAATGGTCTGAAATACGCAGATCATGGTTATGAGAAAGTTGGGTCACATCATTCCAGAGGAGTTACAGAAGCACCAGCTATTCTTAAGGACTCTTTTGGGGATAAAGATTGTCTAAAAGCACACACTGCCTTTGGGGCTTACAATATGAAATTTGGTGATTTTGCAGCAAATTCTTATGGCATTAATAGGACAAGAGGATCTGTATGGATGCTCTTGAGGAATTTTTGGCCTCCAAATAAGAATAGAGTGAGTTTCACAAAGAGGAGGAAGGATGGAGAGGATCCAGATGACTTAATAGTGGATACTGAAAGAAATATTCCACACTCTGTTGTTGAGGTACCTCCATCTGGACAGGTATGCACTAATCCATCTTAAAAAATAGTGCATTTTGACACTTATACTTGCAATGTTTGTGTCAAAGATGGACACTCCAGCAGCTTCTTGGTACATTGCAGATATTTCAAGACATATTAGGGTTAATATATCATCTACCCTTATTTTTGCTAATCTATGGTATATACATGACATTCTGTTATTATCTAGAGATTTGGCATCTAGAAATATCATTACTGGCAATTTGGAATTTTCACTTAGTGTGAAATTGAACACCTCCTGTTGTTTCATTTTGTATGTTATTAAAAGTCTTTGTGAATGACAGTTAATTATGTGAATGGTTATTATGTTTATTTAAGCTACATATGATGATCATGGACTGCCTAAACTGCATAAAATATATCTTCATATCTCATGTCATAGCAATATAATAACAATTACCATTATTGACAGTCATTTCAGTGCCATGATATGTCTTATTTTTCTAGAACTTGAATTTTTAGCATATTTGTTTACAGATTTTGAAGTATGTATACAAACATTTTAATGCTTATAGGTGATGCTTTTCTAAATAGTTAGGTTCTTAGAGTTTGGTGACTGCAAATATTGATTGCATTAGCAATAAATTCCACTTTTGTTTGAGTTTTTGGATAATTTGACCCAAGGATTGACTTACCGGTCCGTACTAGTGTACCAACATATTATCGGTACCAGTACCGGTACCGGGTGGTACATACAGTAGATACCGCCTGGTATATTAAAATATAATATAATATTTTTATAATATAATATTATATAGTATAATATTAATATATTAAAAATATTAAAAAAAGGGAAAGGGGGCGACGTTGCCTCGATCTTTCTCCCCGCGCGGGGAGACGTTCCATCTCCTCATGCGGGAGAAAAAGCGCCCTTGGGCATGGGCGACCCGCGGATGGCGACAACGCGGGGGCGAGGACGACGCGGTATTATTTCCTCTCCTCTTCTTTTTTCTTCTTTTCCTCTTCTTTTTCTTCCCTTTTTCTTCCTCAATCGACCGCCGACGGTCGATTTCTCCCTCAATCGGCCGCTGACGATCGATTTCTCCCTCAATCGGCCGTTGACGGTCGAAATCGACTGCCGACGATCGATTTTTGACTGTACCGCCCGGTAGCGGGTGGCCCGCGTACCGGTAACCTGGTGGACCGGTAAGTACAGGTCGAAATTGCAAACCTTGATTGACTATTTATTGCTTGTGAACTTGACAAATAGAGTTATGTACATTGATGCTTGCTAGACACCATACTAATGGAGTTCGTCGCCTAGTAGCTCTCGAAGTCCACTAACTTTCCTGAAATTGGTGTACCATTGTCTGGATCCTGGCCTCTACCTCCCAACACAATCTCTGTCGTGCACCATTTTTTCTTCATGATAACTCGAATGACAACACTGTGGCATATTCATCAAGAGTACCCGCCTCTGCGTCCTCTTGCCTCATGCTAAGGTCTTTTGACCCTAACTTCGCCTTTGTAAGTTGAGTCACCTTAGTTCCTTCGTAAAATACTTCTCTGAGACAAGGTGCATCTGTCTCAAAGCTCCCTCGTCTTTGGCACCATGCAAGCTGAGTTTACTCTATCAAAATGAAGAACCCATGGAACGACATAATCTCGCTTTTGCCTCTACAAGAGTTCATGTCCTTGACCTCTGTCCAAAGAAAGCTTCGTGCCTCCACTCCATGTTTTATCTTCTATGTCGACTACCTTCATGTTGTTGCCTTGGGTCGCTCCCCTACTTGATCTCGCAATACATCCACTAATGTATTACCTCATGCGAGATAATATGACGACTCCTCGCCGCTCGCTTGGTTCGTTGAGCTTTGTGGAGTTGTCTTTAGGTACTCAACATGTGTGGTTCGTTGCATATGATTCTCCCTCTGAAAAACCATGACTTATCCCTCCTAGATATTTGTCTTGTTGGAGCAACTTTCCTCTTCGCATCCTTCCCTCTGGAAGTTTCGGAGACCACCATCCCCTTGGACTACTTTGCCTTGTTGAGCAAACTATGCATTATATTGTCCTCGCAATCGCACTTGCTAGATTGTGACTCGTTGCCAACACAACTCCTGCTACACCCTTCAAGGCCTAGCAACATGCTGAACTTGTTGACCACTTCAGCCTCCCACGGACGTATCCTTCCCATGCCGAAGATAAAGTTTTATGCTCCATGGCGCTGAGTTTTGATTGCCTTGTGATGGTCGTGGACACTCTATCGTTCGCATATAAGCCATTGCATGAGTACCGAATTCTTCAAGTCAGCAATTCCCCTCACCTTTGTGAGCTTTGTATAGCTCTTTTGGTCGTTGTGCATCCCATTCCCACTTTGCACGGTCTCATCCTTTACCAAGTGCCTCGCTTGCCTTGGGCACCGTCAAGTTTGGTTGCCAACGTCAAGCTGTAGCTCGAACTCAGCCATCCCAACCTTTGTGCGCTACACATTCTTCTCAGCTTGCTTGTCCTCGTGGTTTCTTTCGCGCAAAAAGTTGGTCATTCCTTTGAATGCCAATCTTAGATGCTCGCTCCTCTGAGCGGCTCATTGCCCTATATCTCAATGTTTGTTTCCCCCAAACAATTGCGCATGCTGATTGCCCTCAACGTAGCCCTGCTAGGTCCCCCACGTTTGCATGTCAAGTGTTTTTATGTATGCTTGTCCCGCTTTGATACTAAATATCACGAACTTAGTTGGTTTTGCCAAAGTCGTGTGGCACCCTTACGTGTCTATCCGCAAAGGTCAGCCTCCTTAAAACCTCCTACGGTAATTGCAGGAAAAGAATTTATGTCATCTCTCTCACTCGCAACTATAGGAATTGAATCTCTATAATCGAGCACTACTACTAGAATCATGTAATATAACTGCTTCCACAGGTTATGATCTCGTTGCCTAGGCTTGTGCTTTAACTCTTTGGTTCTGAACCAACAACAAAGACATAAGAAACTCGAGATTCAACCAAGGAAAACGGGTTAGAGGAAATGTTTCACTCGAGATCTATAAGCAACCATTTCAACAAACACTTTATAGTCAATGCAAATTACAACCATGGACTTCACAAGCTTTGAACGGTTGCACAACAAAGGGTCAAGGTCCATTACAGACCGAAATCCCCCACAAGTGCTCACATGATGCAACTCTCATTTACAAGCCGAAAACGACCCACAAAAGCTAACTAAACTAGGACTGCCCAGCTACTACTAGCCTACTATATGTTGTACAAAGCATGAACAAAAATCAAAAGACACAGACATACATGAGTATTAAATCGGACACCCTATCCGTGACATTGTGTCAAATATTCTATAATCTCTTACACAAATGACATGTATCAATCAAACTATACTTCCCGACTAGTTATCTACGGTACTCCTTAGCTCGGGAAATGGGGTTGGGGGGTGGGCGGCATGTGTTATGGTAAAAGTGGCATGGCTAGCCCGTCAGCACTCTACACCATCATTACCGTGATCTGCTCAGCAAGGGCCTCCTCGCCATGTGTCCAAACTATTGGTTGGCACGTGGCCGAGCTAAACAAGTAGAACAACCTAATATCAACCGATGGCAGTTCCAACAAGTGTAGCAAATTGATACAATGGCCTTGGATCAACAAGGGTAATTATTATCAGTTCTCGCTAAACGGATTGCGTAATGCCCCCCAAACACCCACTATAAAAGGGATCGCACTGGTACACCCAAGACACATCGAACAACTTGACTCCAACTTGTCCGATTTGATCGACTAGATTACTGACTTAAGCATCGGAGTGGCGTCGTCAGGAATGCTCGACTTAGTTTTGCAGTATTGGGATGTATGACTTGGCGAGTTCGACCTTGGGACCTGTTCGAAGAAAAACCATGTTGGATTCAAGTTAGCTTCCAGCTCGTACAACCAAAATCTACTCTAACCGGAACTAATATTTTATCCAATTGGTGATGTAATACGTCACATATCCTGTTTCTTATTTGATAATACAAAAGAGCATGGATTTGCACAAACAAAGTTTGGGTCAATTTCACCATTGCTTATTTCAGTGAAGATTTTTTCTAAATGACAGTTTTGAAATAAACTTTGTAAATGACTTGATGGGGTGGTTACAGGTGCCAAAACATGAGGGAATGATAAGCTCTTTGCAGCTTCATGGTTTAATAGGTTCTACTTGGAGGAGACTTCAAAGATCTCTGTATCTTATTGTTTACAATCAACGACCAGTTCAGTTGGCATCAGCAATACTGATTGCGTTGGCAATTTTAGGTCAGTGCAGTATATTGAGCATTGTTCCTAATGTTACTAGTCTTTGCCTCATGTACTTTAGCTCCAGGTTTGAAATCAATAGATCAGCTGGTAATTTTTATGTTAATTTGATTGCTCAATGTTGTCATGGATATGCCAATTGGATGCTTTATTCCCAAAGGACAGGTGTGAATCATCTTATGATTTCTCAAGTTTAGTGGCCTCTCACCTTTACTTATTTTTTAATGCAAGCTTTCATCTGTATCTAGATAAAGCTTATGGATCAACCATGGACATGAGACTCATGACTAGTGATTAGATAAACTTACCTTCAATTAAATGACATATCTGTAGCTTTTTCTGAATTTGCATTGATAGTATCATGGTGAAGAAGGCATTGGGGGCACTTAGAAAACTTTTTTTTCTTCTTTTAATGCATAGGCAGTTGCATGCTTGTGATTAACTTGTGCATTATTCTTCCAATAAATTATTTGCATGCAAATTTTATTTTTTTTCACGGTAATTAGTATTGTGAAAATTGGAAGGAAGATGTATTTTGAATAAATGGAAGAGAAATGAACAATACTGCTTTAAAATCAAGTGACAGGTTGGAACTACTAGTGAAATCTACTTCAACTTATTTGCTTATGACTTATAGCCTGTTCAACCTGATCCACTCACAGTACAGGTTGGTTTGCTGCCAAGAAAGCTTGACCTTGCAAGTGGTCTGGTCACCTTCAGGTCAAGCATGTCGTGACTTGACCTTCCAAACACCCTTAATGGCTCATGTCAATTGCTGCTGCTTTCTTTTTGTCTTTTTTCTTTGTGTGTGTGTGTGTGTGTGTGTTTTTTTTTGACATTAGAGTAAAATTATTTGTTTGGCAACCGATTGTTGCATAAAAAGGCCTCAGATAGATGTTAACATCCACAAAATCTTCCTTTGGAAGTTTTGTTTTATATTCTTGTATGAATCTCCTGCTCATGAAGCTCTATCCATTCAAAAATAATTTCCATTTTCTAACATGCCCCATTTTTCTTTTCAGCTTTTTTATCGTTCTGCATCATATGAGGAGTGCGCTTACTTTGCTCGGCTATCTGTTTTCTCTTACATCTGGGAAATTGATCATGTAATTCCTCCTTTACTCTTCTATAACCCCTCTAATATATTAAAATGGGCATCCGGCATTTTTCCAACAGTGGCAGCTAACTCATGTTTGGACATCTGATTAGAGCACAGGCACAAGAAATAGTTGTTCATAAGTTGATGCATGAGTTAGACGATGGATCGTGCTGGCCTTTGTCTCTGTGTTCACTGCAGTGCATCAAATCAAGAGAATTCTGATGAAGCCAAGAAGATGCAATGCTGATGTTGCTGATATTTCTACCTATTATGTGCAGTTTTAGCAGCAGCCAAATGGGAAGGTTATCTTTTGAAAGCTTGCTTGTTGTTTAGTATCAGAGATGAATTCTTTTTAACCTCATTCAATATTTCGAGTGCAGTTTATTGCCACAGGAGCACTACTTTTTGACCAAATACCAGTGATCAGAGTTGACCCAATTTTACCCCAAATCAGATCTCTGGCTTTGGCCCGTATCAGATTGGACTCCGTGCAACAATCAACTCATGACCATTTTGCTTGTGCCCCAATATTTATATGGATGATTGCACGAATCGGTTGTCCAAATAAGAACAAAATTGAATGTGCTAACTAACTTAGTTGGTTGAAACTTTGACAGGTTGTTGGAAGATCCTAAGCTTAATATCATTTTCGTCATTTATTTATTCTCTGGAAAAGAAAATAAAATTTAGTTTGATAAAAAAAAATAATGATTTTTTGAATACTGAAAAGATAACTAGGTCAGGTTGGATGTTCATACTATTAAGATTTGAACGGCACTAAAATGATTAACGGATCTTGGATTGGATGATCCACTTATTGGGTCTTAGTGGGTCGGATGGATTAGAACGGCAGACCCATTCTACCTATAATTCGCTTTAATTTGTAGAACAATTAGATTCGTGTACAATTAAGTATTGGTGGGAGAACTGCCCACCAAGACAAATAAAGTATTAATTTACATACTCTTTGTCCATAATAATTGGATAAAAGATATACCAATAAATGAGTTATGGTGCATAACAAATTAGATACCTTGCGGTCTCTCCAAAGCTCAAAACCCAAACATAAAAAATTAAAATAAATAAATTAAATTAAGCACTCCCCAAATAAAAAAAATCGAATAATTTGTTATATAATTTTAGAAAAGGCAATGGTAACCCCCGGTGCTGTTATTACACCCTGTGCTTTTGTCCTGTATTGTAATCCCGCCGTTTAAAGAGGCGGTTACAGCTCTGCTATATAACTTCGAAGCGGGAAGGCGAGAGAGGGAAAGAGAGAGAGATGAAGAACAAGGCGGGAGGAAGTGACGGGGAGGGCGGATCGGGATCGGCGAAGCGGACAAAGGGCTCGGAGACACCGGTGGAGGTGCTGCCGAAGGAGATCGTGTTGCAGATGGTGAAGGATAGGCTCGCTCGTCTGTCCGACGAGATGGGGGTCAAAGAGGAGGTGGTGGCGGAGGACGACGTGGTCCTCGCACTCACCGAGAGCACTTGTGCCTTCATCAACCATCTATCCGCCAGGTGGGGGTCTCTGTTTCCTCTTTTCTTCTTCCCTTCTCCTCGCACCATTGATTCGCTAGGTTCTTGATGGACCATCTATTCACCAGGTGGATTGTCTCTGTTTCCTCTCTTCTTCCCTTCTCCTCGCACCATCGATTCGCTAGGCTCTTGATGGGGTTTGGTAATGATCACAGGCTGTTTCGAAATCTTGATCGGTCATCTTACACACGTGCGTTGCGGCTTCGTGTAGGGCAAGGGATCTTTGCAAGCAAAGCGGGAAGACGCTGGTGGATGCTGATCACATTCTCGACGCCCTCAAGGCGATCAACCTCCCCCAGTTCGTTCCAGACCTTGAAGCCGCTCTGCAGGGTTAGTCCTTCTCTTTTGATGCAAGATTCACCCACGGCGTTGATATGTTGCATCTGGATCTTCCTATCTGTCCTCTTAAAATTAAATGCGATTCATCTGAAACTTGTTGCATGCTCAGCGGTTGATAGTGGAGAGTTACCACCTTCCAATCCTAAATGACATGTAACTTGATGGTTTCAGAAAGGCTTCTTGAGATTGAATAGTTGGTGATATGTGTGTGTACCAACTAATCCGCCTTGCTTAAATGTCAAAAACGTTTTGCCAAATGTAGGTCAGGGGAGATTCATAGACTTGGACAGCATGACTGGATGTCTCAGGGTTATGAAGTAAAAAATAACAAAAAGAGGACAAACAGAGTAAAATAGGCAACCATTTTTTTAATTTTTTTCTTTTTAAATTGAAGTTTTAAATAGTTCTTTATTAGTAAAAATTAAACTTCTATAATTTTTTTCTCTTAGTTGCAAAACTACTATTAGAAAATCTCTCTTCTGTGATTTTGAGAGAAATATTACTTGTGTTTTCAGCATCTGAAAGCTTTATTTGTGGAATGCTGTTTCATGCATGTAAGTGTTGCAATCACGTGTTGGCTTGGGAAGATCCGGCAATGGCCCCTTTATGAATTCATTATATTGGTCTTACAGCGTCTAAAGAAGAAAATGCAGGAGAGAAGTCTGAAGAGAAAGCAACAGCGGATGAGGGGCAGAAACAAGATGAGCAGAGCTGCAAGGATGGTGGGGAGAGTAGTGAGGAGGGTAAGGTTGCCTCCGAGGAATAGAGTTCCTTACACGTTCTTTTGCGTACAGTGCCTGTTTCGACCGATGTGAGGATTAGGCTTGTAGTTAGGTCTTGAAATGTAAACACTCTCTCTATCTCTCATACCCAAAGCATGCCCAGTACAAAGCCCTGACAAGCGCCCAGAAAGAAGTATCACCTGCCATATTTCGTGATCTCTTCGTGCCTCCGTTAATTTTGAACTGTGCGTCAATGCAACTCATGCATGTGGCTGTTTGCGAGCTAAAAGATAACTGAGAATACCAAATAGTATAATAGATTCCGTAATATGTAGGCTTATGAACCACAAAGGAAAATACTTGAATCATCACAATATCCGAACATCCAAATTTAAAGGGTACGAATATCCAAATTTAAAAGGTACTGCTGCGTTTTCACAAAATAAACTCAAAGGTTTCCTAAACAAAGGATGATGAGTTCAGCTATCCTGTGCTTAGGGTCATATTCAAATGAGATACATATATCTAGGCATTAGTGGCTCTTGTGTAAATCTGCTGGCTAGCATGCGCTGACACCATCCTGATGGCACCCCTTGCCATTAAATCTTTGATAGCTCTTCGCGCAAGCGACCCATTAATCTGACTCCAACACATTCACATCAATTAATAAACTATTATTGGTGAGAATAGCCAGAACAAATTATTTATTGTCAAATAAATCAAAGGTAGAATTACCCCTATTTCCTTAATGCTTGATGTACAAGACAATTATTTGACAGGCAGTGCAACATCACAGTGCCACAAAGTTCACAACATTAATGCAGAATTCATTAAATGTAATGGGCAGGAAAGACGATAATATTGGATATTCTACCACGAATTCTGCAAGGTTACTTGACACATAGATAACACAAGATTATCCTTTTTTTGCTATGACAAATAGGTATTCAGAAAGTAAGAGTATTCCAATCCAAATTCATAAAATATAATTTAACGTCTGCCTAATCAGACCCCACACACATCTAGTAGACATTACAAGTACAAACCAGAGCATTTGCTCCGATTTCATACTAACTGATGCAACGAAGAAAGACCTTTAACTTGGTTTATAAACTACAAAACCAAAATGCAAGCCACCAACATCTAATCTAGAAAAAATCTGAAGTAACAGCAGATGTGCACCATAATATCAAATACTTGACGAACCAACAAAGAAAAACTTTCAACTTGGTTTATAAACTACAAAACCAAAATGCAAGCCCATGGATGGTGGTGTACCACCATCTAATCTGGCAAAAATCTGAAGTAACAGCAGATGAGCACCAAAATGTCAAATACTTAAAAACGAACAAAGCCATGCAGGCCAACATATGAAAAGCAAATGCATGGACGAGTGAGTTGGAAGAATTTTTGCACCAGGAGGGAAAAAAATATATATAGCCTTCTTTACAGATATAACAACCCAAAGATATGTCAAATCCTACTGAAGCTCCTATACTTTCAAGCCATCTCTAGGTGCCAAGTGACCAATAAGTACCTAGATGACCTTGCACCCAGAAGCTACCCCTTAATTGTAAGCCACCTAAACCCTACAGCTCACTTTTTCTCTTCAGCAATAGTTAGTTGTTATAGAAAATAACAGAAAAACTAACAAAACATGTTCCAAGTATAAAAAACAGTTGTCCCACAGAACAGTGCAACGAACAAGAATAATGCAAATAAATTGCTTGACAAAGTCCTCTTTTTCAAAAAGACAATTTGGTTCCTCCCATTCAATAAAAATTTATAACTAACGATTAGATTTCACTTTAGCCATGTTTATATTAGTATCTTTCATCTAGTATTGTAAAAAGCATTCTCCAAAAAATTTCTTTTATAAGGTTAATGGTATGCATGTACATTTGATAAACACACAAAAACAGTGTTATTTTTAAGGTGATTTCTCTAGATGCTTGTCTCTATGCCAATACCGTGTGTCTTTTTTCAGAAAGATGTGCCTCCAACCATTCAGCAGTTCCATGAAACACTACACTAAAAGGATATGCAAAGACAATATACAGCAAAGACAGTAGAGAACAACAAAATATGTTTGGTAATCAATCATCAGACTCATGTTACAACTAAAAGACTCATCTCATCAAGTAGACCAAACATAAGCTATCACAGGTCTGCTTTTGTGAAAATTATACGCTAAGATAGATGTAAATCTAACCTAATTCTACAACGTTATGATGTTACTACATCTTACATAAATCATAACAATAAGCTAAAAAAATATACAAGTATACAAGCCTGAGATCTGCTTTTGTGAAAATTATACACTAAGCAAGATATATATATATATATATATCACCTAATTCGACAAAGTTATTTTGTACCACATTTTACATAAATTATAACAATTAAGCTATAAAAATATATAAGCAAAAGATGAAGAAATAAATAGGAATTCATACCCTCAATCTCTCAGACAGCACCGAGGGAGTGATCTGCTTATACTTGGGGACTTCGGAGAGCATCTTATCATAGTTCGCCTGATCAAAGAGAACCGCGTTGTTCACCTTCTCCTTCTGCTTTCCCTTGCTCCATTTCTGCATCCAAAACCCTAATATATCAATCCGACCCATCGACTCAAAAAAAAAACTAGCTTTGAAGCAAAGCAAGATGAAAACATCGATTAACTCGTTCTACGAAAGAGAAATCGTCAAATAGACAGAAATCGAAACAACACCCTTATGATAACCCTGGTTTCGTCCGATTACCTTCTTCTTCTGCTTTCCTCCGCCAGACTTGGCAGGTTTCGAAGAAGGTGGCGGAGCTTTGTCCTTCTTAGGCGCCTACAGAATCAAGAAGACATCGAGATAACATTGATTGGAGGAACAATAGAGTTACCATCGAAGAACAGAGATCCTAACTACCATCCCGCTGTAGAAGTCCAAGGATCCTTTCAATCGAAGAAGGGAACAACACCACCGCCGTCCGTCGCCGCCACCCGGGGAGCGCTAGGAACCCGTCGTATAAATGGGCGCTTGGAAAGATAGGGCTTCATCGGGGTGAGCTGGCCGAGAGATGAAGAGATCCGAACCGTTGGCTCAGACCGAGGGTATCACATTGGATGATCCCAGCCTTTGATCTTTGTTGATCCTACGGTCGTTAAGAAAGGTCAGCAAGGGTAGTTTCGGTACACTGCACCAAAAATATGGTTTTATTGGGAGCTTATTATTTAGAGTTTTTATTTTAACTATTCACAATCCTTTTATTATTTATAATCTTTTCAAAATAATAATAAAATATCTATAACTTCTCTAATTTAGATTTTATATATATATATATATATATATATATATATATATATATATATATATATATATATATATATATATATATATATTACCTCACATCCCTTGTTATTGTACATTGATGCTCTTAGCGCTCTCTTTCGTATATTATCGTGGCCCCTATTCTGTATTTATTTTGCTCGTTGTTCTCTCGACAATGATCTTGGAAGAGGAGGCCGAGGAGAACAAAGAAAAAGAGAAAGAAAAATATATGATAAATTAAAAGAAAAAAGAATATAAAAATATGTTTATCGATATTAAAAAAATTATAAAAAAATTATAAAAAAATAAAATAATTAGGAATTTGTAAATAGTATTTTTTTTTTTTTTCCAGACGAGGATGCCTGAGGAAGAGGCATTATGAGCGTAAGGACTGGATCATCACGTCCAGGTGAAGAAGGACAAATGACTCTTCTTCTCTTCAGAAGCTCTTGGTCTCTAATCGGTAGTAAACTTGCTTTCGATCGACCATTGGATGCTTTCAAGTTTGTCGGCAATTGATTCATATGTTGGATGCTCATTCTTCTTATCTTCTGTTTTAGATGATGACGATGGTGATTTGGTTGAGGCATTTTGTTTTGGATCAGATCTGATACGGGATCTCATACTGTCACTGTATAAGGATAAAAATATAAAAAGGATGTTTAATGTAATGTTTATATATGTTCATTTCTTTCGGTTTTTGTACATGCTTTGTACATCAAATAGCGGGTTTGCTGACAGCCCTAGTTTGATTAGTTTTCATGACTGGTTTCGGCTTGTAAATGAGAGTTGTGTCATTTGGACACTTGTGGGGACTTTGATCTGTAATAGACCTTAATCTTTTGTGTGCGACTGTTCAAAGTTTGTGAAGTATATGGTTGTAATTTGCACTAGCTATATAAAGTATTTAATGAAGTGGTTGCTTGCAGATCCCATGAGAAATACTTTCTCTACCCGTTTTCTCTTTTGTAGATCTTAAGGGACCATAGGAGGTTTCGGGGAGGCTGACTTTTACGGATGGATATGCAATGGTGTCGCAAGCAAAACTAGCTAAGTTTGTGACAAGTTGATAGTCTCGTCGAACGATGTCCCGGGAACCAACGAGAGTAGCAGCCAGTGCAGTGGCGTACACATAGGTCGACCGAAGGCATCGCTCCCATTAAAAGTCTCGGTATGCCCTCCCTCTGCCCTTTAAGTATAAATACCCCCATTGTAGCCAACAGATGGTGGGGACTTTCAATACATCTTACCATGGTCTTTTACTCCCACACATCGAGCGCTAACTGTTGATTACAGGTGCCCTGCAAACCAATCCCATGAGTGACATGCTGCGTGATCTTTTTTCTTATGATTATTATTAGTATATTTTCACATTATATTATCTGTTGCATATATATATATATAGTGATGTACTTAGTTCTATACAATGAGAATCAGACGGTGATGAGATCACGATAATAAGATCGATTCACCTTTAACCACAGATCCTAAATAATTCCAGTCATAGGTTACTCGAGAGAGACATCGAGATAACCGGAGAGACCCGTGTACAATATACCCGTCCATATGATGGAGGCGGTTGGTCTCATAGTCACTTGTGTGGAGACACTAAAGATATAGTACAGGTGCTCATTAGAGAATAAGTTCACTAATTGATCTGCTTATGGAATGATGTATGGTTAATGATACCTAATGTCAGACAACGATTCTATAGTCCTAGTTGTGTATCTGGTCCTTAGACTTGCGATACTAAGGACGCCTTGTTTGAGTACTCGTTTCCTTGACGCTGGACTTATATGTTTGAAAAGTTTCAGATCTAGTACAGCTAGTTATCGGGATTAGTAGCCACCCTTATGAAGGTAATTAAGTGTCAATAAAGGATCATCAACTCTTGGTATCGCAAGAGAAATATCTCATATGTGTTTGCTCAGACAAATCCCTGGCCAGGGTCATTCGAATTGAGAGAGGTGGAGTTCTCCGGGAGAATCAGATTAGAGCAAGTCTTAGACAGATTTCGTATGTGACCTAACAGTACCATATCAAATATACGGTCTCTGGGATATTAGTTGGATGAGGGATTATAGATACACGGTAACTGTGGACAGACAGGTTCGATGAATTCGATCCCCCTGTACCATTTGGGGATTATGACATAGTGGCCTAGTACGTTCATAGTCAACGAGTTGAGTAAATTATTATGAGGATAATAATTCATTATATCAAAAGGAATTCTGATGAGAGCGACTCACAACCAACTCGGTATTGTGCCTAAGAGTCACACACATATGGTGGATGCTTCAGCGAGTAGAGGATTGGATAGAGATCCAATTAGCCCTTATTCTCATTATATGAGACCCTATACTACTGAGCTCCTTGCGTAAGGCCCAATTAGAGACCTAAGAAGATTATTGGATAGAGATCCAATAATGCAAGGTAAGTGAGTAATTAGATGAAGATCCAATACCCACTAAAGCAGGACCCCTAGGGTTTTTGGTGGCTCTCTATAAATAGGAGGGGAGGCTCCTGGTTGATAGGCTGCAGTTTTGGTCACCCCATCCTATTCTCCTCCCTCCCTCTGCATAAGAGTTGTGAGATCATATTAGAGGAGTTTCGCTACAGAGATCTATTGTGTGGATACCGCTAAAGAGGAGGACGCTTGACCTCCTTCATCCTCTCCATCTGGATCTAGAATACAGGGATATACGATCTCCCTAGGTAAATAATATCTCACATTATATGATTTTTTTATTTTTACAGCTTTCTCACAACCCAATCTTTTGTACGATGAATTGGCCTGCGTGGGAAACCGATTTTGTTTTGATCTTCTGCTACGCATATGATGCTCCCATTGAGGTTTCCTAACAGTGGTATCAGAGCCAAGGTTGTTCGTATGAAAGATTGGTTTTAAACTGCTTGATGAGATTGAATCGCATAGAACTGTTCTACGCGTTCTTGCTGTGTTTTCGCAGCGAAGGCATTGAGGAAAGGGGGCGATCGTAAGCGGCCAGGGCCGCTAGCAAGGGCGGTCGCCTGCGACCATGCTGTAAGGGCAACCCGCCCGCCCGCAAGGTGCGCCTGAGGGCAACGGTGCCTATCGCAGGGGCAGCAGCCTGTGGGCTAAGCGGCCGCCATCGGCGCGCAGCACCGCTGCCTGTGCAGCGGCAGCGACTACTAGATGAGGGCAGAAAGGGTTTGGGTTTTCTTTTCAATAAATAGACGTTTCTGCCCCTCAAAATATGAGAAATTCTGATTTCTATCATATGCCTAGAATACTGAAAATGCCATCAATAATTCTGGAAATTCCAAGGATTATCCTTTTATCCAGAATTTTAAAAATACCCTTGATAATTTTAAAAATTTTGAGCATGTCTTGATTTCTAAAAAAATAATTAATTAAATAGTTTAATTAATTATTATATATCTAGTAATCCTACATATGATGTGATGTACATAGAATATATGATGTGGATGGATGATTATAAGCCATGTGTTGTGATGTGTATTATTATTGTTATTATTATTATTATTATTATTATTATTATTGGGGCCTACGAGCCTCAGTTTTTCTCGTTTATTGTCGGGCCTTCGTGCCTGTAATTATTTTGTAATTATATGGAGAGGTACGACGGGAGCGAGGAGGTGATAATGGGACCCACGATGCCATGGCGAGATATCACGATGCATACTGATGCGACGAGGATTTGACGGAACCGATGATGACGAGATCAACAATCACAGGTTATGGAGATGCGTCGATGCACACATAGATCCTATTGTGAGTGATTATGCCCATTGGCTAGAGCTTAATCATATTAGGTGATGGCTCATGATTATCCGGTGTAGCTTGCATATGTGATGTATTATTATACACCTACTATATATATATATGTGTGATGTAGATATATATTAAATATGTATGTGTGTGACACGATATATTATGATATCGATATAAAACAAAAACCCCTCCTACGATAATATTAAGTCGGTAAGCGTGAGGCAATAAGATTGACCCACGTGGCCTTCCATCATTATATGAAGAAGTTGAATCATGATATAGGTTGAGTTGGTCGAGTCCCTCGAGGCTCACTTATCTACGTGATCAAGATCTTGCCTATGACATAGAGATGTTATCGGTGACCTGAGGATATGGTATGTTTGGTTGAGTCTCTTGATGGTATATCATCAAATCAGACTCTTATTGTAACGATGGTGATAGCTTAACTGAACATCATGGTTGGTCGAGTCCCTCGAGACCATGATGATTCGGAGGCCGAACATAATGGGAATCACAAGGAGTTGTGATTGGCAAGAGTTGCATACCTTTTAGGCTTAGTGTAATTAGTCGCGTTCCTCGAGGTTGCATTAAGACTCCAATTAGATCCTGATCCCCACTAGGAGTCTATCAGAGACTTCCGTCTCACGTGTCGCGTGATTCGTTAGGAAAATAGTTGGAGTACATTAAGATAAAAGTCTATATCTTAATTAGTATTTTTTGTAATATCTGCATGTTATTTGTTTGCACTATATCTTGTTTATCGCTTGCAAACTCCCTACATGACATACTTGATGCCAACCGTCTTGCTGGTCTAAACTACACGGATTGGCTCTGCAAATTGAGAATTATTCTCACGATGAAGAAAATCGTGTACGTCCTTGATACAATTGTGCTCACACCGGAAGAATGGGCAAGCGAGGATCAAATCGCTCACTATATGAAGTATATATATGATTTCACATTAGCAAAATGTTACATGTTGGCCTCCATGACTCCTAAGTTGCAGAGGCAACATAAGAGCATAGATATAGGTTCTATCCTTCTTTATCTCCGTTAGCTGTTTGAGAAACAGGGATGAACTCAAAGATATGAGATATCCAAGAGACTCTTCCAAGCCAGGATGACAGAAAGGACATCGATTGAGAACCATGTCCTAAAGATGATAGAGTGGATCAAGAAACTCATAGGTCTAGGAATAGCTCTAGAGGAGATAACTCATATATTGATCTTATACTTCAGTTCCTACCAGGTTCATTTTCTTACTTCATCATGAATTTTCACATGAGAAAGTTTAAGGTGACTCTCCCTAGGCTCCTCAATATGTTAAGGGAAGCTGAGAGTATCATCAAGAAAGAGAAGTCAGTTCTCTATATTGATGAGACCAAGAAGAAAAAGAAGGCTAGTAAGACTCTTAATAAGGGCAAGGGCAAAGAAAGACCAAGTAAGGCAAATGTTGCCAAGAAATGCCCAGTAAAGGACAAAGAACAGTGCTTCCACTATAGCTAAGATGAGCACTGGAAGAGGAACTGCAAGGACTACATTGCAGGTAAGGCAAAACAGAAGCTTCATGTATATTCATAATCAGTTTCTACTTGTTAAATTTTCATGATAACACATGGGTATTGGATACTGGGAGTGGTTATCATATCTGCAATTCGTTGCAAGTTCTGACAAGACTTAGAAGATTGACTAGAGGCAAGATGGACCTCAAAATGGGCAATGGAGCAAAAGTTACTACAATTGCTATTGAGGAGGTCACCCTACATCTGCCTTGTGGAGTTGTCATTGCATTAGATACATGCTATTTTGTTCCCTTTATTATCAAAAATATTATTTTCATCTATTGTTTGACAATTAGTGGATATAAATTAGTTTTTGAGAATAATAATTATTCAATAATTATGGATGATGAGATCATCACTAGAGAGACACTAATAAATGACATATATGTGTTAGACACTTCTCTACATACCATAAATATAAATACGTCTAAGAGAAAAAAGAGATAAGGTGAACAATGCATACTTATAGCATTGTAGGATAGGTCAGATACATGAGGGAAGGATTTAAAAGTTGCTGAAAAATTGATACTTAGATCTATTTAACTATGAGTCATATATAACTTGTGAACCTTGCCTTCGTGCTCCTTTTAGTGGGACTAGAGAGAGAGTCACTGAGTTATTAGAACTCGTACATAGTGATGTATGTGGTCCTATGTCGACTTAGGCTATAGGTGGTTACTCATACTTCATTACATTCACTAATGATTTCTCCAGGTATAAATATGTGTACTTGATGAAGTACAAGCTCGAGGTCTTTAAGAAATTCAAGGAATATAAGAATGAAGTAAAGAACCAAATTGGAAAGAGTATTAAGACTCTTTGATTAGATCGAGGAGGAGAGTACTTGAGTATGGAGTTCACCCATTTCCTCAAGGATAATGAGATTCTACCCCATTGGACATCTCCTTATACACCTTAGCTCAATAGTGTATCAGAATAGAGGAATCACACACTATTAGACATGGTGTGATCCATGATGAGTTTTGATGACTTACCCGTCTTATTCTGGGGATACGCCCTAGAAATTACAGCTTATCTTTTAAAAAGAGTTCTATCAAAGTTGGTAGTGTCTACACCATATGAGATATGAAAATGAAAGAAGTTCAATCTTAAGATGGTTAAGATTTGGGGCTGTCCTGCCCACATTAAAAGACATAATCCCGACAAGTTGGAATCAAGAACGGAATGATGCACGTTCGTGGGATACCCTAAGGAGACTTTGGGGTATTAAATCTATCATCCTGAAGACCAGAAGATCTTTGTTGCCAAGAGAGCTATGTTCTTTAAAAAGTTGAGCGAGGTTAGAGAACCTAGCTCAAGCACCATTCTAGAGCCCATTTGTTCAGGTACCTAGCGCACAAGTTCCAACCTTGTGTAGGTCTAGCAGAGTATCTCACCCTCCTGAAAGATATGTGAGACATATCAATGGAGAAGACTCTCAGAATATTGATCCTCGGACCTATGAGGAGGCTATTATAAGTATAGACTCCGGAAAATGACATGAAACCATGAATTCTGAGATGGATTCCATATACTCTAACAAGGTTTGAAACCTTACGGATGTACCTGAGGGTATCGTACCCATCGGTTGCAAATGGATATTCAAGAAAAAGATAAGAGTGGATGTAAAGGTGGAGACCTATAAGGTAAGGCTGGTTGCTAAAGATATCGTCAAAGGCAAGGAGTTGACTATGACAAAATATTTTCACCTGTATCCATGCTTAAATCTATCATAATTCGTTTGGCCATTATAACATACTATGACTATGAGATTTGGCAGATAGATGTGAAAATAACATTCCTCAATGGCAACCTCGAGGAGGAGGTGTATATGATATAACTAGAGGGATTCGCATCTAGAGAGAGTCCAGATAAAGTGTGCAGGTTGCTTAGGTCCATTTATAAACTAAAGCAAGCTTTCCGAAGTTGGAACATAAGATTTGATGAGGCAATCAAATCTTATGACTTCGTTAAGAACGAAGATGAGCCTTATGTGTATAGGAAGATAAGTGGGAGTGCTATCACCTTCTTGGTATTGTATGTGGATGACATCCTAATAATTGGGAATGATGTAGGAATGCTCTCCACAATAAAAGCTTGGCTATCTAGAAATTTCTCCATGAAAGACTTAGGGGAAGCATTATATATTCTAGGGATCTGGATCTATAGAGATAGATCCAAGAGGATGCTTAGTTTGTCCCAATCCAGGTACATAGACTCCATTGTCAAAAGGTTTGACATAGAAAATTCCAAGAGATGTCTCATACCGATAAGAAATAGAATATCACTTTCTAAGAGTATGTCTCCAAATATTCATGAAGAAAGGGCAAACATGGATAGGATACCCTATGCCTCAATGATATGGTCTACTATGTATGTTATGCTATGTACCAGGCCTGATATGGTGCATGCTCTGATTATCATGAGCAGGTATCAGGCGGATTCAGGTTTAGAACACTAGAAGACAGTAAAGTGTATCCTTATATACTTGAGAAGGAAAAAAGATCTTTTATTGGTATATGTAGAAGGTAGCCTCCAGGTTGAGAGTTACATGGACTCTAGTTTCCAGTCTGACATTGATGATAGCAAGTCAAACTCAGGGTATATTTTTACCTTGAATGGAGAAGCAATGAGCTGGAAGAGTTTCAAGCAAGATACTACTGCTGACTTAACCACAGAGGGAGAATACATTGTTGCAGCAGAAGCAACAAAAGAAAGGGTGTGGATGAAGAAGTTCATCAGGGATTTAGGAGTCGAACCAAGCAGCGTGAAGCTGATTCTTATATACTGCGACAACAACAAGACAATAGCTCTAGCAAGGGACCCAAGTCTCATCAAAATTATTCTGAAGGGGTTCCACCTAATTAGAGAGATCATAGCATGTAAAGATATAACAATGGAAAGAGTTACATCTGAAGATAACATTGTAGATCCACTGACGAAGCCACTGGCTCATATTGTATTTGAGCGTCATAGGGGTCTGATGAGGATCAGACATATAAGTGATTGACTTTAGGTCAAGTGGGAGATTGTTGGTTATAGGTGCCCTGTAAGCCAATCACGTGAATGATGGCACATATGACATACCGTGTGATCTTTTTGCTTATGATTATTATTAGTATATTATCATATTATATTATATGTTGCATATATATATTGTGATGTCCTTAGTTCTGTGCAATGGAAATCAGATCGTGATAAGATCACGATAACAAGATCGATTCACCTTTAAACTCAGATCCTAAATAATCTCGATCGTAGGTTACACAAGAGGGACATCCAGATAATCGGACAGACCGATGTACTATATACACGTCCATATGATGGAGGTGATTAGTCTCATAGTCGCTTGTGTGGAGACACTAAGGATATAATACAGGTGCTTTTTGGAAAATAAGTTCACTGATTGATTCGCTTATGAAATGTTGTATGGTTAATGATACCTAATGTTAGACAACGATTCCATAGTCCCAGTTGTGTATCTGGTCCTTAGACTTGAGATACCAATGATGCCTTGTTTGAGTACTCATTTCTTTGACGCTGGACTTACAAGTTTAGAAAGTTCCAAATCTGGTATAGCCTGTTATCGGGATTGGTAGCTAACTTTACGAAGGTAATTGAGTGTCAATAAATGATCATCCACTCTCGGTATCACGAGGAATATCTCATATGTGCTTGCTCAGACAAATCCCTAGCCAGGGTCATTCAGATTGAGAGAGAAGGAGTTCTCTAGGAGAATCCGATTAGAGCGAGTCTCAAACGAATTTCACATGTGACCTAATAGTGTTATGTCCAATATGTTGGGAAACCTCAATAGGTGCATCACATGCGCAGCAGAAATCAAAACAAAAATTGGTTTCCCACGTAGATCAAATCGTCATGCAAAAGATTGGGGTCGCGAGAAAACTGTAAAAACTGATAAAACCGCAATGTGAGAGAGATTGATTTTACCTAGGTAGATCGCATATCCCTGTATTTCTAGATCTGGATGGAGAGGATGAAGGAGGTCAAACATCATCATCTCTAGCGGTATCCACACGATGCTCTTTGCAGTGAAACTCCTCCAATATTATCTCGCAACTCTTGCGCAAAGGGAAGGAGGAGAATAGGAGGGGGAGGCCAAAGCTACAGCCTATCAACCATGAGTCTCCCCTCCTATTTATAGAGAGCCACAAAAAATCCTAGGGCTCCTTCCTTAGTGGATATTGGATCTCCATCCAATTACCCACTAACCTTGTATTATTAGATCTCCATCCAATAATCTCCTTAAGCCTCTAATTGGACCTTAATCAAGGAGCCCATCAACATATGGTCTCATCTAATGAGAATAGGGGCTAATTGGATGTCTTTTCTCCCGGATTTGAGGTGTCCTTTCTCCCGGATCTAGAGGAAGATCTCGGTCCGGGTAGAGTTGAATGGAATGTTAGGGAACCAGGGAACGGCCTGCTCGGCTCTTTCTATCCTCTTCCTTGGGAGCTCGGGCAGTGGGCCCTGAGGGGATTCAGCCTGTGGTCGCTTTTGGTCTTCACGTTTCTCTACCACCAGAGCTTCGGCAGCGACATATTGGTTGGCCCTTTATAGCATCTTTGGCACAATCGCCAGGGGCCGCTCTACGAGTGACCAAAAGAAGCGGAAAGATATGATCCCGATCATCAATGGCTGGATCACCAGCGACGGGTGCGCGTCAGGAATGACCCTGATTTCTTTTGTAAAACGGGCGAGGTATGGGTTGAGGGGCTCATCTTCCTTTTGTCTCATCCTGAGGAGAGACGCGACGATCGGCTTCGGCCGGGCGCTAGTGAGGAAGTTCGCTTCGAACTCTCTCACGAGCTGGTCAAAAGAGTGGATTAAGGCGGGTGGTAACCGGATGTACCACCCTTGAGCGATCCAACACAAAGTCATCGGGAAGGCCCAACACATTATGGCATCCGACATGTCATACAAGGTCATTTGTGCTCTGAATGTGGTGACATGCTCTATTGGGTCGGAGCCGCCATCATGTGCTTCTAGCATCCGGAGCCGGAAGTGTTGTGGGATGGGCTTATCTTGGATTTCGAGAATAAAGGGAGAGCCGCTGAGGGGGCTCTCTCCATGCTCGTTCTTTGTCTTGATGACCTTTTGAACGTCATCTATTCTCTGATTTACCATACGCAGTTGTACCCTTAAGGAGTCAACGGAATCCGAGGAAAGAGTATCGGGGTCGGGCACGCTACGGGCCGAGGTGCTGGGTGTGGATGTCGGTCGCCTCACCACATCTCTTGGGGGAGTGTGGTCAAGTTTCGACCGAGGCTGAGGGGGTTCCTCGGGAGGTTGCGCTGCCAGAGGTTGACTTTCTGACAACGGTGTCACCCTTATCGGGACCAGAGGAGCCGCCAGGGGCATTGAGCTTGGCAATTGGGCGAGTTGCGGAATGTAGGGAATGATGACTTGGAGCATCCCTGTTATGGCCTAGACTTGGTTGGTGAGCCCCTGAAAAGCCTCAAGGGTCACTACCGAGCCCCCAAGGTTAAGTGGGGGTGGAGTTAGCCTAGGATCATTGAAAATGCGCCAATATCATCCCAGAGTATGAGGAGGTGGGTTCCCGTCTCCGAACAAGGGGAGTGGAGATGGAGGTTGATGGGCTACCCCAGGAGTCTATTGCATCACGAAGAAGATGTCTTCCTTGAGGTTGTTGGGCGTTGAGCATTCCTGCGACATCAGACCCTCCTTCTAGTGCCAAATGTTATTGGACTATCCGTCGGGCTCGAGGGGTCGGCACAACGGGTTTCAGTTTGCATGCGCAGAATTGACTCAACGGGATACGGAGCTCGGGGAAGGTTGGAGGAGGTTGCTCGGCTTGGGATATCATGATGTCAAGGATCTTCTTTCTCGTTCCGTGATCAAGGCTCCTACGAGAAAGAAGACCTTCGTGGGGGGGGGGGAGGAGGGGCCGAGGGGAGCCTCCCGATGAGGTCCCTCCAGGCTAAGTTAGCACTTTCGAATGAGAGTGTCTCTGGCGCCGAACTTCTCTCTTTTGTATATAAGAGTGGGAGTTAGAGTCTCTTTTTCGCTCCTCCTCTGGGACTTTCCCCAGGGGTAGCTTTTAATACCTGCTCACCGACGACCAATCGTACATTCGTCATCAATGTTTGCAGTATACTCTGCTAGGATATTTAATATCACGGGCATTTGCTAGTGGCTATTCGTACCACAAACAAGTATGTCACGTGCGATTTTTGCTTGGCCGCCGTATGATCCCTAAGATCTGATTGAGACTATATGGTACCCGATGATGCTGTGCATCGAGATTCTATCCATGTTATGGTGTGTCGCCCGTGCGTGTCAGGTCGATCATTCCCGGGCCATATCAACCATCCCTGTTCCATGTAGGCTCTGCCCAGGTCACGTCGGTCGAACACAGAACGATCCATTATTACCCCTATCACTAGATAACTTATTAGATCACGAAATTTTTGTAAGATTTTGTATGGTTATGAATTGTTGAAATTATATTATGAATGTCTGGATTGAATTGTGTATATAGGATTTTGAAATATGATGAATATTCTGTGAATATAAATTATTTATCCAAATTTTAGCCTTGCATTCCTATAGCAAAATATGTAGGATTGTGTTGTACCGTCTTCGACCTCCAGCTGGAGTAAAAGCCTTATAAATGGTATGAGCTAAAGCTTAGTGGAAATACCTATGGTGCTATACTAGAATGATCATATTATTATCAAAAATATGATTTCAATCTATCATAAATATAACTATGGTGATATCTTATAATTTTTTTAAAATCTAACTCAAGAGTCCTAATGTTTTTTTTTTTGTCAGTTTGGTCGTCATATTTTTACTCTATAAATATTTTTATTTTTTTTATTTTTTTAAAAATAATTTATCCAAAAGCTTAATAGAAGTGGGAAGTATGAAATTACAAGTAAAAGTACGAGAAAAAAAAGCTTATTGGATGATATAGCTAGCTGTGATGATGTTATTTGTCAGAAATATGGTTTCAGCGTTTTTTTTTTTTTGCTTTTGCTTTATGGATGATTCTTTAAAAAAAAAAAAGTTTGCATTTTGAAGATGATCTAATTCCTTCTTCCCAGGAAAAAAAATCTTAGACTTTTAGAATATGAGTTGAAAATTTGTTTTCTGAAAATTATGGGCATAATTATTGTGACAAAGATGGATCTGAAACCAACTAAGGCTTGTCCAAATTGTGGGGGATGAGCATTGCAGAACACACACACACACTCTCTCTCTCTTGTTAGTGAAGCACAGACACACTGGTGTCTTGCTTGCTCAAATATGTCCATTGCCGTCATATGCTTTCATCCTCTTTTTCTCTGTTGATTTCAATTTGCAACTGTTGTGTAGTTTGCGCTTTGTTGATGGCATTTGGTCATCCATCACTTTGGGAATCCCAGTTACAGAAACTTCAACACACCACCTCTGCTGTAGATCATGTTTTTGACATGGCACCGTAAAGCTTTCTTCATTCACCTCTTGCAAACAACTCTTCTCCCAGTATAATTAATGTTCCTTGTTATGCCTCTTTTATCTTCCAAGGCATATATATGTCAGCGGCAGAACATTGTAGCAGCTCCTTTATACTCCATCATTCCTGTGCTATCATATCATAGCTGCATGTACGTACGTACACATATGCCTACCAAAACATAACCAAAAAGGCTAATTCATATCCATATATGATGTACATCAAAGCATCATTTCATAGAATCTATGTAAACAAACACATCAAGTTTAAACACCTTTAATCTTATGTAATTGATTAACCAGATGTTCTGGTCCCTAATTGGTGAATGCGATTTTATTTATGATTAGTAATGATAAGATTGTTTAGTGTCACATTGATTGAATAATAATAAAAAAAATCAATGAATCTTCTTTTTTTAATTGTACATATATGTGTGGCGCAAATTGAGAGCCATTTTTTAATTGATTACGCTTCACATTGGGTCCGGACCCGACCGGACCTGACTCGGCATCTGGCCTCGGGGCTTGTTCTGGTCTCGAACCCCAGGCTCGGTGGGCTCCACATATTGTCCAATAAAGTGGCAGGTAGTGCCGATGGCAAGTTGAATCGGGTGAGAGAGAGAAACATCTCGATCCTGTCACATCCTTCGCAGCAGGCGGCGGCAGAACAGATAAAAGAGGGCGCACCGATCTATACCACGCCTTCCTCCATCCGAAAAGGAGACGAGCGAGAGGGAAGGCGATGTACCATCCTTCGAGAGGAGGCGTTCGTGGTGGTCGCGATCGTAAGCTCGCTCTCTCTACCTATTGATTCTACTGTTATTTTGGTTATTAGGTCGACTTGTGTGCTTGCTTATCCTTCTAGGGCTGGGTCTTGTTGTGATCTGTATCCTGTTTTCGTGGTCTGACTCTCACGGAGGCGACCCGCAGATATTGATTCCTCAGGAAATTCTTGATTTTACCTTGTTATCTGTTACTTCCATGTCCAGTTGCCCCATGATCAATTGGCGTCTTTCTTCCCCTGATATCACGTGGATTTTGATTCGAGATGTATATTTATATAGTCCACTGGAATGGTAGTAATGGGGAGGATTTTCTTCCGTGCGGCTTTCTAATTGGAGGTTTTGATGTCTGATTTCTTCGAACAAATTAATTGGTTTGGTTTTGCGGTTTAGTTGAAATTGGAAATGTTACTAATGGTTGCAGCTTCATTAAAGTCGAATCATTTTCTCAAGCACGGGATTTATTATTAATCATGCTTTCCAAGTGCAGATTGGGGATTACTAATCACATACTTTACCCTAGACATGCAATTATTTTAGAAGTAATTATAAGTATTACAATTTGATCTTCATCAGATCTTTGAGGTGGAAGTTGTAGTAATGAGAGTTCTATTAAAATTCGCATCCACATTCAAATCCTAAGCTGTTCCATAAAGATGTCTGCAGCATCCCTGCCATGCCCACTTTTTTTAACCAGCACCAAGCTGTTCTCGTTTCAGTCGAAGCAATGAGGCCTCCTTTACATTCACCTCCCAGGATGCTCGTTTGAAAACAAACCATGTTGTGACACTTCCACCCCTATGTGCCTTGATCATCTTTTCTTTGAAACATCTTACACGACTTTATAGAACACATACACCTACCTCTCCTTATCTTTTAGAGTATAGAGCTTTACTAATATTGTCCCAAATTGTTTTGGGGCAAAGTTTATGTTTAGGTGGCCATATTTTATAAGATATAAGGTGTGCCTTTGTTGGCTTTCAAACGTTCGATGTCATAAGGCATTTGATGAATCATCATCATCATCATCATCATCATCATCATCATCATATATATATATATATATATATATATATATATATATAGTATGGCAGGAATCATCATATTTTTATAGTTGATTAAGTATATGTCATTTTCAAGTATTTGAATTAAATCATGCATGTGTTAAACTCTGGCGTGTCATGGGTTAGCATGGCTTGTCAGCTATCATGCATCCTCCTATTAGGTCAAATTTCGATTGTGATTTTGTCATGATGTATTGTGGTACTTTAGGCATTGTAATCCTTTGTTAAGAGCACAATTCTGCCAATTTCCTTCAACTTAAAAATTGGTTTTATCAACCAAAGGAGTATTAAGAGAGATTATGGATTTTTAGTCACTAGCTAATGAAAACCTGTCATTTTTCCAGCATAAGAGATTTGTTGTTGTAAATTCTTTATTCTGGGTGTCCTCTATTTCATCCTTGTTATGGTTCTTTCATGTCTATTGAAATTTTATAGAGATTCTCCTTTTGTTGCATGAGTCTAGATTCATTAAATTTCAATTACAACCGTATACTTCTTACAAGCCTTTGTCTAAAATTTTATTTGAATGGAGGATTTAACATCATTTACTTTGTGCATTAATTAAAACTTTATTTGTCTGTTGCCAATGTGCTTGCCAAACATATTCGTTGGAAGACTTTGATATGATGCTAGCAATCTTCCACATTTAGCAGCAAATGTCATATGACAGCATTGCATTTCGTTTAGAAAGAAGGAGTATGCTAGAAATCATTAACCATCTAACAGAAGTATTATACTCTAATTATGCTACAGTCCTAGTTTTTTGAAACATGCCAGACTTAGCAAATGCATCTTGCTTGGAAGTGAAGAAAGTTCCTCTGTTGTTATGTTATTGTCGTCTTTACATTGTGTAACTGTGTTGAATTGTTTTATTCTATGATGTCAATTTAGTTGAATGGCATACTTTTCATATTGTTGAGGGTGTGAGATTGGGACCTAAGAGCTCTGGTTGTCTCGCATTGAAGGAGTTCATAACCAGTTTGTTGAAACCACAGAATTTTAGAAAATATAGTATGTGGGTTAAGCTATTAATTACATAAGATGTTTATGATATGAGGAAAAAAAACATTCGCAAATGACAAAATATTGCTGCAAATGGACCCTTTTGATTATTTTGAGTTTCTTTCTTCATCATTGTTTCCTGTCCACATACATCTACAATGATCCACCATGCTCTCAAGTGCCTTCTCATCCATGCTCCCTCCAAAAGCTCTACTATGCGGCCACACTCACTCTAGTTCCTCGTTTTGCTACATGACCATTGTCTTCCTGTATCCCTGGCTGCAGCAATCGCTTCCCTCCCTTTTCCAACCATGTTCCTGTCTCCCATATTCCCTTGTAGCTCTCAAATTTTGAAGAAAAAGAACCACCAGCACTTATTGCTAATGTCATTGCTGTGCTCTTCCATGAACTCCCTGGTCCACTTTTCTCACTATCAGTTCAGGCCGCATCTCTCTTCCTTTTTCTTCACCCCTTTCTTGTTTCAGTGGTTAAAACATTTAGGAAGGGATTGGAACAGATTGTGTCATTTTTGGAGATTCTTATTAAAGCTGATAGAAACACTGAACTTCATTGCTATATCCTGCAACTAACAAGCATGACATTGCAAATAATCTCTTAACTGTGGGTAGAAGCATTTTTTTAACTAGATAGATTTGTCTATAATTTGTGCCAATTGGATATGAAATATTGTGTTACACCTGGCAATTATCATCTTGTCTATTGCTTGTTTTGTTATCATTCAGCAAGTGATAAATCAGGGTTGCTATAGTAAGTGGTAAATCAGGGTTAAAATTGGGCTAGAAAAAATCTTCCGTTTTATTTTATGCATCATGGACTAACATATGAATTC
This sequence comes from Ensete ventricosum, assembly GCA_029747655.1. Classification (NCBI taxonomy): domain Eukaryota; kingdom Viridiplantae; phylum Streptophyta; class Magnoliopsida; order Zingiberales; family Musaceae; genus Ensete; species Ensete ventricosum. The sequence continues at coordinate 18,809,331 of JAQQAF010000003.1, read as the reverse complement.
ATGAGATATAGGAAGAGGATAGGATATTTCATTTGCTTCTACATCGCTTTTTATAATACACATAAGCTTGTGGATCTTCAAGAATGGAAATATTTTGTTATAAATGTAAAATGTGAAAAAAAATTAAGCATACAGCTTTTGTTAGTTTGCAGTTCCTTGTTTCATATATATTTATTTCAGTGAGATTAAATGCCTCGTCCTAAAATTTATATGTAAAATGTGAAAAAATTAAGCTTACAACTTTTGTGAGTTTGCAGCTGTTTGTTCCATATGTGTTCAATTCAGTGAGACTAAATGCCTTGTCCTAAAATCTATATGTGGTGTGATGATTGTTGAGTATTTAGTTTTAGGCCCTTGCTAGCTTTCATCTCTGTTGTTCATCTCTATTATTCATTTCTTTCTTGTGTGAGAATTGTGACTCATAAGTGTCCAGTGTTGTTCTATATGTGAACTTTTGGATCTAAATCACATAAGCATAAACATATTCTTTGTAATGGTGTATAAATATATCTGATTATGTGTGTCTAATTATTGTTATCTTAAACTTGATCATGCCTTCCAGTTGAATAAACTCACTCATAAGGCTTTCAAGTTTGGTCAAGTTTTTGAGTTTTCAAACGTTGCCGTTTTACAAAAATATTTGGTTTTCTGAAGTCATTTCTATTTTATCTTATATTCCTGTCATGAATTCTATCTGCCAACTACATAAATAAAAATGATGTTCTGGTTGCTTTTCTCTACATGTGCTACAGTTATCTGTGACTATCTCCTTTTGTTGATACTTTGTGCGGCCTATGCGTTCAATTTTTTTAATATTGCCTGAGGAAGTTTTTTCTTCTTTTTTAATTTCAAATAACTGTATGCCTTCAAATGAATATTTCCTTTCTTTTTTTATACTTCATCAAAATCAACCCTAAATTGGATATTTTTATTTCATTTATTGATATTTTGTTGCAGAATTCAAGTGGGATGAAGTGAAGGTTGATAAGCATCGTGAGAACTATCTTGGTCATAGTATCAAGGCTCCTGTTGGTAGATGGCAAAAAGGTAATGCATTAGTTGATCTGTATGGATTTGTTAGCTTTAACTTAGGCTGTTGCTTGTATATATTATTGCAAAGGTTTGTAATCTTACTTTGCATCTGTCAGATGCAAATGCTATAAGTCTGTTGGTTTTTTGTTACTACCTTTTGCATACTTCAACTATTTTCTACTATAGTCAACTTTGTGTTTTATCACATGTTCCAGTGGTGATTCATTGTCACTAACTCAAAGTTCTCTTAACTAACCATCAGTGAGGTAATATTGAGTTCTGATAACTCTTAGTTTACACTTTTCTTTTCATATGTGATGCTTTGTTTATGGTTCCTTTAGATTTAAACATGCTGCAACATGGTTTAACTGACATAATTATGGGGATCATAATTTGATACAATAAAAGATTGAATGAGATTGTACCCATTTTTTTCGTGAAGATATTAAGAATTTGTAATCGGTAACACTGCTGAATATGATTGTTTATCCTGTGAAACTATTAGTTTAGTTGGGATGATGGACCATATTCATTTCCTTCCTAGAATTAGTACCACACCCTTTGGATCTGCTTTTCTTACTTTATCAAGAAGTTCTTAGTATTATTAGTTGGGACATGAATATAAACCTATCCCCTGAAGTTCATTTATATCAAGATATTTTCCTAGTATAAAATCAATGACTACTTGGGTAATTTCTTACATGCAGTGTATGTGCCAGTCCAAAAATTGAACTTTAAGAAAAAATTAAGCTACATAGGTCTGTGATTCTTTTACCTCATAAGCATGTTTCTCTAAATTTCAATATTGATGTAATTTGTTTCTCCTTTCTCCTCTTTATTCAAAATATTAGCTGGAGCCTTAATCTGGTTTAGGGTTGGATGCAACATTACCTTTTCTTTGCTTTGCCTTTTTTGGCTGGCATTGGATCACCTTTCACCTGTCTTCATAGGTGTAGCTAGAAGCCTAGAACCAAGTCACCTATAAAGTATAAACATCAAATATTGCTACATCCAACCCCGCTTCATCTACTTTGATTAGCTGCATTTGGAAATGCTGTGGTTATTTCACAGCAATTTTTTTACAAGATGTGCAAATATTAAATGTATTGCTGAATTATCAGCTTTGAACCTTACCTTCAGAGTTATGATAATTGTTTTTCAGATCAATAGATGTTAGATATTCTTTGTATCATCTTTCATCAGGGAAGGATCTATTCTGGTACGCCAGAGACAAGAAATCTGATGGAGCAGAATCAGATGCAATCAAAGAGGAAATAAGAAGGGTCAAGGAAGAAGAAGAACAGGCAATGCGTGAGGCTCTTGGTTTGGCACCTAAGCGTGCTAGCCGGTCTCAAGGCAACCGGCTAGATAAGCATGAGTATGCAGAACTTATAAAGAGAGGATCCACTGCAGAGGATTTGGGCGCTGGCCATGCTGAGGCAGCACAAGTCCAAGGCCTTGGCTTATACAAGTAAGATTTGTGTTATGATTGCTTTAAGCTTGGTAATCATTTTGTTGGCTCTTCCTGATGTTCCTATGACTTGAATAAGACCCCCTTGAACCTGAGTTATCTGTATCAAGTTGCTTTAAAAAATGATTTGAAGATTGTATAAATGACGACCAACAAAACATGTATTTGCCAACTTGTTGAATAACACATGTTGCTGCAGATTGCCTGGAAACCACCCAGAGTCGAGCTCACAACCAGATCACTTGAAGGAGATTGCACCTGGCAAGGATGATGATGCACCCACTGTAGCAAGCGATGCAGAACCCTACGAGGGAGACCTCAGGAAGAAGAGACGGCATGAAGAGAGGAGAGATGAGGTGAAGATGATGTGTGAAGAAAGGAGAGATGAGAAGAGGAGACGGGAGAAGCATGAGAAAAAACAGTATCATGATTCAAGCGAGAAGCAGAAGCACCGCCACAGAGAGAAGGGGAAGAGGAGGCATGATTCCAACTGAGAGCTCTGGTGATGGGCGTCGTTTCCTCAATGAACAGTTGCCAATTTGTGAAAGGATGTGATTTCTATCTTCCAAGTTTAGCTATTGTTTTTTAGCAATGGAAAAAAGTATGGGTATTTGACAGATTTCTTGTTGACATGTATCACCATCCAAACACAAATTACATCTGGTCGGATGGTTAAAGCATCAATGTGTGCGATTTAGAGTTAGAATTCCGTGGTCAGTGTTTGGTGTGCAGAGTCTTTATATTATGTATGCATCATAATAAACAACAAAAATTTCATTCGTCGGCTTATACGCAGAAACCAGAAGGACAGCGGGAAACATGTTCCAAGATTGAGCATCAGAAATTAAAAGCATTGAACTTTTGCTTAAAAAAGTGATAAAAAAATAGTTGGAATGAAAAGAAGTGGAATCCAGGAATACATGCAGCCCCAACGCAAATGAAAAATAAATAAATTACGAGGAATCTCGAGATTTATTTATTTTGGAACAGGATCCTTGGTCTATTTTTAATATACCTAGGAACATTTTTGTGTTGCTAAATATTTTGCTAAACATGTTTATCTTAAAAATATCCGGCTGTGTGAAATGAAAAGATGAATCGAGTCTCATAATACTATGGATTGAGAAAGTCGGGTTATATATACTAAATTTGATAATTTAAAAGTATAAATTTTTAAGTTTAATTAGTGTTTTACCGAATCTATGTTAAGCACACACACACACACACACACACAGAGAGCGAGAGAGAGAGAGAGAGAGAGAGAGTCAAGTGAAAAAACATTTGATTTGAATCTAAATTTAAAAATAAATAAAATTAAGTAAGTCAAATTATGATTTAAATAAATAAATATGAGTCGTACTATGACGAGTAGACATTAATGATTGAATCACCTTGTAGCACAAGAAAAGATTTAGATTGAATCGTTAAGAATAAAGGGAAGACAAATTGAACCATTAAGAACAAAGGGAAGACAATTAATCCACACACATGAACAAGAAAAAATATTAAAAATGTTTACATGTGTGTAAGATGATGACGGATGGACTGGCCTACAAGTAAAGAATTAGGTTGTATTCATTAGGTTTAACCTAAGTGTAGGCGAAATTAGTATATATATATATATATATATATTAATCTTGAGACTCGGCAATATTCAATTACTAACAATTGAATATTTTGGGATATCTTGTAATCGTTTATCTAAGCAAGCAAGCAATGTGTAGTAGTAATCTGTTTCTTCGTGTTTTTTTTTTTTTTAATATGTTTTCTGGCTGATGAAGCTGTTTGAGTACCGAATTGTGTTGGCAGCGCGAGTTATAGAGATGATCTCATGTAACGAACGCTATGGAGCGATCCAAAGATTGCTTGCCGGTGTGGTTGGTTGATAATGATATATCCAAAGATTGGCTCACAATCTTGATCGTGACTTGACTTGGGGTGTGTAGAGAAATCTTGCACCTATTCATTGACTTCAAATAAATGGCCTTCGGTTGATATCTCCGTTTGCTCAATTAGCCTTTGGCTGGCGGAGCACATACAGTAGTGGAAACGAGCCAAGTGGAAGTCGAAAGCTCAGAATACGGAAGCTAATGGGACTTGTTAATGATGGGGGATATTGTGAAGGTGTGCGAAATCGAGCATTGTGTCGGAACAGTGGGCATCCGTCTTCCATTTGCCACACCATACAGCGTCGATGAGATATGTACAATTAGTAGGAGAGGAATAGATGGGTCTCGGAGTGGTTCTCCTGGTCGATGACGTCGTCGAGGAAGATGAGGTCGACGACGACATGGCTGTCGACGTGGACACTGAAGCGGTGCGCCCACCAGAGGACTTGGGCGGTCCCGGAGATGTCAACGGAGGCGTCGAGGGTCATCTGACGGCGGGCGGCGTCGGCGAGGAAGTCTCGGGATGTGGTGGGCGAGCTCGAGGCCGCAGAGGCGAGCCGGGAGGTGGAGGAGCTGGCAGGACATGGCGGGTTGGGAGCCGACGTAAAAGATGGAGATGGTGGCGGTGTTGGGGAAGGAGGCAAGGAAACGATAAAACAGAATACTACGATCCAATCAAAGAAAACGCTTTCAATCAAGAAAATGACATAGTATTAAACAGGAGGTAAAAGAACAAGAACACTTATAAGATTATCTCCAAATGCACACAATCTCTTCTCTTCATACACTTTCTGTCCTCTTGCTTCATTCTCTAAGGTTCCTATTTATATGATATAATAATAACTACCTCACACCACTTCCTTCATCCCACTATCTCACCCATGATTAATAACTACCCCCACTAACTCTTAAACTACCTCCACAACTCCTAAACATGAGCCACTATTCCTAAACATGTTAACTACCTATGTAACTACCATGAATCAATTCTCAACACTTCCCCTTGATTCATAGTTACATACACCAATTTGAGATATAAAATAAATATGCTTCTTAACTGGAAGCGACTTGGTGAGAATGTTTGCAACTTGTTCATCCATGCCACAGTACTTCATTGTTATAGCTCCATTTGCTACAAGATCTCGGATGAAATGATAGCGTATCTCTATATTCTTCGTTCTTCCACGAAATGTGGGATTTTTTGCCAGTGCAATTGTAGATTTGTTGTCACAAAATATTTCGGTTGCATCTATTTGTTTTTGATGAAGATCTTCAAGAAGTCTTCTAAGCCATATAGCTTGACATGCTGCTGATGTTGCAGCTACATACTCTGCTTCCGATATCGACAATGTAATTGTTGCTTGCTTCTTTGAACTCCATGATATAGCTCCTGATCCAAGGCTAAAAATATTGCTTAAAGTACTTTTTCTATCATCCAAATCTCCTGCCCAATCACTATCAGTAAAACCAAATAATTTATATTTAAAATTATGCTATCAGTAAAACCAAATAATTTATATTTAAAATTATGAGAATATCGTATTCCATAATTTGTAGTTCCAGCAATATAACGTAGAATTCTTTTAACAGCTCCGAGATGATGTTTACTTGGGCTTTGCATGAACCTAGATACTTCACCAACAGAGAATGTAATATCTGGACGAGTATGAGTTAGATAGATTAAACCTCCAACTAAACTTCTGTAGTATCTTGCATTTGTCAAACCTATACCATCTTCAAGTTTCAATTTCTCATTTACATTCATGGGTGTAGCTGCAGCTTTGCATTTAATCATATTAGATTTTTTGAGCAGATCCATTGCATACTTTCTTTGTGAAATAAAAATTCCACTTGATCCTTGCTTCATCTCCAACCCAAGAAAATAGTGCAGTAAACCTAGATCTGACATTTCAAACTTATTCATCATGCATTTTTTAAATTCTGCCACAACAGAGTCAGATGAACCCATATATATAATATCATCAACATAAAGGCAAACCATAAGAATATTATGTTCACCTTCCTTCTTTAGATAAAGGATAGATTCATTATCACTCCTTTTAAATCCATTTTGATGAAAATAACAATCAATTTTATTGTATCATGCTCTTGGAGCTTGTTTAAGCCCACAAAGTGCTTTCTTTAGCTTATATGCCTTTTTTTCATCTCCTTTAACCAAAAAACCTTCAGGTTGAGTAACAAAAACCTCTTCTTGTAAATCTCCATTTAAAAACGCAGATTTCACATCAAATTGATAAACAGGCCAACTCAAATAAGCAGTTAAAGCCAAAAAGGTTCTCACGGTTTCGAATCTAACAACTGGAGAAAAAGTATCATCAAAGTCGATACCTTGTTGCTGCGAATATCCTTTTGCTACAAGCCGAGCCTTATGCTTCTGGATACTTCCATCTGCATTATACTTTATTTTGTACACCCATTTCAAACCAATAGCTTTCTTTTCTTTCGGTAGATCCATTAGCTCTCATGTTTCATTCTTCTCAATTGATTTGATTTCCTCCTTCATTGCTTTTGTCATTCCTCTTTTTCAACTGCTTCCTCAAAACTTATAGGATCTGAAATAAATAAAGCAAATGTTGAATCATAAATCTCTGTTAGTGATCTAAACTTTCCTGGAGGGGTTTCATCTGAGGAATCATTTGCTGAATTTGAACTGCTACTAGGTGAGGTTGACGTTGATCTTGTAGGAGCAGGATCTGTCACTTAATTTGGTGGAGTAACTAGTTCTGCTGGAACACGAATTTGTGCATCACCTTCATTAATCTCCCAATTCCAACTTGCCCTTTCATCAAATACAATATTTTTGTTAATAATAACCTTGCCACTTACATGATTATATAATCGATATGCTTTGGATTGTGCAGAATATCCAATTAAGATGCATTTTTCTAATTTTTCATCAAGCTTATGATGATTTTGGGAATTTACCAAAGCATAAGCAATACAACCAAAAATTCTTAGATGGCTTACAGTTGGCTTTATACCATACCAAGCTTCAAAAGGAGTTCGATTCATAACAGCCTTTGTCGGTGAAATATTCAACAAATAAACTGCTGTTGCAACTGCTTCTGCCCAAAATTGATTCGGAAGATGCTTTCCTTTAAGCAAACTTCTTGCCATTTCGACAACGGTTCGATTCTTACGTTCAGCTACACCATTTTGCTCCGGTGTATATGGTGCTGTCAATTCCCTGCGAATACCATTTTCTTTACAAAAGGAATTAAACTCATTAGACATAAATTCACCACCTCTATCTGTCCGAAGTGTCTTTATGCATTTACCACTTTGCCTTTCTACAAGTGCCTGAATTTTTGAAAGTTGCTTCAGATTTCAATTCCAGAAAATATACCCAACTCATGCGGTTATAATCATCAGTAAATAACAAAAAATATCGACTTCCCCCAAATGATTTTGTATTCATAGGTCCACATAAGTCAGCATGAATTAATTCAAGACAATTAGATGCTCTCCATGCTTTTCCAATAGGAAATAGTTTTTTACTTTGTTTGCCATAAATGCATCCTTCACATACATCAAGTGTATTAATTTTAGGCAATCCATAAATCATTTCTTTTTTATTTAACAACCTTAAACCCTTAATGTTAAGGTGTCCATATCTCAAATGCCATAAATTTGTCTCATTCTTTTGATTTGCAATAAGAGCATGTTTCTCAATATTTGAAATATCAATTGGAAACATCTTATTCTGCGTCATACAAATATTTGCTATAAGCAAGCCAGATTTCTTATCTTTAATAGTGCATGAACCATCATCAAATATAACTGAATATCCAATATCTATCAATTATTCAACACTCAACAAGTTATGTAATAAGCTAGGAACATAGAAAATATTATCAAGGTATTTTCCTTCCCTTGATTTGTCTTCATCTTAATTGTTCATTTTCCTTCTACTTGGATTTGCTTGCTATCTCCAAGTTTAACTTTCAACTTGTGAGTTTCATCAATATATCTAAATATTGATCTTATGCCTGACATATGATTAGAACATCCACTATCCAAAAACCAAATGTCATTTGAGATATCATTAACTTGTGAATGAGTCATAAACAACTTACTATTGTCTTCATTTTCTTTCACATAGCTTGCTTGCTTTTCTCTTTTCCAGCAATCTGTCTTCATATGACCAAACTTCTTATAATAGTGACATTGAATTCCACTCTTGTAGTTTTTCTGATCATAGTTTGATTGCCTTTCATCATGCCCATCAAAGTGTCCTCTTCCTCTTCCTCTTCTATTTCCTCTACCATAAAATCCTCCTCTTCCACGTCCTCTTCCTGTTGCTTTTTTGTCTCTTTTGAAGTAGAAGACTCCCCCTTAACCTGAAATATTTTTTCTTCACTTTTTTCAAGTGACCTGTTCAACTTTGCTGCATGTGCTTGCAAGGAACCCATTAGTTCATCAAATGAATAAGTAGATAAGTCCTTTGACTCTTCAATTGCTGCAACAACATGATCAAATTTCGGAGTTAAACTTCTCAAAACTTTTACAATAATTATTTAATCAGGAAGATATTCACCATAGGATTTCATTTGACTAACAATTTCAGTCACTCGAGAAAGAAAATCTTGCACTGATTCATTGCTTTTCATAAACAAAATTTCAAACTCACGGCGAAGGGTTTGAAGTTTTACCGTGATCACTCTCGATGAGCCTTGAAATTCATTTTGAAGTATCAACCAAGCTTATCTTGAGGTTGTCGCTGCTACAATTCTTGAGTAAATTGTCTCATGCACAGCTTGTTGAATGAAGAACAATGTCTTTGAGTCCTTCTTTCTATTCTCCCTCAGCCTGGTTTCTTCGTCTGGATCTACATATCCATTCTCTATCAAGTCCCAAAGATCCTGAGACTTGAATAGAGTCTTCATCTTGATACTCAAAAATTCGTAGGATTTACCCGAGAAGATGAGAATAAATGGTTGAGACATAGAATTGTTATTAAAAGCCATAATGCCCAGTTCAGATTGAAACAAGGCTCTGATACCACAAATGTTGGGGAAGGAGGAGCAAGGAAACGATAAAACAGAATACTACGATCTAATTAATGAAAACACTTTCAATTAAGAAAACGACGTAGTATTAAACATGAGGTAAAAGAACAAGAACACTTACAAGATTATCTCCAAATGCACACAATCTTTTCTCTTCACACACTCTTTGCCCTCTTGCTTCATTCTCTAAGGTTCTATTTATAAGATATAATAATAACTACCTCACACTACTTTCTTCATCTCACTTTCTCACCCATGATTAATAACTACCCCCACTAACTCTTAAACTAACTCCACAACTCCTAAACATGAGCCACTACTCCTAAACATGTTAACTACCATGAATCAATTCTCAACAGGCGGGAGCGTAGTGGATGGGGGCGAGGTTGGGGTTGGTGACCAGGACGGTGAGGGTGAGGTCGACGTCGAGGAGGGGGAGGTTGAGGCGGAAGGAGGAGAGGGTGATGGAGATGAGGCGGAAGGTGGCGTCTCTTGGCCGACCAAGGACGACGACGACGACGGTGGCCGCCGCGGCCGACGCGGCGCCCACCAGGGCGGAGCTCCAGTTCCAGTCTCGCTGTCGCAGGGCCTTTCCTTTTCCTGCTGTTGCTGCTGCTGCTGCGTGTGGAAATTATGGTGGAAGGATAGGAGCGTTGTTGGATTGCGCATTCTTTCTATGATTCATCTATCGCAATTTATATTAATAAAATATTGGGATGGAGATCCACAAACCGTGTACCGGAGATGCACGGAAGGTGTTTGATGAATTGCAGATGCCCTTGTTTTCTTGTTTTGGGTGGCATGGCAATGTTTGATGTCATGTGGAGACTCACATGGCAATCCAAAGTGGCTTCATGTTCTGGTAATGAGCACCTGTTGGTTCAATTGGGATGCATATCTCTACCTAAATGTGCATTTCAAAAGAATTATAGCATTCAGGCAGATTCTGTCTCTTCATGTCGAGTTATTATTATTTGATAGATAAGAATCTTCTTATCAAAACAAAAAAGAGTTTTTTTTTTTTTGGATTAATAATTTATTTAATTTTCTTTAAATATGCCAATTAAAAAATATTTTTAATTTTATTATTTTGGCCATGGGAAAACAACATTTTGGCGTCTTAGAAGTTTCTACATCCCGTTAGTTTTCTAATAAAAAACCTAACATTTCATTAATAATCCACGTGCCATGGATTAAATTTGGACCTGAGAAATAAGATCATATTATTGGAAGTTTGTCCATTGTAAACTACCTTTTACAGTATATGCTACCCACAAATTAATATCATGTCATCTACACTAATCGATAAAATACTTAGACTATTAATTGCAAGGTGTTATAAAGGAATCTCGTCTCAACCATTTATATTTATAAAAAAAATCATAATAATTTTTAAGAACTAAATCAAACTAAAAACGAATTGAAATAAAAAAAATATATATATATACATTATTGTGGTTAATCTCTATTAATTACCATAGATTAATTATTATTTATGATAGAAGTTTATGTTATGGAAGAAAAATTCTTAGTTTATCATGGATTTTTTTGGAAATTTGAAGAATTTCTTAGATATTTTAGAAGAAGGTAAAATCCTCGTGGAAGATATTGTAATTCCTCATAAGTTTATACATCTAAGGAGTTGTCAAGATATCATCTTGAAAGTTAGGGAATCCTTAATTTTTTATCTTTTATGAATATAGGGAATCCTTAATTTTTTTATCTTTCGTCTCACTAACTATGAAAATTAGAGCATCCAAATGAAAACCTTGTTTGGATCATAAGATGTGTGGGAGAAGTAGAGAAGGGGTAAAATGAGCCCCAAGATAAAGCTATACTTATGGTGGTGAGTAAAAAAGATTTCTTAACGGTGACATGAGAAAGATAGAAAAGAAAACTCTTCTTGATTTGTCAAGGTTTTGATGAAGAGAAGCTCGCCATCGCTACCAACTCCAAGCAAGTATGAAAAATTCTTAAAAATTCATATAAAAATAGAGAAGATGAAGAATGTACGACTTCAAACTATGAGGTGTGAGTTTAAAACATTGAAGATAAAGGTAAGCATTACAAGATAACCAAGTAGTAAAGAAATTACTAAGATCATTGAATACAAAGTTGAACTATATTATGGTGGTCATCTAAGAAGAATCCATGTAACTTGAAGTCATAACAATTGATGAGCTTATGGGTTTATTATAAGCCCACGAACAAAAAAATAAAAAAATAAAAAAAACAAGAAGCTCTTCAAAGCAATCTTTCCCACAAAAATAAGAATAAAGATGCTAAAGAAGAAAGAACCCAAAGAGGTCATGGTCATGGTCTTAGGCATGGCAAAGGCCACAGAAGAGATCAATGACAAGTACAACACAACAATGATGCTAAAAAATACCCTAAGCAAGAAGATGGAAGAGATAGTTCTTCAAGTGGAAGAAGATATTATAAATCCAAAGTTTGTTGTTTTACTTGTAGTAAGATTGGTTATTATTCATCGGAATATTAGAATAATGATTCTAACCAAATTGAGGAGAAGGCTAATTATGTGAAAAAGGATAATTATATCTTATTGCTAGTATAAAAGGAAGAAGACAATCACAATAAATACCTTTGGTATAAGCATATATTTATGAAGCTACAAGAAGAAGTCAATGAATGGACAAGTCTCTTTTTGGAGCCTTCTCAAAGGTGGAAGTAAAGGGGAAAGGTAAAATCCTTATTCAAGCTAAAAAATAAAAAACATCATTTTATTTCTAATGTCTATATCGTGCTAAGATAAATATTTTAATTTTAAAATAACTTTGAAGAAATGATATAATATGAACATGGAGAATAGAACTCTCACACTAAGAAATTAAAAATAACAATAATTGCACCAGTGCAAATGACTAAGAACTATTATTTATATTGAACATAAAGCATGTTTATGATAAATGCTAAAATATTAGCTTGAAAGATACCTCTTGGATATGATAGTTCTTGGAAGCAAGTCAAGAAAAGTTTTTTTTTTTTTTTTTTGGAAACATTGCCTATGCTCATGTTCCGGATCAAAGAAGAACAAAATTGGTTGACAAAAGCTCCAAATATATTTTCATTACAAGTTATTTGATCCAGAAAACCACAAAGTACATATGAGTAGAGATGTTAAGTTTCATGAAGATGAAGTATGGAATTGGAGCATAAATATGGAGGAAGTGCAAGATTAAGGCAAAGATAAAGTGATAAATAAAGAGCCTACATTGGTATGAGGGACAACAAACCAACTTAATCTTGTTTGTTTTTATGCTAACGAAGAACTTATTTTTTTTGAGGATGCAATCAAAGATAAGAAACAGAGGAAACCAATAGATGAGGAGATTAATGTCATAAAAGAAACAAGACTTGAGAGATCACAACTTACCTAAAGGTCATGAACCCATAGGAGTCAAATGTGTTTTCGGAGTAAATAAGAATGCTTAAGGAGAAAAATGAGAAATGCAAAGAAAAGCTAGTGGTCAAAAGGATACAAGCAAAAAGTTGGTCTTTACTATGATGAGATATATGATTCTGTTGCTCAAATGGAAACTATTAGATTACTTATCTCTTTAACTATTTAAAATAAATGATAAAATTATCAATTAGATATTAAATTTATATATTTAAATGATTTTCTCGATGAAGAATTTTATATTGAACAACCTATGGGATATATTGAAAAAAAGGACATTAAGAAAAAATTTTAAGATTTAAAGAAGGTTTTATATGGGTTGAAACAAACGTCGAGGACAAATAGTTTAACTTATTCATGTCAAGACTCAAGATCAAGTAGTCAATATTGTCACGCCCCCGCGAATTATTACATTTAAGAGGCTTGAACTTATCTTAAATATAAAATATTATAGTTCAATAATAATCCAATCCAAACTAATCTTTGAGGACACTGACAAACATTCAAACTTCAAAATTGATCCATAAAACCTCTGCAGTTTATAATTATACATCACATCACTCAAAATTTATAAAACTTAAAGCCAACTTAATAAATATTAACTAGTGTAAGAATCTATACAACTGCAAAACCAACTGTTTATCATAATTTTATATCATCGTAGACTAAACTTAACATTCCAAAATTACAAACTTGAGAGGTCATTTAAAACTTTTTACATGATACATCAATTCAGATTCATTGATAACATTTCATTATATACTAAACCATAATATATCACCCAATAAAATTTGTCTAAAATCTGAATAGTTTTTCACTACCTCAGCCAAATTTTAACACTTCAGTGAGTGACAAGCTAACATGAAAAATTTATATATCAACGGAGTGAGCTATAAAGCTCAGCAAGTAACAAACATATCCTTGACAAGAGAGGATAGTTTCAAACATATCAAAATACAAGACAAAGATATAAGAATTCATGGATATCAGCTCATTAGATATAAAATTTCAAATGTCATTTCATAACAAATGGAATAAAGAGTAATTAGAGTATATTAATGATGTAAGAAGTATTTTGGAATATATCAATAACGTATAAAATATTTCGAATCAAATTAATGGCAAATAAAATATTTCAGAATATACCAATGGCGTTTGAAATGTTTCGAAATATATCAATGATAAATAAAATATTTCAGAACATATCAATGGTGTATGAATTATTTCAAAGCTTATCAAATGAACAAATAAGGAACATAAGCTCAAATTTCATATCTAACATCACATTCATTACATTCTTATCCAAAGTGCACATATAATCTCATAATCAATGCTTTAGATATCATATTAAAAACATAGAGGGTGAAGTGAGATCATAGACATAATATGGTTCATCCATTTTTGGGTGACCATCAGATAGAAGTCTCCCACGTTTGGGAGCTCCATCCACCCACGCCTGGGTGAAGTTGAAGGGACCGACAACGGGCTCTAAGCATAACTCCTTTTACTATTTCTGTCAAAGGTTCATATTATCCCACAAACACTAGAGTACAAAAAGATATTTTGAGCAATAAAATTGACATATATTAGAAGTACATGCAGAACAACGAAATATACATATGTCAATATGAAACAATATGATGTAAACATAAATTTTTATAAAATATATTAAATAGGCAAATAATAAAGGATAAGAGTACATAAGAATTCAAAATAATAAGATAAGACTCAATTGAAAAAGGAATTTTAACTAAAATCAATTTTCAAAAGGATGAAACAAGAATAGGTAGAATCGACAAAATCTTGATTCTAGCAGAATTTAAGATGTACATTGCATGACTTATTTGGACAACCAATTATGCTCTAAATTACTCAAGAAATATGTCATTGAAAGCCAAATCAATTTATAGATAAAATAAGCTATATACAAATTGAAGTTTCTAACAAAGAATTAAAAATGATTCGGTAACCAAAGGTCATGGAATAGAATCTCTATTTTGCAGAATCTATAGGATCGAATTTAATAGATGACTGGGTAAGTATTTGTATTTTAAATGTTTCAATCTAGGTACCCAAAAAAAGATCTAGGTGTCTAGTTTCCAACAAAATATGTTTTGCTCAAATTAGAGTTCCCAATAGGAAGTTATGAGTAGTTTAGTATTAAAACATCAGAAATTATGGTCCCTGTTTTGCAGAATCCATATGGTCAATTCAATTAGATGTTTAGGTGGCTAAATTCACTCCAAATTCTTCAAATAGGCTATCAAAAGAAAGGTTTAAAAGTTTATATTCAGATCAAATTAGTTTTACCTAAATTAGAAACCAGTGTAGGGACTTATAGCTAAAATAAAATAGAAGGATCATAATCTTGATAATTTTCTAGATTCAAAACTTTACATCCAAACAAGAGAGATATCATCTTGTAAGGCTTGAATAATTCAAAGTTTCTCATATTTAAGGCAAAAGTAGAGATATAATTGCAGTAGAGAAAGATTAGAATACTTGTCTTAGAAAATTTGATTCCCAAATGCAAAATTCCTTCAACTTCAATTCCTATTCTCTATATTGGTTGTAGCAAGTCTTCCCATTTTTTTGTAAGTTTTACTTTAGTTTCTACTCTAATTGCTTAGGTTTGACTAACATAAGGATTGCTATGTATCAAGTATATATGAGAGAAGCTTAGATATCACTCATGCAACAACTATAAGTGGCACCATCCTTAAGCTAGCTAGTGACATGTCTTCCTCTTTTCTTTCTCTTTTTTTTGAACTTAATGTGAATCTTCCATAATTTATATCAAATTTTTATATTTCACATTTAGATCCCTACAATAAGTTTTCAATATTAAATTATTTAATCAAGAGAATTATTAAACAATTATCATATTTACAAATATATCCTTATAAATAATTTAAAATAGATCATTATAATTATTTTAGAAATGAGAGATATTACACTCTCCCTCTCTTAAAATAAAACTTTAGTCCTCTAAATTTATCATATCTCAATCGATGAGCAGGTGCAGATAAGCTTTAATCATAATTTTCTCTAGCTCTAAAATAGTTTCTTAGGATCTTCTCTTTCTCATCAATGATCTGAATGGCTCTTTTCACATGTGATAAGTTCTTATCGGTCATAATCGGCTCATAGATTCTTGAAATATTATCCATAATCTAGAAAGTGATCGAGAGTCTTTGTTAAAGATGATCTCCTTTGGAATACTATAAAGTCTTACTATTTTATCCATATATAAATCAATAATCTATCGAACTAATACATCATATCGATCGATAGGAAACATGCAATTTTGGTTAACCTATCAATGATGAACCAAATACCATCATGCTTTCTAGAGGTTCTGGATAGACTTAAAATAAAGTCCATGGTAATACATTCTCATTTATATTCAGGAATATCTAAGTGTTGTAACAAACCTCTAGGTCTATGGTGGTCAACTTTGATTTGCTAGCAAATTAAACACTTTGGAACATATATTGCAATCTCCTTCTTTATGCCTTCCCACCAATAATGAGTCTTAAGATCTCTTATACATCTTAGTGCCACTAGGATATAGAGTGTCATTGGAATTATGGCCCTTCATTCAGGATTTGATTCTTGATATCTGGATCATATAGGACACATACTCTATCCTCAAATCTCAATCGACCATCCTCTAAAACTCAAAAATCTAGCTTTAATTTTTTTTTCTATCTCATTCCTCAAGTAGATTAAACGTGGATCTATAGTTGTCCTTCTCTAATTGGTTGAATGAAATTAGATTGAACCTGGATAGAGGCCATTAATTTTATTGGGTCTTGCACTTTCCTCATAACATTCAAATCATAATTTTTTTCCAATAACCTCCATTGCTTCACAACTAGACTAGCAATATGAGAGAATTAGCATCACTCCATGAATCTCCTGTAATAACCAGTCATGCTCGAGAAACTTCGAACTTTTGTCACATTCATTGGTACTTCTTCAATATTTTGTTTTGTCTTCTCATGTACTCTTTACAGTTTCTCTTCTAGTGCTCATCATTGTCGCAGTAGAAGCACTGACATTTGTCCTTTGTTAGGTTCTTCTTAGCAACCTTTGTTTTTCCTAGTTTTCCCCTTGCCCTTGCCCTTCTTAAGGGATTTCTCTGCCTTCTTTTTTTCTGGTCTCACCAGTATAGAGAATTGACTTCTCTTTCTTAATGGTTCTCTCAGTCTCCGTCAACATAATGAGGAGCTCAGAAAGAGTGAATGCAAGCTTGTTCAAGTTAAAATTCATGATGAACCATGAAAAGAAATCTAAGATGAACCGAAGTATAAGATCCATACATATGTTTTCATCTAGGTCCATTCCTAGACCCGTGAGTTTCTCTATCCACTCAATCATCTTAAGGACATGGTTTTAAACCGATGTCCCTTTAGTTATCATGGAATGGAAGAGACTCTTGGATATCTCATATCACTAAGTTTTTCCTTGTTCCTTAAACAATTTGCAGAGATGTAGGAGAATGGATCTGACATCCATGTTTTTATAGTGCCTCTATAACTCAAAAATTCATAGAGCCCAACATATAATACTAAGCAAGAGTGGAATCATCTATGTACTTTACGTAGCGAGCGATCTCATCCTCACTTGTCCTTTTCTCTAGCATAAGCACTATTATGTTAAGGACATATGTGATTTTCTCATCGTGAGAACAATTCTCAGGTTGTAGAGCCAATCATTGTAATTTGGACCAATGAGACGATTGGTATCATGTACACGACGTAAGGGATTTGAAAGTGATATTTTTTAAAAGAAAAAGATGTAACAAAAATAAATAATATACATATTTTAGATTTTATAAAAAATAATTAAGAGATGAACTTTTATTTTAATTTACTCCCACTATTTTCTCGTGAAACACTAACATCCCTGGCATATGAATCGAAAATCTTCGACAGATTTCTAATGGGATCAAGATCCAATCGACGTCTTAACATGACCTCGAGAGACTTGACCAATCACACTACGCCCAAAAGGTAGACATCTCTTGCTAATCATAACTTATTGTGATTCCTATCCTGTTCGACCTTCAAGCCATCATGGCCTCGAGGGACTCGAGTAACCATAATGTTCAGTTAAGTCAACATCATCATTACAAGATAAGTCTGATTTGATAACCTTGAGGAACTCGACCAAGTAGATTATGTCCTCAAGTTGCTAGTGACGTCTCTATATCGTTGGCAAGATATTAAATTCCAATATAGATAAGCCTCGAGGGACTTGACCAACTCAGCCTATGCCAAAAATGATCTCCACATATAATAATAGAAGGCCACATGGTCAATGTAATTGCCTCACGTTTATTGACTTGATATTAATGTTGGAGGGATTTTTAGTTTGGTCTTGTGATTAAATATAATATATCATATATATATATATATATTAAGTGCACAGATAAGCATATATCACATATAAGCAATCATACAAGATGATCATGGACTAAAACCTAATGTGATCAGACCTTAGCCAAAAGGCTTATCACTCACAAAAAAGTCTATGTGTGCCTTGGTATATCTCCATGCCTTGTGATCATTCATCTGATCCTCATCAGTCGTGCCAACACCTTGGGGCATCTGCATGCACGATGAACATTCGTCTCGACCTCATGGATTCCGTTGGCACCTCTACCATCGGGTCACACCTTCTCGCATAAGTACAACTTAATTACAAGCACATAGGTCCAATAATAATCGCATAAATAAGAAAGAAAGGGAGGCTCACAAGTCCCAATAATAATCATATACATGCACTTCATCACACATGGCCCATGATCATCTATGAACATCATACATCACATGTACACATTATGTAGGACTATTAGATAATAGTTAATTAAATTATTTAATTAATTATATATAATTTTGGGAACCTTGCCATATCCCAATAGTAGGGTGCCCCGTATGGCTAGGAAACCTTGGCCGCTAGGGTTGCCCCTAGGGCTATGAGTCCCTCGCCGCAAGGTTGCCTTAGGGTGACTAGGAAACCCTGACCCCCAAGGTTACCCTTTTAGCCAAGACTCTCTAGCTGCAAGGTCTCCATGGGCAGCCAGGAAACCCTGACCGCTTAGTTGTCCTACGGCCAAGAGTCCATGGCCGCAAGGTTACCTTAAGCAGTTAGGAAAACCTAGCAGCCAGGGTTCTCCAAGCGACAGGAGGTTGCTCAGCTAGTTCGAGAGCAGCAAGGGCTGCTCTCGACCAAAGCTACAAGCAGCCTTCGGCCCAGGTGCAAGGCAATAACCGTTGTTGTCATTCTTCTTATGCTTTGTCAATAATTTTGATGACAAAATATCAATCTACTACACCTTTCAATCGTATGAAGAGCCATTGTACAAAACTGAGATCGATGACAAAATGTAGAAAGTTGTCAAAACCAATTCTACAGGGTACAACACACACATAATTTATAACCAAACATCGCATAATGAATCTAGCTCTGATAGCATTGTTGGGGAGCATAGCATGTGGAGTGAAAAATAAAAAAACAAAGTATATTTCCCAAAAGAACAATATTGGATTTTCGTGAGATGATTGGGAGCAAAAAACTCATGAAACCAAAAATTGTACAAGATATGTGAGACGCTCTCACCTAGGGGAGATCGTATATCCCCTAAATTCTAGATCTAAGTCTGTGGATGAAGGAGACCTCACACTTTTCTCTATAGCAGTGATCCATATGATGGATAAAGCGGCGATATACCTCCTCTCACTATGCGGTCTTTCCTCGCTTTCACGCACCACAAGGTAGTAGCAAATTCAAGGAATACCTTGCGAAGGACAAACAATGTTTCTACTGCAACAAAGATGGGCACTAGAAGAGAAACTACAAATAGTACCTTATTGAGAAGACAAAACAAAATATTGGAGAAGTAAAGGAAGGCAGAGTTGTCCCTTAAGAAGGGCAAGGGGAAAACTAGGTAAAACAAAGGTTGCTAAGAAGAACCTAACAAAGGACAAAGATCATTGGGTTCCACTACGATAAAGATGGGCACTAGAAGAGAAACTGCAAAGAATACCTTACTAAGAAGATAAAACAAAAGATTGGAGAAGCTTCAGATATCTCCATCTATTAAAAAATTATGATTATGCATGAGTATTAGATACTAGTAGTGCATTTCATATCAGTAATTCGTTGCAGGTTCTAAACCTAGGAGATTGACGAGAGGTAAGGTGGACTTCAGGATAGGCTATAGTGAAAAGGTTCTTGCTGTTGCTGTTGGCGAGGTTACCCTACACCCACATGGTGGAGCTATTATTACATTAGATATATGTTATTTTGTTTCTTCAATTATCAAAATATATTGTTTCTATTTCTTATTTGACAAATAATGGATATAGATTAGTTTTTGAGAATAATTATTATTCATTGATTTTAGATGATGAGATCATCGGTAGAGGAATATTAAATAATTATTTATTTATGTTAAATGTTGCTCCACGTGTCATGAATATTGGTGTCTAAGAGAAAGTAAGATGAGATAAATAATATATATCTATGATATTGTAGGCTATGTCATATCTATGAGGGAAGAATTCAAAGGCTGCTAAAGGATGGATACCTAGATCCATTCGATTATGAATGGCGTACAACCTACGAATCTTGCCTTCAAGGAAAATTGATCAACTCTCCATTTAGTGAAATTGGAGAGAGAGCCGCTGAGTTGCTAGAACTCATACATACTAATGTATGTGGTCCTATATTGACTCAGGTCATAGGCAGTTATTCATACTTCATTACATTCATTGATGGTTTCTCTAGGTATGGACCTGTGTACCTGATGAAGTATAAGTCTGAAGCCTTCGAGAATTTTAGAAAATATAAGAATGAGATAAAGAACCAAAGTGAAATGAGTATCAACACTCTTCAATCAGATCGCGAAGGTGAGTACTTGAGTATAGAGTTCACCCTGTTCCTCAAAGACCATAGAATCTTATCTCAATTGACTCCTTATACATCTTAGCTCAATGGTGTATTAGAAAGGAGAAACTATACACTGCTGGACATGGTGAGATCCATGATGAGTTTCATCGACCTACCAATCTCTTTCTAGAGATATGCCCTAGAGTCTGTGGCTTACTTTCTAAATAGAGTTCTAACTAAATTGGTAGTATCTACACTATATAAGATATAGAAAGGGAAGAACCCAATCTTTATGTTATTAAGATTGTGGACTGCATTGCTCATGTTAGAAGATACAATCCTGACAAGTTGGAATCAAGGATGGAACAGTGCAAATACATGAGATACCTCAAGGAGACTTGTGGGTATTATTTCTATCACACTGAGGACCAAAAGGTCTTTGTTGCTAAGAGAGCGGTGTTCCTTGAGAAGGAAGACATTCTCGGTGAAAATAGTGGGAGCATGATAGAGTTAAGCAGGTTGGAGAACTAGCTCAAGTACCATTTCATAGGATAAGTCTATTTAGGTACCTAACATGCAAGTCTGGGAGAGTGTCATATCCTTTTGGGAGATATATGGGACATATCAGGGGAGGGAATATTGATCCTCAGACCTACGAGGAGGCTATTACGATAATAGACTCTAGGAAGTGACAAGAAGTCATAAATTCTTAGATGGATTCCATGTACTCCAATACACTATGATTATGAGATTTGACAGATGGATAAGAAAATCATGTTTCTTAATGATAATCTCAATGAGATGTATATGATATATCCTAAGAGATTTATATCTAAAGAGAGTCCAGATAAGGTGTGCAGATTACCTAGGTCCATCTATAGGCTAAAGTAAGCTTCTCGAAGTTGGAGCATAAGATTTGATGAGGTGATAAGATCTTATGACTTTGTTAAGAATGAAGATGACACATATATGTATAAAAAGGTAAGTGAAAGTGTTATCACATTCTTGGTGCTATATGTGGATGACATCCTAATCATTAAGAATAATGTAAGAATGGTTTTTATGGTTAAGGCTTAGCTATCTAGACACTTCTCTATGAAGGACTTAGGGGAAGCATTCTACATTTTGGAGATTCAAATCCATAAAGATAGATCCAAGAGGATGCATGACTTGTTTTAGTCTAGGTACATAGACACCATTGTCAAAAGGTTTGACATACAAAATTCTAAAAAAGGTCTCATACTGATGAGATATAAAATATTATTTTTTAGAAGTATATCCCTAAAGACTCCTGAAGAAAGGATAGACATGAATATGATACCCTATGCCTCTGGGATAAGGTCTATCATGTATGTTATGCTATGTACCAAGCCTGATATAGCACATGCTCTAAGTGTTACGAGAAGGTATCAGGCAGATCCAGGTCTAGAATGCTGGAAGGAAGTAAAGTATATCCTTAAGTATTTGAGAAGGACTAAGGATCTTGTACTGATATATAGAGAATGTAGCCTCCAGGTTGAGGGCTATACGAACTCGAGTTTCTAGTCTAATGTCGATGATAATAAATCAAACTCAGGGCATATTTTTACCCTAAATGGAGGAGCAATTAGAAAAGTTCCAAGCAAGATACTACTGTTGACTCAACCACAGAGGCAGAATACATTGTTGCGACAGAAGCAACAAAGGAGAGAGTCTGAATGAAGAAGTTCACCAAAAATCTAGGAGTTATATTGAGCAGCGAGGAGCTAATTCACTTATATTGCGATAACAATGGGATGATTACTCAAGTGAAGGAACCTAGGTCTCATCAAAAATCCAAGCATGTTTTGAGGAGATTTCACTTGATCAGAGAAATTAAAGCCCAAGGTGATATTATAGTGGAAATAGTTCCATTCGAAGATAACATTGCAGATCTACTAATAAATCCATTGTCTCTGAGTGTCTTTAAGTGACAAAGAGACCTAATGGAGATCAGACATGTGGGTGATTAGTTTTAGGTTAAGTGAGAGATTGCTTAAGTAAATCACATGAGTGATGACACATGTGATATATTATATATTCTTCTTTATTATTATTATTATGGTATTTTTTTCACTTTATATAATATGATTAATATATTATCTGATGTCCTTAGATCTATGTAATGAAAATTGAATCATGATGAGATTATGATAATAAGACTAATTCACCTTTAAACACAGATCCCAAATATTCTCGGTCATATGTTACTCAAGAGAGAAATCAAAATAACCGGATAAACCAGTGTGCTATATACCCATCCAAATGATGGTGGTAATTGGTCTCATATCTTCTCATGTAGGGATACTAGGGATATAGTGCAAGTGCTCATTGGAGAATGAGTTCATTGACTAATCCGCTTATGAAATATTGGATGGTTAATGATACATGATCGTCAAACAATGATTCTATAGTCCTAGTTGTGTATTTACTCCTTAGACTTGAGATACCAATGATGTCTTATTTGAGTACTTTATTCTTTTATACTAGTCTTATGGGTCTAGAAGTCTCAAATCTAGTACAATCTTTCAAAGATAATTGAGTGTCAATATATGATCATGCACTCTTGGTATCATGAGAGGAATATCTCATATGTTCTCACTCAAGTAAATCCCTAGCCATGATTATTCATATTGAGAGATGATGAGCTCTTTGGGAGAATCTGATTAGAGTGAGACTCAGATGGATTCTGTATGAGCTAGATAGTACCATGTCCGGTATACGATCTTTAGGATATTAGATAGATAATGGACTATAGATACACAATAACTGAGGGCGAAAAGATCCAATAGATTAGATCCTCTTGTACCATCTGTGGATAATGACATAGTAGCCTAATACGTCTGTAGCCAATGAGTTGAATGAATTATTATGAGATAATAATTTATTGAGTTAGAAGAAGTTCTAAGTTAGAAGAAGTTTTAGGTGTAATTCACAGTAAGCTCGACATTGGGCCTAGAGGGTCACACACATGGTGGACGATGCTACAAATAGAGGATTGCATATGTGAAATCTAATAAGCCCCTGTATTATTGGATCCATTGGGTGAAACTCAATAAGAGCTTAGAGTAGACATTTGGATAGAAATCCAATTTCTATTAAGCTAGGGATAATTGAATGAAAATTCAATATTCATTAAGCCAAGGAAATTGGATGAAGATCTAATATCTAATAGGGCAAGATCTATCCATGTTAAGTTGAGAGAGCTCTCTATAAATAGAAAAGGGACCAAAGGGTCATAGGTTAGACCTTTTGGATGTCCACCTCTTATTCTCCTTCCTCCCTTTCCTCCCCTGCCATCAGCCCTATTTGGGGCATAAAGACAGCAAGAAGGGTCGGCCCCTTCTTGAATTTAATGTTGCCTTATGGTGCGTGAAAGTGAGGAAAGATTACGCTACGAGAGGAGGTGTGTCACCGCTTCATCCATCGCGTGGACCACTGCTAGAGAGGAGAGCTCAAGGTCTCATTCATCCACAGACTTGGATCTATAATTGAAGGGATATATGATCTCTCATAAGTGAGAGTGTCTCACATATCTTACATAATTTTTGGTTTCATGAGTTTTGTACTTTCAATTATTGCACAAAGATCCAATATCATTATTTTGAGAAATCTATTTTGTTTTCTATTTTTCGCTACACATGTGATGCTCCCCAAGGTTTCCTAACGAATCATACATACAACAAAAGTCTATCAATCTCAACTCAAGCCTACTGCTACAATTAATTGGCCTCAAGTAAATAGCATAACTACTCTGATTACTCATCCAAATAATTAGATTGCTGACTCTGGTGCTTCTTATCATATTACTTTTAATCGACAGAACTTATTCATCTACAATAACTATGGAGGCAATGAAGATATCATCGTTAGTAATGATAAAAGAATCCCTATTAGTCACACCAGTTCCATAACACTTAATTCATACACCAAGACTTTTACACTTGATGATGTTCTATATGCACATCATATTAAAAGGAATCTTATTTTTGTTTCTCAATTTTATAAATAAAATAACACCTCTATTAAATTCTTTCCTAACTTATTTCTTATAAAGGATTTGAGCATGAGAACATCCTTGGTCTGAGGTCTAAATAAATATAATATTTATGAGTGATCATCAGCTTCACAAATCACCCATCTAACTGCTCTTACTTTAGTTACTACTTTAATCGATGTATGACATCATTGTCTTGGTCATCCATCACCCTTTATTCAATGATAGCTACTTTTTCGTTACTCTCTTCCAACTTCCATATCAAGTAGAATTATAATTTATTGTGATGCTTGTCTTAGTAATAAAAGTCACAGACTACCTTTTAGAATATTTTCCATATCCTAATAACCTCCATTGGCCTGTCACTACCGTATCCCAATATTAAAAACTATTGATGCCAACTTCCACTGCTAACTTCGAAGTTGTCATTCCTTTCTCTTAACCTGCCACTAATGATCTCAATGCCTACCAAAACCTATATCAAATATGGCTTTACTTACCCACCTTAAGATGAGAACTAATGCCAACAAGATTGAAAATAACTAACTACATAATCGAGCAAGGGATAGAGAAATCAATTAATACCTATCGAGCCTACCCTACCCTACCTATCTTTTTGATCCCTCAACTAATGACGTCAACCCTTGCTTCTTTAAACAACTATCATTCTTACTGCCCTGCCTATAAGACTCGTAGTTGTCCTGTACCCGACATTACCATTATCTCATCTAATATTTCTTATTATTTTGTCATGTCATCTAGTACAATTTCTTTATAAAAGTCATTAGGCTCACAAGCGTAAGTCTTCTCATACTTGAACTTATCCAATATAGGATTGGACTAGTGCTAATAAGATCGAAACAAGATAAAAGGAATTCTACTGGTGCCTATCAGAATCGAGCTATTAGCAAACAAGCTATACACTTGGACAAAGAAAGAAGTATGGTTAGGGTCTAGATTAGCCCTTAGGGCTTAGTAGTCGACTAGGGTTTCCCCCTGCTTAGGTCGGCTATAGAGCCACCTAGCCGCCTCCTGTTCCTATTTAGATAGGTTGGCTATAAGAGGGGCAAAGTGATAATTCTACTTAGGTAAGCACCCCCTTAGACTAGGGTTTTGATCCCTATTTAAAGATGTAGCTACCCCCCCTCTTGAATGAAGCAATTATCAATTTTATTTCAGCCTTGTGCCGAGTCTAGGAGGGAGGAACCCCTATAGTGTTCCAAGGGTTGATCCCCCTCAAGGATCAAAATCTATAGAGCTCCTTCTAGGGTTCTATCATATATCATCTCAAACATAAATCTAAAGTTACCATAGCCTTTACATATTTTAGAAAGTTGGTTGAAAACTTCTTCTAGTCTACCATTAAAATAGTTTACTATGATGCAGGAGATGAATACCAAGCCCTAAAACCCTACCTCTCATCTTATGGTATATAATATCCTAATTCACCACCACACACTTGTTGGGAACCCCAGTGGGAGCATAACATGTGTAGTAGAATAAAGAAATGTAAAACAGGTTTCCCACATATATCAAGTCACCGTGAAACCGCAAAATCAAAAATTACGATGCGTGAGAGATTAATTACCTAGGGAGATCATATACCCCTAAAATTTCAGATCCAGATGAGGAGGATAAAGAAGGTTAAACGTCCTCCTCTCTAGCGGTATCCACACGATATATCATTGTAGCGATACTCCTCCAATCGCAGCCCAAAACTTGTAATTCTTGTGCACCTTCTAGCAGCACTCGTGGAAGAAGATTACCTATCTTCTTCGCTGCCCTCTCATAGCAAGGAAGGATTGGTTGGCTGAGAAGATGAGGGATGAAGGAGAATAGGAGTGGGCGGCCAAACATATAGCCTATAACTGTTATGCCGCCCCTGTCTCCTATTTATTGAGAGTCATCCAAAAACTCTAATGGATCCTACCTTAGCGGATATTGGATCACTATTCAACTACCTACTAATCTTGGATTATTTGATCTCTATCTAATAATCTCATTTGGTCTCTAACTGGACCTCATGCAAGGAGCCCATCAATGTTGGGTCTTATCCAATGAGAACAGGGGCTAATTGGATAACTCATATCCAATTCTCTACTGGCTGAAACATTCACCATATATGTGTGACCTCTATGCCCAATACCGAGCTTATCGTGAGTCCTACCTATCAGAACTCCTTCTGACTTAGTGAATTATTATCCTATAAAAATTCACTCAACTCATCAACTATGGAAGTACTAGGTCACTACGCCATAGTCTCAGATGGTACAGAGGATCTAATCCATTTGACTTGTTTATCAATGACCATATATTGGGCATGGTACTAACAGGCTTCATATAAAATCCATTCGAGTCTCGCTTTAATCAGATTCTTCCGAAGAATTCCTTCTCTCTCAATCTGAACGACCCCGACCGAGGATTTGTCCGAGCAATAACACATATAAGATATTCCTCTCATAACACCAGGAGTGAATGATCCTCTATTGACACTCAATTGCCTTCGTAAGTTTCGCTACCAATCTCGATAACTGATTGTACCATACATAAAACTTTACAGGCCTATAAGTCCACCGTCAAAGAAAGGAATACTCAAATAAGGCATCTTTGATGTCTCAAGTCTAAGGACTAAACACACAACTAGAACTACGAAATTACTATCTGACAATAGGTATCATTAACCATCCAGCATTATATAAGCAGATCAATCAGTGAACTCATTCTCCAATTAGTACATGTATTGTATCCTTAGCATCCCCACACAAGTGGCTATGATACTAGCGGCCTCTATCATATGGATAGTTATACAGTACACTGGTTTGTCAGGTTATCTCAATGTCCCTCTCGAGTAACCTATGACCGGGATTATTTAGGATCTGTATTTAAAGGTGAATCGATCTCATTGTTGTGATCTCATTACAATCTAATTCTCATTACACATAACCAAGGACATCACAATATATATTCATTAAACAATATAATGTGAGAATATATTAATAATAATAACATAAAAAAACTATGCAATGTGTCACACGTGTCATCACTCACGTGATTGACATGTAATACACCTGTAACTAGCAACACTTCTCAAATAATTGGCTCTGCTGAACAAAAACATTGACATATAGTTGAAACTGGTCTCACCCTTTTACACTAAACCTCTATGCCACTAACCTTTTAGTCAGCAACCTTTCAATTTACAATCTATCTCATTAACCGTATACTCACCTTAATCTTACAACATCAGTCACTATTTGAAAAACTATTTCATGGAATTCTAAACCTTTAAAAATCTTAAGGTATTTGATTGTTTATGTTATCTCTAGCTATGCCCCTATACTTAACACAAGTTATCACCAAAATCCAAGCATTGCATTTTCATATGATACACTATTGAACTAATGCTTTTTGATACTATCATCTTCAAACTCAAAAAGTTTTTATATCTCGTCACGTTATTTTTATTGAGTCTATTTTTATTTTCCAAAACCATAGGGCTTCAGTAATACAAAACTCTCTAACAACCATACATCACTGGATTCACATAAGTACACCTCAAACTCCCTCAAACATACCTCTCACCACGCTAACTAGTACTTCTCCTCAAGATATACACACCCTTATTACTCTAGTTTAGCAACACCTCACCTCCTATGTAACTTCTCTACCTATTTCTTCATAAATTCACCTGCAATTCTCGATAAAACAACACCCTCGGCACCACAATTCTTGTCTTTGTCATCTCCTCAGCCAAGTGACACCAAAGTGCATCAACCTAATCAAGTACGTGTCAATGACTCTCCGTACCTCCAACACAATCCAATAATACCATCGCACCTGAGCATCACATGATAACACGCCCCAAAAGTGACATTTTCAAACGACATCAAATCCTTGACCTCCATACCACCATAAACTCTTCACTTGAACCTATTGAACCACAACCATCACCCGATCTCAAAAATCTCTACACTGGTGCAAAGCCATATATAAAGAATATGATGCCCTACTTCATATGGTCACATGGACCCTTGTACTATTTCATAACACATAAATTATCGAATGTAAATGGATCTTTCGAATTAAGCAAAACTCAAATGGTTATGTTGCTAGATACAAAGTACATCTAGTGGCCAAAGGGTTTCACCAACAACCAAGTATTGACTTTACAGAGATATTTAATGCAGTTGTTAAACCGATAATAATATGACTTATCGTGAGTTTGGATATCACCCACATATAATAATTGGATGTTAATAATACTTTCTTATATGGGATCTTAACTGAAGATGTCTTTATGCAACAACCTTCTGGCTTCATCCACCCTCAATATTCAAGCAATGTTTGTAAATTATGAAAAGCTATTTATGGACTTTGTCAAGCTCAAAGAGCTTGGTATACCGAACTTGGCTCGTTTCTAACGTCAATTAGCTTCATCAACTCTAAGTCTATCACCTCATTATTTCTACAATAATAGAAGGGAAGTACTATATATCTAATGGTGTATATGGATAATATTATCATTATCAGTAATAATCATATAGAGATAAAGTAATTTCTTAAATAACTAACAGATTGATTCTCTATCAAAGATTTAGAAATCTTAAGCTACTCTTTGGGAGTGGAAGCAACATTCACATCCTCTGGACTTTTGATATCTCAAAAGAACTATATTCAGGATCTACAATAAAAAACGAATATACACAACGCTAAGAAATTTGTCACCTCACTCTCCACTATTGAATAATTCAAATTAGATTATGGCATCCCTATTACATATCCAACATAGTACCGACAAGTACTTTGTTATATTACTCATCTCTTACATGTTTAAACATCACATTTACAGTCAATATAATTTATGCATCGGCCCTCCACTATGTATTCGTTTGCGGTAAAACGAGTCGTACTGATTGGGCGTACAATATTGATGATAGAACATATATGTCAAATCAACTCAGTTGGAGTTCCAAGAAACAATCGCAACATCCACAACTGAAGTTGAGTATCGAGCAATCGTCACAAAACAATTGTCATTGACTTTTATTTCGTTAGAGATTAAATTGTTTGACATCAACTATGTGTTTCTCATGTACATACTTCTGATCAACTAACAAACTCCCTCACAAAACCTCTCGTCTATAAGATATTTCAGTTACATCGATTTAAGATCGAGAACAGAAACTTAATCTTGTGAAAGCATGATAGAAGATCAAGATATCCTTAATCAATCTATGATTTGATAATCAATCATAAATTTGAAGAGTTGATCTGATTACATAATTTGAGTAATTAATTAAAAAATTCTTCAAAATATGTATAAATACTTAAAAATTATTTTTTTTTTTATAATTTATTTCTCAATTCAATAAGATCACGAGCCCTAGTACGACGTGCATGGATTAGGTGTACGCCACTGACGTCAGCCACAGTATCATGGATCACGATGCTCCCCGTGAGCACCCAACCAGGTTGGTGGCTATCAAGATGAGATGGAAAAAATATATTTTCCTTATTTATCAATCAAGATGAGATGGATGTTGATGGATTATGAAGGAGAAAGAAATTTGCACCTTATCATAAATCAAACATCTTATTTATAGTCAAAGATAAATAGCACTTTCTACTAGAAATACTAAGTAATTGAAATGTATTTAGTGATATTTTATAATAATAAAAAACTTATAATAATAAAAGGTTTTTACATATGAAACCCCTATATTTGATTTTTACATGAGGCATCCTTTTAACTAAAATCTCAATAATATTTTTAAATTAAGATATTTTAAGCTAGATCGATCTACGATCAGTCCAATCGAGTGTCTCGAGCTAAGTCGAGTCAGGTTAATTCGGATCAAATCCTTTCAGATTGGATTGATTCAGGTTAAGTCAAATCTCTTCCACTAATCCATGAATCAATAACAAGGCTACCGTCGATCAAGTGGGCTACTATAGATGCCGCTTAAGTCTTTTTGTTATGTTTGTGTTAATCACATGTAATAATTATGTTTCACTATTACACTCATCATTGATCATCCTCACACAGTTATCTTTGTGATCTCCTAAAGTCGGTCGCTTCGGTGGCATTTATTTTCTTAACTAGTATAATTAACATTGAAAGAATTAATTAGAATTATATATATAAATAAATATTTTGAGATTTTTAGAGATAATATTATAGGAGGATAAATCTTAATATGATAACTTCGGAAGAAAATATCTAATGTATCTTAAGTTCTGATCGAAGAAGAATAAGATGCGGTAAAAACCTTGGGTGTTTCTAAATTTCTTTTGAGGTTTTGTATAAAAAAGATTTATGCCTTAATAAAGATAATTAAAAAGTTTTATAATTGATCGTACAAATGATTTGATTTTTTTTCTGACTGAACCATATTAATCTTGTGTCGACCTTTTCATATGCCCTTAATTATTAATCTTTATATTTAAAAAAAAATTTAAGATAACCTATTATATATATATATATATATAACGCCAAAGCACGATCAGAATAATGTGCCTGCAGAAGAATATGACATTTTTACCAAGGAAATTAATTAAGACCAAATGTAACAATAAGTAAAGAGATAAAACATAAATTTAAATACATAAATGTTTTTTTCGATGTAGATCTGTCCATATGTTTCTATCCAGGCAAAAAAATATATTAAAAAAATAGATAATTCATTAAATAGCACAGGAAATCACACGGATAGCAGATGACAACTGTGAGAGGGAAGCCGCCACGCATGGGTACACTCGACACTCGCTTCACATGTTATCGGGAATGGAGTAGCGAAACAAGCCATGTGAGGGTTTTCCGGTTGAGAAACCCCCGTCCACAAGAAGGTTGAGCCCATTCAGGTATCGGGACTCGTCGCTGGCCAGGTACACCACAGCCTCCGTCACGTCCTCGGCCTTGAGTCTCACCCCCTTGAGCGTGGCGTGCTCCTCCATGTTGGCCGAAAGCTCCTCCTCCCCCATGCCGAACTCCATCGCCAGCGGCGTGGGCAGCGCGTAGGGCGACACGCAGTTGACACGTATCCCGAACCGGCCCAGCTCCAGCGCCGCGCTCTTCATGAGCCCCAGGAAGGCGTGCTTGGAGCAGGTGTAGGCCACCAGCGTCATGCTCGCGATCACCGACGCCACGCTTGCGGTGATACCGATGCTGCCCCGGCGTTGGGGCAGCATCGCCCGCGCCGCGTGCTTCGTCCCCAGGTAGCTCCCCACCAGATTGGTGGCCACCACGCGCTCGAAATCTGATTTCTCCGACTCGAGGAGCCGCAGGCACGGCTCGCCGATCATGCCGGCGTTGTTGAACATGACGTCGAGCTTGCCGTGGTGGGAGACGGTGGCGTCAACGGCCTGCTGGACGTCGGACTCGTTGGTGACGTCGCAGTGGTCGTAAGAGGCAACGGAAGGGCCGAGGGCGCTGCAGAGTGGGTGGCCTTTCTCGTCTTGGACGTCAGCGATCACGATCCTGGCGCCGTGGTGCGCGAAGAGCTTGGCGGTGGCCTTGCCGATGCCGCTAGCTGCGCCGGTGATCAAGGCCACCTTGCCTTCTAGCCTGCAACCAACAAGACATTACTGCATGCATGGAAGAGAGAGGAAGACGGAACTCGATTGAGCGTAGCGCATAGACATGGCTCATAGATTACGAACCTTTTAGCGGCAGAGAATAGCAGCGAAGCACTTTGCATTTTGATCGCCCTTTTACTCTACGATCATCACATAGGTGATGTCTCATTTATAGAAATCTCAAGAAGTACCCATCTCTTCCCTGGTGATAGGAATAATAATGTGCCCCCATCCGAACCGAATGACATGGTCTGACTGACACGACGTACAGCAGGACTGTTTGACTAGAGGTATGGTCCGCTCTCTGATACACATGAGCGACGCGCCACAAGGCGATGAGCCCAGTGCGCAGCACCGTCGGCTACCGCACGATTGCCACCAGATCTCAAAGAATCTAAAGAGATCGTACGGTAGCAGAGCTGAAACAATACACCACACGCTTGCTGCAGCCTGGGTTGCCGTCGTTGGTTCCAACAGCATTAAAAAGACCTCAGTAGAGGGCGCTGCAGAGATGCATGGGTAAGGTACAACGGGCCACCGATGCACAGGTATAAAAAGAACCCCTAGGGGGACCTCAGGGGGGATCCCCTTTTTTATCTTGAAAAATAGAGTATAAGCCCCACTGTCGGAGAGGCGCTGGAGATATTCTCATCCATAAGGCTAACTTAGCCATCGGAGGGATCTAGTCGGGAGGCCCTCCCCCCGACGACGTTCTTTTCTTGTAGGTACCCGACCACTCAACGAGGAAGAGCCTCGGGACGACTACTACTCCCCAGACTGTCCAGCCCGGTTGAGTTGCTCCTGTGCGTGCGGGCCGAACCACGTCGTGCTGACTCCTCGGGTACGATGGATCACCTATCAACATTTTGGCGCTAAAAGGAGCGCGACCACTACTCCTCAGAGTGTCCAGCCCGGTTGAGTCGCTCCTGCGCGTGTGAGTCGAACCATGTTGTGCTGACTCCTCGGGTTCGACGGTCATCCAACAATATTTTGGCGCTAGAAGGAGGGCCCGATATCACAAGAGCGCTCAACACTTGTCAACCCCAAGGAAGACGTCCCTCCCGCGATGCAGCCAACCTCGGGGGGAGCCCTGTAACCCCTGCTTTCACTCCCTTTGTTCAGAGATACGAACCTGCCTTCCCACACCCCCAGGATGATACTGGCATTTATTCAACAACCCTGGACTAACTCCACCCCCATTGAATCCAGGGACCCCAGTGGTGACTCCTGAGGCTTTTCAGGGGCTTACCAACTAGGTCCAGGTCATAGCGGGAATGCTTCGAGCAATTATCCCCTACAGCTCACCCAGCAACCGAGCTCATGGCCTCAAGCAGCCTCCCTGCCCCGGATAGGAACAATGCTGCCAGTAGAAGGGCAACCTCCATTGACCCGGTCCGTCGATGACCTGCCTCGTTTTCCCCCAGAGTCTGACCAAGCCCTTTTAGGCGATGCAGCCAGGCGCCCGGCGCCTACACCTAGTGCATCAGTCCATAGCTTGCCGGATCTCAATAACTCTCCTCGGATTCCAGTGATTCTCTGAGGGCGCAACTGTGCTTGGTGAACCAAAGGATCAACGACATCCATAAGACCATCAGGACGAAGGATGAGCGTGGCGAGAGCCCCCTTTGTGGCTTTACTTTCATCCAAGAAATTCAAGATACACCTATCCCATAGCACCTTTGCCTCCCGATGCTGGAGGCGTATGATGGCGGCTCCGACCAAATGGAGCACGTGGCCGTGTTCCAAGTGCAGATGGCTATGTATGGCACGTCAAATGCCATAATGTGCCGGGCTTTCCCGACGACTCTCCGAAGGATCGCCGGAGGGTGGTACGATCAGTTGCTACCCTCCTCCATTCACTCTTTTGATCAATTCGTAAGGGAGTTCGAGGCCAACTTCCTCGCTAGCGCACGACCGAAGCCGACTTCGCATCCCTCCTCGGGATGAGGTAGAAGGAGGATGAGCACCTCGCCCCATTTCACATAGGAAATTAGGACAATTCCTGATGCGCACCCATCGTTGGTTATCCAAGCTTTCACGATCGAGATTAGGCCTTCCCGTCTCTTTTGGTCACTCGTGGAGTGACTGACCCCCGACGATCATGCCAGAAATGCTGCAGAGGGCCAACCAATATGTCATCGCTGAGACTCTGGTGGCGGAGAAGCATGAGGATCAGAAGCGCCCACGGGCTGAGCCCTCTCGGGGCCCACCTCCTGGGCTCCCAAGGAAGAGGACGGAGAGTGCTGAGCAAACCATTCCCCAGCTGCCCAACATTTCGCTCAACTCTACCCGGACTGAAACTTTCCTCCTGATCTAGGAGAAAGGACTCCTCAAAACCCCCAACCCGATAAACTCTCAGGCCGAGGACTGGGATCGTGGACGTTACTATCGCTTTCACCATGACTATGGACATGACACTAAGGAGTGCTATGATTTGAAGAACCAGATCGAGGACCTCATACGTCGTGGCCACCTCAACCGGTATATAAGGAAGCCACGCGAGCCATCCCTCCGCCCGAAAGGCCCTGTGGAGAGGCAAGTAGATGTCATAATAGGTGGCCCGGCCGCGTGTGGTGATAGCTCCTCGGCAAGGAAAGCTTATGCCCATGCAGAAGTCCAGAAGAGGCCCCGAGCCCGGGGCGATCCTAGGATCACCTTTGAATCCGACAATGAATACCCAGATCACAGCGACGCCCTTGTGATCACGGCCCATATTGCAAATGCCCGCGTCAGGTGCATCATGATAGATACAGGAGCTCCGCCGACATACTATACCTTGATGTTTTTCAAAAGCTCGGAATGACTAACCGCAATCTCATCCCCATGACTTCAACTTTGGCAGAGTTTACTGGGGACGCGATAACTCTAATGGGCGTCACAACTCTCCCCATGACTTTCGACGACGAGCTAAGAACCAAGACCTCCATGGTTCCTTTTATGGTGGTTGACCTCCCCTCGGCATACAATGTGATCATCGGGCAGCCAACTCTCAACAATCTAAGGGCGGTCATCTCCATATACCACCGTGGCATGAAGTTTCCGACCAGCATGGGGCCAGGAGAGATCAGGAGCGACCCACGAGAATCAAGGTGATATTACATAGTAGTAGTTGCCATCCCAAAAGAGGCAAGGAGATTCCTGTCCTCGACCCCCGAGAACCTTACAAATCAGACACTCGACCCGAGCCCACTGAACCAATACTAGAAGTACCACTGAAAAAAGATCGTCCGGAGAGGATGGTCCAGGTCGGGTCGGCTCTACCCGAGGACTAACACATTCAGCTCATAGACTTCCTCGGACGCCATGCAGACGTCTTCGCCTAGTCGCCAAGCGACATGCCAGGCATACACCCGCAAATCAAACAACACTGATTGAGCACCGCCCCCAGGGCTCGCCCAGTGCGGAAGAGGCCAAGAAAGTTCACCCTTGACCGATAGAATGCCATTGAAGAAGAAGTTGATCGGCTACTAAATGTCAGATTCATAGCGGAAGTTAGGTATCCAACTTGGTTATCTAATGTAGTCCTCGTGAAAAAAGCTAATAGAAAGTGGTGCATGTGTGTTGACTACACCGATCTTAACCGAGCTTGCCCGAAGGACTGCTACCCACTGCCAAGGGTTGACCAACTGGTAGACTCCACCTTCGGATATGAACTTCTCTTCTTCATGGACGCATTCTCGGGGTACAACCAAATCCAAATGGCCCCTCAGGATCAGGAGAAGACGGCATTCATCACGCATCGAGGGACCTATTGTTATAGAGTGATGTCGTTCAGACTAAAGAACGTGGGAGCTACCTACCAGAGAATGGTCAATCAATTATTCAAGGATCAGCTAGGCATAAATATGGAAGCCTATATAGATGACATGATCATTAAGAGCAAGCAAGCACGGACACAACATGCAGACCTTGCTGAGACATTCCAAACCCTTAGGAAGTTCAGAATGAAGCTCAACCCTGCTAAATGTGTCTTTGGCGTGGCATCAGGAAAATTTCTCGACTTCATCATTCACCAACGAGGTATAGATATGAACCCAAAAAAGATCAGAGCCATCATTGATATGAAGCCACCCCGAACCATCAAGGAGGTTCAGCGCCATGTTGGGAGGTTGGCAGTAATCGGATGGTTCATATCTCAGGCTGGCGATCGAAGTTACCCCATTCTACGGGTGTTAAAATAGAATAAAGACTTTAGCTGGGGTCCCGAGTTCAATCAAGCCTTCCGAGGGCTCAAGGCCCACCTCGCGACCTTACCTAGGATGTCCTCGGTCAACTCAGATGATTGGCTCGAGCTATACCTCTCCACCTCGAAGCGAGCCATCATCTCGGTCCTGATCAAGCTCGACGGGAACAGCCAACGACCTGTCTACTACTCCAACCACATCTTGCAGGGTGCGAAGGAGCGGTACCCTCTGATAGAGAAGCTCACTCTCGCCTTGGTACTCGCGGCCAGGAAGCTAAGGCCGTACTTCCAGACCCACTCCATCAAGGTAGTTACCGAATAATGGGTATGTCAAATTTTCTCTAAATTCGACATCGCAGGATAGATGCTCAAGTGCTCAGTGGAGCTCAGCAAGTTTGACCTAGAATACACCCCAAGAAGGGCGATCAAAGCTCAAGCTATTGCTGATTTTTCCTCGGAGCTGACCACCCCTGAGCCTGTCTAGAGGAAGCCTACTTGGACCCTCTACGTCGATGGATCGACGAATGCCTCTAGGGGAGAGGCCAGGATAGTTCTGAGAGATCCTGACGGACAAATCTTGGAACACACCGTGCGCCTAGAATTCTCAACTACCAACAATGAAGCGGAATACGAGGCGTCGCTGCTCGGACTACGATTGGCCACCGAGCTGCAAGTTGAGCACTTGGAGGTGTTCACCGACTCCCAGCTGGTTGTCGACCAAATCGACGGGAGTTTTGGGGCTTGAGAGCCGAACATGGCCCGCTATCTCGCTGAGGCCCGTCGGCTGATAGGTATGACGAAGTACTTCAAAATCTTCTAGATCCAGCGTCTCGAGAACTCCAGAGCTGACGCTCTGGCTCGGTCGACCTCCGCCGACATTACCGATGAGTTGTCGTTCGTCCCTAGCCTTTGCCAACCAATGGTCGTCACTATCGAAACGGCAACCATGGTCGCCTGTCCCGACTAGAGGGAGGAAATACTACTCTACAAGAGGGACGCGACTCTCCTAGTGGACAAAGCTACTGCCCGTCGAATCAAAAGAACTGAAGCATGATACGACATCATCAACGGGCACCTCTATAGAAGAGCCTTCAGCTAGCCCCTACTGCGGTGCTTATCATAATCTGAGGTTGATATTGTGCTTGCCAAGGTCCATGAGGGGATATGTGGTGAACATATCAGAGGGCACACCTTGGCTTTCAAAATCCTCCGCCTCGGGTACTATTGGCCGACCATGCAGGCAGATGCAAAATCTTATGTCTAGAAGTGTGTGGAGTGCCAGAAACATGCCCGCATTCCTCGCCAACCGGCTTTGCCACTCTCCCAGACTTACTGCACTTGGCCTTTTGTGCAATGGGGAATGGACCTCCTCGGCCTATTCCAATAAGCCGCAGGGCAACGCAAGTTCTTAATCGTCGGGGTGGACTATTTTACCAAGTGGGTTGAGGTCGAGCCTTTGGCCTCAAACACCAAGAAGCAGATGGAGAACTTCGTTGGAGGAACATCATAATAAGGTTTAGCATCCCAAAGATCATAGTCATAGATAATGGGACACAGTTCAATAACCCTAAGTTTAAGGCTTTCTGCCAAAACTACTGGATTCAACTAAAGTTCAATTCGGTGGCTCACCCCCAGGCCAATGGATTGGCTGAGGTAACTAACATAAGCATACTCAAAGGACTAACAAGATGAGTGGCGGGGGCTCTAACAGCCTGGGTCGAGGAGCTCCCCAATGTCTTATGAGCTCTACGGACAACACCGAAGACCCCTATGGGGGAGTCACCCTATAGTCTGGCCTTCGGCACCGAGGCTGTCCTCCCTTCTGAAGTGGTCGTCCCGACCTTAAGGATCGAGAACTTCACCACTGAAGCATCAGAAGCAGGCCTCAGGGAGAACCTCGACATGCTCGAGGAACGCAGGGCCAAGGCACACCTAAAGACCCTACACTACCAAAGGGCAATTGCCTGACTCTACAATCGGAGGATCTGACCCCGACCCATTGGTACGGGAAACCTGATCCTCAGGAAGGTCGAGGTCAGTGACCCTGGGTGCACCCACGAAAAACTCACCTCGAGATGGGAGGGAACGTATCGTGTCACCCGAGTTGTCCGAGACGAGACTTACACTCTATCGATAATGGAAGGGAAGACACTCCCTCGGACTTGGCATGTGTCGAATTTGAAAAAGTTCTACGTCTATGATGATAGAGTATTGACTCGGTGTTTGAGGAAATTCAGATAAAGCAAGACATTCAGAAAAGAAGTAACTTCATTCGACAAAGGAGAAAAGTTACAAAAATGGTCGGGCAAAATAGTAAGAAACAAAGCTTTAACGCCTAATACGCAAAGCAAATGATATTACAGGGTTAGCTACTTCTAGGAGGGGGTGCTATCATCAAAAGGTTGGTTGAGGTCCATCTCGACCTTGGCATCGTCGGGACACTCGACGAAGGGGTCTTGCTCGATCATTATCTCGGGGTGCTTCCCCTGAAGTCGTTTGAGCACCATCCGGTACCTAAACTCGTAGCTGACCCTCCCCATTTTCTCGAGGCCTGACTCAAACCCTCGAGATGCCTTGTAGGTGGCCACCGCCTTCAGACCCTCAACCTTCAACTCGACCTCAAGGAATGCTACCGCCTTGGTCAGCGACAGGACGTCTCCCTCCAGGCGAGCTCGGTCATTCGGAGCCCCGTCCAAACTGGAGTGCAAGACCCCAACTTCCTGCTCCAATTCTTTCCATTGGTTCCTAAGGAATTCCAGCTCATTCTGTGCCTTCCCTGCCTTATCCGCCTGCTCCTTCACCCGATGCTCAGCGGTTGCGACCAACTCTTGGTTGGCCCCTAGCTTCAGCTCTTTGTTTGCAGCCCAAAGAGTCAGAATCTTCTCATGTTGGCTCCGAATCAGTCGGCCCACATCGCGGACCCGATCGATGAGGACACTAATGAAGTGAAGCCCCTGCAAGCAAAAAGGAGCTAAGTTTAAAAGGAGAAAATAAGGAATGGAGAAAAGAGGCGTTACCTACCCAGACGGCCGACTTGCTGGCCAGGTTTATGAGCTCCTCGGAGGAGCATTCATATACTTTCTTCGGCAGGGCGGGGTGTAGAGCCCCCCGTAGGTACTCTCCGGACAACGGACCCTCAATTCAAAACTAGCTTGATCCGGAGATGGCCGACCATCTCGACACCATAGGGTCCTCACTATCGATGCACTTTAGCCGCGTCATGATGGAGGCAACATACCTATCCGCCCTTGATTGATCCTCTACCTCATATAGCTCCCACATGGTGTACCCCCCGCTCGGGGACCTCCTCAAGTTCCACTACTCCTTTTCCCTTCTCAGCGAAGGTCCTCGTGGTGCTCCCCGAAGCATCCGTAGGCTGTTCGGGGGCCGCTTTTCGAAGGCGTTTCCTCATACCCACCCCCTCTTCGGTACTAGGGCACTTCTCAACTGTAGATGCTCCAACGTCTACTGCGGCAGGCGCGCTAGCTGACGACAGTGCTGCCGATCCGCTGCCCACTCCGTCGCCAGACTTCATCTTGGCAAGGTTGAACATCTTTGCACAACAAAAGATACGATCAAGAAAAACTCAAGCCCGATATAAAAAATGGGAAAACATACCCCAAGGGGCCCGGTTGAGACCCGCCTCGACCAACCAGGCCTTATTCATGGCCTTCACCCCCTTGGAAGCAGAAAGAATCACCCGGAGGATCTCAACCAGTTCGATCTCATCGGCCGAAAGAGTCGGCATAGAGTTGTTCACCGTCCGAGATGTCCACTCGATCGAGAAGCTCCAGCCTTTGTTGCTGGAAGGCACACCACTCAAGCAGAATCTATCACGAGCGGTCAGATAATACCCAGCTTGCCCCCGACTTAGGCAGAAACAAGCCATGAACAATTCTCAGGTCGCCATTATACCCGACCCATAGCATTCCCACAAGAAAGCTACCAGATACCACCACGAGTTGGGTGCCATTTGGGAAGGGGAAATCCTCCACCCCTCAAGGCATGCCTCGATCACGGGATACGACGAGAACCTTAGACCTGCTTCAAGGGCGTCGGTCGACAGACTGAAGCCTCACAGAAAAGCATCATAAAGGCACTCCCCCGGGAGAGGCTCATGGAGTTCGTACTCCGAAGGAACGAAATAATTATTCCTCACCTCGACCAACCGATGGATTGTCATAGTCAAGTCTACATTAAAGCAAGACTGCATCGTTGCCAAGGCATCAACGGTCCCAAAGTCGCCCGAAACCCCAACACCGGACGACGAAACGACATGGGAGGTGGAAGACATTCGACCTGCTCGAGAAACCGTTGGGGGAAAAGGGAGGGGATGAAGGTCAATAGTGTTGATGTAGTCAATGCCAGAGATGATGAGAAGCAAAAGCAATAGCGGAGAAGCAGTGAACAGAGTAAAGGGAGGCTGTGAAATCGGGGGGAGGGGATTAATACCTCCCCCCAACACCCATTGGCACTTT
Source organism: Ensete ventricosum (assembly GCA_029747655.1). NCBI lineage: Eukaryota > Viridiplantae > Streptophyta > Magnoliopsida > Zingiberales > Musaceae > Ensete > Ensete ventricosum. The sequence goes on along the minus strand of JAQQAF010000003.1, from coordinate 18,768,338 downwards.
GCCTCCCCCAAAAAGTAGGACAGCTCATCATGACATTTCGTGCTTCGTGCCCGATGAGTTACTGTACGGGGCACACATCATCTCATGGAGGATTTCGATCAACGAACAGATCATCGTCAATCCTAGGAAAAATCTCCCTGCCAAAATACAAGCGAGCTCTCAGCCTTGTCCAAGGGCTTTCAGTCCCGAGCATCTACAAGCGAGCTCTCGGCCTCGCCCAAGGGCTTTTGGTCCCGAGCATCTACAAGCAAGCTCTCAGCCTCGCCCAAGGGCTTTCAGTCTCGAGCATCTACAAGCGAGCTTAGCCTCACCCAAGGGCTTTCAGTCCTGAGCATCTACAAGCAAGCTCTCAACCTCGCCTAGGGGCTCAGTCCCGAGTATGTCCAAGCAAACCTTCTGCCTCCCTGAAGGTTTCCCTTGCAAAACATAATGGTTACTCGACGACCATGCTAACGCCTGACCCATCAGTAATCGAGGTGGCACGACCTCGCACGGGCATGCAGATCACTCTCACAACTTCACATTCAAAGGACCCTTCCCTGTGCCTTCGTAAAGCCTTAGGGAAGCCTCCTCCCGAGGGGGGGGGGGGGGGGGGGGGCGGGCGCAAAATGATAGGGATAATAATGGGCCCCCACTCGAATCGAATGACATGGCCTGACTGACACGACGTAAAGAAGGACTATTTGACTAGAGGTACGATCCGCTCTCTGATACACACGAGCGACGCACCATAAGGCGATGAGCCCAGTACGCACCATCGTCGGTCGCCGCACGATCACCACTAGATCTCAAAGAATCTGAAGAGATATGTACGATAATAGAGCTGAAACGACACACCACACACTTGTCGTAGCCTGGGTTGTCGCCGACGGTGCCAGTAGCATTAAAGACCTCAGTAGAGGGCGCTATAGAGATGCATGGGTAAGGTACAACAAGCCACCGACGCACAAGTATAAAAAGAACCCCCAGGGGGACCTCAGGGGGATCCCCTTCCTGATCTTTAAAAATAAAGTAAAAGCTCCGCTGCCAGAGAGGCATCGGAGATATTCTCATCCATAAGGCTAACTTAGCCATCGGAGGGATCTAGTCAGGAGGCCCTCCCCCCGACAATGGTCTTTTCTTGCAGGTACCCAACCACTCAACGAGGAAGAGCCTCAGGACTACCACTACGCCCTAGAGTATCCAGCCCGATTGAGTCGCTTCTACGTGTGTGGGCCGAACCACGTCTTGCTGACTCCTCGGGTACGACGAATCCCCCAGCAACATTTTGGCGCTAGAAGGAGGGCGACCACTACTCCTCAGAGTGTCCAACCCGGTTGAGTCGCTCTTGCACGTGCGAGCCGAATCACGTCCTGCTGACTCCTCGGGTACGACGGATCACCCAGCAACACCCGACAATCTCAGCGCCTTCTATGGATCTATTACTCATCTCTTAGCAAGCTTGCATGAAACCACTCATAAGGAGTTGATCGTGGCCGCTCTTCCCATCCGTTACTCGATCACCCTTTTGATCTCAACCGTCAGATTCATGTGATCAAATTAGCATTTCAGATTTTTTTTGTTTAAAATAGGCCTGACGGTTGCGATTCAGAAAGAGAAAACATAAAAAGATAAAATAGATTATTAGTTACACCATATGAATTTGGCATGGATCAATTAAGGTTTACTCATATTTAAAACAATCTCTACATTTTTATATGAATTTGGCATGGATCAATTAAGGTTTACTCATATTTAAAACAATCTCTACATTTTTAAAAACATAACATATAAGCTCCTACAGTCAAGTGTGAGTTAACAAATATTAGAATCTATTTATATGACATGTTGACTCATGATTAATTATTAATATAAAAATATATATAATTTAAGTTTTTTTAAAATATTTTATTCCTTGTGATTTTAGTCATGGATCACTTAAGCCCTTATGATTTTACTTATATCTAAAATAACCTCCTATATATTTAAAAATATAGCATATAAGTCTCTCTTATTAAGTCTGTGTTAAAAGACGTTAGAGTTTGTTTACATGACATTGTGACACAATAAATCATTAATATAATAATATATATAATTAAAATTAAAAATTAAGGCCACCATTAATGGCAGGAGGAGACGTCGTTGTTGAAGTGATTACTAGCAGCAGCATCAAGACGTTGCTATCTAGCAATGCACGCAACCTTTCCCATGTTAATGACGAGCTCAGGAGCTTCCGATCTTGCCTTAGATGGATGTACATCGACGAGTCTGATAGTAAGCACGTAATGGTCTCCTAGTCCCTCTTCCTCCTCCTAGGCATCTTTGTCTCCATCGCCCCCTACTTCGCCCTCTCTTGTGCCCCCACCCACTATGCCTATTATGTGGTGATTCAGCTCACCTTCATCCTCTCCTACCTCTACCTTTTTGCCTTCGTCAGCTGCTACGACCTCCATTGCTTCCTCCTCATCAATAAAATGAATTTTTTTAAAATTTAAATTATATGTATCATTATATTAATGATTTATTAGAAGTCAACATGTCATATAAGTAGACTCTGACGTCTATCAACTCGGACTTGACGAGAGATGCTTATATGATATATTTTTAAAAATATAGGATTATTTTAGATACGAGCAAAATCATAAAGGTTTAAGTGATCCAAAATCAAAACTACGAAGGCTAAAATAGATCTTTTTTTTAACTTAAAATTATATGTCATTATATCAATATTTTATTATGAGTCAACTATAAGTAAGTACTAACATTTGTTAACTTAGACCTGACGGAAGAAATTTATATACTATATTTTTAAAAATATAAAAATTATTTTAGATATTAATAAATCATAAAAAATTAAGCTAAATCAAAAATATTAAAATGACCTTTAACCCTTTATTATTTGAATAATATCACACTAGATAAATGGATTTTTGTTCAAAGCTGCATTTGGATATTCTTTCTCATGTGGGTCCCTCGTGGTCGATCCCCTCTCGTCATTCTTATAACAGCATATTTCTCTTTCTATAACTGTTATGAATATAAATTAATGTCATAAAGTTTTTTGATACAATAAAATTGATATAAAGTTTTAGACTATAAGGGAAATCCTTCTAATAAGGTTTTATTCAAGTGAGCTTATCAACAAAATATATTAGATAATTTTCTTAAAAGAATCCATATTTTGATATTTTTAAAATAATATATCCTATTTTAATTTTTTAAAATAATATCTATTATTTTAAAAATTCCTAAACTATCCTTCCTCCACCGTTGCCATTGTCGTCACTTTCATCCCCACCCATCGCTGCCCATCACCCACGTATCATCGTCGCATATTGTCCACTGCCAGCCGTCCTTGAGCGAAGGAGAGGGGAGGAGGGGGAAGGGTAGGCGATAGGAAAGGAGAGGAGAAGGAGAGGGTGGTGCACGGTAGGGAAGAAAGGGAGAGGAAGAGGAGAGTGAAGGGAGAAGAAGAGGCGAGCAATGGGGGAAGAACCAATAGTCAATTTAGTTCAGCCTTTAATATGATTCACCTCTTTATACAATAAATTTTTTTATGATACCTCGGAAGAATTATCCCTTAATATATAGTAATTAATATCCTTTTAGCACCATTCAAATAAGATGCATTCGAATTTTCTATAAATTACTTATTAATCCAATTCTAAATAGTATATCAAGTCAAGTGTATATAAAATATCATAAATAATCTAACTAGACTTTAATAATAAATTAGATTAATTTATCTTCTCCTTCTTTAGGTAACTTAGTATCATATTCCTCTCGATATATTAATAGGATGATAATCTTTTACGAAAAACTTCTTTAAGATATCATTTGCACAATACTCATGTGAAACAAGAATCTGTTCACTATTTTATTTGCCTTTTATAACTAAGAAATAAGTCATTAACCCTAAATTTATCATCTCAAACTCTTGAGTGTTTAAAATCTTTAATTATGGAAAAGCTATTGTATATAAAAATCAAGTCATATATATATAGACATATAAATAGGATATCTCCATTAGAACTAGTTTTCATATAAAAGCATGTTTGTATTGGCATTTAGAAAAATATTTTAAATAAAATAGATATCAATTCGAGAATTTTAGTCTCATGCGGTTTGTTTAAGCTAATGAAAAACCATGTTTAAGGTATATAACTTGTCATAAATAATACAATCAATCAATGAGTTATTGAACATATACATCTTTTTTAAAATATCTATTAAGAAATATTGATTTGATATTTTTCACTTTAGTTAAGCTGTTAAGAGATGAGCAATATTATAGTCTATAATCAAACTAATGGTGCAAATACTTCTTTATAATTAATCTTACATTGCTATTTATATCCCTTTGCATTTCTTCATCTCTTCCAGTAATTTTTTTTATTTTGAAGATTTGTTTAACACTAATTGTTTGATAGTCTTCAAGAAGTGTAGTGAGTTCACATATGTCATGTTTGTTAATAGTATAATTTTTTTCTTCATTACTTATCAATAATTTTATTCTCTATGAGGTTCTTCAAAGGTTAATAGATCATAATATACAAAAAGATAAAATAAAAAATATTATCATTGTTAATAGTAATCCTTAGAGCCACATCATATACTCTTACAAATATAACGCTGTATTTTAGATCTTTCAAAATTTTGTCACATTCATGACCTTAACCTCATCCTCAACTATGTCCTTAGCCCCTTTAGCTATAATTTTTCCTATCAACTTTATTATTTTGGGATTCTTGGTTGATTTAATTTCTGCCACCTTTTTCTTTTTTTTTTCATGATTTTTATCTTTTTAAGATTTTGATTCACTTTTATTCTGAAGAGTAAATTTAGTTTGTAATACTTGTTCTATAATTTTTTCTTCTTTTATTTTTGTAAGACTTTATTTATGAATTTGAAGAGATCACATTAGTTATTTAGAAGATACTTGTTTCAAGTATTAGACTCTTCAATTGCTAAAATAATAAAATCAAATTTTAGATCTAGAGATCTTAACTCTTTTTTATTACTCTTTGATTACTTGTTTATTCATCATTTCTAATAATAGAAATGATGAAAAAGATTTAGAAGTACTACATTATAATTTTTTAAACTAAGCTCGTAAAACTTATAAGCAAATCTTTTTATCTTATCCACACCGCTGAATGTTTTTTAAAGTATTTTCTACTCCTCTTTAATGTTTTTACTGGAGTGATAATCTCGAATATATTATCACCAATTTCTTAGTAAATTAAGAACAAAATTGTCTTCTCCTTTTCTATTTGATATTTGAGTTATTTTCTTATTTCTTTATCTATTACTCCTTCTTCTAGACTTTGTTTAATAAATCTATATTTTTTACAAACACCTGTCAATCTAAAAATTTGAGATTAGAAAGTACTGGAGGAAAAGGCCATAATTTAACTTAGCTATGATACTAAATATTAAATGAGCAGGGAAATGAGATAGAGCTATGACACAAGTGAACAATAAGGACAATGCAAAGTAATATTATTGCACTCAAAGTGTTCTTACTGCAACTCCAACTCCAACTCTATGACTGTGATCAAACACCTGAGATTTATTTACATAATCTCCATAGATACCTCACATTTGTTATATCTAATATAATTTATTTTTAGAGATTCTTTTTAATTTTAAAAACTAAAAGTTAGTTTAATTTATTCTTTTATAGGCCTATGATACAAGTAACCTCTTGATAGAAAATATGTTCTGCCTGACATAAGAAACCCATGTTATATATGTGTGTAAAGAGGTTTAATGAGTGCTAGCTGAGGAGCTTCTGTGGCTGTTCACTGCTTTGCACTTTGATGAGCAAACTGAGATTTCAAGTCCAGAATCTGACGAAATATTTTGACAGTAAGAATGACAAGTTATCATTTGGTGTACTATTATTCTGTCTCAGATAAAGCCGTCAAAACTAATGCCTGTGAGAAATGTGTCTGCAAGTGATATTGTATGACACATAGTACAAGCAATCCTGCAAGGAATGGTTGCCTCAGTCTGCATCATCTTTCACAGAGAACATGTTTGTTCTACTGCAGCATTGGTATGAAGCTCACTCGTTTATGCTGCAGCTAGGACAGAAGGTCAGGGAGCACAAGATTTGAAGGAACACTGATGTTTGTAGTGTAGTGTAGTGTAGTGTAGTGTTGCACAAAGATTGGTCATGTCATAATCTATTGGCTTTTGCTATCATTAGCTGACAGTTATCTGCAGGGCATGAAGACACAAACTGTGGAGACAAGCTTGAATCACTGGTTCTGAGCCCTTGCTCCTATTTAAACCAGTGATCATAAAAAGGGAATGAGAGTTTGAGGCATTAGGATGAAGCATATTGGACAAACTCTTCCAACACAAAATGCAATCATGTTGGACTCTGATGTCTAATCTTCTTGCCATTCTTATGAATCCTGTGTTGTGAAGTGATCATTGCCAGGCGTTTGAAGACCCCAGGGCCATGATAGATGATGCTCTGCTAAGAGACAAGCCAGTGTTACCTCCTGTTCACGCTAGGTATATTTGGAGGATTTTGGAAGTGCATGGTGTAGGGCAAAAAGAACCTAATGAGCAGTGATTTCAGAAGAATATTTTGTGCAGCTTGGTGTCGTATAATGTATGTATCATGTTGAAAGTAAGGTAAGAGATCCATGACATCAAGATGGAAAGACTGAAGAGATTTAACGGGTTTAGTAGAGGTACAAAAGGCGAACAACGCACAAGGAAAATAATGGATAATGGTCATCAGATTGTTAAACTTTGTGACACGAGTGGTTTCGAACAAATGAGGCAAGTAAAAGACCACAAGTCAGATATAGCAACAATATGATGATTCTACACTCTGACATGCTCGACATGCGCATGCATGCCAGTTTGAATCCACGATGCAGTAAGAGTGTTTTGTTGTCCATGATTGGGACTGTAGATTCCATATTACAGGCAGCTAAAACCATCACCTGTTTGAATGCCTGTGAAGGGGGGACTGACTGACTGCACGGGTATGCATATTTACAACCTATTTGTCCAAACCTGCAAAGCTACCTACAGATTATTTGTCTGCAGATGGCCTTGTAGGAAGGTGTTAAAACCTGTGCTTTGAACTCGCTCCATGCAGTCTCAGGTTACAAGCAGCCAAAATGCTTCTCATATTTGCAAACACTTGCAGCTGCAGGATGTAAAAGGCAAATGCACTACAGGTAGAAGAAGGAAGAAACAGACAAAACACTCATGCTATACTGCGCCTTTTTTTTTTTTTTGCTTTTTTTTTTACTTCTGGGATTTGCTTCCTCAGTATGTGAACTTTCAATCAGGACTCGCAACATTACAAGCTTGCAATTGTGTCGGGCCTCCATCACGTGGTATTCCTCGGTCCACCTTGTTTGTCTTCTTCAGTGGTCGATGGCCGGTCACCTCTTGGAGTTAACTCCGGAGTGTGGCCTTTTCTGTCTCTGAGAAATGCATGCTTGGATTCATTGGCGAACCATGACATATCCAATGCATAGTTTGAAGGGAAGAAGCGGAACTGTAAATTTTAACTCATGTCACTGCTTGGCAAATTGCTTGAGCAACTCAACGCGATACTTCAAGCCCAGACTTGTATTAGTTTTGCTGATTTCTGCTGTATCTTGTAGTAACAGACAGATGATTACTTCTTTTAGGAAAGGGCACAGGGAGAAAAGAATGAAGTAATCTCCAACTCCACCCACCCAACAAGGGCAGCAACCTTACATGAATTCATAGAAAGAGATGCAATGAAGTAATGAACCCTACTGAGGCATGACAGATATATAGCTGAGACTCACATCCCTGCATGATCCTGTTGTAAAGGGAACAAAAAGTGCTCATCATAGCACCACAAGAAATCCCTTTGTAATGGCAACTACTCTTCAGTGTCGTGTATTCAATACAAGTACTGATGCCCTCCAACCTGTGTTAATTTATTGTACAGGCGAGTAGTGTCCCCACGAGTTCTCCTCCTCTTTCCCTCCCTCTTTGGCTTCGAACCCCCCAAACCTAATCTCCCGTGGTGTTCGTTATAAAACCTGAGCAACAGCCACAAGCTCTTCTCAATTCAAAACCTCATCTCAAGTTTCCCCTCTCCGATCCTTTTCCGAGTCCAAAGAAAGGAGTCCATATGGGTAAGAAGCTACACTTGACGTCCCTCTTCTATAGGATGGCAGGAAGTAGGCCTTCCTCTTCTCCTCCTCCTTCATGGCTGTGGCCTTCCTGCAAGCACCCGAGGACCCACTCCTTCAGGAAGGAAGGTGAAGTCTACATCGACTTCATATCAGCTCCTGCACCGGAAAACTTCTCCTCGGTATTGGAGGCTTCAGCCAGCGATGCGATCGAGGCGATGATTCATGGACTAAGGTCCGACCGGCTTTTTTTCGAGCCGGCGGGCGCAACCAGCTCGATAGTGGAGGAGGCCGAGACGGGCAAGGCGGGGAGTACTACTGCTCCACTGGAGGGCAGCATAGCCATGGCAGTGGATTCAGTAGACCCTTATCTGGACTTTAAGCTGTCCATGAAGGAGATGGTGGTGGCTCACGGGGTGATGGACTGGGAGTGGCTTGAGGAGATGCTGGTTTGGTACTTGAACATGAACGGGAAGAGGACCCATGGTGTAATCGTTGGTGCCTTCGTGGATTTGCTTCTGAGTCTTGCGTCTTCTTCGCCTCCTCCTCCTCCTCCTCCTCGTTCCTCTTCTCCCTCTTCCATATTTGATATGGAGGATGAGGATGTCGCATGCTAAATAGAAAACAGTGCTATGTTCTTGTTCATAGTAAACGCCGACTGCTGCATTATGTCATGTCATGCACATGAATGGGGAGTGTTGGTCTTCGGAGTGATCTCTTCTGATAGCAGTGTCTGCAGTTGGTGTACTGAGGATATGCCTTTAATATGTAATCAACGTGTTCTTGGTCGACAGTGGCTTCTCCATTAATGTGAAAAAAGCTTCAGATAGCAACTATCTGTATCGCAATTCCATAGCAAACATATATTTGGAACCTGAGAAAATTAGTACAATAATCAAAATGGAGTGACAATTCAGAAAAGACAAAAGCAAAGAGACAATGATGTCATCATTCCATTTAATCTATCCTTATTAAAAATATTGGGTAGATGGCTCAAATTCAGTCCATAATAAGTTTTAGTGGAGGTCACAACCTCATTTATATTAATCTAAAACCCAAATTAGGTAGCGAGGGTTGAGATTAAGAGAGCAGCGGCGGCTGAAAACGTGGGTGAGAGAGAGAAGACTGCAGATTGACAGTAGAGGCCAGAAAACAAGAGATCCAGGAAAGGGAAGAAGACAATGACAGGAAAAGACTATTCTCAATCATTCAAATCCCAAGTTAGATCAGTTTGTAGTGGATTCTTACTGTGATCTCTTGGGAAGGTTTTGGATATTGTGCTTAGGATTATAATTCTTGTATCCCTGTGATTCTCTTGTGGCTGTTACTTTGGGCTTGGACAAGAAGCCTTAAGATCTGTATATTCATTATTTTGATAGTGGATTTTCTCTGGCTTGTCCCATAGTTTTTACCCTTCGAGTTGAAGGGGTTTTTTCACGTAAATCTTGGTGTTCATCTGATTATGATTTCTGTTTGATTCCATTGTGTGTGACGGTCTGCTAGTATTTGTTCGTATACAAAGTTTATTCCTATTTTATTCCCATCAACTGGTATCAGAGCGGGACAAGCACACGTAGAAACACTTGCCATACAAACGTGGAGGACCTAGTTGGGCTGTATGGAGGACAGCCAGCACGCGCAACCGTTTGGGGGGAAAACGGACATCGAGATGTAGGGAAAGGAGTCGCTCAGAGGAACGAGCATCTAGGTTTGGCATTTAGAGGAATGACCAACCCTTTGTGCGAGAGGCACCACGAGGACAAGCAAGCGAAGAAGAATGCGTAGCACACAAAGGATTGGGATGGTGGAGTTCGAGCTATGGCTCGACGTTGGCAACCAAACTTGACGGTGCTCAAGGCAAAGCGGGGCGTTTGGTGATAGATGAGACCTTGCAAAGTGGGAGGTGTTGAGTAACGACCGAAAGAGTTATGCAAAGCTCACAGAGGTGAGGGGAATTACTAATTCGAAGGATTTGGAGCTCATGCAAGGGCTTGTATACGGACGACGGAGTGTTCGTAGCCATCCTAAGGTGCGATCAGAACTCAGTGCCATGGAGCATCAGAACTTTCTCTTCGACATAAAAGGATACGTCTGTAGGCGGCTGAAATATGCAACAAGTTCAGCACGTTGCTAGACCCTGAATGGTGCAGTGGAGACTGTATTGGCGAAGGGTCACAATCTAGCAAGTACATTTGCGGGGGCAGAACAAGGCACAAGTTGTTCAACAAGACGAAGTAGTCCAAAGGGGATGGTGGTCTCCGAAACTTCCAGTGGGAAGAATGTAAAAAGGAAAGTTGCTCCAATAGGACAGATATCCAGGAGGGATAAGTCCTAGTTCTCTAGAGTGAGAATCATGTGCAACAGATCTCACATATTGAGGAAGAGTTTCTCAAGGTAATATCTCCAAAAAGCTCAACGGACCGAGCGAGCGACGAAGAGTCGTCGCATGATCTCAAATGAGGTAATGCATTGGTGGATGCATTTCGAGATCAAGTGGGGGAGTAATCCAAGGCAACATCATATGAAGACACATTTCAAATCGATGTGAAAATCGAACTCAACGAAGGGCTGACCCATAGAATGGTGGACGCGAGGGCCACTATCAACTCAATGCAAATCGAGGAGCGGAACGACTTGGGTGGAACTTGGTGAAGTATCCAAGCCACATAAAGGGAGTCGACATAGAAGATGGACCATCGAGCAGTGACATAGGCGATTCTTATCAAGCTACACCACGGAAGGAGTTCTTTGCTACTTACAGGTCTGAAAATTTTGGTGTTGTCAAGATGAGCAAATATGACATAGCAAACATCATTGGCATGGATATCCATATAAAGACCAACCTTGGTTGCAAGTTGGTGCTTAAGGATGTGAGGCATGTGATTGACTTAAGACTGAATTTAATTTCACTTGGAAGGCTGGACGATGAAGCATATAGATGTCAGATATCATTGGATCAGAAATGTGCTTGAAGAGAAGCAATTACAACTTCAGAAAATTCACACAGATGATAATGGGGCAGACATGTTAACAAAGGCTTTATCGAAAGAGAGACAAGAGATGTGTCGACAGCTGGTCGACATGGCTTCATATTGAGGAGTCATGAGACACCCTCTCTTATGGGCTTAAGGGGAGGTTGCTGGGCAGATGGCCCAAATTCAACCTATAATGAGCTTTAGTGAAGCCCAAAACTCAAAACCTCACTTATATTAACCTAAAATCTAGATTATGTTTCGAGGATTGAGATTAAAAGAGCAGCGACGGCTGAAAACGTGGGCGAGAGAGAGAAGACCGCAGATTAACAATAGAGGCCAGAAAATAAGAGATCCAAGAAAGGGAAAAGACAAGGACAGAAAATGACTATTCTCAATCATTCAAATCCCAGGTTAGATTAGTTTGTAGTGGATTCTTACTGTGATCTCTTGGGAAGGTTTTGAATATTGTGCTTAGGATTATAATTCTTGTATCCCTATGATTCTCTTGTGGTTGTTGCTTTGGGCTTGGGCAAGAAGCCTTAAGATTTGAATATTCATTATTTTGATAGTGGATTTTCTATGGCTTGTCCCGTGGTTTTTACCCTTCGAGTTGAAGGGGTTTTTCCACGTAAATCTTTGTGTTCATCTGATTATGATTTCTATTTGATTCCACTATATGTGACAGTCTGCTAATATTTATTCGTATATAAAATTTATTCATATTTTATTTCCATCAGGAAATACTCGCAAGTCAATCCAACTAAAGCCCAATCCAACTAAAGCCAAAATTGATAGAAAAGTATGTCAGCCAATGGTTAGCTAAAACAGATCATAACAATTCCAATGCAACTTGCGTCTTCAAAGCTCGTTTCCAGTCAAATGATGTCATATGTATTGTAGTCTAATTGCGTGCAGCGTTATCCATTTGGTTCAGGCGACGAAGACTTTTGGCTGCCGCTGCTATCTTCTCTCTCTCTCTCTCTCTCTCCAAGAACGAGAGCCATGTCCACCAAGCTTGGCCTTGCTCTCATCGTTGTCTTGGTACTCGTCGTCCTAACACTCGCGCTGGAGCTCGTCTATGTGTCATGGTACCGTCGAAGATTCCAGCGCGCCACCTCAGTGGAAGATGCTGGACTCGTCGGTGCTGACAGAAGTCCGGTTGGGGCTCAACATGCTTCCAAAGAGCTCATCCTCTACCTTCTTTGCTACATGAACCAGACTCGCGTCGAGCCGGCCGTCACCGTCAATCCGCCGTCGGCAATCTTCTTGGAGGCCGATCCAGGTGTGCCACCGAAGCCGTCTTCGGATGCAGAAGTCGAGATGGGGGAACAGGATGCTGAGACATGGCAAGCGACGCCGACCGCTCCTCTGTACGCGATCGGTGAGGAGGAGAGAAGAGGGGCGACGGGATCAAGCAGGAGAGGGAGCTTCGAATTCGCGACCCCGTGTGCTTCCCCTCCGTTCTACACGCCTGTGGCTTCCCCTTCACACGACGCTGAGGTCGATCTGAGAACTGTGCCGCCGCCGATAGCTCTGTAAATTTCAACCGGAGTCCATATAATATATATATATATATATATATATATATATATATATAGTAGTTAGTTCATAAGCAAAAATTGCAACTACTTTTCCTCTTCAATTATATATATATATATATATATATATATAGTAGTTAGTTCATAAGCAAAAATTGCAACTACTTTTCCTCTTCAATTGTTTGTTTGATTTTAAATACTAATGTCTGGTTGGCCTATGCATCACTATGAATAAATAAAGAATTTGAAGTCAAACAAATAATTTTTATTAAAACATGTCACAATCGTATGACTGACACCTTATTGTTATTTCAATGATAAAATAATTGATTCAATCCCATATGCAAAAAGTTGATTCGATCAATTTTTACGGTATGCTTTTTTGGGTTCGATGTTAGATGATCATATCTGTAGTTAGAAGAATCACTTAATTATTCTTGATATTTAATCATAACAAAAAATATAATGCTACTAGACTTAACTACAAATAGGTCTCTCAAGTATACTACTAATTATAACTTATTATTGATTTAAGTATTGGATAAATCTTATCGACTATATTTTAATTATTATTTTTTTTACCAGATCCTTTGTCAAATTTGCTCATCCCTCTATATTAAATTTATGATAAACTTAAAGCTGTTTATTTTTTTTGTTGGATATATGTACCATAATCATATCATAAATATTTCATAATATAGAATTGTACATTATGCTTAAGTCACCAAAACACAGCAATATACGCGTGTGTGTGTGTGATAGCAAATTTTTAGACAATATATGAATATAAATACATAATTCCGATCATTATTAGCCTCTTAACCTTTTCTCTCTCTCTCTAATTGTCGAGAGATAGAGATGGAGTGTGGAGCTAAACTCATATGAGTGAGATCAAATACCTTGTCGAACACCTACTCTGTGCTTGTGCAAGAGTGTTGGCCATTCAACCTACTCTTTTTTTGTTATCCATTATTCTTTTGGATAGAGTTTATATAAGTTTGGCAAATATGAGGTTTTTTGTGGCGTGCATCCACCAACACTATTAGATGGCATATCCATATCTAATTTAAATTTGATTCTTAGACAATATACGCTCAATCATAAGCGTTTCCATACTTGGAATCAAGATATGTTTAGATAGTCACACTAGTCTCATAAATTTCAAGTAATTAATATTTATTACACATTAATTTTGTGATCCTAGATGACTTCTAGTTATTCAATGAGCTATTAACTAGTTTACATTTATTTTGATCATAAAAATAAAAAATATATATATTAACATAAGGGTTGAGGAAATATGCTTAGAAAAGTTATTTTAATTTATATTCTTATCTAATTTCGTTCTAATGTGAAGTTTAAATTATTTTTTCTTATCACCTTTTTCTATATTTATTTATTTATTTCCTCATGGTGAAGATAGATAAATGTTAACAAAAAACATAGGGAACAATATTTTAAGCATGTTTATCCCAAAAAAAAATTATTAGTAGCAGATGAGATGAACAAAACTTGAACACTTCCCAGAAATAACTGCTATTAACCTAACAAGCATATAATCTGACTACTAGTGAAAGAAAAATGTAATAAGAAAATTAAAAAAAAACAAATTTGAAAAAAAGAGGGGCATTTAAGCATATATTTATTTATTTCCTCATGGTGAAGATAGATAAATGTTAACAAAAAACATAGGGCACAATATTTTAAGCATGTTTATCCCAAAAAAAAAATTATTAGTAGCAGATCAGATGAGCAAAACTTGAACACTTCCCAGAAATAACTGCTATTAACCTAACAAGCATATAATCTGACTACTAGTGAAAGAAAAATGTAATAAGAAAATAAAAAAAAAACAAATTTGAAAAAAAAAGGGGCATCTAAGCATATATTTATTTATTTCCTTATGGTGAAGATAGATAAATGTTAACAAAAAACATAGGGAACAATATCTTAAGCATGTTTATCCCAAAAAAAATTATTAGTAGCAGATGAGATGAACAAAACTTGAACACTTCCCAGAAATAACTGCTATTAACCTAACAAGCATATAATCTGACTTCTAGTGAAAGAAAAATGTAATAAGAAAATTTAAAAAAAAAACAAATTTGAAAAAAAAAAGGGGCATTTAAGCATATATTTATTTATTTCCTTATGGTGAAGATAGATAAATGTTAACAAAAAACATAGGGAACAATATCTTAAGCATGTTTATCCCAAAAAAAAAATTATTAGTAGCAGATGAGATGAACAAAACTTGAACACTTCCCAGAAATAACTGCTATTAACCTAACAAGCATATAATCTGACTACTAGTGAAAGAAAAATGTAATAAGAAAATTAAAAAAAAAAACACAAATTTGAAAAAAAAAGGGGCATTCCGAGAATTGAACTCGGGACCTCTCGCACCCTAAGCGAGAATCATACCACTAGACCAAATGCCCTTCAGATAATATTATATTAATGATAATTTTATTAATAGTTATTTTAAATAAATTAGCCACCATTTCCTAGGTCATTGCCACATAAGATCAATACTTTCTTGCCCACATTAAAATACAACTTAAGTTAATTATGAGATGTCTCTTGTAGAATATTTATAGAAATATTTTCGGAAGTCTAAAGGATAATTTAGGTCGATTATGGTTGCCTCTTTTATAAAAAATATTTGTAAGAATATTTTTAAAATTTCAAAGACAACTCAAGCAAGTTAAAAACTACTTCCGTTATAGAATATTCATAAAAATATTTTTGAAAGTTGAAAGGTAGCTTGGGTTAGTTAAAAACTATATTTCCTGTGAAATCTTTATGGAATATTTATTATCCTCAATGTTAGTATAAAAATATACCTTTAATTTTTAGATCGTAGACTTTGGGTACTGACTTAAACATTAGAGATATAGAAAGACCGTGCTCTATTGCGGATAACTCATTGTATACAAATCAGGTCATGTTATTCTGACGAAGATATTAACGATATTTTTTTTGTATATATACCTTCCTCAACTCATGTGTAAACCAACCGACCCAAAAGGTAACAGCTGATATCTTAAGGAAATCTATTATTCTAATGTTAATCATAGTTAGAAGAGGGAAAGAAGTTAGAAAGCTATATAATGTGTTAATCAAATATTCCGCTTCCTTCATTCCTGTAATATACGGCGTTAGGTGGGTGGGTATTCGGTAAGACTATTTTAATGATTAAGTCAGTTTTGGTTTTTATTTATTTTTATTATGGGCAAAAATATCTGCGGTATTAAAGCATCCCATCATAAGCTTCACCACCATTCTCTTTGACACATTGTGTGAACTGATAAGTAGAAACGTTTTTGACTCTTAACCCAAAAAAAAAACAAAAAAAGATCTCCACGAAACGCTCATTCTTGCTGACATTACTATCTATCGACGGATCGATCAACCCATTCCTTGCTCATCAACTATACAAAAAGAGGACCCATCACTTCAAGCTTAGCTGTTGACAGATGCAACGGCAGCAGCAGGAGCTTTGAGGCCGCACACGAATGGCTTCGGAGGGGACGGCGACTGCTGCCGCCCGCCGCTCACGTACATGGCTGGTGACACCCATGCTTTGCCATGCCATGCCATTCCCCTACGAATCTACCTATTCCTTGTGGTCAAAATTATGATGATTACAACTCTAAGATCATGTCTGTTGCACTTTCTATCGATCTTTGCCTACTTCACTTGCTATGGAGAAGAGAAAAGAGAACTGTTCTTCTCAGCTGACCACTTCTTATGCACACTGCAACTTCAAATCTTCATCACAGTCAACAGCATATTTTCATATAGCCAAGCTTGACTATTAAGATCGTATAACATGTAGAGATATAGAGATAACACAGTAGACATTAATCTGCATGAAACCATACTTTTAAACTGAAAAGGAGCAATGTTCTTTTTTTCATGCACGTTTAAGCATTCGATACTTCATCAACCTTTTGTACTGCACTAACTCAAAAGTGGAAGGCCAATACCCCAAGCCTAATCACTCTCTCTCTCAACTCATATGAAGATTTAGCGTCACAAAGGGGAGGAGATACAAACAACGTGTTGAGAATGAGACCACATTCTCTTGACCACAGCCATGCCTTCCTTTAAGGTGGTGTTTGGGAACGCAAGCCAATGGAGTTATGCCGCTTCGAAGGTCCCGACGGCGGGATCGGCATCGCTCTCGGTAAGAGCCCAAAAAAACCACCTGACCTCTTCTTTCCGGCCGGGTTTTGAGCCAAGGCATGCAAGTCTCTTGAGCCACTGCAACATGAAACCAAGATGAGGAGGATTACCAGGATTGAGCCTTTCGCGAGTAGTCCCATCTGAGCGAACCAAACAAAGAAGAAAGAAGAATAAATCAACAGAATGTGTGAGAGAGATTGGAGGAGAAGAAGAAGTCAACAAAGTGGAGGGTGGGAGAGGCCAGCTTGAGCTGGATGGAACTGAGATATATAGCAAATTGGAAGTGAGGGAGTGGAGCGGATACAAATAAGGTTCTGATCGAGTTAGAACAGGTACAAACTGTGGGGTGTAGATATGCTCACGCATTGTTGAACACGAGGACCAGTTTTGACCTTTAAGAGAAGATGGCTGCACATAGTTAAATGGGGGAGATGATGAGAGATGCTGAGGATATGCGAATGGCAAGAAGGGAACGAGACATAACAAAGCAGGCTTCTGCGGTCAATTTCTGTAGAATGAAGGAGGCCACGAGAATCAAGTGGCAGACCAAGAATGGCAATGGCAACTGTCGTTTCTGCTCCAGACAGCGTAGAGAGAAACCAATCTCTCTCTCTCTCTCTCTCTCTCTCTCTCTCTCTCTGTATTTATATATATATGTATGTATGTTTATATGTTTGTATATATATATATATATATATATATATATATATATATATATACATGCATGCATACATACATAACCATGTATATATATATATATATATATATATATATATATATATATATATATATATATATATATATATATATATATATATATATATATATATATATATATATATATATATATATCTACATGCATGCATACAAACATAGCCATGAGTTGGTAGACTTGGTCCCATATGATCAACTACACAACAAGTTACGGATTCTAACATATGATTTATTATACAGCCCATTAATGATCGAAGGATATCATAATCTCAATCCAACAGTTATCTATCATACTATAAAAACAACCCCAAGAACCCCAAATTTATTCTTAGAACTCTAAAAATTCTCTATCTGAATACATTTATTTATTTTGACATTTGATCGAATTCCATAAACCTCTACTAACTTAAACATCAGAAAACCCTTCTTAGATATGTTATGATGTAATTTTTTTTAGTAATCTTGAACTGAATCGCCAAACCTTCTACATCTTAACCTGAGACGAAGGCGGAAGCAGACCTCAGTTGGGCTACGAATCTCATCCATGTGTCGAACAACTACAATCTAAACATATTTCTCTAGATGGTTACGAAGATAAATTTATTACATTATATGGTGAAAGATGGGTTCTGATATCTGTGGAAATCCAAGTGACTTGTAAATGGACTGTTGCATGATGTACTCTTTTATATACAAGCAAAAGAAACCTTGATTTTAAACCCAATCACCAGAGGATACAGTATGCTTGTGGAAGAATAGCTTCAATAAAAACTCGGAAATGATAGTGGAATAAAGCAGATGTTTCCAATAGAAGTATCTTTAGCCGATTCAGTAGATATGCATGACAAGTCTATATGACTTCAACTCAGCCTCATCTTTAGAATGCTAGATGAGCCTCGCTAACTTCAGATTTTGATTATACATATGTCATTGCCAACCAATGAACACCCAAACTGCTTTTATGCAGCCTGAGTTATCTGAATGCACTGCTGTGGTTTAACTTTCCTAATTTAGTATGATAAGCAAGGTGTATTCACATCAACCCAGATCTACAAATGTTCTTGGAAGCATTGAGATTAGAGTAATGGCTTGCATCCAGCAGTTGTACATTTAAGAATGAAAATTAAATCTGCTAGTAAAATAAAAGATGCATTAGTCTTAGAAGAAGACCAAAAAAATGCATTTTCTCTGCCCATGCTTCTCATGTGTTAATTTTATTTACAGTACCATACAACAAAAGGCAGAGAGAAAAATTAATGTTCTGAAGACTAAATAATATGCTTGCCAGAAATTATGATACTCTACATGGTATATTATAGAAAAAAGTTGATTACTTACTGCAAGAAATCCCTGATTGGTTCAAGGGATCCAATTCCACAAAATTAGACTTCAAATATATGTTCTTCCAAGTCAGGTTGCCTTCCCTCCCAAGTATTTTGGTTTGCATGTTGCTCTCGAGTAATGAAAGTGAGGGTTCAGCTGTTATAGGTTGCTGATTGTGTGCCTTGTTCACAAAGTACTGTTCAACCCATGGAACTTATATTTGTCATGGACTCTCTCAGCATTTTCAGACCACCATGCTTCTGCTTGCTGCTCTCCAAATCTTCTCCTACTGCAAAGAAATGCTCACCATCAGCATACAGTTTCGGAGGTAACAGCACATGTAACATATGCTAAATTTCTGCCATTAGGTCAATTTATATGATGATGGTAAATGAAGATTACATCATCATTACCAATAACTAGCTCGATTACCTGAAACGGACTCTCTTTAATTCTCTAGTTCCATCACGAAGAGCAATTAGAGTTATGTATACGCCAGGTTCAAACTGTTCTATCCACTCAGCCTCAACTTGATTGCTGTCTGAATTGGGGCTGTCAAGATCATCTGATCTGGTCATAGTTGCTGGCATTTCTCCATTACCATTGTGTCCGACATTTGAAAGATCTTCCAAATAGTTGGAGCATGCAACTGCATGATTCCAAAAGTGTGTGCTACCCTTAGTAGTTCCAGAAGTTCCTCTTGTTGCAAGGTTTTGCTCTGATAATTCATCTTTAGATGATGAATGGAAACCTGGTGCATTCCTATCCAGACTATCACTTGTGTCATCGCTTGAAAGGTTTCCGAAACTTGAATCAGATTGCTGATTTGCATGTGAATCGGTAGAACCATTTGCCAGATGCATCAATTTTATTGGATCAGTGTCATAGACTCCTTGAGGAAGCCTCTTTGCCATTTCTTTCAACTATCAACCAAAAAAAAAAAAGATTCTCATTTGGCAAAAATTTTTTGCAAAACATTACATGAAAGAAAGTAAGTATTATATTATGAGATGAGCAGAATTGTTTAATCTATATTTTGGTGCATCAGAATGTGATCATTAGAAAATTAAAGAGAGGGTCCAGTTTAGTCGAGTTCAATCTGTCATCTTTAGAAAGGCACAAAATCTGGGCACCGGAAATGGAACTGAGTAGCAGCTGCCAGCCTGCCACACCATTTATCTTGAAGAACCAGTGCTTTAAAATCCAGACATGCTAAAGCATGCTAACTAGTTTGTCTCAAGAAAAAATGTTTTAATTCCAAGCATAGAAAAATTCAGAGTCTAAGATAAACAAAGCACACAGCCACATGCACATTTAAAGAATAGACCACAAGAAAATGTCTCAATGTTCCCGAGCATACATTTTGAAAGTCATTCAAGTCTTACCAGAAAATGAACATAACATCAAGAAAGACTACCTGTGCTGTTAGTGATTTTATAACTTCTTTTGCGGCTTTGGACTTCGCAGATTCCTCTATAGCAAGTGTTGTGGCTTCTTGAGCTTTCTTTTCAGATTTCTCCAGCTGAAATTCTAGGCGCTCACAGCGTTGCCTTAGATTATCCACCTAGTCAATATGCATCATAATACATAAGAAATTTTGCTGATAAATGATGTTTAACTAAGAAAAAGAGGGACAGAATACCTCAGAATGAAACCTAAGAAGTTCTTGATTCAGAAGATCATTGGTTTTCTTCAGATTATCTGAGAAGCTTTTGGAGAAAGAAAGACCTGCCACTGTGGGAGTTGGCGTTGTAGAGCGTGGAGGACTAGGCTTTCTTGAAAAAGGTGAAACAGCTCTAGAACGATTTGTAGACTTAACTGCTGGTCTAGGAACTGCTTGATGCACTTCTGTGCTAGTAGCAAAAGCAATGCTTTTCAGCTGTAAAACTGAAGGAACTTGAGGAGATTGGGTCACGGACGAGGAGTTAGAATTCTTCCCTTCTATGGATGCTTTACTATCGAAATTGTTGACCAGATCTAAATTACTAGACGGCAAAGCCTTTGATAAGCTTGCATCCAGTCTATCAAACCTGTCTTTGCTTTCACCAGATACACGGGGCTTCATAATTTTCTTGCTAATAAATCCACCAGAGTCAAAACTATTAGTCAACTTTACGTAGCATGAATCACATACACGATATGGTTTCCCAGGATTAGGAGACAACGCTGCTCTCAGAGCCTTTCTTGAACTGCACTGATGGCAATGTACAAGCCCACAGTTGTAACAGTTGTGCTTTTTCCTAGTGAATCCGAATGCCTGTCTACAAGCTGAGCACTGAGACTGCTCTGCTCCTGATACCCATTTATGCTGACAAATGGCAGCAGTGAAGCTTGAGCCACAGGAGATATGTTTGACATGTCTGTCCTTCAGAGATTCAACCATTTTAGGTGTTTTACGATCTTCAAGGTCTCCATGACCCAGTCTTCCATTTGCTCCTCTTCCCCATGTGTAAACTTCACCTCTGGCTGTCAAGACTGCAATATGATATGAGCCAGAAGCAACCTCTACAACAGATTCACCAATGAGCTTATCTTCTACCATGCATGGAAGCCTTCCGTCAGAATGGGGATTACCAAGCTGACCATATACTGTACTTCCCATGGTAAAAACATGTCCTGAAGTGGTTAGGCCAACTGTAAGACTATGACCACAAGCCAATTTGTGAAAATTGAAATCAATCAATGATGATACACAGGTAGGCTCAAGCTTGGGTTCTTTATCACCATGGCCAAGGCGATGCTTGTCCCCATCACCCCAAGTGAATAATTTTCCAGATGATGCACTGGATTGTGTCACAATAACTTCTACCACAGCTGCAGTATGCCACACCCCACATGAGACAGCCATTGTCTTCAATCCCTTAAGTGATTCTACTTCCCTGGGGTGTAAAAGGCTTTCTCGATGTCCATGGCCTAAAACACCAAATGTTCCATCGCCGAATGTGAATAACTGCCCTGTTGTAGTAATTAAAGCTGTATGCCAAACACCACAAGAAACATAAGAAACTTGAAGACCTTCCAGTATTCCCGACACTCTTTTGGGCATCCAGTGACACACATCTGTACCATGACCAAGAAGACCAGCATTATAGGAGCCATCTCCCCACGTATAGAGTTCACCAGACATGGTAACAGCGCAGGTATGGAACTCCCCACAAGCGACATAATCAACACTAGAAGCTGATAATGATTCCACAAGGCGAGGGTTAACAGTATCGGCAGCAACTCCATGACCAAGGCGTCCGCCAGATTCTTCACCCCAAGTGAATACTTCTCCCTGTCTGGTAACAAGGGCAGCATGCCTCACTCCACAGGCCACGTGACGAATGTCCAACACTAAATTGGACTCCAGGGGTTTGGGTAGGAGAATATCTGTCCTTATAGAAGGATTACTATTTCTATCAGCGCTAACTCTGGCAGAAATATCAGAGATGACTTCACCCCAAACATAGACATCGCCGGAAGCATCAAAGTCCTCCTGTGCAGAACCATGACTGGATGTACTAGGAACACTAGAAGTGCTAATTCTAATTCCATCTGAAGAAGCTCCTTTTGTGTGCATATTTGACACATCTGATCTTTCAGAATATACTGGATATTCAAAAGATTGGATTTTCTGCAAACCACATGAAGTTAGTCTGCCCTCAGAAGTATCTAATGTGGGACCAATAGAATGATTGCTTATATTATCTGATGCAAATTCTCTGCCATCCTGAAAGATAAAATTTGCAAGTGACCAAAAACCATAAGAATGATGTTATATCTTTAGTTGAAAATATCCATTTGTTAAAAACAAATGGTCAGATAGATCACCGAACTAAATTTCAGAATAAAATTAACAGAGGAGATGACATTGTCATCATCATATTGGGAAAAGTTTTTGCTCATGAAAGAAAACATAGAAAATAATCCCAACATGCAGTTACTACAGGCTCTCATTTAGAATCACATAGAACCATGTCATAATGTTCCCATTATCAGCCACCCTACAAACTGGACATACAAATTCAAAAAAACCAAGAAAAACTATATTTCAACCATGGCTATCGAAGAGCCGATAATTCACTTCAGGCTGACAGCTTCCAGATATAAAACACGACAAATTCTAATTGGATGGTTAATTCTAGGTGCTTTTAAAAAAAATGTTTTCTGAAACGTTAATGAAATCATAGATAAACTAGTTGTGCCATATATTACATATGAGAAAACTTAAAATCCCAAATGTATCACCCAAAAGCTTAGGTTCTAGATTTATGTGCCTATCAGGTGAATACATGTGATAATGACATAATGTAACAAGTCTGCACATGTACTGGCAAAACAAGCATGAATAAAATATATCTTTTGACAAGGAATATAATATATTGAAATTTCACGTTTTACCAGGGTAAACAAGCAATTTCAGACTTCTGCATGAACATATGTGCAAATAAGACATTCAATATCAAAATTAGAACAACTAGTATTCAGGCATAAAAAAACTACTACCTCTTGTACAGATTCATACTTCATGTGCTTCTAAACAAGCAAATTCCTTGTGTAAATCTGACATAGAAGCGATACTGTAAATGAATGTATTAGCATTGTTCTTTCAAGACTAGTCTTTCATATAACATATAGGACAGATTATACCCAAGCTTTATTAACAGATATTGTTCCATTTCTATGGTGTTGTGAAACAAGGCATGATCCAGTGAGCATGGAGATGGCCCACAACCACCTCCCAGTCTGACTGCTAATGTGTTACATTTTGCAAAAATTTGTCATGAAAACTTCATGAAGAGGGAAATGTCATCAAATTATTAGCAGATAAACCAACAAAAAAAATATACAGGTTGGTCATTTTCATGTTATACGAGTCACGGAAGTCAATTTCGATTGATTCGGTTTGCATCGACTGGAGCCTGAACCAAGAAGACCACCCCCATTTTGGCGGCCCAATCCGATCTAATTAAGAAAATAATTAAAACTCCTTCAGTTAAGACTCACGAATGCGAGCCCTGTTATATGCCTCACAGAGCCCACCACTTTGTTTTCCTAAGTGCGTCACCTGCCACCATCTCCTCTTCTTCCTTCCTCTCCCCGTCCTTCCTCCTTTTCCTCCACTGTCTTCTATTCTTCCTCCTTCCTCCTCCTCTTCTTCCTCTCTTTTTTTTTTATCTTCAGTACATACCGGTGTACCATATTGGTATATAAGTACCAGTTGGCATGTACCGGTCCAGACAGGGACCAATATAGTAACCCGGTATGAAATTGCAATCCTTGGTACCAGTACAAGGCAATTACATGAAATACCAACTTAACTTAATTAAAGAAACACTAAGCTTATGCTTAGATAATTCTTACAAAAAAATGGGTATCATATTAATTTATATAGACAAATTCTAAATGGTTGTGTGATGTTACAAGACAATAGCATGTTCACTAAAAGACTATTTGCTAACCATAAAAGTACCCATGAGAAAACACCAGAAAAATGATCTAATAGCATAAAAAGATTTACATCATTGTAGAGGCCATTACTCCATCCATCTATTTTTGGTCGTCCATATTGTCCTGCAGAAATTAATGCCTTTAATCCAGAAAACCAAACTTCTACTTCAACCTTATCCTTGCAAATCTGTACACAAAAATCAGATTCAGCACAAACAGATCATGACAAGATAAGAACACACAAATATTAGAAGAAACTTCGGATGTGCTTACTAGATCAAGAGACCTTTTGCCATCATTATAAACAAGTGAAAAAGACAGATAATCTTTATCTGGGCGTGGATATCGCTGAAAAACAGACTGTAGGTAGAAGATATATAGTCAATTTAGAGTAAAGTGGTTGCATATTGAATTGTGAACAAAACAACAAAGCTTGGAATTTTGTCATTGCAGCATAAATTAAAACCCTTCACATTAAAAAGAGAATAAACATGAAGATGATCTCACAGTTCTTTGTCCTGAAATAATCCTTGAAACAGAGGCCAATTTCAATGTTCTCTCACCACTGGTAGAAAACCAAATTAATGTTGATTCATCCTGTGACACCAATTGAAAATTAAGTCTAATTTTCAGAGCCATCATAAACTCATATGTTCACTTGAAAGTGTAATAATGACAATTTGCAAATTAGCATGCATTTAAATATTCAAATAATGAAATGTTATATGACCAGCATATTATATTCATGAGGATATCTTCCAGCCATCGTACAATAAAATTGTAAGCTGATTAATCAGAATAAAAAGCTTGTAACAAACTCACATTGGATAGTTTGAATAGATAGAACTTTGGCTTCCCTTTACGACCATATTTAAGTAATTGTGTGCCCTTTTTTAAAGCAACCAGTATCTACAAAGCAGAAAAGAAAGTAGTTAAAACAGTGAGCAGTTACATGTCATATCTGAAATTTTCAGTAACATAAACAAAATGAAATAATATTTCAATATTTGTTTAGTTGAGACTGAGCTGCATA
Organism: Ensete ventricosum; assembly: GCA_029747655.1. NCBI lineage: Eukaryota > Viridiplantae > Streptophyta > Magnoliopsida > Zingiberales > Musaceae > Ensete > Ensete ventricosum. The sequence goes on along the minus strand of JAQQAF010000003.1, from coordinate 18,743,005 downwards.
TAAGATAGAAAAAAATGTGTTATCTAATAAATTTATTTTTCTAAAAGAAACTACAAAAAACTATTGGATATCAGATCAAGATTAATATTATGAGAAACTTACATTGGCCTGTCAGATATCACCAGCACCTGACACAAATGGAGTAGCACTTAAATTACATCCCCCAGACAGATATAACCACGATATGTGATAGATGAACTCGAAATTAATAATGATATACACTTATTTCATAATTTTTTTGAGAAGGCTGACCTATGCATAAATATATATGTACAAGTATTATGTAATGAGAATATTTTTTGAAGTATTTAAAGGGAAAAAGCCAACAACTTTACAAAGATTTAATAGAAACATGGACTGAAAGGCTACAATGGAGTCATTCATAATCATTACAACTAAGGTTTGACTTACCGGTCCATACCGGTGTACTGAGTTCATTTCGGTACTGGTACGGTATGCACAGTACGTACCACCTGATATATTAAAATATAATATAAATATTTTTATAATATAATATTAATATATTAAAATTAAAAAAAAAAGAGAAAAAGGGGCGACGTCGCCTCAATCTTTCTCCCCGCGCGGGAGAAAAAGCGCCCGTGACCCGCGGGCGATGACGACGCGCGGGCGGCGACGACGCACGAGCGGCGACGACGCACGAGCGGCGACGGTGCACGGGCGAGGACCGCGCGCGGGCGATAGGTATTCTTTTTCTCCTCTTTTTTTTTTTTTTTTTCTTTTTCATCTTCTTCTTCTTCCCTTTTTCTCGCTCAATCCACCGCCGACGGTCGATTTCTCCCTCAATCGACCGTCGGCGGTCAATTTCTCCCTTCAATCGACCGCCGACGGTCGAAATCGACTGCTGACAGTCGAATTTTGGCGGAACCGCCCGGTAGCGGGCGGTTCATGTACCGGCAACCTGGCGGATCGGTATGTACCCGCCCGTACCGGGCGGTAAATGTCGAAATTGCAAACCTTGATTACAACCTTATCCCATCATCTTCTAAACAATTTGCAAAGGCCAAAAGTAGAGTTTTGTTTTTTTTGCTTTGCAAAGAAGTCTCTCTTTTTTTAATTGTCTTCTTTTGCTATTATACTATATTAAAGTTACTTTTACTTTATGCATAAATAAAATATATTATAGTTTATCTGTTCAACTTCTTTTCATGCATTTACCACTAAGGTACAGTTCACCTTCATGTTCTTACTCCTTTACTTATTTCTTCATATTATTTCCACTTTATGCATAAAGAAAGTCATCTCAAAGTTTATATATTAGGCTTCCATTTCATGTGTTTGCCATTAAGGTACAAAACTTTCTTTATATTCTTACTCTTAAATTGCAAGGTATATTGACTTTGCATTCATTTCTCAATGTTATGACATGGTCTTTCTCCCGGTAAAATTAACTTAGTCCAGATAACCATTTCATTAGTGCAAAACGTTGAAACAAACTGTAAAAGATGACACTTAGTTTTCTTACAATCTTTCTTCATATGTCCTTTTTTTTATTTAAATCACTTGAACTAAATATATCGTCATGCTATCCAAATGAATTAGTTTGCTTTAATTCTTTCTTGTCATAAAATTAAGCATGTGATATTACCAAATGACTTAAACCTAGTAGGAAAGTTAACTTACACATGAAATCAAGAATGATATTTACTGGACACCAAAAGAGAGTCCCATTAACAAAGGAAAATATTGCCAAACTTCCTCTAAACCCAACACCAAACTATTGTCTTGCTACCTATACCCCTTAGATCAATAATTTTGACTAATTAACTTAAATTGACAAACTTCAACAATTAAAACAACAATACTGGTCACAAGTTTCTTAACATGGTATAAATCAAGGTTCGTCAAACTGTACCGTACCAGCGTATCGAGCTCTGCTTAGTACAGTACGGTATGCCGGTATCGAGCGGTACACCTAGGCATACCATTCGGTACATATGTATATATTATATATATGTATATATAATAAAAAATAATAATATTAATATTAAAAAATATTAAAAAAAGGGTGACGTCGCCTCGTTCCTTCTCCCCACGCTGTCACGGACAAAAATATAAACAAGGTGTTCGACGTAATGTTCATGATTGTCCGTGTCCTTCAGTTTTTGTACATGCTTTGTATAGCAAGTAGCGGGCTTGCAGTAGGCTTGACAGCCCTCGTTTGATTAACTTTCATGACCGATTTCGGCTTGTAAATGAGAGTCGTGTCATGTGGACACTTGTGGGGGCTTCGGTCTGTAATGGACCATTATCCTTTGTATGCAACCTTTCTGAACTTCTAAGGTCCATGGGTGTAATTTACATTCGCTATATAAATTGTTTGCTAAAGCAGTTGCTTGTGGATCCCGTGGGAAATGCTTCTTCTGATCCGTTTTCTCTTTTGTAGGTTCTTAGGGACCCTAGGAGGTTTCGGGGAGGCTGACCTTTACTGACGGACACGCAAGGGTGCCGCACGGCTTAGGCAAAATCAGCTAAGCCTGTGATATTTTGGTATCAGAGCGGGACAAGCACACGCAAAAACACTTGCATGTAAACGTGGGGGACCTAGCTGGGATACATGGATGGTAGCCAGTATGCGCGATCGTTGGGAGAAACGGACATGGAGATGTAAGGAAAGGAGTCGCTCAGAGAAGCGGACATCTTGAATGACCAACCCTTTGCGCGTGAGGCACCACGAGGACAAGCAAACTAGAAAGAATGTGTAGCGCACAAAGGTTGGGATGACTGAGTTCGAGCTACGGCTCGACGTTAGCAACCAAACTTGACAGTGCTCAAGGCAAGCAGAGCACTTGGTAAAAGATGAGACTGTGCAAAGCGGGATGTGTTGCTCAACGACCGAAAGAGTTATGCAAAGCTCACAGATATGAGGGGAATTGCTAACTTGAAAAATTCGGTACTCATGCAAGGGCTTGTATGTGGACGATGGAGTGTTTGTGGCCATCCCAAGGCAATCGAAACTCAGCGTCATGGAGCATCAGAAGTTTCTCTTCAGCATGGAAAGGATAAATCCGTATGAGGCTGAAGTGTGCAACAAGTTCAGCACATTGCTAGACCTTGAAGGGTGCAGTGGGGACTGTATTAGCGAAGAGTCGCAATCTAGTTAAGTGCATTTGCGGGGGCAGAACAAGACAAGTTGTTTAGCAACACGGAATAGTCCAAAGGGGATGGTGTTCTTCGAAACTTCCAGTGGGAAGAATGCAAAGAGGAAAGTTGCTCCAATAGAACAAATATCCAGGAGGGATAGGTCTTGGTTCTCCAGAGGGAGAATCATATGCAGTGGACTGCACATGTCGAGGAAGAGTACCTCAAGACAATATCTCCATAAAGCTCAACGGATCGAGCGAGCAGCGAGGAGTCGTTGCATGATCTCGAATGAAGTAATGCATTGGTGGATGTATTGCGAGATCAAGTGGGGGAGCAATCCATGACAACATCATATGAAGGCACACTTAGAGTCGATGTGGTAATCGGACTCAACAGAGGGTTGACCCGTGGAATGGTGCACGCAAGGGCCACCATTAACTCAATGCAAATCGAGGAGCGAAGCCACTTGGGTGGAACTTGGCGAAGTGTCCAAGCCGCATGAGGGGAGTCGACATATAAGATGGAACATGGAGCAGAGGCACAGAGCTTTCCTTTGACAGAGGTCAAGGACATGAACTCTCGTAGAGGCAAGAGTGGGATCATGTTGTTCTATGGTTCTTCATTCTGATAGAGTGGACTCATTTTGCATGGTGCTAAAGACGAAGGGAGCTTCGAGGCACATGCACCTTATCTCAGAGATGCATTTGACAGAGGAACTAAGGTGACTCAACTTGTAGAGGCGAAGCTGGGATCAGAAGGCCTTAGCATGGGGCAAGAGGACGCAGAGGCGGGTACTCTTGAAGAATATACCACAGTGTTGTCATTCGAGTTGTCATTATGAAAGTGGTGCACAGCATAGATTGTGCTGGTGGGGGAAAAAAGCCTAGGATCAAGAAAATGGTACACCAATTTTAACGAAGTCGTGGGACTTCGAGAGCTACTAGGCGACAGACTGTCCTAGAGCTATGCTTTGTCCGGGTGTAACTCAAGAGTGGGTGGACAAAGGTAAATTGCCAAGGGAGAGGACACAATCGGAAGTGGCGGAGGCCTTACGATGTGCTGGCAGAGGCCACACATGGAGATATCATAGTCCAAGTTCATCATATAAGAATCTAAATGCAATGGAGATATCACCAGGAGGCGACATGGTGTAGCGGATCGTGGTGGAATAGTTCGAGACAATACAAAACACACGGGAGATGTCCCGTGAGGGACGCAATCATACAGATGTATGATCAGGAGCTACTAGGAGCTCCACTTCGATGAACAATACAACGGAAAGAAGGGCTATGGATTCAAGAAGTGAATGTCATGGTACCGCAGCGGCGGTTCTTCCGTGTGTGCGCATCAAATCTTGCATTGGATGAAAGCCTTGGTTATCAGCATATGAGGGCTGTGTACCACCGAGGGAGAATTCTGAGTGCAAGTACCAAAGGGTCCCATGGAGGGGACTTGATCATACAGAGATATAATCGGAGTGACTGGAGGGTTGGACTGCTCCGGTGCTAATATTTGCTTAAGCTAAGGAAGCTAAGGAAAACATAAGAAAACGTTGCTACCAAGGAAGCTAAGGAAAACATAATCGGTGCAAGCCCTGCAACAAGATAGCGGAGGCCATGCATGAGAGTTGTAGTCTATCTTTCCATCGACCAAAGAAAACTGCTAGGAGAACACAGAGGTGTTGAAGCAGGTGGTCGAAAGGGGCGAGGAAGCGACGACGAGTCTAGAGGGGCTTAGCTACCCAAAAGCAAAGCGTCGGTTAGAAAGGAGGTGGACTCGGAGGAGTGTCATAATGCCGCAGAGGCAGATCTATCGATTGCGAAGAAAAGGACATAGATGCAAGGCTACGGATAGTAGGGCCATGGTACCACAGAGGCGGGACTTCCGTGGAGTCATTGATCCATGACTCTCATGGAGAGAGAGCGTTGGTCGTAAAAGGGGCCGAGGAGGTGGAGAATGCAGAGGCAAACTCCAAGTACCAAAACAGGGCGGAAGGGCAGAGGCCAAGGAACTTCATAAGACCGGTGTCAACGGGCTTCTCATCAAGATAGCCGAAAGTGAGGGACTTCAGATTGATGCAAGAGTGCTCGACCAAGGAACGAAGTAGGCAGTACGCGATACTGTACTTTTTCTACTTGGAGGAGTAGGCTGCAAAGGTGATGGAGAAAATGGTACAATCACAGAGGCAACCAAAACTATCAAAGACTTACTCCATGTTGGGGGACTCCAAGTTGGGGTAAACTTTTTTTGCTCTTTTTGGGCAAAACTTCTTGCATTCCGTGATGGTAGTGGCAAGGCGAATTACAGTAGCTAACTCAACGCAAGGAGTACAAACACTTCAAGTGCTTCGAAAGTGCGAGCAAAGAGCAGACGAAATGCTAGAAACCAGCTCGATGCATGAAGTACAACCTCGAGGAGGCGGGCAAAATCAACTAACCTTTGCCTTCTCAACTCAAGAGAGTGGGCGAAACCAAGTACCCTAGTTCTCATACCTCGAGGAGGCGGGCAAAATCAAGTAACATTTGCTTTTTCAACTGAAGAGAGTGGACGAAACCAAGTACCCCAGTTCTCATACCTCGAGGAGGCGGGCAAAATCAAGTAACCTTTGCCTTCTCAACTCAAAGAGAATGGGCAAAACTTAGTACCTCGATTCTCTTATTTATCCAGCAGAAGAGCTCTGCACAAGTTCAGTGACCCTTCGAGGAAAGCTTATGGAAGACAATAGTTATCAAATCCTCACTGTTGGTGATCAGTACTACTGAGAGTAGATTGTCCGCTTCATTTCCCTATAGAATGCCAATCGACAGCGGGAGTGATGCGAACCTATTTGGAAGTGACAACTAAAGTTGAAGAAGGATCATTAAGCGAATCTTGTCGAGGAAGGATCTCAAAAACTTCAAAGAGTACGAAGCGATGCTCGTTAAAGCTCCAACAAGCATCCATCCAGTTTAAGCAACATGAGACTATTGCAATACTGACGCATAACAAGGAAGACCTTTTTCTTCACCAGAAGGATCCGTAGAAATCAACAAAGATTAGCATAGCTCAGCCAACCCCACACAAGAGTCGGTCATTGGTGAGTTGAAGCAGCCTGGCGGAGCAAAGTTCGACTACTCAACAACAACGACAGATAGCAACTGCGAGCCAAGGGATGTGTTGCAGCTAAAACAGAAGATTGAATATTCAACAAAAGGCAAGGAGATGCAACGTCTACAGCAGCTCGACGAGGACGTCGAAGGAATAAGTGGGGGAGAATGTCACGGACAAAAATATAAACAAGGTGTTCGACGTAATGCTCATGATTCTCCATGTCCTTCAGTTTTTGTACATGCTTTGTATAACAAGTAGCAAACTTGCAGTAGGCTTGACAGCCCTCGTTTAGTTAACTTTCATGGTCGATTTCAGCTTATAAATGAGAGTCGTATCATGTGGACACTTGTGGGGACTTCGATCTGTAATGGACCATTATCCTTTGTGTGCAACCTTTCTGAACTTGTAAAATTCATGGGTGTAATTTGCATTGGCTATATAAAGTGTTTGCTAAAGCAGTTGCTTGTGGATCCCATGGGAAATGTTTCTTCTGACCCGTTTTCTCTTTTGTAGGTCCTAAGGGACCCTAAGAGGTTTCGGGGAGGCTGACCTTTACGGATGGACATGCAAGGGTGCCGTACGGCTTAGGCAAAATCAGCTAAGCTCGTGACAACACGAGAGACGTTTCTTCTCCCCATGCAGGGAGATTTTGTGACGCCTCGCGACGGATACGGATCGGGAGACGAGAGAGCAGCGTCGGATTCCAGATTCTCCCTTTTCTTCTCCCTCTTCTTCTTTCTCCCTCAACTAATACCGCCCGAAATCGACCGACGATGGTCAAAATCGATTGTTACAGCTCGACAGCAACCGACGAAAGTCAAAATCGACTGTTACCGCCCAAAAGCGATCGGCGACAATCAAAATCGATCATTACCGGCCAATTTTGAGTGGTAACAGGGTGGAAACAACCCCAATCGACGATACCGCTCGGTAGTAGGCGATCCGTGTACCTGTATGTACCGCTCGACACAGGTGGTACCCGTCAGTATCGCAATCCTTGGTATAAATATGACATAGTGGATGGGTAAGACATACATTTTGTGGGTTTTTGGCCTCCAATGGATATTTATACTGTAATACCAACTTAAGAAATTTCAATCATCATTTCTATTTTTACAATCTCCATTATTAAAATGTGTAATAGCCTTAATATCAAAGAGAAAAAGTAAAAGTAAGGTCTACAATGACTTCATGACAAACACATGTTTTAAATTTTGTGTCATGTATTTAAAAAATCAATCGAATTAATTGTCAAAATTTTGTGAGGTAATGTTGTATGTGTATAAAAGTTAAAATACTTGACGTCAAAGTTGCTTGCTTGACAAGTCCAAGAGGAAACCAAACCTCTCCAGTATAGGCCCTGTTCTCTTACATCCATGTCATTTTTCTCTCCTCTTGAAGCCCCAGATTTTTAATCAATGAATGCATATGGGGTTCCCCTCCGTTGCCCTATAGTAGGCAATCTTCAGAGTCTCTCTAGTTCTTCTCAACTCTAATCTTAGACCTGCCATATGTTCCCATCACAAAAGCCTGTTCTCTTCTCCAATTTAATGTATTGTCATTGGTCCATTGTATCATGAACTTTATACTTATTTATCATAGCATTTGTAGAAACATGAGAAATTTATCTCCAAAAACACCTTATTTATATTTTATACTTTATATTTGTATTATCTTCACTATTTTCAAAATTTTTGCTGATATTCTTTACATTCTGTATGCTAAATGAAAAACAAGGAGAATCCATATTTTTGCTACAGCATATTATACATGAGCAGTATATTTTTTCTATATCGTTCAAGGCAAGATATCTTTTGGTATCTAACTTTACCGTCTCGATTTTTCCAATTCATGAGACAAGTATATTATACAGGCTATGTTGTCTTTTTCTCGTCTATATTCATGTCTGCCAAATAAAAGTGGATATAATAATTTAGTGTGTCTAATGTATTCCCACATCAAAATTTCATGTTATGGATGTTATATCTTGCTCCACAGAAATACATGCATTATTAGCTCCCTTTTTAAGTTGTGAATCACAGATGTCATCTGCATATCCTTGTTATGGCCTATTGCATATATGAGTAGCTAAGCCTAGTTGATAAGCAGTGGTCCTGACATGTTAATTTTAAAATTTTAGAAGGAAAGACACCACTTTGTATAGCTACTGATGAAATGTTCATGAGAAAGTCGAGGCTAATTCACCACATCAGTAACCAAGGGTGGGTGATAAGCAATGATCCTAACCAAGGTTCATCGTACCGGTCCATACCGGCATACCGAGCTCAGTTCGGTATGGTACAATACCCCGGTACCGAGCAGTACGCACAGGCATACCGCTCAGTATATATATAATATAATATAAGTTAAGAAATAAAAAAAGGGGCAATGTCGCGAGGTGACATCGCCTCGTTCCTTCTCCCCACGTGGGGAGACGTTTCTTCTCCCTGCGCGGGGAGAAGAAATTGCCCATTGGCGAAGAAATCGCTCGCGAGCGACAGATCGCGCGGGGGAAGAGCAGCGCGACTCCAGGTTTTTCTTCTCCCTCTTCTTCTTTCTCCCTCCCTCGGCTGATACTGCCCAAAATCGGACGCCGACGGTCAAAATCGACCACTAACGATCGATTTCGAGTGATAACAGGACGAAAACAACCCCAATCAACAGTACCACCCGATAGTGGACGATCTGTGTACTAGTCAACTGGCGGACCGGTATGTACCGCCCGACACGTCGAAACAACAAGCCTTGATCCTAACATGCCCATGTAATCATAAAAACTATAATTGTGCTACTGTTATGTGAAAAAGTTTAATGTCAAGATTAAAATCAAATAACGATAGATCAAGATCAAGATTGCATATATTTCGATGTTACAAAAAACCTTTATCTGCTCTGCAAATGCATCATCATCGGATTCGAAAGCTACAATGATGCTAATCTACAAGGAGAACTAAACTCGCCTTTTCCTCTCTTTTTATCCTTTACAAGACTATTATAAGCGATGGAATAGGGCCTAAGGGAGATTAAGAATAGATTTGTAATCTCAATATCTAGTGTTTTGTCCCTAGGAGGTCTTGTCCTTTTATAGGCGAGCAAAGGGTCTAGGATGGTAACTAGGAGAGTCCTTCTCATCAAGGTTATCTCCTAATGAATGCTACCATGATTGGACTAGATTTAATTAGCCGATAACTATAATCAGAATCCAATCAGATATATAATATATCTTACCTAATTAGATAAGGTCACATTATAACATCCTCCCACTTGGTCCATTAATTAGTAAGATATAGAAGAAATTCAAAATCAAAAGAAATAAAATAAAATTTTATTTAAAAATAATTTTATCTAGTTGGATTCTCAAAATTTTGAAAAGGTATTTTATACATGGTTATAAATTTTAAAACAAGTCAATAAATCCAATAAGTACAGTAATACTATATTAAATCCCAATTATCAATGCGAGTTATAGCAATTGTATGTCATCAATGTTATGCTCCCTTCTATGTGCCACAACAATGTTAGTCTCTCTTAATGTAGTACATAATGATCCTATAATTTATCTTGTTAAGATATTCCTCTTATCATATTCATGGTTCATCGTACCGAAGTGTATCGCTTAGTGCGGGTACATATCGATCCAACAAGGGACTAGTATGCGAACCGCCCTACATGGGATGATACACATTACATGACCCCATATCGTGTGATACGAGGTTTGTACCAATTGGTAATTATTGAAATCCGATCGTTACTGACCTGCACTAGTTGGTAACAATCAGATTTCGACCATTACCGATCAAAGGCTGAGATTACCTTGTTTCAAATGGTCAATTTGACCATTTGAACTAGAGGAAAGGGTTTTCCCCCCCTTTCAACTCATTTCAATAAACTCTTCAACTCTCTCAAACTCTTTCTCACTCACATCTCTCTCACATTCTCATATTTTCACTCTCTTAAACTAAATAAAACTATGATTTGTGGATTACATCAAATTTGGAAGGCTAATTTAGGAGGATTAAAAGGAATAACACTCTAATAAAGAGGAATTAGAGACACCCAACCGTCACAGTCGTCTGCCAACGTGCAAAGGTAAAGACAAAGGAGAAAACAGTAGCATCAATCACACCATTGGAAAAAATCAAGTCGACTGACAAGACATCTTCTTAATCACATTCAATAACTTGCTCGATCCGGAGACATAGTAGCGACATTGACAAGAGTGTCTCGATCGATAATGGCAGTGACGTGAAAGAATTGATGGTCTCATCTACACAATTTGAGGGTGGTGCAATGATCGAGGAGCAGTATTTTATACATGCCACCCAAGATTCAAATTATGGAGTTCGACAAGATACTGGTCAAGTATGTATATAAAAGGGGAAGAGGAAGGCAAGGAATGATTTTGAGTAGATGGGATAAAGCCTACGACGTAGACACAAACCAAAGCTCATTGTATTCATAGTGTTGTCTTATGGAGAATCTCATAACCAACAGCAATACAGTGATGATCATTTTCTCTTAGCAATAGTACAATGATCAATTTTATAATACGGAGCAGTAGATCAATGGCGAAAGTAGAAGTTTTGATATTCTCTATGCTCCACACTAATACATGTCATAATCGTCCTTGCCTCAAGAGCCACCTCGGACACATGTGGTTCAGGACAATCAGATTACGACCATCACTACATCGAGGCACTAATGACATACTGTGTATGAGTATATTATGTCTTGAGATCAATTTTAGGATTAAGTCCTACATATATATCAAATTGATATATAGATACATAGAAGCGAGGACCTCGATCCACCGCCCGTGAAGTCTCATTGTTCTTTTTTGTGGTAGAACCAGGTATATCCAAATCATTTCTTTGTAGATAATTCAATATTAATAGAAGGATGGCCTGGAATGTATCATAAAGCTACTCCTCAAAACCCAAAAAAAGATATGTTAATATTCTTTCATAATCTAGATTTTTTTGCTAAAATTATACTAAATTTATATTTATTTCTAACTTAAAAACCTTAATCTATTTTTTTTTTATTTTAGAAAATTTTGAAGCTATTTTCAATATTTTTTTTGGACCATTGGTATGTCCCATTGTACCGACATACAGTACGTTGGTTTTCCTCAATACGTACCGACGATCGGTCGACACATCGGTATAGACCGATAAGGCGAACCTTAATAATATTCAACTATAATATGCATAAAGATAAATATAAATAGGATAGCAAAAATAAATTTTAATTAAATAAGAAAAAATAAATAATAATATTTACCTAAGTATGCATCACAATATCTTTTAAGGTTTGCTCACAAGCCCCATTCTAAAAACATATTTTTAAAATACTTTAGGCCGTAAAACTTTAGTAAATAGATCAATAATTATCAAGGTGGTGCTTAGGTTCACAATTAACACTAGTTTCTGAACTCTTTCTGGAATCACCAAGTGCTTTATCTCGATATGCTTAGAAGCACTAGAGTACTTGTTATTCTTAGAGAAGAAAATTGTTGCGGCATTATCATAAAATATCTTTCAGCAATCTAATAATTGAGTCGATTATATCAACTCATGAGATCAAATTCTACGACTACAAAACTTGATTTGTGGTCTCAAAGCATGCCACAGATTCAACTTCCATTATTGATGAATGACTAAGTGATTGCTTTGCACTTCTCCAAAAAATTGCCTCTCCAGCTAACATGAATATAAATTCTAAAGTGGACTTCCTATTGTCGAAGCAATTTGTAAAATAAACATATGAATATCCTATTACTTCAAGCTGATATGATCTCCTGTATATGAGCATATAATCTTTTATCCCTTGTCAATATCTCATCACTATCTTTACGGCTTTCCAATGTTCCATTCCTGAGTTGCTCTAGTATTTACTAGTATTCTAACTACAAAACTGATATCTGATCTTGTACAGATTTGAGCATATAATAGACTTCTAATTACGTATGCATAAAAAATATCCTTCATTTGATTCCTTTTTAAGTCATTCTTAAGACACTGACTTTGACTAAATCTTTCACCTTTGATAATAGGTGTATCATTAGAAAGTCGTATACTAAATCTCTCCAAGACTCAGTCTATATATCATTTCTAAGATAGTCCTAGCAATCCTTAAGATCTATTTTTGAATATTTAAATGTCAATAATATAAGTTTTCTCATTCATATCAGCCATTTTAAAATTCTTGGTGAGAAACATCTTGGTTTCTTATAGTAAACAGTATCACTACTAACAAACAAGATATCCTTCATATATAAGACCAATATAATAAATTTGTTTCCACTGACTTTCAAATATAATACTGAACAACAACATTTTTCTTAAATTCAAAAGAAGTAATAGTATCATGAAACTTTATATATTATTGTCTGGAAGCTTATTTAAGACCATAAACAGGTTTTCTAAATTTGCAATCCCAACTTTCCTTTGCCTTTTCTGCGAATCCTTCAAGTTATTCTATGTAGATTTCTTTATCTGGATCCTTCTTCAGAAATATTATTTTTGCATCCATCTGATTTAACATAAGTTCATAATGAGCTACTAATCCTATAACGATCCTTAACGAGTCCTTTTTAGAAACTTAAAAAAAGGTCTCATTATAGTCGATATTTTCTTTCTGAGAAAAACCTTTGGTCACAAGTCTAGATTTATATAGTCCAATATTGCCCCTTGAGTCATGTTTTGTCTTAAAGACCCATTTGCAACCGACACTTGTACATTTATTAGGCATTTTAATGAGTTCTCAAATATCATTTTGATCCATCGATTTTAACTCTACTTTTATCACATTGTACCACTTTTCTAAATCATTGTTTTTCATAGCTTGTAGAAATGATAAGAGGTCTCTTTTGATTCCTATGTTATAATCGGATTCTTATAGATATATTACATAATTATCACAAATGGCAAATCTTTTTTTCTTTTGAGGTCTTGTTAAAATTATCGATTGTGATTGTTTAACAAGATCATTAGTGATAACACCATCATCATATGAGAGTTCATCAATGTTATTTTGTTGTTCACCATCATCAATTCGTTTAGTGATTTGAGGAACAACAATCTCTTGAATAGGAAATGATACAAGAGTATCAACCTGTATCTCTTTTATATCAAAATTAATCTTTTGAGATTTTTCACAACCATTGATTTCGTCATTTTTTAATAATCTTGTATTACTAGATTTTATTATCTTTATATTATGATTAGAATAGTAAAATTTGAATCCCTTAGGGTATTCTAGATAACCAATAAAATATCCAGAACTATAGTTCTTGGATTCAATTTCTTTTTATGTGGATTGAAGACTCTTATCTCTGAAGGACAACCTCAAATACATAGATGTTTTAAATCAGGTTTCCTACTAGTCCATAACTCAAATGGATTTAATAAAACTGACTTACTCGGATCCCTATTCAGGACAAATATAATTATCCTAAGAGTTTCACCCTACATTGACCCAAGTACAAAGGAATAACTCATCATGCTCATAATCATATCAATAAGAGTACGTTTTTTCCCTTAAGCAATGTCATTTTATAGTGGCACACCTGATAAGACATACTGAGCACAAGTGCCTCGTTTTTTTAGGAATCTAGTAAAAGGATGAGGATTCTAATCGGACTAGTAAAAGGACCAAGATTTTGATCGGACTCATCATATTTACCATAAAAATTCACCACTCTTGTCAAATCTGACAATTTTGACTTTTCTATCTAATTGCCTCTCGATTTCATTTATGTATACCTCAAGAGTGTCAACAACTTAAGACTTTTCATGTATTATATTTGTCATATGAGAAAACTATAAAGGAAAATCATAATTTATATATTTTTAATTCTGTATGGAACTCTGTATTAGACCAATCAACCCTACTTAATTTGGCAGGCCCAGAATTGGGCTAAATATCAATCTAATTAAGTTTATCAATATTAAAGTTGACCAAAGTCAATGATCAAAATTTGACTTTTCCCAAATTCGGTCAAAACGTGATTGATCGAATCTAAATTTAGTCAAGTAGTCAATATACAATTAGGATCAAGTCCGATCAAAACATTTGATTAAAATAAATCAAATCAATTAATTTTATAATTAAGGACACAAATCATAAATATATAATTTCTAAAAAGTAAAATTATAATTTGATTGGGACATATGGTAGAAATATATGATTTCTAAAGGGCAAAATTATCAACGGGACATAGACCAGAATTAAAAGGATTCATAAGGACAAAACTATACTTTTAATGGGTGAAATCCTCTTTTCTTTTCTTTTCTTTTCTTCTCAGCCGTTGTTGCACAAGGCATGCAACCGTCGTAGTGTGCAACAGTCTGTTGCCGGTGCAACACCTACGACCACCATAGTGTGCAACCAACCTCACGTAACTAACTTGCGACCCCACTGGTGGTCGCGCCATGACATCCACGCACGGCTATGCTCACTGCGCGTGGGTTCCTCACCAACAAAACACCTCCGTGGCCATTTGTTGTTGACCGTCGTCTGTTGGATTAGCAATGACTGACCCCACTAGTCGTCGCAACTATATATGTCCACCACACAACCGCTAGAAACTGTGGCCTTCAACCTCCAATTGACACTGGTTGCAACTAGTAAATGTCATTGCAGTGGCATTGCTACAGCCGTCAATCAAAGGTAGCGTTGTTGCCTTCATAGGCACTACTGCAACCGCTGGTCAAAGGCAATGCTGCAATCGTCATAATACTACAGTCGTCGCAGGCAACGACATTGCTATGTGTGCAGCTACTTACGACCAAGGCAGGCCGATCGTCGCAAGGCTACTGCATACAGGCAACTGTGCATGCGACCGTCGTCGATTTCGCACCCCACTATGCTTTTGTTGCGTACAATAGCACCTGTATGCAACCGCTGCCCACAATTGGGCCAGTGATCACCAGAGGCCGTCGCCCTCAACAATACTATCTATCGCCAACAACAAGCTGTCATCGGTAATCCATCGATCAAGCACGAAGAATCTCACATCGCCCGCAAGCAGGCAACAGGATGAACGAGATAAGAAAACAGATCAACAATACAGAACACTTTTTCGTAAGCGAATGATGCAAATAAATAAATCTAAATATAAATAGATCTGATATACTTTTATGATCTAAAGTATTTGATTTCAAAACATAGCTCTGATGTCAATTGTAAGTATAAAAACTATAATTATACTAATGTCATACGGAAAACTTTAATGTTAGAATTAAAACCAAATAACGATAGATCAAGATTAAGATTGTGTACCTTACAATGTCATTCAGAAAACCTTTATCTGATTTGCAAACGCACCGTCGTTGGATCCAAAAGCTACAACAATACCAATTTGCGAGAAGAGCTAAACTCTCCTCCTCTCTCCCTATCCTTTATAGGACCACCATGAGCGATGGAATAGGGACTAAGCGAGATTGAGAACAAATACGTAATCTTAATATCTGATGTTTCATCCCTAAGAGGTCCTATCCTGCTATAGGTAAGAACAGAGGGTCTAGGATGGTACTCAGGAGAGTCCCTCTCATCAAAATCATCGCCTAAGGAATCCTACCATGATTGAACTTCCTTTGATTGACTGATAACCATAATCAGAATCCAATTAGATCTATAATATATCTTACCTAATTAGATATGACTACAAAATTTGATAGCCCATTCTCAGATTTTATCAGAAGGTCACTGCTTTGTGATGTGAATTTATTGGTGATTATTTTTATGAGAAAGTAAAGGTCAATTTAACTATGTTAGCACCCAGTCAAAGTTGGAAGGCAGTGGTCCTACCTTGCCAGTTCTCACAGAAAAGCCATTGCATTTGTCTGTCACACCTATAAAATTCATTTCATATTTCTTTCATCATTCAACAATGAACCAACATACTTCCTATTCTCTATTTTCACACATTCTTCCATGCTAACTGGTTCATGTCAATTCCAGCACTCTGCTCAACAGCTGCCCTAATCTATGCTATACTACATCTTGACAAAATATATGTACATCTCCCTCCTCGGAACCTTTTCTGATGAAGAAAGACTGAAGCTATCTCTTTCTACCTATTCCTGTAATCAGAAATCCTCAGAGACTCCCATTAACATCCCCAATTCTTCACTTACTGGAAAATAGCATTTATACAAGAGGAAGATCCATGGACATCGACAAATAAATTAGTGAATTGGTAAGACAAACAAACACAACTATCTTCATAGCCTGTAATCTCTTCACTCCAACCACAAAATTCAACATGGAAAAGCATGCAAAGAAAAAACTACTTTGAGCTACAGAAACCATCGAACATGAAAAATGGATCCCATAATCTGATGAGAAGAAGAATCTGCGAGAAAGAACAAAGCCCGTTACCTTGTCGATGTCCCGGTCAGCGCTTCCAGTACCAATGAGATCTGCCATTCCATGTGAGTGCCGTCGCCGCGCCGCCGCTGAACCCGATCCTCCGGGACCTCCGGCCGTCATCCATGGCGGATCCGCCGCCGAACTCTCATCGATCTCCACGCGCAAAAAGAGCGACTCTTCTCCAAACCCTAAGATTTACTTCTCCTCCAGAAACGATATGAGATCGAGAGGAGAAGGCGACTTCTCTCACACAGGGGACGGAGCAGAAGACGGCGGTGTTTCGACGGCGAGGCGGAGCGGGACGGTACGGCCTCGGCGGCCGTGAGAGAAGGAAGGTAGTCAGGAGACTGCCACCGGGGGAATCGAAGGGAGGAGATAGAGGAGGGCGGGTGACCGGAGGCGGAGAACGGGAGTCAAAGGCGACGACGCGCTGCGTGAAAAAGTAAGGGAGGAGTAAGACGGTGTCGGGGTAGAGTCACCGAGGTGGCGGTGAGGAAACGGTGAATGGGGCGAGGCAGTTGAAGAAACGGAGGATGACGTGGCGTTAGGAACAGTAGGTGAGCGGACTGAGGCGTGTATTGGAATTCTTTTAACTGCGTTTTTTCGTATATTTCCTATATAGCCTCGAAATGTATTTATTTATGTACATATACATATGCAACAACACATGAATGAATGCAACATAATTCTCGTCAATTAATGACGGTGGTGGCTTGCCATTGGCATGGTCATCTTCATCTATCTTAGGATTCAAAGTCTTCCATATGGTAAGGGCCCCATAAATCAAGTTTTAGATGGAAAATATTGACTTCATTTGAGAAACTTATCCCTATGGCACAATTCTGGTCACCCTTATGCACTTGAATAGTCAGTCGCATCAAAATACAAAGTCTGTCAGTTCACAAGCTATTTCTTGATAGCATATGTATGATCACTTATCTTACTTTTATACAAGTACAATATTAAAAATAACAGAACCAAAAGACTTTGGTATTAAAATCGTCCAGCAACTCAGGTGGACTATCGACAATAATGGAATTAACACCAACACAACCCGACAATATGTTAGGTAGGTTACACTGAGCCTTATTGGCCCGACATGTTAGTTGCATAACCTATCCCATAATGAATGTTCACTCAATTTTTGATGTAAACATAGGTCAATTCATAATTATCAATGGTTCGATGAATATTTGTATGATCGATAATTTTATATAATTATTTTATTAATTAACTTTTTATTTATATTTTTGATGATCAATTAAATTTATTCTAAAAAATCTTTAAGTCCATCCATTGCATCATCTATCAGTGTCAAATTTATGATTTTATTAATTTGAATATGAGAGGAATTTTATTAGGTATATCCTGATATAGCTTTTGCAAGATCACCTACAGATCGAGTCTCTCATCACTTTAACTTTAACATCAGATTTATGACAAAGTGAAGCGTTGGGTCCGGATTAGATTCAAATCCTGATGTATCTCACAATTACAACAATTACAAAATGAGGTAACACATGTTGAGATTGAGTTAGAACCTTGAGAAGGTAGAGTATTCGATTTCATCCTGTAGAGAAATCAATAAGTTACTTTGGGTCGATCATTCGAAAGGTCGGAGGGAGACACAGCGAGAGAGAGAGAGAGAGAGAGAGAGAGAAGGGTGTGGGATGGGGTTCCCGGAGGCAGCCTCGGAGACGGTGCCACCTTTAAGTTGCAATCTAGTGGGCAATAATATTCTCTGACCTCCCCAAAGTTGGACGTGGATGACGACCACAGAGGCAAAGCAAAAGTGAAGCGGAAGAGACGAGATCTCCTATCTCACGTACTTTAGCTTCTCACGTCTGGTCCCCTTTCTCTTTTATCTTGTGTGTGTGTCGGAAAAGAAGGAAAGATGAGAGGAGAGAAAGAAACCCGTCAAAGTGGCGGTGAGCTCCGTGTCTTCCCTGTCTCCTCAGCGGCGAAGTGGCTCGGTGCTCAAGACAAAAGGAGACGTGCAGCGAGCGACAGGGAGGCGGTGGTGAAGGGTGGGTATCGCGGTGAGAGAGAGAGAGAGAGAGAGAACGGGCGGGGACACGACGTGACTGTCGTTTGACCCTGCGGGCAATGCATGGTCATAGGACTGGTGTTATTATTCTGAGAAGCTCCCATTTATTTATTAACAATTTTTTATTTTTTTATTTTTTTTAAAAATAAAATAATATTATACTATTTATTATCTCTTTAATTTTGATTTTATTATTATTATTTATTTCTTCCCTACATCCTCTATAATCTATGCTTGTGTACTCTATTATCATTGATGTTTGTTGTTAGATTTTATGTTGTGATCGAGGAGTCAATACGATACGGTTCAGCCCACATACATAAGATCATCCGCTTTGAATTAGGGAACTGGCATAGCATAGTTGAGATTTGGAGCAGCGTTTGGTGATAGAGCCTTGGGTCAGGAAGTTCGTTGGAGTGCCTCTCAGGTCCTCGGGCGGGTCTTTCAAGAAAGACTCGATTGAGGTGGTGTGTGCCTGACGTGGCCCCTTCGATGGCTAAGTTAGCTCTCGGGGTGTGGGAGTTGGAAACTGAGGTGCTGAGAGGGTTCAGAGAGTCGAGAGTCGGGAAGAGCCCCCGTCCTGTAGGCTACAAGAGTATTTATACCTGAGGAGCGGAGGGAGGACGTACCGAGACCATTAATGGGAGTAACGCCTTCGGCCCACCCATAGGTATGGTTCTGAGTCGATCGCTACCCTCGCCAGTTCCCGGGGCATCGTTTGGTGAAATCGACAACTGGCAATACGGCCCCGTACCAAATCGGTGACAATGCATCAGGTGCCATTAGGGTTTGTCAAGTGGCCTTTGACATGGACCAATGGCCCCGAGGTGCCAATGTGATCCTCGGGATGATGTGGTCAGGCTGACCGGTCGGGTCCTAGGCGTCGACGTGGCTGGGCCGCTTGGATGTGGTCGGGTCACCCTGCAAGTTAGCCCACACAAGCGCTAAGGGAGAAAACTCTAGCTGTGATGGCTGAAAAGTGCTCGGTCAAGATAGTTATGATTGCTCCGATAGAGAAGCGCCCCACCGAGGGGGGTAGTGAGCCATCCGAGAAGAGGAAGAAACAGATGGCAAAGAAGGCATAAGGCACATCTTCCCAAGGCGAGGGTCAGGGATCAGCCCCCAAGAAGAAGGGCCATAAGGCCAAGGGAAAAGAGGCAGCCAAGGAGGCCGCCGAGGATCTGTGTCGCCTCCCCACCCTGAGGGAGCTTTTCCACATGGAGGGGCGAGGCCAAGTACTTCGCCGCCTAGATTTTGACTTACTGGGGCTCGAGGCTGGGACCCCGATGAAAGTGCGCTAGTTTGACCTCTTCGCCTCGGCACGTTTCTGGGTTGACGGCCTCATCGTAGCCAAGTATGCGAGGGGCGTGCAACACCCATCCATCACAAAGCAACTTTACGAGGATCCATCAGTATAGCTCATCGACTGGGCACCTAAGTCAGCTGTCTGGGTAAGTATGCTTTTCTTTTCTATTTGCCGCATTTTCGACGCCTCATATAACCTATTTTGCATTGCTGTAGAGTCTCCATTTTACTACTACCTTGGTTGACCGGGTTTATAACGCGGGCCGCATAATCAAAGAGCTGATTAAGAGGATCTCGACACTCTGGCTGAGATCTGCAAGCTAAAGTTGGGTGTGGGCCCGGAGGCGGTGGCAACTATAGAGAAGCAAGCCTTCGACCTGGAAGCTGAGCATGACCGTCTGAAAGCTACACTCGGGGATGTCGAGCGGTATTGTCAAGCCTCGGAGCAAGCAGCCGAGCGAGCTCGGGGCGAGGTGGAAGATCTGAAGAGCACCCGACGCCGCTTAGATGACAAGTTGTTGAAGCTGACCTGGGACGTCGAGGCGCTGCCAGCCGAACTGGAATCGGCGGGCGCCAAGGCAATTGTCGACTACAATATGTCCTAGGTTTTCGAGCTCAACTTGGAAAGGACTAGGTGTGTTTGCTAGTTACAGGTGCCCTGCAAGTCAATCACGTGAGTGATGACACGTGTGACATGCTGTGTGATCTTTTTGTTTATGATTAATATTGATATATTCTTATATTATATTAGATTTAGTATATATATTGTGATGTCCTTGGTTCTGTGCAATGGGAATTGGATCGTGATAAGATCACGATAATGAGATCGATTCACCTTTAAACACAGATCCTAAATAATCTCGGTCATAGGTTACTCGAGAGGGATATTGAGATAACCAGATAGATCAGTATATTATATACCCATCTATATGATGGAGGCGGTTGGTCTCATAGCCACTTGTGTGGAGACACTAAGGATATAGTACAGATGCTCATTGGAGAATGAGTTTACTGATTGATTCGCTTATGGAATGTTGTATGGTTAATGATACCTAATGTTAGACAGCGATTCTATAGTCCCAGTTATGTATATGGTCCTTAGACTTGAGTCACCAAGGATGTCTTATATGAGTACTCCTTTCTTTGACGCCAGACTTACAGGTTTGGAAAGTTTCTGATCTGGTACAGTTGGTTATCGGGATTGGTAACTAACCTTACGAAGGCAATTGAGTGTCAATAGAGGATCATCCATTCTCGGTATCACGAGAGGAATATCTCATATGTGCTTGCTCAAACAAATCCCTGGCCAAGGTCATTCGGATTAAGAGAGAAAGAGTTCTTCGAGAGAATCTGATTAGAGAGAGACTATAACGGATTCTGTAGATGACCTGATAGTACCATATCTAATATATGGTCTCTGGGATATGAGTTGGATGAGGGATTATAGATACACGATAATTGTGAATAGACATGTCCGATGGATTTGATCCCCCCTGTACCGTCTGGGGACTATGGCGTAGTGGCCTAGTACGTCTATAGTCGATGAGTCGAGTGAATTATTATGGAGATAATAATTCACTATATCATAAGGAGTTCTGATGAGAGTGACTCACGACTAGCTCGGTATCGGGCCTAGAGGGTCACACACATATGGTGGATGCTTCAACGAATAGAGGTTTGGATAAAGATCCAATTAGCCCCTATTCTCATTAGATAAGACTCTATGTTGATGGGTTCCTTGATTAAGGCCCAATTAGAGGCCTAAGGAGATTATTGGATAGAGATCCAATAATGCAAGGTTAGTGGGTAATTGGATGAAGATCTAATACCCACTAAGGCAGGAGCCCTAGGGTTTTTTGTGGCTCTCTATAAATAGGAGGGGAGACTCATGGTTGATAGGCTGCAGCTTTAGCCACCACCTCCTATTCTCCTCCCTCCCTCTGCGCAAGAGTTGTGAGATCAGATTGGAGGAGTTTCGTTGCAGAGATCCATCGTGTGGATACCACTAGAGAGGAGGACGTTTGACCTCCTTCATCTTCTCCATCCGGATCTGGAATATAGGGATATACGATCTCCTTAAGTAAAATCAATCTCTCACACATCATGTTTTTTTTATTTTTGTGGTTTTTCTCACGACCCTAATCTACTGCACGACGATTTGATCTACGTGGGAAACCAGTTTTTATTTTGATTTCCGCTACGCATGTGATGCTCCCGCTGAGGTTTCCCAACAGTGGACTCAGAGCCAAGGTTTTCATGCGAAATATTAGTTTTAAACTGTGTGTGATGAGATTGAATCACATAGAATCGTTCTACGCGTTCTTACTATGTTTTCGCAGCGAAGGCAACAAGAAGGGGTGGCCAGCCCCCATGCAGGGCTGGCCACCCACGGCCAGGTCGCGGCCAAGGCCCCCTGCAAGGGGGCGGCCGGCTGCGGCCAGCCCACAAGGGAGGCCGGCGCCACTGCAGGGGCAGCAGCCCACAGGAGCGGCGCCTGCCGCCCATGGGCACACCCGGTTGCAGTGCGACGCCCGCAAAGGGGGCCGGCTACAGGGCGCCCACAAGGGGCTGCCACCCGTGGCCAGCCCTGCCGCCAGCAGGGGCGACGACGCCAGCCACAGGGGTGGCCGCCCCTTGGCCGGGTGGCTGCCGGCAAGCAAGGGCAGCGACGACGGCGGCGCAGATGGGGCAAGAGCGGTTAGGGCATCCTTTTGAGAAAAGGATGATCCTGCCCCTTTAAATTTTAAAAATTTCGAGGATTGTCCTCGTGTTCAGAATTCTGAAAATGCCCTCAATAATTCTGAAAATTCTGAGGATTGTCCTCTCATCCAAAATTATGAAAATACCTTTGATAATTCTAGAAATTTCGAGCATATCCTGATTTCTAAAAAAATAATTAATTAAATAGTTTAATTAATTATTATATATATCTAGTAATCCTACATATGATGTGATATATATGTGATGTATGATGTGGATGGATGATCATGAGCCAAGTGTTATGATGTGTATAATTGTGATTATTATTATTATTAGGACCTGCGAGTCTATATTTTTCTTATTTATTGTTGGGTTTGCGTGCCTGTGATTATTTATAATTATATGGAGAGGCGCAGCGGGAGCGTGGAGGTTACAGCGGGACTTACGATACCGTGACGGGAGATCACGACGCATGGTGATGCGACGATCCGATGGAACCGATGATGACGAGATCAACAATCACAGGGCATGGAGATGCGGCAATGCACACATAGATCCTATTGTGAGTTATTAGGCCTATTGGCTTGGGCTTAATCATATTAGGTAATGGCTCATGATCATCCGGTGGCTTGCATATGTGATGTGTTATACACATACTAGATATGTGTATATATATATATATATATTTGCATGCGATGTAGATATATATTAAATATGTGTGTGACATGACATATTAGGAGACCGATACAAAAACCCCTCCTAAGATAATATTAAGTCGGTAAGAGTGAGACAATAAGATTGACCTACGTGGCCTTCCATCGTTATAAGAATAAATTGAATCATGACATAGGTTGAGTTGGTCGAGTCCCTCGAGGCTCACCAGTCTATGTGATCGAGATCTTGCCTATGACATAGAGATGTCACCGGTGACCTGATGACATGGTATGTTTGGTCGAGTCCCTCGAGGGCATATCATCGAATCAGACTTATCTTGTAATGATGGTGATGACTTAACTGAACGTCATGGTTGGTCGAGTCCCTTGAGACTATGATGATTCAGAGGTCGAACATGATGGGAATCACAAGGAGTTGTGATTGGCAAGAGTTGTCTACCTTTTGGGCTTAGTGTAATTGGTCGAGTCCCTCGAGGTTGCACTAAGATGCCAATTGGATCCCGATCCCCATTAGGAGTCTGTCGGAGACTTTTATCTCACGTGTCGAGGGTGTCGCGTGATTCGCTAAAAAAATAGTGGAAGTACATTAAGATAGAAGTCCATATCTTAATTAGTATTTTTTATAAAATCTATATGTTATTTATTTTTTGTTATATCTTGTTTTGTCAGAAACATGTCGCTCACAAACCCCCTATGTGGCATACTTGATGCCAACTGCCTCACTAGTCCAAACTATACAGATTGGCTCCGTAATTTGAGAATTATTCTTACGATAGAGAAAATCGCATACATTCTTGATACAATTGTGCCCACGTCGGAAGAAGGGGCAAGCAAGGATGAGATCGCTCGCTATGTGAAGTACATAGATGATTCCACATTGGCAAAATGTTACATGTTGGCCTCCATGACTCCTGAGTTACAAAGGCAACATGAGAGCATGGATGCAGATTATATCCTTCTTCATCTCCGCCAGCTATTCGAGAAACAAGGAAGAACTCAAAGGTACAAGATATCTAAGAGACTCTTCCAAGCCAGGATGACAGAAGAGACATCAGTTAAGAACCATGTCCTAAAGATGATAGAGTGGATCGAAAAACTCATAGGTCTAGGAATAGTCCTAGAGGATAACCTGTGTGTTGATCTTATACTTCAGTCCCTACCAGATTCTTTTTCTCACTTCATCATGAATTTTAACATGAGTAAGTTTGAGGTGACTCTCCCTGAGCTCCTCAATATGTTGAGGGAAGCTGAGAGTGCCATCAAGAAGGAGAAACCAGTTCTCTATATTGGTGAGACAAGAAAAAGGAAGGTTAGCAAAACCCTTAAGAAGGGCAAGGGCAAAGAAAGACCAGGTAAGGCAAATGTTGCCAAGAAATACCCGGGAAAGGACAAAGGACAATGCTTCCACTATGCCCCAACACGAGCATTAGAAGAGAAACTGTAAGGACTACCTTACAGAGAAGGCAAGACAGAAGCTTGGAGAAGCTTCAGGTATATTCATGATCAGTCTCCACTTGTCAGATTTTTATGATAACACATGAGTATTAGATACCGGGAGTGTTTATTATATCTGTAATTCATTGCAAGTTCTGGCAAGACTTAGAAGATTGGCTAAAGAAAGATGAACCTCAAGATGAGCAATAGAGCAAGAGTTGCTGCAGTTGCTGTTGAAGAGGTCACCTTACATATGCCTAGTGGAGCTATTATTGCATTAGATGCATGCTATTTTGTTCCCTCTATTATCAAAAATATTATTTCTATCTCTTGTTTGGTAATTAGTGGATATAAATTAATTTTTGAGAATAATAGTTGTTTAATAATTATAGATGATGAGTTCATCACTAGAGGGACCCTTATAAATAGCTTATATGTGTTAGACACTTCTCCACATATCATGAATATAAATATGTCTAAGAGGAAAAGAGATGAGGTGAATAATGCATACCTATGACATTGTAGGCTAGGTCATATACATGAGGGAAGGATTCAAAAATTGTTGAAAGATGAATACTTAGATCCATTTGACTATGAGATATATGCAACTTGCGAACCTTGCCTTCATGGGAAGATGACCAACTCTCCTTTTAGTGGAACTATAGAGACAGCCACCGAGTTAGTGGAACTCATACATAGTGATGTATGTGGTCCCATGTCGACTCAGGCTATAGGTGGTTACTCATACTTCATTATATTCACTGATGATTTCTCTAGGTATGGACGCGTGTACTTAATGAAGTATAAATCTGAGGCATCTGAGAATTCAAGGAATATAAGAATGAGGTAGAGAACCAAATTAGAAAGAGTATTAAGACTCTTCGATCAGATCGAGGAGGAGAGTACTTGAGTATGGAGTTCACCCATTTCCTCAAGGACAATATGATTCTATCGACCCGTCTCATTCTGGAGGTACGCCCTAGAGACTGCAGCTTACCTTCTGAACAGAGTTCCATCAAAGTCGGTAGTGTCTACACCATATGAGATATGAAAAGGAAAGAAGCCCGATCTTAAGATTGTTAAGATTTGGGGCTGTCCTGCCCACGTTAGAAGACATAACCCCGATAAGTTAGAATCAAGGACAGAATAATGCACATTCATAGGACACCCAAAGGAAACTTGTGGGTATTATTTCTATCATCCCGAGGATCGAAAGGTCTTTGTTGCCAAGAGAGTTGTGTTCCTTGGGAAGGAACACGTTCTTGGTGGAAACAGTGGGAGTGAGATAGAATTGAGCGAGGTTGAAGAACCTAGCTCAAGCACCATTCTAGAGCCCGAGTCTGTTCAGCTCCCTAATACATAATTTCCAATTTTACGTAGGTCTAGTAGAGTATCTCATCCTCCTGAAGGATATGTGGGATATATCAGTGGAGATGACTCTCAGGATGTTGATCCTCAGACCTATGAGGAGGCTATTATGAGCATAAACTCCGGGAAGTGGCAAGAAGCCATGAATTCTGAGATAGATTCCATGTACTCTAACAAGGTCTGGAACCTTGTGGATGGACATGAGGGTATTATACCTATCGGCTGCAAATGGATCTTCAAGAAGAAGATCAGAGTGGATGGAAAGGTAGAGACCTATAAAGCAAGGCTGGTAGCTAAAGGATATCATCAAAGATAAGGAGTTGACTATGATAAAACCTTTTCACATGTAGCCATGCTTAAGTCCATTAGAATTATTTTGGTCATTGCAGCACACTACGACTATGAGACCTGACAGATAGATGTCAAAACAACATTCCTCAATGGCAACCTCGAGGAGGAGGTGTATATGATACAACAAGAGAGATTCATATCCAAAGAGAGTCTAGATAAATTGTGCAAGTTGCTTAGATCCATTTATGGATTGAAGCAAGCTTCCCAAAGTTGGAACATTCGATTTGATGAGGTGATCAGATCTTATGACTTTGTTAAGAACGAAGATAAGCCTTGTGTGTATAGGAAGATAAGTGGAAGCGCTATCACCTTCTTGGTGCTATATGTAGATGACATCATAATCATTGGGAATGATGTAGGAATGCTCTCCATAGTAAAGTCTTGGTTATCCAGAAACTTCTCCATGAATGACTTAGGGGAAGCATCCTATATTTTGGGGATTCAGATCTATAGAGATAAATCCAAAAAGATGCATGGCTTGTCCCAGTCTAGGTACATAGATTCCATTATCAAAAAGTTTGGCATGGAGAATTCCAAGAGAAGTCTCATACCGATGAGACATAGAATATAACTTTCTAACAGTATATCCCCAAAGACTCATGAAGAAAAGACATACATAGATAAGATACCTTATGCCTCAGCGATAGGGTCTATCATATATGCGATGCTATGTACCAGGCCTGATATAGCACATACTCTGAGTGTCACGAGCAGGTTTCAGGCAGATCCAGGTTTAGAACACTGGAAGGTAGTAAAATGTATCCTTAAGTACTTGAGAAGGACTAAAGATCTTTTACTGGTATATGAAGGAGGTAGCCTCTAGGTTGAGGGCTACACGGACTCGAGTTTTCAGTCTGACATTGATGATAGCAAGTCAAATTCAGGATATGTTTTCACCATGAATGGAGAAGCAGTAAGCTGGAAGAGTTCTAAGCAAGATACTACTACTGACTAGACTATAGAGGCGGAATACATTACTGCAGTAGAAGCAGCAAAGAAAGGGGTATGGATGAAGAAGTTCATCAGAGATTTAGGAGTTATACCATGCAGCATGGAGCCGATTCCCATATACTACGACAACGATAGAGCGATAGCTCTAGTAAGGGAACCTAGGTCTCATCAGCATGTTCTGAGGAGGTTCTATCTGATAAGGGAGATCATAGCCTGTAAAGATATAGCAATAGAAAGAGTTTCATCCGAAGATAACATTGCAGATCCACTGACGAAGCTGCTCACTCAGATTGTATTTGAGCATCACAGGGTCTAATGGGGATCAGACACATATGTGATTAGATTTAGGTCAAGTGAGAGATTGCTAGTTACAGGTGCCCTGCAAGCCAATCACGTGAGTGATGACACGTGTGACACACTACGTAATCTTTTTGCTTATGATTAATATTGACATACTCTTATATTATATTATTTATTGTATATATATTGTGATGTCCTTGGTTCTGTGCAATGGGAATCGAATCATGATGAGATCACGTAATAAAATCAATTCACCTTTAAACATAAATCCTAAATAATTTCGATCATAGGTTACTCGAGAGGGACATTAAGATAACCAGACAGATCGGTGTACTATATACCCATCCATATGATGGAGACGGTTAGTCTCATAGCCACTTGTGTGGAGACACTAAGAATATAATATAGATGCTCATTGGAGAATGAGTTCATTGATTGATCCGCTTATGAAATGCTGTATGGTTAATGATACCTAATGTCAGATAGTGATTCCATAGTCCTAGTTGTGTATCTGATATTTAGACTTGAGACACAAATGATGCCTTGTATGAGTACTTATTTCTTTGATGCCAGACTTATAGGTTTGGAAAGTTCTAGATCTAGTATAGCTGGTTATCGGGATTGGTAGCCAACCTTACGAAGACAATTGAGTGTCAATAGAAGATCATCCACTCTCAGTATCACGAGAGGAATATCCCATATGTGCTTACTCAGACAAATTCATGGCCAGGGTCATTCGGTTTGAGAGAGAAAGAGTTCTCCGAGAGAATTCGATTAGAGCAAGACTATGACGGATTCTGTATGTGGCCTGATAATACCATATCCAATATACGGTCTTTGGGGACTATGGCGTAGTGGCCTAGTACGTCCATAGTCGATGAGTCAAGTGAATTATTATGAGGATAATAATTCACTATATCAGAAGGAGTTCTGATGGGAGTGACTCACGACCAGCTCAGTATCGAGCCTAGAGGGTCACACACATATGGTGGATGCTTCAATGAATAGAGGATTGGATGAAGATCTAATTAGCCCCTATTCTCATTAGATGAGACTCTATACTGATGAGCTCCTTGAATAAGACACAATTAGAGACCTAAGGAGATTATTGGATAGAGATCTAATAATGCAAGGTTAGTGGGTAATTAGATGGAGATCCAATACCCACTAAGGTAGGAGCCATAGGGTTTTTGGTGGCTCTCTATAAATTGGAGGGGAGACTCATGGTTGATAGGCTACAGCTTTAGCCACCACATCCTATTCTCTTCCCTCCCTCTGCGCAAGAGTTACGAGATCAGATTGGAGGAGTTTCGCTACAGAGATCCATCGTGTGGATACCGCTAGAGAGGAGGATGTTTGACCTCCTTCATCTACTCCATCCGTATTTGGAATACAGGGATATACGATCTCCCTAGGTAAAATCAATCTCTCACACAACGTGTTTTTCTGGTTTTTACGATTTTTCTCGTGACCCCAATCTTTTGTACGATGATTTGATCTGCGTGATAAACCAGTTTTTATTTTGATTTCCGCTGCACATGTGATGCTCCCGCTGAGGTTTCCCAATAGTGTTACCAGGTGGTGCTGGAGCTCTTCCGGGCCAAGTACCTGAACTTGTCCGTCGAGGAGGATCATTTGCTGACCACCTCGAAGATGCCAAAATGTAGATGGAGGGTAGCCAACCCTTCGATGACAGTGTCCCTCCTGAGGACTAAGCTCCTATATATTTTTGTTTTATTTATCGGGTGATCTTTTTGACTTGTGCTTGGTCGCCTGACCATCATATAAAGAGCATTCTACATCAATGTGAAGTCTTTTGCCACTTGTCTATTTTTCTTGCATTTGTTGGGAGCTCCTCTCTCTCTGTTGCCCAATCGACCTCAGTCTGGCACTTCAAACATAGAACATGCTTAGGTTCAAGATGTGCCACGTCCTGAGCAGTGTCTTGTCGTCCATCGTGGCTAGAATATAAGTACCATCTCGGACTGTATTGATGATCCAATATGGTCCCTCCTAGTTCGGGGCCAACTTGCCTCGGTTACATGCTGGATCACTGAACTCGACCTTTCTAAGGACCAAGTCACCGTGACCGACTCATCGTGGTCGAACCCTATAATTATATAGTCAGGCTACAACTTTCTGATATACGAGGGTTCACAAAGGTGCCTTGACTCCATGTTCTTCTACGAGGTCGAGGTTCTCCCACAGGCCTTGCTTTGAGGTGTTTTCTTAGAAGCTCTGGACTGAAGATTGGGGAAGACTATCTCAGGTGGTAGCACTGCCTCAGTGCCGAAGGTGAGGCTGAAGGAAGATTCTCTCATTGGTATCTTTGGCATCGTCCGAGATGCCCATAGTATGCTCGGGAGTTCCTATACCCAGGTGCCCTAGGCTCCGATAACCCTCCTTTTTAGCCCTCCGAGGATGACCCAATTTGTAACCTTGGTAAGGTCATTTTTGATCCTCGCGCTTTCTAGTCACCAATGCTTCGACGGCTACATACTGGTTGGCCCTTTGGAGCATCTTAGGGACCGTCACGGGTGAATGCTCAACTAGTGACTAGAAGAAGCAAGATGGTCGCAGCCCGATTAAGAAGGCTTGAATCACGAGCGAGGGATGGCTCGGGCATCCCCCGGGTCTCGACCGTAAAACGTATGACAAACTGAGCCAATAGCTCATCGTCTTTCTAGCTTATCCCGAGGAGGGATGTGGCAGTCAGTCTTGGCCAAGCATTGGCCAGGAAGTTCAACTTGAACTCTTTGGTGAGCTGGTCGAAACAAAAAATTGAGGGTCTGATACGATTGTACCACATCCGGGCAAGCCCTTGCAAGGTCATTGAGAACGCTCGACACATTAAAGCATCTGAAGTGTTGTAGAGGGCCATCTGCGCTCAGAATGCTGCGACATGTTCCACGGGGTCAAAGCTGCCATTGTATGCTTCAAGTGTCGGGAGCCAAAAATTCTGTGGGATCGGTTTGTCTTAGATCTCTGAGACGAAGGGAGATCCGGTTACGGAGCTCTTCCCGAGCTCCACTTTTGACCTGATGAACTCCTTTTGGACTTCATCTATGTGTCGGTTCATCAGCCGCAATCGTGCCATGAGCAAGTTGGTTAAGTCAGAGGAGAGGATGTCCGGCTCGGGCATGCTGTAGGTAGGTTCGCTGGTGGTAGGCGCTGGTCAGTCGACCGCATTCCTAGGAGGTCCTGAGGGAAGCTTTGGTGAGAGTTGTGGAACCTCATCGCCGGGTTGCTGCAGGACTAGGGGTTGTCCCTGTGAGGGTGGGGGCTCCTATTGCCCCACTGGAGAGGTCTGCTGCTAGGGTTCTAGCTACTGCATCAATTGAGGGATGTGGGGAATAATTGATTGGATCATTGTTGCCAAAGCTTGTACCTGATGGGTGAGCCTGAGGAAGGCCTCGGGGGAGACGACGGGAAACCCAGGGTTGAATGCTAGTGGAGAGAGTCCTGGGTTGTTGAACAGTCACCAATAGTGACCGAGAGTTTGCGTCAGCAAATCTCCCTCTCCGGGGAGGAGGAAGGAAGGTGGTCCTCCTATCCCAAGAGCTTCTTGGGTGATAGAGGCTTCTTCTTCAGAGTTGATAGGCAGTAGACATTTTGCGACATCGGGACCTCCTAACGCCAAAATTTTGTTGGATTTTATGTCGTGGCCAAGGAGTCAACACGACACAGTTCGGCTCGTGTGCGCAAGATCATCCACGTCAGATTGGGGGACTAGCATAGCCCGATCGGTGTCTAGAGCAACGTTCGGTGATAGAGCCTCGGTCAAGAAGTCCGTTGGAACGCCTCTCGGGTCCTCAGGAGGGTTCTGCAAGAAGGCCTCGGTCGGGGTGGTGTGTGCCCGACGTAGCCCCTCCGATGGCTGAGTTAGCTCTCAGGATAGGAGATGAAAACTAAGGTACTGAGAGGGTTCAGAGAGTCGAGAGTCGGGAAGAGCCCCTCTCTTGTAGGCTATAGTGGGGCTATTTGTACCTGAGAAATGGAGGGAGGACGTACCGAGACCATTAATGGGAGCAGCACCTTCGACCGACCTGTAGGTACGGTTCTGCACCGATCGCTGCTCTCATCGGTTCCCGGGGCCTCGTTTGGTGAGATCGGTAACTGGCAGTACAACATCGTACTGGATCGGCGACGATGCGTTAGGTGCCATCGGGGGTTGTCGAGGTGGTCGTCGATGTGGACCGATGGCTCCGAGGTGCCGATGTGGTCCTCGGAATGACGTGGTCGGGCTGACAGGTAGGGTCCTAGGCATCGACGTGGTCCTTGGGCCTATGTGGCCGAGCCGCTTGGATGAGCCCAATATTTATCATATCAATGCTCATTATTGAAGATTTTTATTATCGATCATTGACTTTAGATATTATCTTTTTAGGAGGAAAAAGAAGAGAAAGAGAGGAAGGATGAAAAAGAGGAGAAAAAGAAAAAAAAGGAAATGGTGTAAGTTCATTTAAGAAAAAATAATTTTAAAATAATAAATTTTTTAAATAAAAATTATAAAAAATAAATAAGGGATTGTAAATAATAATCTTTTTTATTTTTATAGAACGAAGAGACAAAGAATGCAGGAGAAATAGAGGAGACACCATAAAATATCATGTCTTGATCATGAATATGAAAACCAGCAAAACTATATCAATAATACTTGATACATTATAAGAACAAACGTTGTGAAATATTATGCCCCGATCACATATCTCAAAAGCGAGCAAGGTTTTATATCGATAATATTGATTGACTAATAAAAGCACCAAATGTTGTGAAATAACAAACTCTGATCATGAATCTCAAAGGGAGCAAGAGTAACATTATCGCTATCCTTTGGTTGCTCATTATTAATATTCACAAATGATCTTTTTATTGTCTCAAAAAAACTAATATATCATACTTTGCAAAGATTCAGGATTGATATATAGTATATATAATAAGTCTCATTTATTGCACATGCCATCAGGATATCCAAGTCATATGTATTAATTACTTTAGAAGTCCTTATCAGTCATCTCCTTGTCAAATTTGTAAGTGTTCCACTGATCAATAAAAAAAAAAATAAGATTTGCAAATTGTATGCCTATGATACAATTGATTGCTAATTAAAATCAAAAGTTCCAAAAGTCATTAGTTTATTATTATGGTCAAGAATATGTTCTGGTGCAACAGTACCTTTTTGCTTTCTTTTATAGGGTGATATACAAAGGGTTTCATGAGTGATATATGCAAACCAAAACAAGAGGCAGGACTTAGGTTTAAATCCACTTAATTGAGCTTAAAAAAAATATCTATATTGGCAATGGCTTAAAAAAAATACTCTCATAATGAACTCTTACCTTGCAATATTTCAATTTAAACCCACATCTAAGAAGAAGGTGGAAGACTTGAATGAATTTATGTAGATTATATATGTCTACTACCATCAAATTGAGTCCAATTACTTTTTCCCTTAGTGGTTTATGCATGTCAAGTTAATGAGTTAGTTATTCAATTGAATTATATCATGATTAGTATTCAATATAGATCATAAAATATCTTCTTATAAAAGATAGTTCAATTATACAATTATATAAGGGTAAGTGGTGTGGTGTGTGGTGAAAAAAAAATAAAAGGTATAGTGAGCGGTGATGAAATCAAAGAGCTTAGAAAAGATAAGAGGTAGTAATGATGATGCTAATTCATCTCCTCAATTATAACTTAAATTTATTTTTCAATTAGTTTAGGTAGTGATTTAATAAATCTAGAGAAAAATGGACAAAATAACGAAGTAAAGAAAAACAAGTGGGGTTAGACGACTTGCTTTGAGTGGAAGGGTTATAAAATAAGTATGTCAAGAGTTAATCTTGAATAAATCATACAAGTAAAGGATTGAATCAATCTTATTATCTGAGTTACATCACTTAAGCATTGAGATAGAAAACATTTCTGCTATAAACAACTCTTAACATAATAGGAAAAGGATTTAATGCTTTTGGCCTTTGACGATAAAATAGTGGTCGAGCGGATGACGTAGTAGAAGAGGTGGCATATACGGTGGTGATTATCAATAGGGGTTACATTGATGATGATTATATACTGATTTTATTACTCTTTTTGGTAGAGTTGTGGTGCTAGCTACTATGATAGTGATGATGATGGTGTGATGATTGAATACTAAGGAGAAAAGTATCACATCATCAAATTATCTATCTTAAATTAATAATATTATAATTCATCCATAATCCAAATCAAGGATCTAAACTAATATTTAATGATACTAAAAAAATATTCAAACATTATTTATAACCTATAAAACTTATGCAGTTTATAATAAGACACCATATCACTCAATAATTCATCAAACATAAAGCCAACTTAATAAAATATTAACCATACTTATAAATCTGCCAATACGAGAGAACTATATGGTTGCAAAACCAACCATTTACCACTACTTCATTGTTGAATCTTGGATTTTGATGATGAAATTAATTGATGAGTTATTAATCTAAAAAGTGTGTTAGAGATGATTGATGCAGGATTAACTACGACAGAGATAGAATTATAATAAGAGATTTGGCCAAAGTCAAGTTCAAGCATCGGACCGAAGTTAGGATGATGCTGTTGGGAACTCGCCTAGAGTGTGTCGGAAGCTCGCCGAGGGTATCAGAAGCTTGCCGGGGGTTCATCGGAAGTTTGCCGAAGGAGATCGGGAGCTTGCCAAGATGACGCATGGGAGTTCGCCGGAAGAAGACCGAGAGACTCGCCAAAAGATTATCAGGGGTTGGAAAGGTCTTGAATTGGATTTGTTGGCCATGGTGATTGTAATTAATTAAGTCATGGTTAGCATCGGTTAAGGCTGAGTCCTACTTGAATCAAATTTGGAAGGGATCAAAATCAACTCAAGTAAGGCAAACCAGGTCCATTTTAGGGAGTGGATTGAGCTCAGGTCAAGCTCAATTAGTGGACCAGGGAAGTGGTCAAGTGAAGGTACAAGACGAGATTAGAAAAGTGGAGAGAATCACTTGTCCGGGATTCCTAGTGGTTGAACCGCCCGGGTCGGTGGTTGTACGCCACCGCCCTGTTTTCTGGGTTGCTTTCGGCGATGGCGCCGTTGGCGCTGACGGTGGTACCTCTCATACCCGGCTTTTTCACGTGTATTTAAAATTTTGGCTCTAAATTCTAAAGCCAATTTGGGACATATAAATGCCCCAAGTTTTCTTACATTTTATACAATAATTTTGGGCTAAAATTTTTGAGAAAAAATTATGTGCTAAACTTGTAAGAAAAAGAAATGGGATAGGGGAGTCAGGAAAGTCTTGAAATACTTATAAATCTCCCTTATAAGATTATAAGGTTCATCTCCTAACCATGTGAAAAGGAGAGAGGAAGGTCTAAGGGTTTGATCTTCACCCAAAGAAGATTGATAGTCGACGTCGGTGGGCCTGGAGAAGAGGACTCGGGGAGTGGATGTAGGCCAGGTTGAGGTCAAACCACTACAATTGTGAGTGTTCTTTAATTGTTTTACTTATTACATTTTACTACTCTTAATTACTCTCTACTTAGATACGAGCTTCAATCTCTCCACTTCTTTAAATCGGTTTTATTGAAATATAAAGAGAAGCTTCTGCTTTTTCTTCTTGACTTTTCGAAAGCAAAATTGATCATAACAATTGGTATCAAAGCAAGGTCTTACTCATTGGACTAACACCCATTTGAGTAAATGATTTTATTTGGCATGAATGAGGGTCAATCAAGTCCGCCTATGTTCAATGGGACATACTACACCTCTTGAAAAATTAGAATGCGTATTTTCTTGATTTATGTAGACTTTGATTTATAGTGTATTGTTGAAAATGGTTTTCAGAAGTTAGACAATCAAATAAATGATTGGAATGATCATGAAAAATATATGTTTTCGTTAAATGCCAAAGATATGAATGCTTTGTTTTCTGCTTTAAACAAAAACGAGTTTGATTAGGTTTCTTATTGTGATTCAGCTTTTGATATTTGACATATATTACAAATCACACATGAAAGCGTAATTAAATTAAATGAGATATCTTATAAAAATGAACAAGAAGAATACATTCCAAAGAACAGGAATGATTTGACATTGAGAACTCAAGAACACCTTCCAAAGAAAAGGAATGAATTTGAACTGAAAAGAACATATGATTCATTTGACAAATGAATCAGATAAATTAATGAATAAAAATTATAAAAATAAACTTAAATTAGATAAAACCTCTTACTATGAACGTACGAAGCCGAGGCGCTCCAAAAATGAAGTGCACAACCAAGAAGTGAAGAATTTCACGCTTGTGGCTAACCATAATGAGGTAAGTAACTCACCTAATGTCCCATTTACTTTTAATAAATTATTAAATATTTTTCATGAGCTTTATGATAAATTTAGAAATATTAACAAATCCTATAAATTACTTAAGGAAGAACATACATCACTAGTTTGTAAACTTGATGAAATGCATGATGCATCACCATCACACAATTCTTGGTTTAAATGTGAAATGTTAGAATAAGTTAACAAGGAAAATATCATGTTAAAACAAACTTTAGAAAAATTTAAAATAGAAAATAAATTCCTAAACGTGATACTTGTAAATAAGGGTCATGTTAATAGGAAAGAAGGTAAAGGCTTTGTTGGAAATACTCAACAACAACTATTTTTGTCAAAAGACCCACTCTTTAAACTTACCATCACAAATTAAATGCAACTTTTATGGTAGATTAGGATATAAGGCTTACAAGTGTTTATTTAAGAAGTATAGTCCATATAAATTAATTTGGATTCCTAAAGGAACCATAAACTATTGAATCTTGGATTTTGATGATGAAATCAATTGATGTGTTATTGATCTAACAAGGTTGTTAGAGTTGATTAATGTAGGATTAACTACAACAAAGAGAAAATTACAATCAAAGGTTTAGCCAAAGTTAAGTCCAGGCATCGGACCGGAGTAAGGACGATACAGTTGGGAACTCGCCTGGAGTGCGTCGGGAGCTTGCTGAGAGTATCAGGAGTTTGCCAGGA
Organism: Ensete ventricosum; assembly: GCA_029747655.1. Classification (NCBI taxonomy): domain Eukaryota; kingdom Viridiplantae; phylum Streptophyta; class Magnoliopsida; order Zingiberales; family Musaceae; genus Ensete; species Ensete ventricosum. The sequence continues at coordinate 18,706,269 of JAQQAF010000003.1, read as the reverse complement.
TGGCGCAAGGGGTTTGCCGGAAGATTATCGGGGTAGTCGAAAAGCTTGCCGGGAGTTGAGAAGGTTTTGAAGTAGATCTGTGGCCATGTTGATTATAATTAATTAAGTCATAGTTAGCATCATTAAGGTTTAACTACGATAGAGAAAAGGAGTTACAATCAGGTGATGGACCAAGATTAAGTTTATGCATCGAGCTAAGGTTCGGATGATGCAGTGAGAGGTTGCCAGGAGTTCACCGAAGGAACCGGGAAGCTCGCTGCGAACACGCCGGACGATCGCCGGAGGAAGACGTAAGACTCACCGCAAGAATATCGAAGGTTGTCAGATTGGCGAGAGTTAGGTTATTATTTAGCTTGATGGTACTTATGGTTGTAATCAATATGTCGTAGTTAGGGATTAAGTCCTAATTGAGTTTGATTTGGAAGGAATCCAAATCAACTCAATGTGAGGCAACTGGGTCCACAAAGGGATTGTATTATGCTTAGGTCAAGCTCAATTAGTTGACCTAAGAATTGGTTAACATGAGCGACGATTGTACTGCCGATGAGCGACAATACAAGTCAGGATTGGAAAAGTGAAGGGAATCACTTTTCTGAAAATCTTGGTGGTTGTACTGACAATGAGCGGCAATTATACTGCCACCGCCCAGGAATCCAGGTAGCAAGTGACGGTTGCACCACCCAAGCCGATGGTTGTACCGCCCGTACCCTATTTTTAGGGTGCTTTCGACAGTGGCGCCTTCGGCGCCGATGATTATACCGCTCGTACCCGATTTTTTCGGGTGCATTTGAATTTTGGCTCTATTCTTCTAAAGTCAAATGAGATCTATAAATACCCCAAGTTTTCTCGTATTTAGCACATGTATTCAACAAGTCATTGGGCAAAAATACGTGAAAACAAGTGTGTGCTAAAAGTATGTAAGAAAAAGCAAAGGGGGAAGAGAGTGAGCTTAAGTATTGTATTCTTGTAAAGAGTCTCCCTTGTAAGTTGAAAGTTTATAAGGGTTTGGTCTTCATCCAAAGAAGATCGGTAGTGGACATCGTAGGCCTCGACGAAGATGAGTCGAAAGTGGATGTAGGCCAAGATTGGGCTCGAACCACTATAAATCTATGAGCATCTCCCTACTTTGTTGTTTTTTATTATGCATGTTCTTATACGGAGCTTTCTTTTAGCATAATCATAACTTAGCTTCGTTCAATAGCTTATTGCTCACTTACTCAACGAAATGCTTTTGATTTTCGATTTTGATTCTCACGAAAAATTTTCCTTAAATTGAAAGATTTATACTTGTACTAATTCTCTCTCCTCTTAGTGCTAATTGAACCTAACAATTGGTATTAAAGCAAGGTACTTACTCATTGGATTAACACCCATTTGAGTAAATAACTTTGTTTGGCATAAATGATGGTCAATGCATCATAAGTCCTCCTATGTTCAATGGAACATACTATACATCTTAGAAAATTTGAATGCGTATATTTTTTATTTTGATCGATTTTGATTTATGGTGTATTATTGAAAAAGGTTTTCAGAAATCATCCAGTCCAATAAATAATTAGAATGATCATGAAAAACATATGTTTTCTTTAAATGCCAAAGCTATAAATACTTTGTTTTGTGCTTTAAGCTAAAACAAGTTTGATCGGATTTCTTCTTGTGATTCGGCTTTTCATATATGACATAAATTAAAAATCACATATGAAAGCACAACTAAATCAAATTAATCATTAAATGAAATGATCCGTAAAAATGAACTTGAAGAATACCTTCCAAATAACAGGAAGAAATTTGAACTAAAGAGAACATATGACTCCTCGAGTGAAATCAGTGATGAGGACTTTGAATCTTTGATAAATGAACCAGATAAATTAATGAACATGAACCATAAAAATGATATTAAGATTGATAAAACCTATTGCTATGAATGTAAGAATCTGAGGCGCTCCAAAGACGAAGAGCATAATCAAGAAGAAGTGAAGAATCTCGCACTTATGGCTATTGATGACGAGGTTAGTGATTCATTAAGTATTTCTTTTACTAAATTATTAAATATGTTACATGAATTGTTTGATGAATTTATAAAAATGAGTAAATATTTTAAGTTGCTTAAGAATGAACAAGATTTATTAATTAATAGACTTGATAAAATGCATGATTCATTAGTATTACACAATCCTTGTTCTAAATGTGAAATACTAGATAATTTTAAAGAAGAAAACATCATGCTAAAGTAAACCTCAGAAAAATTTGAAATAGGAAACAAATCCCTTAATATGATTCTTGCTAATAAGGGTCATATTAATAGAATAAATGGTATAGGCTTTATTGGTAACACTCAACAAAAGCCAATCATTTTTGTTAAAGGACCTATCTTAAATTTGCTATTGAAAATCAAGTATAATTTTTTGTGGTAGATTAGGACATAAAACCAACAAATGTCTATTTAGAAAATATAGTCAACAGTAATTAGTTTGGATTTCCAAGAGAACAACAAACAACCAAAAACCATTAGAAAGAAAAGATAAGTTTTGCATGAAGGACCTAATGTAAAATGAGTATCTAAATTAAAACATTTCTCTTATAGGTTTATCCCATAACAAGGCTAGAAGCAATTAATAATATTTTGAAAGTAGATGCTCAAGACATATAACTTGAGATTTAACACTCTTTCAAGCTCACTAGCCTAAGTAATAATAAGAAAAATCATTGAAAATAAAATTATTAATGAATCTTCAAATGATTCATTAATCTTGATTGCTCTCAATGGTGTATGATTTTTTGCGTAACTAGAGCATGCTAAAATTAGAACAAAGAAAGTTTAGTGCAAAATTATCTAAGTTGAAATATATGAAAGAGATATTTTGATGATGATTATGCTTGTATGCTTGTATTGACTTGTAATGTTTAAAAGAGTATATGTTGCTTAAGATAAAATTAAATTAAATGATTAAATACTGAATTTAATTTTTTTAAATTATATATATATTAAATCATGCTTTATTTTCTAATGTGGTTGAAAAAATAATAAAAAAATTAAATGAGAATGAAAATTTCTTGATAACATATTAGACTCATTTAACAAACAAAAATCATTGGATTAGAAATATACACAATATTTTGTTTTAAAATATCTTGTTCTAATAACCATAATGATTTTGTTTGAAAATATTTTACTTGTATGAAAATTTCATATTGTAATGACCTTGATGATGTTATGTTAATGTTAGTGTTGAAGAAGTAACTTGAAATATGATTGAATTATTGAATATTAGAATTTGAGTATATAATAAAATAAAAAAGGGAGAGAAAGATCATGCTTCATTTTCTAGTATTTTTGAAATGAGAATTGTAACTCATTTCACTAAGTCTAAAGAATTAGACTCACTTTAAAATGAAATATCATTGAAATGAATCAAAGCTCTTGCTTGAAAATATTTTTATTGTAATGAATTTGATAATTTCTTTTGGACATAATTCTTGAATTCTCAGTTTTGAAATGTTTCAAAATATTTTACTTGGTTGAAAATATGTATTATGATTTTGATGTTTTCTTTTATAAATGAAACTCAATTTTTTATGACAATACATAAAGGCATGCTTAAAACAAATCACTTGAAATAACTAAAAAGGAGTATATTTCTTGAAAACATATTTATCCTATCAAGTTTTTAATAAGAGATAGAATGCATTTCTTGTTGAATCTCTTAAACTACAAAATTGATTTGATGATTTAAACTTGAAAACGTTTCCATCCTAATCATGATTTTGACTTCTCAACATTTATAACTTGATATTTCTATATGAATCAAGATCATTCTTATTTGATTTCTTAAGATTCCACTTTATCATCTAAGAGGAGATTTATTAAATCATGCATTTTTGTATTCATGAATGTCTTTTAATAATAATATACTTCTTGACATGATTTATTTTATAACTCATGAATTGTATAACTTATCACTAAAATTAATATTTCTTAAATTTGTTGTAAGTTGAAAGTTAAAAGAGATTTGTATTATCATGAACATTTTCTTGATTTAATGACTTGGCTGATCCTTCATGGGAATTACATGTAATCTCTATGATTTCCTCTTTTTAAAAAAGATTTATAATCTTATCAATTGAAATTGAGATTTTTTTTATCAAGATCATTCTTTGATTTTATTAAAAAGATTTATCTAAATGAATTGGGGTCTTATGAATTATCTTGGATGAATTACAATTAATCCCCTAAGTCTCATTTACAAAAAAAAAGAGGCGAGAGATGTATTAAAAGAAATCATGTCTTTTGATACTTATAATTTGATCTTTCATCTCTAATGACATGATCCCTTTGTGCTTATGGTCATAAAAAATATATATCATCATAATCCTTTTGGACAATAAAAAAAGGGGGAGCCAAAATTATTGATTTGGTTAGAAGAAAATTTGATTATGAAAAACCTTCTAATATTCAATGAGGAGCGATTTGTTAAAAAAAAATTATACTATCGTATTCATTTTCTTAACAATGATCAAAGAGTGAGATAAAATTATCAATATGATTAGAAGCAAATTGGATACGATAACATTGAATGAGAAACAATTTGCTTAGAAGAAAATTTATAATTTTCTAAATATATGTGAATTGCATAATTCACAATTTGAGTTTAATGTATTATCATGCTTTCCTTTGGATTTTTTGGTCTTTATAAATTACACTTCTTATCAAAATTTGTATGCAAAATGCATGATTCGCTTGATTTGTTACATTTGTTTGAAATTTACATGAAATGATTTTAAATGCATGAGTAGCTCTTAAATTTTTGAATCTTTCTGGATTTCTTGGATCTTTGAGCTCAACTTTAAAATAATTATTTCAAAATTTATATCTATAAGATTGAGGTTGAGAGCTAGGAATGCTAAACCATAAGAATGCTTGAAGCTTGATTTGCAACTCTTGTTTGAAATGAAATGAATTAAATTGAATGGGTAGTTCTTAACTTTTGGATTTTGGAATTTATAAGATTAAGTTATATTTTTGTGATATGACGTTTTTCACTCCCCTCCCTTGTTTCTTCTTTATTATTCAAATAAAGGGAAGAAAAAATTTCATGTGAAAATTAGGTTTTATCCTATTTTATGAAGGGAGAGAAGTGTAAAATTTATTTTGTAAAAATATAAAAACTTTAACACATGATGACCTTATGTATCATAAACTTCCTTGCTTGTTTTTTCACCTCTTTTTGATGATGATAAAGGGAGAGAAATAGAGAATTGATGACACAAAAAATAATACATACATGTCAAAAGAAAATTTATGAGAAAATTATTGGCACATGTGCCTTGAAATCATTTACTAGCTCTAACATTTCACCATTTTGTTGGGGAGATGACATATTGATAACACATGTAAAAAAATAAAAAAATAGATGTTACCCCTATTTTTGTTGATAAACAAAGGGGGAGAAATAATTGATGACTTAATAAAAAAAAACTTCAACTTAATGTATGATTGATGCATAATTCATGTTATATACTTTGAAATTTTGATGATTCATGATTAGTTGAGATAATTATCATGTATCATGTATAATTTGATGATTTTAAAATTAATGATATATCATTTCAAAATTTGATAAATGGATGTTATGATACTTGAATTTAAAAGTGGTTGGTTCTATTGAATTTAAGTTTTTCTCATTTGAATCATGGCATGGATGTAGAGGGAGTAAGGTTTAACTCCCATCATCAATTGATTGTCATTGTCAAAAAGGGGAAGATTGTTGAATCTTATATTTTGATGATGAAATCAATTAATGTGTTATTGATCTAATAAAGTTATTAGAGTTGATTGATGCAGGATTAACTACGACAAAGAAAAAATTACAATTAGAGGTTTGGCCAAAGTCAAGTCTAGGCATCGGATCGAAATGAGGACGATGCAGTCGGAAACTCACTTGGAATGCGTCAGGAGCTCACCGAGGGTATCGGGAGTTTGTAGGATGGCGTAAGGGAGTTCGTCGGAAGAAGATCGAGACTCGCCGGAAGATTGATGGGGCTAACCGAAAAGCTTGTCGGGAGTTGGGAAGGTCTTGAAGTGGATTTGTGATCATGTTGATTGTAATTAATTAAGTCATAGTTAGCATCATTAAGGTTTAACTATGATGAAGAAATGGAGTTACAACTAGATGATGGACCAAGATCAAGTTTAGGCATTGGGCCAAGATTCAGATGATGCAATGGGAGCTCGTTAGGAGTTCGCAAGGAGTTTGTCGAAGGAATCAAGAAACTCACTGGGAACATGCCGAGAGATCTTCGGAGGAAGATCGTAAGACTCACCACAAGAATGCCGGAGGCTACCAGATTGGCGGGAGTTAGGTCATTGTTTAGCTAGTTGGTCCTTATGATTGTAATCAATGTGTCGTAGTTAGGGATTGAGTCCTAATTAGGTGTGATTTGGAAGGAATCCAAATCAACATAATGTGAGGCAATTGGGTCTACAAAGGGATTGGATTGAGCTCAGGTCAAGCTCAATTAGTTAACCTAAGAATTGGTCAATAGGAGGTATTCGAGATTGGAAAAGTGAAGGGAATCACTTTTCTGAAAATCCTAGCGATTGTACCGTCGGTGAGCGATGGTTGTACTGTTGTCGCCCAAGAATCTGGGCAGCAGGCGACGGTTATACTACCCAGGCCGATGGTTGTACCGCTCATACCCTATTTTCACGGTGCTTTCGGCGGTGGCATCGTCGGCACCGATGGTTGTACCGCCCGTACTCGATTTTTTCGGATGCATTTGAATTTTGGCTCTATTCTTCTGAAGCTAAATGGGGTCTATTAGGAGATGAACATCCCGTTGAATCTTGCTGTGGTTTCTTCTCTCTCCATATGTAGGTTTGAGATTTTTTGTTTGGTTTATCAATGTGGTTGGCACTGTGATGCTCAACCATGTCATCTACAAGTGCTCTAATGATGGAGTTTTCCTTGTCGTCTGATCACTATCGACTTAAGAGCTTTGTTGGACTTCCTAGGGCTTCAAGGTTACTATTGCCCCTTTTGGTTTCTCCTTCTCTTTTATCATGTTGAAGGTTTTGGTTCTTTGCATGCCAAAAGAGTCATGAGATTTTGATAAGTATTCACCATTCTCTTTGCTTGATCGATGAATGTCAAGTCTTATTTCGAACAAATCTAATATCGGGTGATGAGAAATTTTCTTCCATCCTTCTAGTGTTGATACTTCTAAGGTCGGCTAAAGTAAACATCATCTTGATCCCACAAGCAGAGGCTCACAAGAATGAGTTGGCATATATCAAGCAGAATCACATCACACGTTACCTTATCGATGAATTTCTTCGTGATGGCAAAGTGTATCTTACATTGCTAGTCGACCTTCATCTTCATATCATCATTGAGCCATCTAAGAGAATATAGGTGCAAATATGGTGTCATCTCTAGGTTGAGCTTCTTGACCAAGCTCATTGAGATGAGGTTCTTTTGGCATCTAGTGTCAAAAATTATGCCAACAACTTCTTGCTTCATTTATATCTTTATGGTGAAGAACTCTTCCCAAAGCTTTAAGCTAAAGGTAGATTTGAGTCTATAAACTTTGGTCTAGCCATCAGTGATAGACTTGGATCCGAGTGTGAAATTGGTGAAAGTTTGATTAAGTTGTCATTTGTGGTTATGATCGTAGTTCATATCTTAATAGTTTTTCAATCACATTTTTGAGAAAAGTTTCAAGTAAACCTTCCAACTTTTTTTGCTAGAGTTACTTACTTGAAAAGTTTCAAGTAAAATTTTAGGAAGAAGTTTTACCATCTTGAAATTCTCTTGTGCCTTAGGGAGAATCCCTTTACACTTCTCCATGGGCTTTTCAATGCCGATATGATTCTTTCTCTTAATTGTCATCGTCATATTATTAGCAATTCAAATATCATATATTTTGAAGAGATTCAATTTAGTATGAATCATTAAGTGATCATCGATGGAGATTCTAAGTGTTATCGCTCGTCAGAACTCGATGGTGTATTCTTATATGGATTGGTCCCTTCCTTGATATAGGTAATGCCCCTTCATCTTTTTGAATTGTGTCCATGACACATCTTCATTATTGTTCATTCAAAAAAAGATTTTCCACCATAGGAGCGTGTGTCCGATCAATTTGAGTCAATCAAGCATCACTCTATCCTCATTGCTATAGTCATATGAATTAAAATAAGTATCAAGTTGATTTATATGGAGTCTAATACGACAACATTGATTGAGTCATCATAAAAATGTATGTTGATATAAGCCTTACTTCAAAAGGGTCGAATCCTTGCTGTGATGTTTCATTCGACAACATCTTCTTCATGGCTAAGCATCATGTGATGTTACTCTCTCATAGTTCTTTGCCTAATTCTTCATATCTTTGTCTCATGGTAACCATCCACTAGATCATTGCTCTATCATCTCACCTAATCCATATGGGGTTCATGTTTGACAATCCATCAACTCCATACCACCTTTCGGATATAAGTTTTGGTGGAGAATAGAACTATCACATAATAAATGTATGATAAAGTTAAAGTTAAAGTACTAACTATAAGACTTGAAATAACATAATAAATGTATGATAAAATGCTTATAGATGCGTAAGAATACAGGTTACCTTTGGACAACACTTGGATGCTCTTGATAAGCCTAGATTTATGGAGATATAGAACAACATATAAGTTATCATGCTTGCATATCCATCGTTCGAGTCTCCAACAATTATTCCAATAATTATATATATGATTTGAGCAATGGACGAATATGCAAGCATATATTTCATGCTTGTTTGAGTAATAGCAATGAGATTCTCTAATATCATGCTAAGAATCGCTAGGGAGTCCTATTGCAACATAGATTGAGCTAAGTGGATTGTTCTGATATGGGTTTTTCAATCAAATAGGACTTTAAGGATTCAAGAGGCCCTTTAATAGAGTTTGGTTGGTTTGGTTGAGAGCTATTGAGATCGTCTTTGATCATATACAAGCTCAATCCCAAAACCCAATACAAATGTGTCTCATGCCCAAATTTTACTATACTTTAATAAGAAAAAAAATATATGTAAGATGGATTCGATATGGGTATTTAGGCTCATATGATTCCAAAATAGAGATCCAAAGCTCTTCGCATTCTCATGGACCATCATAATGGTGTGGTGGTGCTATGATCCCCCATCAACTTTTCTTGTGTAAATTTATCTCTCATGAATGAAAACTAAGATACTACTTCAAGAGGTCAAGGCTTATCAGTTGCAGCTCCTTTGTTGAAATTTATGTATCCTCAAGGTCATATTATCCATGTCATTGTACTACATTCTATGCTCTTGACTGATAGGAGAGATAACAAACTGATCGTCTAGGATGTTCTCGATCTACCATTCAATTTTATGCTCTTGACTGATAGGAGAGATAACAAACTGATCGTCTAGGATGTTCTCGATCTACTCTTGAATGGTCAAGCATAGAGGAAACTCTGGAATTGGGAGTATTAGCACATGAGAAAAAGAATGGTCTCGCTATTGCTACTATGTGTCAATGTGGACTCCATTGGTTAATGGTTGGGTGATAGGTCCTCCACATTGAAGACATTGTTGATGCCTATGTATTCTAGTAGCACAAGGACATAGACATTGTTATCAACCTCTATAGTATCTTAAGAACCTATACTCCTAGCATATAACTTTTTTATGACCTTAGTGATATATCTCTCAGGTTGAATCTTTATCATCAATATACAACTGATGAATGTGTTTAGCAAAAGATTCAACAATGTCTGTGGGAGAAAATTGGGTAGGAAGATGAGCAAAATTAATAGGTTTTCTAAGTTGATTACTAAGGACAACTTGAAATGTACTAAGACCAGTTGAGCAATTAATGATATTATTAAATACGAACTTGGTTATAGGATAAGTATCATCCTAGTTAATAACTATGTGATCACCTACCAAATATCAAAGTAAGTCACCAAACGACCTATTGACAACTTTGGTGGTTTGACTTAAGGATGGTAAATGGAGGAGAATCTAAGTTTAGTCCCTAATAATTTTTTAGGGTTGACAAAATATACACCTCTATCTGACACAATAAAATCTAAAGGCTGCGCAACCTAATCATCTCTTTAAGGTAGTTTGGCTATCTGAGAGCCATCCATCAAAGGTTTTGGAGCAAGATATAATGTGTTTTATCTTTGATATTTGATCAACAACAACCAAGATGGATCATGTCTTCTAGCAACAGTGCAAGGGAGGTCCGGAACATAGTTGATACTTATGTATTTCCAAAATGAGTGCGAGACTGGTAGAGGTGTATAGGCCTATGTTATACTTTCTGGTCAAAGCTATTTACTGGTGCAAAATTGTATAATAATCTTATTAGCTACATGCTTTCTTAGGCTAGGTCAAAAAAAATATCTTCTACAAGTGCAACAGTATGACCTCTACCGTGGTGTCCAATTGTACCTTTGGCGTGCAACTCCCAGTTTAGGAAGTCCCTAGTTGAGGTATGGGGAATACATAATCTATTTTCATAAAATATATACCCATCATGTAATATACAGTTTAGGTTACCAATGAATCCACGAGATAATAATGCATAGGTCTCAACAAAATTAGGACAGTTTGTGTTAGCGCATCATCTACGTTATTTTCTCTTCTGGGTTTGTGTTTGATAACAAAGGTAAACTATTGTATATACTCAATCCATTTGATATGTCTAGGGCTAAGTTTCTTCTGGGCATTAAGGTAAGATAGAGCTTGGTGATTACTATAGAAGACAAGCTCATGATATATGAGATAATATTTTCAATACCTAAGGGCTTAATACAATGAATGATATAGAATTATTTGTCAAGTATCGCTTTTTTAGCTTCATTCAACATTTCTCTAAAAAAGGTTATGTGATGGCCCTCTTGACTAAAAATCTCATCGATATCAATCTCTCAGACATCATAGACTATCTAAAACACTTTAAAGAAATCAGACAATCTATATTTCTTGTCTTGATGTCCTTAAAGGCTTTGATAGCTACTTTGTTCCATGTGAACTCACTTTTCCTAATATAACTTATGGTGCTAAAAATATAGATAAACTTATGATAAAAAGTTGCTAAGAAATGGAAGCTCTAGACTTCAATGAGGGTGGTAGGTTCATGCTAATCTTAAATGACTTTCACTTTTTTTAGATTAACCCTAAGTCCTTCAGTAAAATACTAGGAATCCAAGAAAGATGACATTATTCATATAGTGTTCTCTTGGGTCTTACTAAAAATGAGAATGTCATCAAAATAGATAATCAAGAACTTTCAAAGATAAAGCCAGAAGATTCAAGCCATAACTCTCATGATTGTGGATTGGTATTGGTGAAATCAAATGACAAAACTATCCACTCATAAAGACCATCCTTAGTCACCAGGTCGAATTCTAATTTAGGGTAACCACTCCTAAGATCGATCTTGGTAAACTACCTAGATATAATCAAAAGGTTTAACATATCATCTAACCTACGGATGAGGAACCAATACTTGACATTGATTTTGTTGATAACTCTACAATCAACGCACATGTGCTAACTATTATCCTTCTTTGAGGTGAGAAGGATTAGTATTGCTAGTTTTGTTTACCCAAGTTACATTTTACAATAATGATCATTACACTTAGTATATGTATAAAAGATCCTAGTGTGACGCAAATCTTTAGAAGTCTTGGGTAGAGCTAAGACATAACACACAACTACAATAGTATGTTGGTGACATTAGGTGGTCAATCGTCATCACTTTTATGTCCTTCAATAATATCATGCTTGGTAAATCATTGCTTTAGTCATCATAATCTTGCTCTTCATAGTCAATTATGAGTCCATTCTCATACAGGTGTAAGGTTTTATGTGGACTTTATTAGCTGAACAGACTTCTCTAACAGAATGAGAAGATTTCGTTCATCGGTTAAGAAAAATCTTCTCTTAAACCCTATATAAATATGTGTTGCACCAATGAATAATGTGTGCCATTTTTTATCTTCACTTTCATCTTCTACATGGTACTAGAGCAATTCTAACCCTCTGTGAAACCGCATATGCCCCTGACATTGTCGTTATTATCTACTGCTTCAACAACACTGATCTCTTCTACCTTGAGAAAGCCAACTACTACCTTTCCTCTTTGTTGTTCTACCGCTACCTTGGAGATTACCAGCGTTCTACCATGGAAGCAACAACAAGGGGAGCATCGATCCCTACGGCCACCTATCGTCGTCAGTCATCCTTGAGAAGGAGATAATCCAACCCATCTATTCGTGCTATCGTCAATGGCTCTAGCGCCATCCTGGCCCTCATCGGTTCTCCCCTGCCATCCGAATGTCACATATCACCAAGAACTACTTCTACATCCCTAAGTCCTCTGCGACTTTCCCTCTGTAGCGGATGGAGGCATCTCTACATCGGCATAGATCTACATAGACTACGGCCTACTCTGCACCATCCAGCGATGAAATCCCTCTCTATTTCTGTCAATCGCCTGTCGAACCACTGGTGCCAAGCCTCTCGCTGCTAGTCGGTGAAGCCCCTCTCTTTTTCTTGCTTTCTCTAACATTACAACTTCCCTGCCAAGAGCTCCCCTTCCTCCTTTGCCAAAGCTATAACTCCATTGCCCGATGTTGCATCTCCTGATTTTCGCCCCAACCGTAGCTACTCCGTACTTCCATATAGTGAAGACGAGGCAGATCATACTTCCAGATCGTCGATGTCTCCCCCGCCCCCAAACCCCCCACCTCCACCCCCCCTATCTCCTTCCTCTCACCTAAGGGCAACAATCCCCTTCTCTTGATCGCCTCCAAGGGTCGGGAAAATGAAACAGATCTCTCGATCCGTCGCTAATGAAACTCATGGAACCACTACTCAAGTTGCGATTAGTTTCTTGTACTCCTCCTGGGCCACCTTCGCTGGAGACCACCCTTCACTAGTGACCCTCCGCTCTCGCTGCTCTTCTCCTGCGAGAAGCTCTTGCTACGGCCCTGCCTCGGGTCCTCTCTCTCCTGTCCTCTATCTATCGCATGTCGGACCTCTATTCTTTTGCTTCCTTGCTGCCGCTACTACAGTCGCTTGCTATCATTGCTTCCTTCTCTAGCCGGAGCTACAACATTCTTACATCTCAAGTGCCTAACAACAGGTGCCCACCTCGCCGGCATCGAACATCTTCTGCTACTCCTCTGTACTGCTGCCGAGAGTGAAGAGGAGAAGTCTCTGCCGTGACATCAAGAGATCAATTCCTTTGCGGCAACTATGTTCTCATTCTACTGACACCCTACAACCAAAGCAGGTGGCACTACTGTCGCCCGTCGCTTCCGACTCTTCTTCTACACCAGTTGCCTCCTAGATCTGTACTGCTACAATGACATAGATCTGTGATTACTCTACGGTCTAGTCAACCCCGCACCTTCTCGTCCATTGCAGATTGCACCTACTACTCCCTAATCTATAAGGCGATCACCAGTTTCCGACAAAGGTTGTACAACCAGTCCAGGAACAAACTCTTTGACTTCACCTTGCTTCTTTCATTGTAGAAGTGCTATAGCCCACACAGCAGCAACAACCATAGCAATCTGGTTTATCTGAAGCTTTAGCTAGCAAAGACACACCAGCAACTCCTTGGGCTGGTAATTCCGGACGAGGTGGATCTGCCAAGGCAGATCCGTTTTCACCTTCACCTCAGCAGCCATCACGCACTTCCATTGATCGACTAGCGAGGACTCCTTGCTATAAATTCTACAACGGGATAGAGAGTCTCACTCTTCTGGAGGAATTTAACTTCTCCTGGTGAAAGTGAGAGGTTTCTACTGCATTGCTCCAAGGACTGGTTCTGGAAGCACAAGATTGCTGCACCAACCTTCCAAATCCTAGAACAAGAACCTGCAGGCCCAAGAGTGATATCTGCAGGCGTTTGTTGTCCTTCTGTCGTGATTTGTTACTTGTGGCACCGGGACGATAGTCCCTTGCTATTCTCACAAGCTTGCTAAACCAAAATCTGTGTCTGCTTAAATCTGTGATTTCTCTTAATTTCTTGATTGTAACTCTCGGTAATTCTTAAATGTCTTTCTCGTCTACCTTCAATGCTCCTACTCTTTTTCCTGCTGGCAATCCCTATTCGCCTCTAGTACTTATTCTCATCAATGTTGCCTCTATAATCCCCTTTAAATTATCCAAAGGTGACAACTATGCATCATGACGTGCTCAATTCTTTAATCTTTTATTTGATTATGATTTATTGGGTTATATTGATGGCTCTCTTAGTTATCCACGAGCAAATATCCATGTTCCAGGAGAACCAGCCCAGTACCAAATTCTGGCTACAAGCTATGGTTATGTCAAGATCGGCTAATTCTCTAAGCAATTCAAGCCTTTATTACTGGATCCATCGCTCCGCTTGTGTCCTCCTGTGCTACTACTGTGAAAGCTTGGATCAAGTTACAAACTACCTTAGTGAATCGCTCACGGACTCGCATGCTTGGACTACTCTCCAGCCTTATGAACTTTAAGCATGAGGGGAGTACTGTTGCTGGCTACTTACAACATATCAAAATGATTATCGAGAACCTGGCTTTGATAGGTCATTCCCTAACTGATGAAGAAGTTATCGTTCACACGCTTAATGGACTGAGTGCAGAGTTCAAAGAATTAGCAACAACACTTTGAGCATGTTACTCTCCAATTTCCTTTGAAGAATTTATGACGAGCTGGCAAACTATGAAGCTTACCTAAAGCGTGACGGTAAGTTGCCAGGACCTTTGCCAGGAACTCCCATCACAGCTCAATTCAACCAAAAATCCAAAAGGTAAAACCATAAATACAACAAGAATGCTTCAAAAGGTGTGGCCAGCTTTCCTCCCACTTATATGGGCACCACCCTGTCACTTCCTCCTCCACATCCTCCATACTTCAACCATCGTCATAGTGCTTCCTTCCATCCACGTGTCCTCCTTCTGTGTTTCAGCAATTGGTCATCTGCCAGTTGTGTGACAAAATCAGTCACTCTAAAAAAGTTTGCCAGTCTCAGCCTCGCCTCCCAGCTCCATCAACCTGGCCTCAGGCAAATGTCATGACTACTCTGTCTGAAAGT
Organism: Ensete ventricosum; assembly: GCA_029747655.1. Taxonomy (NCBI): domain Eukaryota; kingdom Viridiplantae; phylum Streptophyta; class Magnoliopsida; order Zingiberales; family Musaceae; genus Ensete; species Ensete ventricosum. Next base: position 18,691,151 of record JAQQAF010000003.1, on the reverse strand, counting down.
CAGTCCAATTTGATTGTGGACTCTGGTGCTTCCCACCATATCACTGATAGGACTCCAACAGGATTGAGTCCTAATCTCCCTAGAAGTAGTCAATAAAACCTTACTAGATTGTAATAAAGTCACTCCTATCTTATAAAGGAGTATGGATAGGGTTTAGATTAGCCCTTAGGGCTTAGTGGTCATCGCCCCCTTACTGGGTTGGTTGGCCAGGGTTTCCCCTTACTTAGGTCAGTTATAGAGTCAACCAAGCCGCCCCCTGTTCCTATTAAGGTAGGTTGGCTATAGGAGGGGCAAAGGGGTAATTTTACTTAGGCAAGCACCTCCTTAGGCTAGGGTTTTGATCTCTATATAATGATGTAGTCGCCCGCTCTCATGAATCAAGCAATTATCAATTTTATTTCAGTCTTGTGCCGAATCTAGGAGGGAGGAACCCCTACACGTTCCAAGGGTTGATCCCCCTCAAGGATCAAAATCTATAGAGCTCCATTTGGGGCTCTATCATCTGGTATCAGAGCCGCGTTCTTGCTGCCCTATAGCCATCTCAGTCGCCTCCACCTTCCCAAACAATTTCCACAATTGCTATGACACGCGCCTCCACCTTCCACACCAGTAGCAGATCAAATCAGTCTGCCAATGTCCCCTGCGTTTGATCTGGAATTCTGGTATATTTTTATAACCCACACCTCTTTAATACTGCAAGATCCTTCATATTATATGTGGGAAAAGTTTTTCCAAAGGTTCCTTACTGCAATTTTTTACCGTCGCAAACGTTATCATCGTTGCAAGGGCGAAATGCTGTAAAAATTTTTAGCCGATTGTTGCTACTTGAAACTGAGCTTTTGTTCATCGTTTCTAACCGAAATTTTTACACAATTCTCAAAATCAAGTTGGCTTTCATCTGGATTTGATTTCATAAAAAACTCCTTCCGAAACCGGTTTTCTTGTATGATCTTTCACCATTACACAGTTTTGGAATTTTACGATGAAGGAATCTGTGTTGCATCTTTTGCCCTATTTTCCTACCGTTATGCTGCCAAAATTTTGTCAAAATTTCTACTGGTATTAACAACATCTAAACCAAGGGTTTCTGCAAAATTTTCTTAAACTGTCCCCTGGAATTTATGTTGAAAAATCATCATTTTCCTGACGTAAAAACCGGTTCAGCAAGTCAGTACTATCCTCATGCAAGATGGTCAACAGCACGAAGAAGTAAACATGGGCCCTGAAAAATCACCACTCCACCCACCTCAGACTCAGATCGGGCTCACACCACTAGAGATTTTAATAGAAGACAGCCCTCACTCCAAAAGAAGGCACGACTACTATTACAGAGCAACCACATAGTAGTCCATGCAAGAAAGAAACTTCCCCCTGACAAATGCTGGAGCAGAAGAAAGTTTCCTAAGAAAGATCAAGTCCCCCTTTATCTCCAGCTCCACTGGCACGAAATTCAAGCCTAAAAAAAATGGTCTCCTTATTTCTTTGGGCCTTGCAAAATTGGGGATCACAATGAGGCCCTAACCTGGAGATCATATCGGTGCACTGGATTAAAATTATAGTTGATCCTCCAAGTATCCTACCTCAAATGGAAATTTAAAGTCGACGACTCAGCTCAAGTTATTCCAACTGACACCCAAGCTGATGAGGAGCTGAAGACCCGGTTCCCTGAGTTCATGGAACTTCAACCTTGAGGACAAGGCTGAGTTTAAGAGGGCTGGTTTGATAGGACTCCAGTAGGGTTAAGTCCTAATCTCCCTAGAAGTAGTCAATAAAACTTTACTATATTGTAATAAAGTCACTCCTATCTTATAAAAGAGTATGGATAGGGTTTAGATTAGCCCTTAGGGCTTAGTGGCCATCGCCCCCTTACTGGGTTAGTTGGCTAGGGTTTCCCCCTGCTTAGGTCAGTTATAGAGCCAACCAAGTCGCCCCCCTGTTCCTATTAAGGTAGGTTGGCTATAGGAGGGGCAAAGGGGTAATTTTACTTAAGCAAGCACCTCCTTAGGCTAGGGTTTTGATCCCTATATAATGATGTAGTTGCCCCCTCTCTTGAATCAAGCAATTATCAATTTTATTTCAGCCTTGTGCCGAATCTAGGAGGGAGGAACCCCTACAGCGTTCCAAGGGTTGATCCCCCTCAAGGATCAAAATCTATAGAGCTCCATCTGGGGTTCTATCAATCACTTCTGATCTCCAGAACCTGTCGATCCACACTAGCAACGACAGAAATGAAGACATCATCATCGATGATCGTAAAAGAGTTCTTATTACTCATACTGGTTCTACGAAGCTTAATTCACATACCACTTCTTTCACACTCGATGATGTTTTGTGTGCACCCACATTAAAAGAAATATTATTTCTGTCTCTCAATTCTGCCAACAAAATCATACTTCTATTGAACTCTTTCTTGACTATTTTATTGTCAAGGACTTGAGCACGGGGCATCCTTGATTCGTGGCTCGAATAAAGATAACATCTATAAATGACCGTCAACCTTGTATCTCACTCGACTTACTGCTAACTCTTCCACTACTGCTCCAATTGATATATGACAACGACATCTTGGTCATCCCTCAACCTGTATTCAACAAAAATTGATTTCTCATTATTTTATTCCTATTTTTAAATCTAGTAATGTTATTACTCTCTATGATGTTTGTCTTAGCAATAAGAGTCATCAACGACCTTTTAGTACATCTTCTATTTTTTGCTCTAAATCGTTTGAAGTTGTTCATACTGATGTTTGGGGTCTTACGCCAGTTGTCTCCTTTGACAAGTTTAGATTCTATGTTGACTTTGTAAACTATTTTATAAAGTACACATGGTTATATCCTCTCCTTCAAAAGTTTGATGTCACTGTTATCTTCTCTAACTTTAAGAACTTAGTCGAGAACTACTTTTAGACTACTATTAAAACTATATATTCTTATGGTATGGTTGAATATCAAGCCCTTATATCTTATCTATCCACTTGTGGTATTCAATATCTTAAGTCTCCTCCATGTACTCCTCAACTGGTTGGCTCTGCTTAATGTAAACATTGACATATTGTTGAAACTGGTCTAACAATGCTCCATCAGGCTTTCATGTCATCTATCTTTTGGTCCATAGTTTTTTAAACTGTTGACTATCTCATTAATCGTATATCTACTTCTATCCTACAATATCAATCATAATTTGAAAAGCTATTTCAAAAATGCCCCAACCTACAAATATTAAAGGTATTTGGCTGTCTGTGTTATCCATGGTTACATCCCTACAATTCTTATAAAATGCAGCCTCGATGTTGCCCTTATATTTTCATCGGATACTCTCTTGAACATAATGTCTTCCGGTGTTATGACCCTCACACTACTAAAGTCTTTGTTTCCAAACATGTCACTTTTATGGAGTCCATATTTTTCTTTCGAGATCACGGGCAATCTGTCGTCCATTGGATTCCTATGACATATCTTCATCCTCCCATGCATCTCCACCGGATCCACACTCTCTTGTTACTTCTATTCTACAATTTTTTTCTTCCTCTTCTCCTCCAAATCCTCCTCTTCATGTATAGTTACCTCTAGAACCACAGCCTTTATCCTCACCTTCCCAGGTACTTATGTCATCCTTTCACCTGACTCAACCAGTGATAACCCTCAGCCCTTACCCTCCAATACTATTACAGCCTCTCGATATCCAATGCAAACTCGTTCCAAGAGTGATGTCTTTAAACTATGTCAAGTTCTTGACTTACATGCTAGCACCAAACGTTCCCTCGACTCTACTAAACCAACGTCCTTTACTCAGGCCAAAAAATCTCTACATTGGCGTAAAGCCATGTGTGAGGAGTATGTTGCTCTCCTTCATAATATACTATATGGACCCTTATCCCTTCTCACTCCACACAAAACATTATCGGGTGCAAGTGGGTCTTTCAAATTAAGTGGAACCCGATGGTTTGATTGCTCGCTATAAAGCACGACTTATGGTCAAAGGATTTTATCAACGATCTGGTGTTGATTACATCGAGACATTTAGTCTTGTTGTCAAACATACTACAATTCGGCTTATCCTAAGTCCGACAATATCCAAAGGTTGGTGCTTATGCCAATTGGATATTAACAATTTACAAGGGATTATCATTGAAGATGTCTTCATGGAGCAACCTCCAGGCTTTATACATCCTCGATATCCACGACATGTTTGTAGACTCCAAAAAGCCATTTATGGACTTTGTTAGGCTCCATGAGCTTGGTATACTGAACTTGGCTATACTTATCTTCAGTTGGCTTTATCAACTCTAAATCTGATGTCTCCCTATTTCTACGTCAATAGGATGGGCACACCATCTATCTTCTAGTCTATGTTGACGATATTATTTACCTCTATGGAGGTTCAAGCGTTTAATAAACAATTGGCAACAGATTCTCTCTTAAAGATCTTGGCTCCTTACAATATCTCGCTTTTACTTATCCAGATGCCTCCTTTGTAGTTAATAAATTATTCTAGATTATAGAACCTCTACATTAGTTAAACAGACTTCTCTAATAGAATAAAAAGATCTCGTTCAGTATAAATATATGTTATAGCAATGAATAATGTGTGCTATTTTTTATCTTCACTTTCATCTTCTATAGGATGGGCACACAGATTCTCTCTTAAAGATCTTGGCTCCTTACAATATCTCGCTTTTACTTATCCAGATACCTCCTTTGTAGTTAATAAATATAAATATATATTGTAGCAATGAGTAATGTGTGCTATTTTTTATCTTCACTTTCATCTTCTATAGACTCTTTGTAGTTAATAAATTATCCAAGATTTCACCAGTTGAGGGGAATTTAATATATAATGTGTGCTATTTTTTATCTTCACTTACATCATCTTCTATAGACTCTTAGGCATAGTGACTATACTTGTGACATTTGAAACATGGTAGTCTATCTTCAATGCATTCAATAATAATGACCTTGCTTTTATTATCTTACTTGGGTAGGGCGACACTACACATGTGGGAGTATTTTGGAGACTTGATGTATGATGCTTAATTGCTTCAGGAGTTGGTTTCTAAAATTGGAAGTCTCATATTTTTCTCTAAGCTTAAACTTCATCTCATCATTTTAAAATATACCAAGAGCTAATCCTAAATATGATACACTCAAGGTGCTGGACCAATCCTATTCTCTGAGTTAATACATCACTTAAGCTTTGAGACAAGAAACATTCCTCTCATAAATGACAACTCTTAACCCAATAGAAGTAATATAATACTCTTAGCCTTGGACAATGAAATGATAGTTGAGTGGATAACATAGTAGAAGAGGTGGTACATAGGGGTGGTGGCTGTCAATGGGAGACAACAATAAGTGGCTGATGTTGTTACTTCTTTTTTGTGATGACGTTGTTATTGTGATGGTTGAAGATGAAAGAGAAGGGTGGTGGAGAGAATGTAGAAAAGATAAATAATAGATAGAGTAGGGTTTCTCATCATTGAGGATTCTCTCTCTTTACTTAGACATCTCACTTAAGGTTCTCGATAGTTATAAGCTCTAAACTCTTCATTCATTCCTCTCAAAATGTGAGGTTTATAATATTTTTATAATGAATGTGACGTACCCCCGTTGTAAAAGGTGATGGGGGTTTGGAATTTATATGATAGATATATGTGTTTACTCTAAGATCCTTTAAGATATGTGTATGATATCCCTTTTGATAACCTTATACTGATCTGTATGGGGTTCTTTGATGATCCATTGACTAGATATCACCTTTCGGATAAAAATTTTAGTGAAAGAAAAAACTATTAAAATAATATCAAGCATAAAACTGAAAAAAAAATCTCTATTGTTCTTAAAGTGAGACTTAAAATAATAGAATAAAAGCATGACAAAAGGCTTATAAATATATTAGAAAGCATATTGTCTTTGAATAGCACTGGTGTGCAATGAGCAGTTTTCTTATTATTACTGATTTTGATGTCCTCCTTCTCTCTTGTTGTGTCAGATACAAGCTTAAGCCCAAAACTTAATATAAATGTGTCTCGTGCCCAATCCTATTATAATCTACTAACAAAATAAAATATATATGAGATGGATTTTTCATTGACATTTAAATCTATATGGCATGTAGTGATCTAGAACTCTCCGTGTCCTCTTGGACCTTGTAATGGTGTCGTAATGTTTTGCTCCATAATATATCATCAATATCAAACTCACAAAATGGGTCAATTCAAACTAACTAAATTTAGCTTGAATATTCTATAATTAAATTTAGGATGTGTTTGAAAAAAAGTGTTTAGATTTAGTCCAGATAAAAATTTTAAAATATCGTTTGTTATATTATCTCACTTGTTTTATATTTTTCTGAAAATAAAGATATTGGGTCAAAAACTTTCCTAATTTTGCTTCTCCTATTTAATATTGACCTCTTTTCAGGGATCACTCCAACCTTCAATTTTTCTTTTAAACTTTCATTTTCGAGGCTATAATATTTTATGTTAAAACATCATTTTAAAAATTAACAGTAAATACATCATGCCAAAGCTCAAATAGCAAATGAAAGACCTAGAGGCCATATACCAAAAATGGATGGGTATCATCTATATGAATAAATTCGATAGAATTAAATTTTCTAGAACCCATTAGACTAATTATCTATATATTAAAAAATAGTATGTTTTCAACTCACACAAACTTATCAAAAATTGCAAAAAGAATTATCCTTACCAGCATTTATTATTGACATTTCCAGATTGTTACATATAAATAATAAGTGCAGGATCAAGCTGCAGGATGTGTAGGGCACCACCATTATTTGAAAGCTTTTGAGGAATCTATATTTGTTTGCTACACTCTCCCAGTTCATAGTTCATACAGATGAACACATAGGACCCTTAAAAGAACCATTACAATCAAGTAGGAAAAAGAAGTTAAAGCTTTCAGACCAAGTGGAATTGAAGAAGTCCCAAATCTCTATCACTATTACAAGGAAGCTATCTTATAATTGATCTCTGAATTGATGTTACAAAAGTGAGAGCCAAGTTGTGAAGGTGAGTATATCCCACAAAGCAAGATTATAATCTTATCGGTATAATAATCATGTATCACTACGGTATGTATCTAGGTATACTAATATATTATATGTCGGTATGTCAGTTGATTTTTCATAATATGATAACTGTGAATACAATGAGTTTCATAATATGTACACTATCAAATCTATTTAAAATCATCAATTATCTTTCCCTTCCCCATCTGTGTATAAACTTAACTAATACCTCGTCGAGTTCTGTGATCCAAATTTTAGGTGGCATGTATAAAATATAGCTCATCGATCCATGTAACACCCTCAAATTATGTAGATGGGACCATCATCTCCTCGACGTTGCCACCATCATCGGATCATGAAAATGATTTACAGATCTTCGTCAGGACCATCTTGTATTTTGCATATCGGGATACCATCGGTCAAATGCATCTTTACCCAGGTAATTTCTCCACCCTTACCGATATAGTCATGATAAATACATTACTAATGATAATAGTTCTCATCTATATTTGGGTATGATCGCAAGCGTCATTATTTACCTATTCCTTTAGTGGCATGTTCTATTAAAATTGAACCAAATAACAAGTTGTAATTATATGTAATGAACCTATTTGGTATTAAATATGTAGAATTAACTCGATATCATTAATTTTTTATTAAATAAACCAATTATAGTAATAAAGACTTAATTAAATCCTAATTAGCTTTATTTTACCATTATAAATATGTTGAATACCCTAAGAAGCATTAAGCATATATATTTGATCTAATGTTGGGTCGATGAAATCATCATTAAATACATTAATCATATTATTAGCATAGTTAATTATCCTCTAATTGTTCCTTTTTCATCATTGTCAAACATTCTAACGAACATTAAAGATATTTAATTAGCTGAGTCAAATTTTGATATCATCATAATTAAAGACACTAATCATAGCATTAACATAGTAAATTAATCCCTAATTAGTCCTTTCATCACTATAAACATATCAAATACCTCATATCGTATTGAAGACATTTAATTGATCCAATATTGAAATTAAATCATCATTAAACCTACTAATTATAATATTAAAAATCTTAATTAAAATCTAATCATACATCTACCATCACAAACATATAAATCACCTTAATATGCATGAAATAAAAAGATTTATCCCATTAAGTATCTAAGTTTTTTAAAAAAATAATATTTAATATACTAATTATAATATTAAACATATTAATTACTACTTAATTAATACTATTCTACTATAAAAAATATAACAAACAACATATTAGATGTTAAGTTATTAACCATTTAGAATAGAATTAATTATCTCATAAACCAATAAAAATCTAAAAAGAAAACACACACACATATATATATATATGTTGAGATCTAATAGAACCGAATTAAATTATGAGACAAACTTGCAGAAGAAGAAGCCGCGTCCTTTACAAATGGCTGGTTTGGCACCGTAAAATACTAAAACATGCTTGCCGAACGCCAATTCTAACGGCACCCGATGGAGTCATCACACCCACCACCTCGCCATGGCGACGCTGCTCCGATTGGCCGACGTCGCGAGGCGAGCCACCCACACGTAGACAAGCCAGCGGTATCGAATCCTTGCTTTCGCTGGGTGCAGTGCTGCATGGTCCTTCCTGATGAATTAAAGAAAGCAATAGTGTGGCTTGAAGCGCGTTAATGGAGGCTCCAAATCCAGGATATAGTATCACTTTTTGGGTGAGATGATAGGTTTGAGTGCGTCAAGGAATGTAGTTCCTTTATGTTTGATAGCAATGCCTGAACAAGAGTCTCTCTTTTATGTTGTGCCTACAAAGTTCATGTTTGGACTTGGTGCACTGGCCATTTCTTCAGTCCAATTAGCTTGCGAGTACAATTTAGGTCCGCCCCCGGCTTCGCTGTCCTTTAGAACGAAGTCCTTAACCAGTGGAATGCAGCTCCATGGGTTTAACTCCTCACAGTAATTACAACATACTGTGCATGTTATCAGAATCCATAAACAATCCCCTGCTCTTATATATCCCTTTACTTCCTCTATTTATTTGCGGATCCAAACCAGCCTTGAAAGCTGAAAGAGTTCCTGCTACAACAATGTTGTCTTCTTCCGCTCTTACCGCTGCTGCATGTGGCCTTCAACCACTACTCAAAGGAGTGGCCCCGAAGAGGCTGTTGCTTCACGGTCCACGGCTCGACTCGGTGGCTCCCGTGGCCGCGCCGGCCTCGCATAAGAGTAACTCCCTCAACGCCCACGTGATCACGATCCTTGCCGTCATCCTCTGCGCTCTAATCGGCGTCGTTCTAGTGAGCGTCGTCATCTGATGCGCGCTTAGCGTCTCGCTGTGGGTCTGGCCCGAAGTACCCCGGGAGCCCGGGCCCTGCCTTCCGGTCGATTATGCGGCGGTTGCTCGGGTCAAGGGGGAGGAGTGTTAGCTGAACAGCACTGTAACTGAACGAGAATATCTCGTTAATTAGTTGAGGGAAATCCTCAACTGAATCTTGTATAAATAGGTGCTTCCTCAATGAATAATGTGTGCCTTTTTGTGTTCTCATCTCTCTTTAACATGGTATTAGAGCAGCTTGCTTAGAGCAAGCTCTCTTCTTGCTGTCAAACGGCAGCAAGTTTCCACCGCTTCCAACCGCGTGCAGATTTTATCGTCGACTGCAGTCCATCTACTGTCGCGACATCTGCCTCCGCTACCGACGGAATCAACGAGATCAGCATCGATCTCCCAGTGAGCGCTAATACTGTTGTCGCAACCTTGGCATCCTTTTTTTCGTCGGAATAGATTTTTGACGAAATCCCCCATCCCGATCGCCTCCCCGGTCTCCAGTCTCGCCAACGCTCCGGCACATTGGCACCAGCGGTCTCCGGCCCTGCAAACGCTCCTGCAAACACGACGCCCACGAATGCTCCAGGTCCCGCGCCCGGCCCAGGGTCCCACTGCTTCCGGCTTCCTATCGACACACAGTAGATTGAAACAGAGTAACCATTACTCTGTTTCCTCTCATTCTTCCTCTGTTTTGCTGTGATTGGCCCAGCAATATCGCAGCACACAGCCAACGTCGCAACACATTGACAAGGTTGACAGCAAGAAGAGACCATCTTTGGCTCTTCCTCCTCAACACATCGACACGGTTGCCGCCCTTCCTCTGCTTCCCGTCGCAATTGCTGCCCGCTACTTCAGTATCCCTGAGTCCTGCGGCGTCCCACACCTATTCGCAGCCAGTGTCACTCTTCATCGTTGGCTGCTTCCTCTTCTTCTCCACCTGCACGAGCAAAGCCTTCCTCTCTGTCAACCGACAGCCCATCATCATCCTGTGGCATCATTTATTCGGCACCTACTTGCCTCAAACAGGTTCCAAGATCGGTTCAGTCCTGGTGCCTTCTCCCAGTGAAGCTCTTGCCTCTTCTTCTTCCTCAAAAGCTAGAGCCTTCGGCGGAAAACGTCGCACTTACAACTCAACTCCATCAACCTGAGTCTTGCATAATGCCACCTGTGCAGCAGACATTGTCGTGGTCTTCCTCGTGCATGAACCATCCTCTGCATTCTCTAACTCCACTTCCACAATTCCATCCAAACAGAACATTGCAAAACTACATTATTGGCCTTCATCTCTTTAAAGGCATGACGAACGTCCGAGCACTAGCGACTTGAACTAGCATCGCATTAATCCGACCACTTTCTCTTCTTCTGGTAGTTCTGGCATCATTTGGCGCTTGCAGTCCTACTGCAGAGAGTGACGACGGCGTATTGTTCGTCCTCCACAAGGTAGTCTTCCTCGTGCTTCACCGTTGCCGCATCAACCTCGACGAGCAGCAACCATGTTCCCTCTTCCACAGCAGTTCACTCTTGCGCCGCCTACAGTGAGCAAAACTGCTCACTTCATTATATTTGTTGCCTTCATCATCTAGACCTACTTCACAGAAGCAACAATAGTTTCCACCGATTGAGTTCTCTATACTCCGGAGGTTCTTCTCTCATTTCTTTCCTATTTTTGTCACCTTTTTTTCTATTTCTATTCACTATCCTGTCATTTCTCTTGAGTTCCATATATCTTCCTCGTCGTCTATCGACGCCATAACTCTCTTCCCTGCTAGGGTCTCTTCTTTACATACAGGGCTTGTTTCCATTAATGTTGTCTCCCTTATTCCCTTTAAGTTATCCAAAGGCGGCAACTATGCGTCTTGACATGCTCAATTCTCTAATCTCTTATTTGGTTATGATTTATTAGGTTATATTGATGGCTCTCTCAACTGTCCACCAACAATGGTTCAAGCTCCCGGAGAACCTAACCCAGTACCAAATCCAGCCTACAAGCTATGGTTACACCAAGATAGGCTCATTCTCCAAGCAATTCAAGCTTCTGTTGTCGGATCCATCGCTCTGCTTGTGTCCTCCTATACCACTGCTGCGGAGGCTTGGACCAAGTTACAAACTACATTAGCGAGCCGCTCACGGACCCGTTTGCTCGAACTACTTTCCAACCTTATGACCTTCAAGCAGGAGGACCGTACTGTTGTCGACTATTTACAACATATCAAACTAATGATCGATGATCTGGCTTTGATAGGTCAATCACTTTCTGATGAAGAGGTACTCATCCACACGCTTAATGGACTGAGTTCAGAATTCAAAGAACTGGTCGCAGCACTTCGCGCGCACGACTCTCCAATTTCCTTTGAAAAACTTTACGACAAGCTAACAGATTATGAAACTTACCTGAAGCGTGATGCCAAGCTGCCAGGAACTCTGCCAGGACCTCCCATCACAGCTCAGTTTCACCACACATCCAAAAGGCACAACCGCAAATATAACAAGAATGCTTCAAAATGTGTGGCCAACTCTCCTACTACCTCTATGAGCAACCACCCATCGCTTCCTCCTCCATTTCCTTCGCATCTCAACCATCATCCGAACACTTCATTTTCGCCACATCATCTTACTCCAATGTTTCAGCAACCAGTTGTATGCCAATTGTGCGACAAAACTGGTCACGCTGCCAAAGTTTGTTGGTCTCGACCTCGCCTCCCACCTTCATCAACCTGGCCTCAAGCAAATGTCATGACTGCTCCTTCTGAAAGTCAATCTAATTGGATTGTGGACTCTGGTGCTTCCCACCATATCACTTCCAATCTCCAGAATTTGTCACTCCACAGTGGCTATGGCAGACATGAAGACATCATCGTCGGTGATGGTAAAAGGATTCCTATTACTCATATTGGTTCTATAAAGTTTAATTTCAATACCACTTCTTTCACACTCGATAATATTTTGTGTGTGCCTCACATCAAAAGAAATCTTATTTCAGTCTCTCAATTTTGTCAACAAAATCATACTTCCATTGAATTCTTTCCTGATTACTTTCTTGTCAAGGACTTAAGCACGGGGGCATCCCTAGTTCGCGGTCTGAATAAAGACAACGTTTACGAATGGCCGTCAGCCCTGTTTCTCACTCAGCCTACTGCCAACTCATTCACTCCTGCTCTGGTTGACATATGGCATCGTCGGCTTGGTTATCCCTCTACCTCCCTTCAACAAAAATTGTTTTCTCTCTATTAAATTCTTGTTTTTAAATCTAGTAAGGTTATTACTCACTGTGATGCTTGTCTTAGCAATAAGAGTCATCAATTGCCTTTCGGTACCTCCTCTCTTTCTTGCTCTAAACCGTTTGAGGTAGTTTATACTGATGTTTGGGGTCCTGCGTCAGTTATTTCCTTTGATAAGTTTAGATACTATGTTGTATTTGTAGACTATTTTACGAAGTACACATGGTTATATCCCCTTCGTCACAAGTCTGATGTCACTGGTGTCTTTTTTAACTTTAAAAACTTGGTTGAAAACTACTTTCAGACCTCTATTAAAACTATCTATTCTGATGGAGGGGTGAATATCAAACCCTTGCATCTCATCTATCTGCTTGGGGTATTCAGCACCTTAAGTCCCCCCCATATACGCCTCGATTGGTTGGTTCTGTCGAATGTAAACATCGTCATATTATTGAAACTGGTCTAACATTGCTCCATCAGGCTTCAATCTCATCTACCTTTTGGTCAGTAGCTTTTCAAACGGTTGTCTACCTCATTAATCGCATGCCAACTCCTACTCTACACTATAAATCACCATTTGAAAAGCTCTTTCAAAAATGTCCCAATCTACAAACATTGAAAGTCTTTGGCTGTCTCTGTTATCCGTGGTTACGTCCCTACAATTCTAATAAAATGCAGTCTCGTTCTCGCCCTTGTATTTTCATCGGATATTCTCTTGAACATAATACCTTTCGATGTTATGATACTCACTTTACTAAAGTCTTTGTTTCCAGACACGTCACTTTTGTAGAATCTATTTTTCCCTTTCGTGATCATGGGCAATCTGTCGTCCCATTAAGTTCCTCTGACACATCTTCATCCTCCCACATGCCTTTGCCATATCCACATTCTCTTGTTACTTTTGTTCCCCACCTTTTCTCTCCTCCGGCTCCTCCAGCTTCTTCTCTTCCAGCACCCCAACCTTTGTCCTCCCATAGTTCGGGTGATTCTATCATCCCTCCGTTTGACTCCCCTAGTGCTAACCCTCAGCCCTTCCCTTCTAATATTGTTATACCCTCCCAGCATCCAATGTAAACTCGTTCTAGGAGTGGTGTCTTTAAACCTTGTCAGGTTCTTGACCTCCATGTTAGCTCTACACCTTCCCCCGACTCTACTGAACCGTCTTCCCTTTCTCAGGCCAAAAAATCTCCTCATTGGCATAAAGCCATGTGTGAGAAGTATGATGCCCTCCTTCATAATGCTACATGGACCCTTATCCCCTCACATTCCACACAAAATATTATCGGGTGTAAGTGGATCTATCAAATTAAATGAAAGCCTGATGGTTCCATTGCTTGCTATAAAGCACGACTTGTGGCTAAAGAGTTTTTATCAATGCCCTGGTATTGACTACACTGAGACATTTAGTCCTGTTGTCAAACATGCTACAATTCGACTTATCCTAAGTCTGGCAATATCCAAAGACTAGTGTTTATGCCAATTAGATGTTAACAATGCATTTTTACAAGAGACTCTTACTGAAGATGTCTTCATGGAACAACCCCTAGGCTGTATACATCCTCAATATCCACGACATGTATGTAAACTCCAAAAGGTTATTTATGGACTTCGTCAGGCTCCCTGGGCCTGGTATATTGAACTTGGTCTATACTTGTCTTCAGTTGACTTCATTAACTCCAAGTCTGATGTCTCTTTATTTCTACGACAACATGGGTGCACTATCTATCTTCTGGTCTATGTGGATGATATTATTGTCACCGGTGATAACTTTATCGAAGTTCAAATATTTATCAAGCTATTGGCCGACAGATTCTCTCTTAAAGACCTTGGCCGCCTGAATTATTTTCTCGGGGTCGAGGCCACGTTTGCGTCTTCTGGTCTCTTCCTTTCACAGAGAAAGTATATTCATGACTTGCTGTTGAAGACAAATATGTAGGATGCAAAAGAGGTTATCACTCCTTTGTCCTCTAGTGACTCATTTAAGTTATGTGATGACAGTCCCGCTATAGACTCTACTCAGTATCGACAGGTCGTTGGCTCCTTACAATATCTCGCTCTTACTCGTCCAGATATCTCCTTTGTAGTTAATAAATTATCTCAATTTATGCATCGGTCATCGATATTACATTGGACTGCTGTCAAACGCGTTTTGCGTTATCTTAAGGGGACCATTGATCATGTCATTTTTCTTCTCAAACACTCTCCCCCCAGCTTCATGCCTTTGCCGATGCTGATTGTGCGGGAAATATTGATGATAGAACATCCACATTAGGTTATATTATTTTTCTTGGTGCTAACCTGATTAGTTGAAGTTCTAAGAAACAAAAGACGGTTGCCAGGTCTACTAATGAAGCAGAATATCGAGCTATTGCCATTACTGCTACTGAACTTATTTGGATCACCAGCTTGCTTAAGGAGCTTCACATTCACTCTACTTCTACACCTGTTATTTACTGTGACAACATCAGTGCGACTTATCTTTGTGCAAATCCGGTTTTCCACTCCCGCATGAAGCATGTTGCCATTGACTTTCATTTTGTGCGAGATCAGGTTGTCCGCCAGCAGCTCCGTGTTTCTCATGTTCACACGGCTGATCAACTTGCTGACTCTCTCACAAAGTCTCTGGCCCACAAACTCTTTTCCTTACATCGGTTCAAGATCAGCATCCTTGACAGTAGCTCGATATTGCGGGAGTATGTTAGCTGAACACCACTGTAACTGAACGAGAATATCTCATTAATCAGTTAAGGAAAATTCTCAACTGAATCTTGTATAAATATGTGCTTCATCGATAAATAATGTGTACATTTTTGTGTTCTATCTCCCTTTACCAAGGAGTCCGTGGCCGTGGCGTCCGACGTGATTGTGTACTCATCCGAACCGTGCTGTGGCCGGTCGGAGTGCTCGATATACCTCTCCGAGTTTGCGCCCGGGGAGCGCGTCCGGGTGCTGCTCGGTTGCAACCACGGGTTCCACGTCCACTGCATCGACCGCTGGCTCGTGTCTCGACTTTCATGCCCTACGTGCCGCCGGTGCCTGTCCGATGGCGAGCATGTACACCCGATCGAGTCGGCTAGCTCAGGCCATAGCCTGGACGAACCCTGAAGCCTAAAGGCTTTTTACATGTGTTTCTTCCTTGAGAACAGACGAAGACTGCTTTTAGCTGCTGTATCATATTGTGAAGCGTACTAGTTTATGGCCCTCCTTTTACATTTTATGTGTAAATTAAATCCATTTGGTCCAGTTGCACGTGGCATCCTTCTCGGCATCTTTTATTCGGTCCCCGCTTTTCCATTCCATTCATCAGAACAGTCGTTAGAGCGGGCTCCGATGGATGATGTGCAGAAAATATTGTCAATGTCAATGAATGGCCACGGATCGCTATCCGCGTGCTTCCACCTCGTAAAATGTTGACCGTTGATAAAACATGATCTAACGCCTCAGATGCAACGGGACACCGAGTTCTTCCCAAGTTCATTCCCCAGTCCCGCCTCTTCCCCCTATATAACCAATCCCATCCCAAAACCTCAATGACTCCATCCCATTAGCGTTTCTCAACCTCCAAACCCTAGTATTACCGATCTGCGATCGTATTTGAGATGGCGAGGACGAAGCAGACGGCGCGGAAGTCCACCGGGGGGAAGGCACCGAGGAAACAGCTGGCGACGAAGGCAGCCAGGAAGTCGGCTCCCGCGACCGGTGGCGTGAAGAAGCCCCACCGCTTCCGGCCCGGGACGGTGGCGCTCAGGGAGATCCGTAAGTACCAGAAGAGCACGGAGTTGCTGATCCGGAAGCTGCCCTTCCAGAGGTTGGTGCGGGAGATCGCGCAGGACTTCAAGACGGACCTCCGGTTCCAGAGCACCGCTGTGGCGGCCCTCCAGGAGGCGGCCGAGGCCTACCTGGTTGGCCTCTTCGAGGACACCAATCTCTGCGCGATCCATGCGAAGAGGGTGACCATCATGCCCAAGGACATCCAGCTCGCTCGCAGGATCCGCGGTGAGAGGGCTTGATGTGTCTACCTTCCCTTTCGAATCTCTCGTCTTGCCACATCCTTCCCTTTTGTCGTGGGCTAGAACTCGAACGGGTGTAGAAAGACAAGCCGTGGGAAGTTGCATCTTTGTGTTATTCTTATGGACGTTGTTCATGTTCGTACTAAACTTATTGGCCTAGTTATGACATTGCATTATGTCTCGTATTCTGAAACATTGGTTGCCTAAGAGGGCAAACTAATAAATGAAGGCATACATCAGTGTCCGGAGAACCACACATCTCTAGCATTCCATTAAACAAAATTGAAGCCTAATATTTTTTTCTTATCGAATTGAATCTTCAGGTGATGTATCAAAATAATTTTTCTTATGTTTTGCTTTTCGAGAAATACTCATGTAGCTTCAGTTTGCTTCATATTAACGGTTCCTTCTGCACGTAGAACGAGGAATCTCGGATACGGGATCCGGCAATGCATCAAAGGGTGATCTGTTGACAGCACGAATCTCCGCGCTTATGGTTCAGCAAAATAAACCGATCCGACCACGAGCCATGCGGTTCGGTCCGGAATTAATGAAGTCCTAAATTCGAATGCGTCGGATCGGGTTCCGATCAGCTGCACGATCCGACCCGTTCCCAGGTCATGTGTTGCTTATCACCGCTTAGCGACGACTCGCCCAGCCTAAGCAACCCCTCCTCTTCTAAAGGATACTGTGACTAAGCACGTACAACTAACAACTCGACCCTCTTCCCCTCGGGGTTCTAAACCCTCGCCTGTCTTCCAATCCGGCGGTTCGCCGGCGTGGCTTGCGAAGATGTCTTACGGGGATACCATCCCCCTTCATCCCTCCTCCCAGTCCGACATCGACGAGATCGAGAACCTCATCAACGCCGGCGCCCACTCCGCCACCGTCCTTCCCGCCCGCGCCCCTAGCCCCTCTCGCGCTTCCATCCCCGTCTCCCATTCTCCCTTCCCCTTGCCACCCTACCAGAAGATGCCGCCCTCTTCCTCCCCTACCCCGGTTGTGTCCTCTGTGCCCGCCGCCGCCGCCACCACCACCACCGCGCCAGGAGGGAGCTCCCGGATAGGCATCTCCACCGACGCGTTGGAGTCGCCTCCTGACACTCTGACCGAGCCCGTGTTTGACACTGTGAAGCGAGATCTGACGCGGATCGTAAGCAATCTGAAGCTGGTGGTTTTCCCGAATCCTTATAGAGAGGATCCAGGGAGGGCGCTGAGGGATTGGGATCTCTGGGGGCCCTTCTTCTTCATCGTGTTCCTTGGTCTCACTCTTTCTTGGTCTGCATCGGTCAAGAAGGTAAGATCGATCACGGGCTTCTAGATCCAAGCTTGCTTTCGTTAAGGTCTCGATAGTGGTACCAGCAAATTCTTGATGGTTCCTCTTTTATGTGGGAATTATGGTAGATGAAAGGAAAAAAAAACGGCATAGTTGAAACAAATTCTTAGGTAATTAGATCATAAGCATTAGATTCAGTGTCGATGTTCTTAACTATAATAATCTCTTTTGGAAGGAAATATCTATTTTCTTTTGGTGTAATAAGTTTATATGACCTATAGGTTGACATAATTAAGGTATACTAAGTTCTGTACAAAAAGAAAAGGTAGACCAAGTTGGATCTAGGCATCCATTGATGATATAGTTGGTTTTGCAAGAACACTTGCCCTTGTATTTGACATGTTCCTGCGAGATGTTATGGTTAACCTTCTACATGAATGAAAGTTATTTTTGGTGATATTCTAGAACTTTCTGGACGCAAAAGAAGTCTTAAGCAATATTGGATGCAAGAAAGTCAAGGATGACTAATTTTTTCTGATCCAACCGGCCCGTTAGCATAGACATTCATGCTACTAGCAAAGCAAAACTACAGAGTTCCGGTTGACAAAGTAAATTAGGTATTTTGTTTTGCCTGACAACCTCGTCCAGTTTTAACTACATCTGAATTCAGAATAATTCAAAGTTGTTGCTTGAGCCATTTTATAATATTATTTTGGCAAATGCCAAATGAGGTGCAGTTATTTTAGTACTAATCACCATTCCAAAAATTAAAAAGCCATAGTGGTTTGAAGTTGCAGCTATTTGCTGTACCTGCAGCAATGCCATGTTTTGTTCTGGGCCTGTAGCTGTGAACGCTACTAAATAGTGATCCTTAGCAAGCAGTTCAGGCTTTGTTAATTCATGTATTCTCACTAAAGTGATTCACTCATAACATCTTCTGTTGATTGGTAATCTCATACGGTGCAGAGAAATAAAACTTGACTATATATCTTTTCTTAATCATAACAACTCTTTCCAAATCTTAGTTTGTTGTTTTCTACCATGTGGGTCGTTACATTCTCTCTCCCAGGTCGATTGCCTTACTTTTAAGCATTTTGCCTATTTCGTCTCTCCCCCCTTCTTCTCTTTGCTGGTCTAACAACGTATTTGATCCTGAAAGCTGTATTGGACTCATAATGGTAGGGTTCCTCTTATTTCTTTTTCCTTCTTATTCTTCTTTTTTCCTGTTAGAATGCCTGGTTCTGTCCAGTTATGATAAAAATAATTTACATTCTCCTATCGTCTTAGATTGTGTAAAATTTAGTGAGAAATCGAAAGAACAAGCTTCCTCCTTTAGTCCAGTTTTGGTCCAGAATTGTACAATGTGCTACAATTGTCCTCAACTTCTGTAAAATCTCTATGTATTATTCATGGGCTAGAATTGTACACCGAGGATGGATTGGCTCGATTTTGTCAATTGAATGAGCATATCTGATAGTTCCTCACATTTTATCTTTTATGCATTCCTAAATGATTGCCCCTTATACCGAGGGCTTATGTCTTCGTGTTCTTGTTTTTATTGTCCCAGTCGGAAGTCTTTGCTGTTGCATTTGCAATCCTCGCTGCTGGTGCTATTATTCTGACGTTGAATGTTCTACTTCTGGTAAGCAGCTCACATGAGTCCTGTCTGTTTTAGTTTTCTTTATTTTGCAGCATATGTTTTATGAGGGATTTTGTATTAACATTTACTTTTTTTACTGGATTAGGGTGGACATATCATCTTCTTTCAAAGTCTGAGTCTTCTTGGCTATTGCCTTTTCCCTCTGGCTGTAGGAGCTCTAGTCTGCATGCTGGAAGGCAATGTTATAATTAAGATAGTTGTGGTCTCCATGACATTGGCATGGAGCTGTTGGGCAGCATATCCCTTCATAAGTACAGCTGTTAATCCCAGAAGAAAGGCCTTAGCCTTATATCCTGTTTTCCTCATGTATATATCTGTTGGCTTTTTCATCATTGCAATAGATTAAGACATATATCTGAGGAGTTTGGTTTAGTTTCTAGACCTCAAGTCAACACTTTCATCCTACCAGTCAAACATACAATTATAGACAGATAATTTACATGTCATTGCTCTTTTTTGGGGGGGGGGGTATTACTAGGTCTATTTGTGGTTTTAGGGACCGGAGTCCACTTTGGCTGAGTTGTAAAATGTGTTTATTTGGTATGCATTACAGTGTGTCCATATTCGTGTTGAATACTTTAAAATGTCACAATTCATGATCAGAATGTAAAGTAAAAAGAAAAAGAAAAATGACCACGTAATCTTACAATATACCACAAAAGAAGCTTGGAAGTTTGAATTATTTGGAGGAGAAGTACTTTTATTGGTATTGGTTTGTGTTCTTTTCATCTGTCAAATGTATGTAAAAGTGTAGCGAATGTGTGTACTCAGCTCTTATTGCTAAGAGAAGTCCATGGTTGTATTTTGAACTTGTTATTAATCTCTTGTCACTTATTTCAAATATCTTTTGTTTCAAATTTCTATTATATGGCTAGATGATTAGTCTACTGTTGGTCACATGTTATCTTGGTGTTTCTCGTCATACTTGCTACTTTGACTAATAACAGTATGTATCTTTTGCCTTCGCAGAAGGTGCATTGATTTTGCAAATTTGTTCACTTGCTTTGAGTTTATCATTTAGCTTCCAATTGCTGTTTTGTTCTTACTAATCTACGTTATTGAGATCTTCAGCCATTTGGGTAAAGAGTTCTACCTGCTCGAATATGGTGGGATTTGTTGTATATCGCGCTTCCACTGAGCTTTGTTCTGCGTACTAGCATGTGAACCATAAGTTATTGTTCATTGAATCGATAATTCCTACTTGGATCGGTTATAGGTTGACTATAGCACTGAATTACTAGCAAGCCTGGTTTTTGTTTTGTTTTATATAATATGATATCACTTGTGTCGGAATGCACTGAAGTTGTCTATTTATCCAGAGATTTGATTTGCACACATTTGATGACGTAGTTACTTCCCATTAGAGTTGTCCATTATTTTACTTTTGTAAGACTCCAGTATCTGTGCCATTCTCTTTATGCTTAAGTAAATCTTGGGTCTAAATCGGTCACTCTCAATTATCATGGATGATGTGTTTACTTCTAAATTTCTGGGTTAGCTCTATTAGAAGAAAAATGGATCATTCGTCATCCGTGCGAGTAGCACAGAATTTTCAAAAGTGTATCGATTACTTATGCTTGGTCGTCCTCTTTTCCAGCTGCTTTTGTTATTGTTTACATTTGATGGCAGTCTCCCAGAAAAACGCGAGTGCTATGCCAGTTTTCACCGAGTTTTTCACTATATTTTTTGTTTCGAGTCCTTGAACAGAAACCCCTTTCTCCTGCTCTAGTTATTGCAAGTATTTTTGACTTCGTATTCACTGTTTCAAGTTAGAAGTACTAAACGTGAATTAAAGATATTTTTGTTGGATGGCTCACCGTTTCAATAGGAGTTGCAGGTGGAGGTGGCAAGATAACATCCCCATTTATGGACAACCAATGAAGACAAATTTCTCGAGCATGAAGCACATAATAATAATCTACATGGAGGTACTTTCTTTCTTTCATTATTTTTCGGCGCTCACGTGGGCCGTCCTCGACCTACTACTCTTCACGAATCTAAATATGTAACCATCAAGCAAAAGTTATTGCGAGTATTTTTTACTTCGTATTCACTGTTTCATTTTTTTATCTTTGACCCAAATTTAGCCGATCAAAATAATTTTAAAAAATGAAACCAATGCAACAAGAAGAAAAAATAGGTAGTTTATTCGAAGGAGTTTGAACGATAGAATGGAAACTAAAATAATAATTATATGCACCAGCAAAAGCAAAAAACAGGTTATAACACTTAACTTTTTCTCTCTCTTATATAACATGAAATATAAAAGAAAAAAAAGATATTTTATTGAGAAAAGATTTCACTATTAATTTTTTTATTGAATGACTCGTATCTTTAGTTAGGATCATATTTTTTTATGAATGATAAAATGTTCATGAACCAAACCCGATATAAGTTTTGTGATGAGTACAAGTTAAATATAACTTAGTTCAATTCTGAGTATAATTAGATAATTTTTTACTAAATCAATCCAAATTTTCATAGAATAATTAGTGTATGATTCTTAAATGTTTATTACCATTTTTATTAAATATAATAATTATTATTTAAATTTAAGATTTTTTGAACTGTGATCAAGTCTAACTTTATCAACTTATACTAAGCTAATCCAAACTTTCATAGAATTAATAGGATATGGTTCTAAGATGATCAGTATCATTTTTTTTTTTCTATTTTTAAGATTTTAAGATAATTAATTATTAAAATTAAAGATTTTTTATATATTCTTTGATTGAGTTCGACTATAACTTGATTGAATTTTGAGTGTAACTTGATCAACTTTCAATAATGATATTAATTTTATAATTATTAATTATTAAAATTAATTTTTTTAACCCATTTTGTGATCAAGTGTAATTTAATTCAATTTTGAATATATTAATCAACTTCTACCAATCCAATCGGACCTTTAAGTCACTCACGAATCCATAATCACTTAGTGATACTATATATTATATATGACATACTTGACTTTTTTTTCTCCAAAATTAATCTTTCGATTTGTAATTATGAATTATTTAAAATAAAGCTAAGTGAATCTATTGGTGACATATATACCCATTTTAGTGTTATTATCAATAGATTAAAATATCTTGATAAAACCTATATTAATAGAAGAGAAAAATCTTTTAAATAATAGGAAGAATATTATTTTTAAATTCAAAGAAGATTACTCGAACGAAAGTTCAGGTAATGATGATAAAGATATGACACTTCTTATAAAAAATTCAAAAAGTTTATAAAGAAAAACAAGACAAATCTAGCAAGAAAAGAAAATATTAAAAGTAAACCCAAGAAAGATGTAGTCATTTATTATAAGCATAAAAAATTAGGACATTTTAAAAATAAATGTCCATAATTAAAGTAGTAAACTAAAAAAAAAAAAAAGACACTTAAAGCAAAATGAGATGAATCAAGTGAGTCTAAAGTGAAAGAGTAACTTAATGAAGAAGAAATGATGAATTATATTTTAGTGATTTTCAATGATAAGATATTTGACTCTCCCAAAACTTCTTTATTGTATGAAAAATTACTTGAAGCATCACAAGGTTATATGATGAACTCAAAAATGATTGATAAGAAATATAATTCACTAAAAAGAGATTATACATTACTTAATCCTTTTTTACATGATAAATATATATCAACATATTGTATTCTTGCACTAAATATGAATATTTAAAATCATCTAATCTCGAACTTAAAAATAAGTTATTTTAAAAATTATTTACTTTGAAAAATAAAAAAGGAACATAATTGTCATGAATGAGAAACTTAAAACATTGCTTACAAAAATCAATTAATAGTAATGATATAATAGAATCTCTTAAAAAATAAAATAAGTTTATGTGAAATATTAAAAATTTTAAAATAAAAAATAAGTCACTTGGTATGATTCTTACTGAATAAGATTGTATATTTAGAAAAAAATGTATTAGTTTCATAAGTAGTAGCATACATCAAAAGTCAACTAAATTTGTAAAAGGAGCCATACTACATATTCCTTCTTAAATTTAATATAACTTTTATAAAAAATTTGGCCAGCTTAATATGCTCTCCTATTTAAAATTAGTTTTGGTTCATAAAGGATCTATAAGTGATTTAAAGCTAAAAGGTAATAAAAATGGATCTAACTATGAAGGACCCCAAGTTAAATAAGTACGTAAAACAAATCTCTCTTTCTTATAAATATGTCTTCAAACAAGAGCTAAGAAAAAAAGATTTTGATATTAAATGCTCAAGACACATGACCAAAGATCTTATAAACTTTTCAACATTCACTAGCCGGGATGAAGTATATGTTAACTTCAGAGATAACAACAAAAGAAAAATCATTTATATTAGAAATATTGTTAGCAAGTCAAATCTCTTGATTTAAGATGTGATTTTAGTAGATGATTTAAAACATAACTTAATAAAATCTTATGCTCGTATTATATAAATACCAAATAAGAATAAATTTATGATAGCTTTAAGCAGTGATAATGTTTATACTATTGATCTTGATGAAATTTGTGATGAGAATTATTTTTTAATTTTAAATGATGATGTATGACTTTGGAATAGGAGACTAGGATATGATGTATGAAATGAATTTGATAAATTAGAACTAAAGAACTTATAAGAGGAGTACCTAAATTTAAATTTGTTAATGATAAAATTTATAATGCATGCCAATTAGAAAAATATATAAGAAATAGCCTTAAACCCAAAAATCAAGTATGGACCTCTAGACTATTATAAGTAATTCATATGGATTTATTTTGATCTATTGATATCAAAAGTCTAAGAAGTAGTAAATATGTATTTGTGATTGATGATGATTATAGTAGATATACTTGGACATACTTCTTAACATATCAAAATAATTATCTTAAATATTTTATTATTTTATAAACAAGTTTAAAATAAAAATATTTTATAATCTTTATTCATAGTAATCATAATGGTGAATTTAAAAATTATAATTTTAAGAATTTTATGATTTAAATGGATATAATCTTAATTTCTTCACTCCAAGAAATCCATAACAAAATGAAGTTGTTAAGAGAAAAATATATGAGGTTACAGGAGACAACAAGTACTATGTTTAATAAACGTAACTTACCTAAATATTTTTAGACCGAAACCATAAACACATATTATGTTATGAATATGGTCTTTATAAGACCTTATATAACTAAAACTCCTTATGAATTACGAAAGAACAAAAGACCCAATATTTTATATTTTAAAATTTTTGATAATAAATATTTTATTTTAGATGATAAGAATATCTTAGAAAAATTTAATATAAAATTCGATGAATGTATATTTTTTTTAATACTCCTCAACCTCTAAAGTTTATCAAGTTTTCAATAAAAAGATAATTAATTATTAAAAAATCTATTTATGTTGTTTTTGATGAATCTCTTGAAGCTAAAAATAATAATTTTAATAATAA
Organism: Ensete ventricosum; assembly: GCA_029747655.1. NCBI lineage: Eukaryota > Viridiplantae > Streptophyta > Magnoliopsida > Zingiberales > Musaceae > Ensete > Ensete ventricosum. The sequence continues at coordinate 18,666,170 of JAQQAF010000003.1, read as the reverse complement.
TTTTGATAATAATTTTAAATTAAATTTGAATGAGGATTCTACTATCAAAAAATAACTTGGATACATCTACTTCTAAAAAAAACATTATCCAAGGATTAAAAGCATATAGATGTATATTCTAAAGAATTAATTACTTAGGGCATACAAAAAAAAAATACAAACTCATTCTTCTTAAAAAAATATTTATATAAATACTACTCTTTTATCTTAAATTGAGTCTAATTACATTGATGATGCTTTCAAAGATGACTCATGGATTTTGATAATACATAAAAAAACTAAATCAACTTGGAAGAGATAAAGTTTAGAAGCTTGTCCTTAGACCTAATGATCATTTCATAATTGACACTAAATGGATCTTTAGAAATAAACAAGATAAATAAGGTATCACGATTTGAAATAAAGCTAGATTAGTGGTCAAATGATTCAACCAAGAATACGATATAGACTAGAATAAAATCTTTGCTCCTATGACCAGATTTGAAGTCACAATAATACTTCTTACCTATACATATTTTAAAATCTTTTAGTTATTTTAAATGGATGTCAAAAGTGCTTTCTTAATGATTTTATGTATGAAGAAGTTTATGTTGAACAACCATATAGATTTGAAAATAATTTTGTTAGATTATATTTATAAATTATCTAAGGCTTTCTATGGGTTGAAATAATCTATTAGGACTTGGTGTGAGAGACTTAAATTTTTTTATTTAAAATAATTTTTTAAAAGAAAAGGTCGACATCATATTGTTTATTAAGTATTTTAATTTTTTTATTATTTAAATTTATATTGATGATATTATTTTTGATTTTGCCAATGAATCTTTATATGATTCATTAGCTAAGAATATCAAAATGAATTTAATAGGTGAATTAATATTCTTTATAGAATTATAAATTTAATAATTAAATGATGAGATTCTCATTAGTAAAACCAAGTATACTATTGATTAATTAAAATAATTTTATATGGACAATGATAAGACTATCAATACACTAATACATATTTTTACTAAATTAGATATGTATAGTGAAGGAGAATGCTTTGATCAAAAGACTTATAGAGGCATTATAGATAGTTTATTATACCTTACTATAACTATATCAGAAATAATATTTAGTGTTGGGTTTTCTGTAAGATTTTAGTTTAATCCTAAATAATTACATTATAAATTATAAAAAAATAGATACTTAAAATAAATGCCTGATATAGGATTATGGTATCTTAAATCTAAAAATTTTGATTTGACTTCTTTTGCTGATGTTGACTTTGTAGAATGTAGAATAGAAAGAAAATGTACCATTGAAACTTATCAATTACTAGGTCATATACTCATTTCTTGGTCATCAAAGATATAAAATTTTGTCAAACTATCTACAGCTAAAGCTGAATATTTTGAATATTTTGTGATAAGTGCATGTTGTGTGTAGATAATTTGGATGAAAAATATTTTAAAAGATTATAGTTTTTAATTAAAAATTATCTCTATTAAGTGTGATGTTAGGGATCATATAAACAATCATGATATATCATTGGATTTAATTGACATAAAACATCAACTAGTAAATATTTTTACTAAACTACTAAATGAGAAATAATTTAATTTTATTAGAAGAGAATTGGGCATATTAAACTTGAATGAATAATTTTTTATATCATTTTATGCATATGTTAAAGAAAATAAGGGCTCGACGGTAACATCGTTTGACTAACAATACTACCACTAATGCACTCTATCCAAAGGCGATAGCATCGCTTAGACTGGCGGTACTATCACCAACAACTTGATCCCATGCCTTTAAGTCTAGGGTTAGTGGTAGAATTGCCCTAAACCCTCCTAGCCCCTCTCTTCTCCTCAATCTTACCCTAGTTGACCTCTCTCTCCCCTAACTCTCTTCTTCCTCCCTCTAAACCTCTTCCACAATCCTCTTTCACCCTCTTTCTCTTAATCTCTCCCCAAGTTCTCTTCTTCCTCTTCACTCATACAAAGCCCAGGACTCTCATTCCTTCTCCCTCTATAAGGCTAAGAATCAAGTTAAGAACTCAATCACTCTTCTGGTTGATCAAGAAAGAAGTCTTAATTTGGTAAAAGATTTAAACCACAAGGATAATACCTAAATCCTTCTCTTATTCTTATTTTTATTTTTGTATATGTGACAGTCCTCATGACACCTATAAGATCCTCTAGAGATAAAGAAAAGATGAGAATAGATGAAACCTATGACACTACCATATTTGATTCTTATGAACATATTCTAAAATTTTTAAAATTTAAATTTATGATCATTCATAGAGGAAACTATATGGAACTAGAAGATTTAGGTGAATTGAAAATGATCCAATGGTTCACTAACTAAACTGTCCACCATATTCTTCAAATTAGTGAGCTTATCTACCATATGCTAGTTAGATATTTTTATAATAATTTGTATGTAGATAAAAATAATAGATCGTTTACTTATGAAGTAGGCATTATATACCTATCATAAATGACATAATTTATGATATTTTAGGTATTATTAAAAAGAGGCAATGTTGTTGTTTTTTTTAAGACAATGGGACATCGAGTCTATTTAGGTCATTTATCATGAGGCTATTGCCAATAGTTTTGAAAACCCTAACCTATCTATTATCCTTAAAAGCTATAAGCATCTTTTACCATTTAACATAGAATTACTTCATTATATTCTGATTAGTATTTTATTTCCTAAATGACATTATCTTGATGAAATAGGTAGCATGCATTATGTTATAACATGATGTGCTTGTTGTTTTGATTACCTCATATGTCAAAACATGATTGATATGTGTGAGAATGATATGATGTTTTTATATGAAGGCTTGATTACCAAACTTTTATATGCATAACATAATCATCCCACCAAACAAAGAAATCATGAAACTAAATAGATTTAATATCACTAATAGAAATCTATTAAGATTAAGTTGCACTATAATTAATAGAATATGGACTAGATTACCTAAAAGAATTGACCTCCTCGACGTTGGCCTGTCGAAGATATACCTATACACAGGGGTAAGCATTCTCCTCTTATTAGTCTCTTTGAGATCAGACCTTTAGTGGATCTAGTACATTCTTCATCTTCTAAGTATATAGTAGCTTGATTGGATCATCTTGAGCTTCATAAATACCAGATTTTGACTGAGATGCAACATATTCATCAACATCTTGATACTTTTAATACGCACTATCATACTTTATTTAGCATTTTGGATTGCTATTACTCGAGTCAACTATATATTACTCTTTTTTGTTTATGACAAAGGGAAAAATAATAATTATGCATGTCTTTATCTTTTGATATCGAATAGAAAAATTTATGTTATAATGTTTTTAACTTATGATGATGCCCTTTGATACTTTTTAACTAAAATTATGTATATAATTCTTGTAATGATTATTATCGAAAAGCATTAGAATTTATTATTAAATTATTTCAACTTGAATTCAAGACTAAAAGGTTATTATTTTGAATTGGAGTTCATCATAAGATGGCATAGAGACAGAGGAGTCTAGTTAAGACTTGGTTATCGATTGGTTGTTATCATAAAAAAAGAAAGGTTATTTAATCTTGAACTTTAATGATGAAATCAATTGATGAGTTTATGGACTATTATACTTTTGAGATAAGTGATGTATAAAATATACTTCGATCATAAAATCGAACTACTGGAGGGCTAACTGGTGAGTAGGAGAGTCGGACATTATGTCAAAAAATTATCATATACAAAATTAGACATTGAGCCAAAGGATTGATCAACATATTAAAGATTGGGCTTCGTGCTATAGGTTTGGGCATCATGTTAGAAAGATCAGATATTACACCAAAAGATAAGATATTATTGAAAGGTTGACATATCAGTGAAATTGGCGACATACTAAAGGAAAATGCTATGTACTAGAGGTTCAGACGAAATACTAAAAAATTAAATGATATTATGAAAGAATAGACAACAAGCCAAAAGCTTCAAGAATATGCCAAATGTGTGATTGATTTGTTAAAGCCTTCATCAAGGTTATTTTGAACTAATTTGGGCTGGTATTAGGTGGAAGGAAAGTTAACTTATCAAGAAAACTATTAGGCTTGAAGTCAAGCTGAATTGAGCTCATTAGAAGGTCAAACTAATGGCCTAAACTAGGACTAGGCAATAGTATCACTAAGCCCAAGCAGTGATACCACCTTTTTTAGAATTTTTGATACAAAGGCTACAATGATAATTCTCTTCCAATATTAACAGTAGTACCGCCCATACCTAGAAATTTTGAGAATTTAAAGTTTTGACTCTATTCTTGAAACCTTTTGGAGCCTATAAATCGATAGTGTATCCATTCCTGGGTTAGTGAAATATTGTAAGCTTATATTTTGAGCATAGTTTGAGTCTCTTTCTCCTCTTAAGTTTGATTGAAATTCTAAGTTATAAGAGGTGAGAAATATGTTGCAAAAACCAGAGTGTAAATGTTATCTCCTAAGTCTAAAAAAGATAAAAGTTGTAACAAAGATAATTGATATTTGCCTGTTAGAAAAAAAATCAATAGTGAAGATCTATAGAGAATAGAAATTGGGAGTGGACATAGGTTAAGAAGATTGAACCACTATAAATTGGTTTGTCTCTTTTTACTTTCTAAAATATATTAATTTTTTTCAATCAAGTTTTAAAATCGATTAAAAATATTATTACACTAATTCACCCTCTCCACTTAGTGTTACTAAGATTTTAATACTAATTGTGAATGCAAAAAGAATATTCTTTACTTGTTGCATTGATTGAATATTCACCTCTAGTAATATGTGTATTATTAGTTAAACAAAACTGTATATTAAATCTCTCCAAGCCTCGATTAGTATATCCTTTAGATACAATCCTAATAATTCTTGATATATATATCCTTAAATATCTTAATGCTAATAACATAAGGTACTTCATGATGATAAAAATCTTGGTTTTGTGCATTAAACAAGAACATTGCGAGCAATAAAATATTATACATGTATAAGACCAATATAATAAACTTGCTCCCACTTACCTTTAAATATATATACTGATCAACAATATTTTTTAAAATCCGAAGAAATTATTAGTATAATGAAACCTTATTTACTATTTTTAGAAGCTTGTTTATGATTTTAAATAGATGTTCTAAATTTTCATACCAAAATTTATATATTTTTCTCCACTAATCATTTAGGTTAATCCATATAAATTTTCTTATTTATATTTTTATTTAAAAAATATTTTTTTTACATCCATCTAATATAACTTAAAATCACAATGAACTACCAATATCATGATAATTCTTAATAAGTCTATTAGAAATTAAAGAAAATATCTCATTATAGTTTATATCTTTTTTTGAGAAAAACTTTTAGTCATAAGTCTTAATTGATAGCGTTCGATATTATCCCTTGAGTCATGTTTTGTCTTAAATACCTACTTATAGTCGTCTCTTTTATAGTTATTGGGTAATTCAATGAGTTCTCAAATACCATTCTAGTTCTTAATTTTAACTCTTCTTTCATCGTATCATACCACTTTTTAGAATTGTTACTTTTCATAGCTTGTGAAAATGATATGGAGTTACTTTTGATTCCTATGTCATAATATGATTCTTATAGATATACCACATAATTATCAGAAACGACAAACCTTATTTCCTTTTGAGATTTTCTCAAAATTATCGATTGTAGTTGCTCAACATAATCATGCAGCGAAGTTAATATCATATAGAAGTTCATCAATGTTATTTTGTTATTCACCATCATCAATTCTTTCAATAATATGAGGAACAATAATCCCTCAAATGGGAAATGTAGAATATCAATCTGTATCTCCTCTATATCAAAATTAATCTATCGAGATTTTTCACTCTTAGTGATTTTATTATTTTTTAGGAATCTTATGTTACTAGATTCTACTATCATCGTATTATGGTTAGAGTAATAAAATCTATATCCCTTGGATATTTCTGAAGAACTAGGATTCTAAAAATCATTATTTTTAGGAATCATTATTTTTCTAAAAATCTAACAAAATAACTAGGATTCTAATCGAACTCATCATATTTGTCATAAAATTTATCATCCCTGTCAGATTTAATAATTTTAACTTTTCTATCTAATTATTTCTCGACTTTGTTTATGTGCATTTTAATATTGTCAATAGCTTAAGAATTTTCATGTATTAAATACATAGTTGTATCTTAAGAGGTCATATATATATAAGCATATAAAGTGGTCCACATATATTAATATGAATAATCTCAAGAACTTCTTTACTTTTTTTTTGATATTTTTTATATGCTTAATTTATTTTTCCTTAATATAATTTATTCAAACATAAAAATTAGTGAAGTTTATTTTTTTAAAATATTATCCTTCATTAATTTTTTAATTCTTTAACATATGTCTTAAACGTCTATGCTGCAAAATAGATGATTTATTATCATTGGAACTATGTTACAATCTAACATTTAATTGTAATGTCACCAATGTCTTTGTAAACTTATTTCAAATTAATTATGTACAAACCATCACATAGAATTTCAAAATTAACTTTTATTGAACCATAAATTATACTAAATTTATTATTATTAAAAGAAAAATAATATCCCAACTCATCAATTTTATATAGAGAAACTAAAATTTTAAAATAATAAAAATATAACATGTGTTTGTAAGACCCATCAAATGATCTATCTATAGTCGTAGGTAATAAGTATCTATTACTATCATTTTTGTTTTGAGATAATTCCCCATAATGATGAATCTTTTATGTTACTTTAGTTTTCAAATTGAAAGAAATCCTTATATATTATTGATAACATGAGTTAATGTACCAAAATTAATTCATCAAATATTAGAATGGACATATGTAATGTTTGATTCAAAACATACGAATGTGATGACGCTTCAATCTTCTTTCCTTTGTTATAAGCTCAGAGTAGTAGTTAACATTATAAAATATTTCCTATCATAACCTTAATTCTTCTTGAACAAACTACCTAATCATCTCATCCAATTCTCATTTATCCTTATTTATATTATAATTAAATTTTGAATAGGTCAAACTAAGAAGGAAAAGAATTAAGAATGAATTGTACGAGGATAGACTCATCCAAGTTCATGTCTAATGCTTTAAGTTTCACACCCTTGTCAACTATATTGAGGATGTGATCATGAATCCCTCAAGTGTCACGTACTATGTCGTAGTCAGATTTTTCATTAATGTGTTGGCTAATAACTTATCAGTAGATTTAAATTTATCTTCTATAGCCCTTAAATATTTTTGTACGATAATTGTAGGTTGTAATAAAGTTTTTATATTATTTATAATTATCATTTTTATAATTCTTAAATTAAGATTATTAGATCCTTTTCAAATATTTATTTTATTAATCGCTCAACTCTAAGGGTCTTTCAATAGGTAATGCTCATTCAAAATCTAATATGCCTAGTGTGAATTGAATATGCTTTAATTATTTTGAATAATTTAAACTGGAGAGCACAAGAACACTAAAAGCATAAGATTATATAGAAGTAAGTACCATTGTAAAATATAGAATAATATTAACAATTTGATTTTTTAAGATATAATGAACTATTGATATCATCTATATTTCACTCTTGGGTGACATATAGATATATGTAATGTTCACTCAAAATTATTTATGAAGGATTAACACAATCCTTGTGGAATAATGTTTCTACCTTTGGGCATAAAACCCTAAATTATAACGATATCCAAAACAATATATCATATCCTATTATATAATTATTTAAAATATATTTTCTTTTGAGATTATCTAAATATCTTAATTATGTGTTATTATGAACATTATTTTCTTAATATTATTTAAGACTAATTTTTTAATATAATTTTATCAATTATTTGATATAAACTACTTTGATAGCTATAAGACTACTATAATAATTTAAAATATTTTTATAAATAATAAAATATTTATTATAATTTATACATCATAAGTCTAACATCCTATGCTACTTTGACAATTACTAGTCAGAAAAAAGCTAGGAATATAAGTTACAAATAATATTAATATAATTTATATCAAAATAATTTAATAATAAAATAATAATAATCATAATAATAATTAAATATTAATAAATAAAAAATCATATGATAACTATAATCATGATAAAATATAAATTATATCTTTATGTAAAAAATAAATATTATTTTATAATTATATATATATGCATATGAATAACTAAATAAATATATAAGAATATTAATTAAAATTTAATTATAACATGTAAAATTTTATCAAAATATCATATGAGAAAACTATAAAGGAAAATTATAATTTATTTTTAATTTTATATAAAACCCTAAATTAGATTAATTAACTCTATTTAATTGGATAGGCCCAAAATTAGGCTAAACATCAACATAATTAAGTCAATCAAAATTAAAATTGACTCTAGTAAAAAATTGATCAAAAATTTAATTTTATCGAATTCTATCAAAATATGATTGGTTGAATCTAAATACAGTGAAATAGTCAAAATATAGTTAGAGTTTGATCACAATATTTAATTAAAATAAATCAAATTAGTTAATTTTATAATTGAGGACACAAGTCAATTTTTTTATTTTTGAAAGATAGAACTATGATTTTATTTTGACATATATAGTGAAAATAATGATTGTTAATCAAAACAGCACAAGTTCGAATTACGAGATTTCTAAGGGCAAATAATAATTTCAACAAATAAAACCCTAATTTTTTATTCTCTCTTGTACTGTCGTTGTGTGAGGCATGTGGTTAGTTCTCATGCGACTAACCAACGACCTCGTCGATGATCGTGTAGTGCCATTGCGCCTATGTGCGATTGTCCTCACTATGTAGGTTCCTCACCAATGGAACATCTTCATGGCCATGCGCTGCTAACCAAGTACCATCGACCATTATCCTATCACGCAACTATGCACATACGTGGATTGGCGACCGCACATGATCATTACGGCTCATGACTGTGCTCAAATTCCACCGGTGATCCCATCAGTCGTTGTGGTTGGTCTTGTCCACCGTGCATCTATTAAAAACCGTGGCTTTCAGCATCCACTCAATGCTTGTCAAGGCCAACAAACGTGTAACCACCGATCATAGATAGTTCTGTAGTTGTCATAGGTTAAAGCTGATGGTTACAGGTGCACTGCAAGCCAATTACGTGAGTGATGGCACGTGTGACATGCTGTGCAATCTTTTTTGCTTATGATTATTACTGGCATATTCTCACATTATATTATATGTTGCATATATATATTGTGATGTCCTTGGTTTTGTGCAATGAGAATCAGATCATGATGAGATCAAGATAATAAGATCGATTCACCTTAAAACACAGATCCTAAATAATCCCGAGCATATGTTACTCAAGAGGGACATCGAGATAACCAGATAGACCAGTGTACTATATACCCGTCTATATGATTGAGGCGGCTGGTCTCATAGCCACTTGTGTGGAGACACTAAGGATATAGTACAGGTGCTCATTGGAGAATGAGTTCATTGATTGATCCGCTTATGGAATGTTGTATGGTTGATGATACCTAATGTCAGATAGTAATTCCATAATCCCAGTCGTGTATCTGGTCCTTTGACTTGAGATATCAAGGATACCTTGTATGAGTATTCCTTTCTTTGACGCTAGACTTACAGGTTTGGAAAGTTCTAGATCTGATACAACTGGTTATTGGGATTGGTAGCCAACCTTACGAAGGCAATTGAGTATTAATAAAGGATCATCCACTCTCGGTATCACGAGAGAAATATCTCATTTGTGCTTGCTCAAACAAATCCCTAGCTAGGGTCATTTGGATTGAGAGAAAAAGAGTTCTCCTGTAGAATCCAATTAAAGCAAGAAAACTGATTCCGTATGTGACCTGACAGTACCATGTCCAATATACGGTCTCTGGGATATTAGTTGGATAAGGGATTATAGATACACGGTAACTGTGGATAGACAGGTCCGATGGATTCTATCCCCCCTGTACCGTTTGAGGACTATGGCGTAATGGTCTAGTACATCCATAGTCGATTAGTCGAGTGAATTATTATAGAGATAATAATTCACTATATCAAAATGAGTTCTAAGTGACTCATGACTAGCTCGGTATCGGGCCTAGAGGGTCATATACATATGGTGGATGCTTCAACGAATATAGGATTGGATCGAGATCCAATTAGCCTATATTCTCATTAGATGAGACCCTATACAGATGGGCTCTTTGGTTGAGGCCCAATTAGTGGCCTAAGGAGATTGTTTGATAGAGATCCAATAATGCAAGATTAGTGGTAATTGGATGGAGATCTAATACTCACTAAGGCAGCAACCCTAGGGTTTTTTTGGTGGCTCTCTACAAATAGAATGGATGACTCATGGTTGATAGGCTACAGCTTTGGCCTCCCCCTCTTATTCTCCTCCCTCCCTCTACGCAAGAGTTGCGAGATCATATTGGAGGAGTTTTGTTGCAGAGATCCATAATATGGATACCGTTAGAGAGGATGACGCTTAACCTCCATTATCATCTTCATCCGGATCTGGAATACAAGTATATACAATCTTCCTATATAAAATCAATCTCTCACATATCGTAATTTTTTTATTTTTGTATTTTTCTCGTGACCTCAATCTTTTGCACGATGATTTGATCTGCGTGGGAAACCGAATTCTTATTTTGGTTTCCGATGCACATGTGATGCTCCCACTGAGGTTTTCCAACAGTGGTATCAGAGCCAGGTTTTCATGCGAAAGATTGGTTTTAAATTGCGTGTGATGAGATTGAATTGCGTAGAATCGTTGTACTCGTTCTTGCTACGTTTTTGCAACGAACATAGTGAGGAGGGGCAGCCAGCCACGGCCAGGCCGGTTGCAAGGGCAACTAGCTGTAGCCAAAGGCCCCCTGCAAGGGGGTGGCTGGATGCCCGCAGGCGACCGCCAGTAGGGGCAGCAGCCGCCAGCGAGCACGGCCGGCTGTGGCCAGCCCGTAGGGGCACAACCGCTTGCAGTGCAGTGCCCGCAGGTGCGGTTGGCTGTAGGGTGCTAGCAAGGGGCTGTCGGCCGCAGGGGCGGCTGCGGGCAAGGGCAGTCACCGCCTACGCAGGGGCGGCAACGCAGTGAGGCTGAGGGAAGAGGGCTAGGGCATCCTTTTGGAAAAAGGATGATCCTACCCCTTTGAATATGAAAATTCTGAGGATTATCCTCGTGTACAGAATTTTCAAAATACCCTCAACAATTATAAAAATCTCGAGGACTGTCCTCTTATCCAGAATTATGAAAATACCCTTGATAATTCTAAAAATTTTGAGCATGTTCTGATTTTTAATTAATTAAATAGTTTAATTAATTATTATATATATCTAGTAATCCTACATATGATGTGATGTACATATGATATATGACGTTGATGGATGATAATGAGCCATGTGTTGTGATGTGTGTAATTATGATTATTATTATTATTATTATTATTATTATTGGGTCTGCGAGCCTCTGTTTTTCTCGTTTATTGTCGGGCCTGCATGCTTGTGATTATTTGTAATTACATGGAGAGGTGCTACGGGAGCGTGGAGGTGACAGCGGGACCCACGATATCGTGGTGGGAGATCATGACACATGGTGATGCGATGATCTGACGGAACCAATGATGACGAGATCAACAATCATAGGGCATGGAGATGCGCCGATGCACACATAGATCCTATTGTGAGTGATTAGGCTCATTGGCTCGGGCTTAATCATATTAGGTGACGGCTCATGATTATCTGGTGTGGCTTGCATATGTGATGTGTTATACACATACTAGATATATGTATATATATATATTTAAATACGATGTAGATATATATTAAATATGTATGTGTGTGACACGATATATTAGGAGACCGATACAAAAAAACCCTCCTACGTTAATATTAAGTCGGTAAGTGTGAGACAATAAGATTGACCCACGTGGCCTTCCATCATTATAGGAATAAATTGAATCACGACATAGGTTGAGTTGGTCGAGTTACTCGAGGCTCACCTATCTATGTGATCGAATTCTTGCCTACGACATATAGATGTCACCGGCGACTTGAGGACATGGTATGACTTGGTCGAGCAATTGAGAGCATATCCATCAAATCAAACTCATCTTATAACGATGGTGATGATTTAACCGAACTTCATAGTTGGTCGAGCAGTCGAGATAATGATGATTCGTAGGCCGAACATGACGAGAATCACAAGGAGTTGTGATTGGCAAGAGTTGCCTACCTTTTGGGCTTAGTGTAATTGGTCGAGTCCCTCGAGGTTGCACTAAAATGCCGATTGGATCTCGATCCCCACTAGGAGTCTGCTAGAGACTTTCGTCTCACGTGTCGAGGGTGTCATGTGATTCGCTAGGAAAATAGTGAGAGTATATTAAGATAGAAATTCATATCTTAATTAATATTTTCTATAAAATTTGCATGTTATTTATTTACGCTATATCTTGTTTATCGCTTGCAAAACCCTATGTGGCATACTTGATGCCAACCGCCTCATTGGTCCAAAGGCTCCATAATTTGAGAATTATTCTCATGAAAGAGAAAATCGTATATGTCCTTAACATGATTGTTCCCACGCTGGAGGAAAGGACAAGCGAGGATGAGATCACTCGTTTGTGAAGTATAAAGATAGTCATAAAGGATAACCTATATATTGATCTTATACTTCAGTCCCTACCAGATTTCTTTTCACAGTTCATTATTAACTTTAATATGAACAAGTTTGAGGTGACTCTACCTGAGCTCCTTAATATGTTGAGGGAAGCTGAGAGCACCATAAAGAAGGAGAAGCCACTTCTTTATATTGGTGAGACCAAGAAGAAAAAGAATGCTAGTAAGACCCTTAAGAAGGGAAAGGGCAAAGGAAGATCGGGTAAGGCAATAGTTGCCAAGAAAGACCCAGCAAAGGGCAAAAGATAGTGCTTCCACTGCGGCCAAGACGGATATTGGAAGAGGAAACATAAGGACTACCTTGCAGATAAGACAAAACAGAAGCTTGGAGAAGCTTCAGGTATATTCATGATCAGTCTTCACTTGTTAGATTTTCATGATAACACATGAGTATTGGATACTGGGAGTGCTTATCATATTTGTAATTCATTGCAGGTTCTGACAAGACCTAGGAGATTGGCCAGAGGCGAGATGGACCTTAAGATGTGCAATTGAGCAAGAGTTGTTGCAATTGCTATCACATTCTTGGTATTGTATGTGGATGACATCCTAATAATTGGGAATGATATATGAATGCTCTCCACAATAAAGACTTAGCTATCCAGAAACTTCTCCATGAAAGACTTAGGGGAAACATCCTATATCTTGAGAATCTCGGATGTATAGAAATAGATCTAAGAGGATGCTTGACTTGTCCCAGTCTAGGTATATAGCCTCCATTGTCAAAAAATTTAACATGGAGAATTCTAAGAGAGGTCTCATACCATGAGACATGTAATATCAATTTCTAGGAGTATATCTCCAAAGACTCCTAAAGAAAGCGCAGACATGGATAAGATACCTTATGCCTCAGCGATAGGGTCTATCATGTATGCTATGTTATGTACTAGGCCTAATATAATATATGTTTTGAGTATCACGAGCAGGTATCAAGCAGATCCAGGTTTAAAACACTGGAAGGCAGTAAAGTGTATCCTTAAGTATTTGAGAAGGACTAAAGATCTTTTACTGGGATATAGAGGAGGTAGCCTCTAAGCTGAGAGCTACATGGACTCGACTTTCCAGTCCGACATTGATGATAGCAAGTCAAACTCAGGGTATATTTTCACCCTGAATGAAGGAGCAATAAGCTGGAAGAGTCAAGCAAGATACTACTACTGACTCGACCACAGAGGCGGAATACATTGCTGTAGCAGAAGCAGCAAAAGAAAGGGTATGGATGAAGAAGTTCATTATGATATGGGAGTCGTACCAAGTAGCGTGGAGCTGATTCCCATATATTGCGACATCGATAGGGCGATAGCTCTAGCAATGAAACCCAGGTCTCATTAGAATTGTTCTGAGGAGGTTCCATCTGATTAGAGTGATCATGACCCGAAAAGATATAGCAATGGAAAGAGTTCCATCCGAAGATAACATTGCAGATCTACCGTCGAAGTCGTTGGCTCAAATTGTATTTGAGCGTAACAGGGCTCTGATGGAGATCAGACACATAAATGATTGGCTTTAGGTCAAATGAAAAATTGCTGGTTATAAGTGCTCTGCAAGCCAATCTCGTGAGTGATGGCACGTGTGACACGTTGTGCGATCTTTTTGCTTATGATTGTTACTAGCATATTCTCACATTATATTATATGTTGCATATATATATATATATATATATATATATATATATATATATATATATATATATATTGTGATATATTTGGTTTTATGCAATGAGAATCGGATCATGATGAGATCATGATAATGAGATCGATTCACCTTTAAACACAGATCCTAAATAATCACAATCACAGGTTACTTGAAAGGGACATCGAGATAACCGGACAGACCGGTGTACTATATACCCGTCATGATGGAGGTGGCTGGTCTCATAGCCACTTGTGTGGAGACACTAAGGATATAGTACAGGTGCTCATTGGAGAATGAGTTCATTGATTGATCGACTTATGGAATGTTGTATAGTTAATGATACCTAATGTCAGATAGTGATTCCATAGTCCTAGTTGTGTATCTGGTCCTTTGACTTAAGACACTAAGGATGCCTTGTATAAGTACTCCTTTTGTTGATGCCAGACTTGCAGGTTTGGAAAGTTTCAGATTTGGTATAGCTGGTTATTGGGATTGGTAGCTAACCTTACGAAGGTAATTGAGTGTTAATAAAGGATCAACCACTCTTGGTATCACGAGAGGAATATCTCATACGTGCTTGCTCAAACAAATCTCTGGTCAGGGTCGTTCGGATTGAGAGAGAGAGAGTTCTCCAGTAGAATCCGATTAGAGGAAGACAAACTGATTTTGTATATGACTTGACAGTACTATGTCCAATATACGGTCTCCGAGATATTAGTTGGATGAGAGATTATAGATACACAATAACTATGGATAAACAGGTCTGATGGATTCGAGCCCCCCTGTACTGTCTGGGGACTATGGCGTAGTGGCCTAGTACGTCCATGGTCGATGAGTTGAGTGAATTATTATGGAGATAATAATTCACTATATCAGAAGAAATTCTGATGGGATATCAGAAGGAGTTCTGATGGGAGTAACTCACGACCAGCTCGGTATCGAGCCTAGAGGGTCACACACATATGGTGGATGTTTCAGCGAATATAGGATTGAATGAAGATCCAATTAGCCCCTATTCTCATTAGATGAGACCCTACGTAGATGAGCTTCTTGGTTGAGGCCCAATTAGAGGCCTAAGGAGATTATTGGATAGAGATCTAATAATGCAAGGTTAGTGGGTAATTGGATGGAGATCCAATACCCACTAAAGCAGGAGCCCTAGGATTTTTTTTATAGCTCTCTATAAATATAAAAGGAGACTCATGGTTGATAGACTGCAGCTTTGGCCTCCCCCTCCTATTCTCCTCCCTCCCTTTGCACAAAAGTTACGAGATCAGATTGAATGAGTTTTGCTGCAAAAATTCATCGTGTGGATACCGCTAGAGAGGACGCTTGACCTCCTTCATCCTCTCCATCCGGATCTGGAATACATGGATATATGATCTCCCTAGGTAAAATCAATATCTAATGTATCACGATTTTTTGATTTTTCTGTTTTTCTCGCAACCCCAATATTTTGCATGATGATTTGATCTGCGTGAAAAATTAATTTTTTGTTTTGATTTTCGCTGTGCATGTGATGCTCTCGCTAAGGTTTCCCAATAAAAGCACTATTGTAGCTATTGTAGATTGCAACACTATTGCAACCAAATGCGACCAAGGTAGGTTGACCATCATAACGTTATTGCACGTAGGTAGTCATGCACACAATTATCACTGTGCACCCCACTGTGCTTCTACTACATATAGCAACACCTATATGCAGCTGTTACCTGTGATTGGGCCAACGACCATCGGAGGTTGCCGCCCTTAATAATGC
This sequence comes from Ensete ventricosum, assembly GCA_029747655.1. NCBI lineage: Eukaryota > Viridiplantae > Streptophyta > Magnoliopsida > Zingiberales > Musaceae > Ensete > Ensete ventricosum. The sequence goes on along the minus strand of JAQQAF010000003.1, from coordinate 18,650,030 downwards.
TATCGTTGATAGCAAGCTATCGATAGTAATCCATCAATCAAACATAAAGAAATTCACATCACCCGCAAGTAGGCGATAGGATGGACGAGATAGGAAAGAAAATCGACAATACAAACATATCATTCAAGCATCGTAAATCAAAATCGAATACCACCTTTTTGTAAGTAAGGAATGCTAATAAATAGATCCAAATATAAAATAGATATGATGTATTTTTACTATCTAAGATTTGACACCAATTATAAACACAAAAACTATAATTATACTACTATTATATGAAAAACTTTAATACTAGAAACTAAAATTAAATAACGAAATATCAAGATTTACAATATGTATTTTTTGATATCATTTGGAAAGTCTTTATTTGATCTATAGGCACAATATTATCAGATCTGAAAGTTACAACGATATTGATCTATAAGGAGAACTAGACTCACATATCGCTATGAGCAATGGATTAATGACTACAAAAAATAAAAAATAAATATGTAACCTTAGTGAATATTATTTCATTCTTAGGAGGTTATGTTAGTAAGATTGGAAGGTCTAGGATGATAATTAGAAGAGTTCCTTTAATCAAGATCATGCTTTAAAGAATTTTATTATAATTAAACTTTTTTCTATTGATCGATAATCATAATCAAAATCGAATCAAATATATAATATATCTTATCTATTTAAATAGAATATTATAATTTATCATCATCGATGACTACCTCTACTTTCACACCATGCAAGTCTCTACCCTCAACTCTCGACCTGACCATCCCCCCTCATTCCCTTCTTGATCAAAAAAACCCAGAATTCACGAGGAACTATGCTAGTCATCCGTTCTTCTTTATAGTTTGGGTTGTTGCCTTGCAGAAGATTACTAATGCAAGTTCGATATATCCTCATTAAGTTATTAGGAAGAGCTTAAAATGGTTTTTCTTTTTGACTTGTTATGATGTGATGGAAATTCATGTGAGATGCATGACATTGTAATTGCATACATCGATATATCCGTTCTATTGACCGTTGGTTTTCCAAATGGGATCGTTGCCCGCTAGTGCCATTGTATATATTGTCTTGTGATAAAATCTCATTCATCTTTTAAGATGCATGAATTGGATTGTTGACTACCAACATTAGGGTGCTTAGCCATATATATGGGGTTCATTAGAGCTTTCATTGCTGATATGAAAATGATGACGTGATTGAAGCCATAAGGTCAAATGATCAACATGTCGAATCCATGCGGACAATGTGTCTAACACCTTAAAGCTATACTATATAGGGTAACATCTTGATATCACGTAATCGAATTCATCATAATGAGGGTCAAGAGAAACACACAACTGCTCCACATCATTGACACCAATCATAGTAATAGTCTCCTATATGCATTCAACAAACTCTTGAATCTATCTCTAATGTTAATTTAGAATTTTTTGAATCCCTAACCAAAATATCAAAGGCACATTTATAGAGAATATCCGCGACCCAATCTTGTAGGGTTCGACATCCTTAAAGTAGAACGAACTTATCATAGATTGGGATCAAGACAAACATAAAAGATCTTTGATATGACAAGTATTGACCTGGCTGCCACGTCCTCGCGCCCTCGGACAACTGACCCTCCAACGTGACTGACCCGACACGGGAAAGCCGGCCTGACACAGGCATGGAGGGGTCAGCGGTCGTACGATCGACCTAACACAGGTAAGGTGGGCAAGGTCGACATCACTCAGCGACAGACGCACCTCACCGCAAGGACCACGAACGGCATGGTGAGATGCAACGGTATGGTAAGCAATAAAGAAGATAAGGGATTCAGGTACGGATATCCCGTTACTGTGGCTATAAAGGCCTCTGCGCCTCTACGGAGCAGAGGGATCGCAAAATCAACAACTAAACTGACTTAATCATCGGAGGGGTCATGTTGGGAAACCCCCACCCGACTTGACCTTCTTGCAGGAATCCCCAACCGACCCGAGCTCCAAGGCATCAGCCGCCGACCCGTCGAGCTGAACCTGGGGGCTACTTCCATCCAATCGTGCTCCACCTCCTCTCCGCTCGAGATGACTGTGGGCAAGCTAGCGCACACGGGCCAGAACCAGTTGTGCACCTCAGCCACTTACGAGCCCGAGTAGTGCACCTCAGCCGCTCACAAGCCCGAGCTATGCCTTGGGTCACTTACGAGCCTGAGTTGTGTACCTCGGTTGTTCACAAGCCCTAGCTACGCCTTAGGCGAGTTATGAGCCCGAGTTGTGCACCTCGGCCACTTACGAGCCTGAGTTGTGTACCTCGGCTGCTCACAAGCCCGAGCAGTACACCTCGGCCGCTCACAAGCCCAAGCTATGCCTTGGGCCACGTAAGAGCCCGAGTTGCGCACCTCGGTCGCTCCCAAGCCCCAGCCACGCCTTGGGCAAGTTACAAGCCCGAGTTGTGCACCTCGGCCGCTCACAAGCCCGAGTTGTGCACCTCGGCCGCTCACAAGCCCGAGTTATGCACCTCGGCCGCTCACAAGCCCGAGCTACTCCTCGGGCAACTTACGATCCCGAGTTGTGCACCTCGACCACTTACGAGCCCGAGTTGTGCACCTCGGTCGCTCACAAGCCCGAGCTATGCCTTGGGCAACTTACGAGCCCGAGTTGTGCACCTCGACCACTTACAAGCCCGAGTTGCGCACCTCGGCTGCTCACAAGCCCGAGCTACGCCTTGGGCAACTTACGCGCCCGAGTTGTGCACCTCGGCCACTTACGAGCTTGAGTTGTGCACCTTGGCCGCTCACAAGCCCGAGCTATGCCTTGGGCCACTTACGAGCTCGAGTTGCGCACCTCGGCCGCTCACAAGCCCGAGCTACGCCTTGGGCAAGTTACGAGCCCGAGTTGTGCACCTCGACCATTTACGAGCTCGAGTTGCGCACCTCGATCACTCACAAGCCCGAGCTACGCCTCGGGCAACTTACAAGCTCGAGTTGTGCACCTCGGCCATGTGAGCACCTGAGTTGCGCACCTCGACTGCTCACAAGCCCGAGCTACGCCTTGGGCAACTTACGAGGCTGAGTTGTGCACCTCGGCCACTTACGAGACCGAGTTGTGCACCTCAGCCGCTCACAAGCCCGAGCTCTGCCTTGGGCCACTTACGAGCCCGAGTTGCGCACCTCGATTGCTCACAAGCCCTAGCTACGCCTTGGGCAAGTTACGAGCCCGAGTTGTGCACCTCGGCCACTTATCAGCCCGAGTTGTGCACTTTGGTCGCTCACAAGCCCGAGCTACGCCTTAGGCAAGTTACAAGCCCGAGTTATGCACCTCGGCTACTTACGAGCCCAAGTTGCGCACCTCGGCTGCTCACAAGCCTGAGCTACACCTTGGGCATACGAGTCCGAGTTATGCACCTCGGCCACTTACGAGACTGAGTTGTGCACCTCGGCCACTCCCAAGCCCGAGCTATGCCTTGTGCAAGTTACGAGCCCGAGCTGTGCACTCGGTCACTCACAAGCCCGAGCAACAGTGCTCAGCCACTCTCGAGCCTAAGCAACATTGCTCAGCTACTCACAAGCCCGAGCTATGCCTTGGGCCAGTCATGAGCCTGAGCTATGCACCTCGGCCACTTACGAGCCCGAGCTATGCACCTCGGCCGCTCACAAGCCCGAGTTAGGCCTTGGCCGAGTCAGGAGCCCGAGCTATGCACCTCGACCACTTATGAGCCCAAGCTGTGCACCTCGGTCACTCACTAACTCGAGCTATGCCTTTGGCAAATCATAAGCTCGAGCTGCAGTGCTCGGCCACTCACGAGCCTGAGCAACATTGCTTGGCTACTCACAAGCTCGAGCTATGCCTTGGGCCAATCATGAGCTTGAGCTCTGCACCTTGGCCACTCACAAGCTTGAGCTACGCCTTGGGCAAATTATGAGCCTGAATAGTAGTGCTCAACCACTCACAAACCTGAGCCGCAATACTAGACCAGTCCAGAACCCGAGCAGCACTGCTCGACCAGTCCAGCTTCCGAGCTGCTCTGCTCGGCCAGCCAGCCTCCGGGCATTCAAACTCGGCCAGTTCAGTTCCCGAGCCCCATGCTCGGTCAGATCTGCTCCCCGGTATTTAAACCTGACCAGTTCATTTCTTGAGCCCCAACTCGGTCGGATCAGCTTCCGGGTACTTAAACCCGACCAGTTCAGCTCCCGAGCCCCTGCTCGGTCGGATCATTCCCGAGCCCCGTTCGGTCCAGTCAGTTCCTGAGCTCCGGCTCAGTCAGTTCAACTCTCGGGTACAAAACCTGGCCAATCCCATTCCCGAGCCCCTGCTCGGTCGGATCGACTCCTGCTTGGATCAATTCCCGAGATCCTGCTCGGTCGGATCAACTCCTGCTTGGATCAATTCCCGAGATCCTGCTCGGTCGGATCGACTCCTGCTTGGATCAATTCCCAAGCTCCTGCTCGGTCGGAGCAACTCCTGCTTGGATCAGTTCCTAAAATCCTGCTCGGTCGGAGCAACTCCTGCTTGGATCAATTCCCGAGCTCCTGCTCGGTCGGATAACTCCCGAGCCCCGCTCGACCTGGTCAGTTCCTGAGATCCTGCTCGGTCGGATCGACTCCTGCTTGGATCAATTCCCAAGCTCCTGCTCGGTCGGAGCGACTCTTACTTCGATCAATTCCCGAGCTCCTGCTCGGTCGGAGCGACTCCTGCTTGGATCAATTCCCGAGATCCTGCTCAATCGGATCGACTCTTGCTTGGATCAATTCCCGTGCTCCTGCTCGATCGGAGCGAATCCTGCTTGGATCAATTCCCGTGCTCCTGCTCGGTCGGAGCAACTCCTACTTGGATCAGTTCCCGAACTCTTGCTTGGTCGGATCATTCCTAAGCTCCACTCGATCCGATCAGTTCCTGAGCTCCTGCTCGGACAGAGCAACTCCTTGGATCAATTCCCGAGCTCCTGCTTGGTAGGATCATTCCCGAGCCCCGCTCGATCCGGTCAGTTCCTGAGCTCCTGCTCGGTCGGAGCGACTCCTGCTTCGATCAATTCCCGAGCTCCTGCTTGGATCAGTTCCTGAACTCCTGCTCGGTCGGATCATTCCCGAGCTCCGCTCGATCCGATCAGTTCCTGAGCTCCTGCTCGGTCAGAGCAACTCCTTGGATCAATTCCCGAGCTCTTGATCGGTCGGATCATTCCCGAGCCCCGCTCGACCCGGTCAGTTCCTGAGATCCTGCTCGGTCGGATCGACTCCTGCTTGGATCAATTCCTGAGCTCCTGCTCGGTCGGAGTGACTCCTGCTTGGATCAATTCCCGAGATCCTGCTTGGTCGGATCGACTCCTGCTTAGATCAATTCCCGAGCTCCTGCTCGGTCGGAGCGACTCCTGCTTGGATCAATTCCCGAGCTCCTGCTTGATCGGAGCAACTCCTGCTAGGATCAGTTCCCGAACTCCTGCTCGGTCGAATGATTCCCGAACTCCTGCTCGGTCTGATGATTCCCGAGCTCCGCTCGATCTGATAAGTTCCTGAGCTCTTGCACGGTCAGAGCAACTCCTTGGATCAATTGCCGAGCTCCTGCTCGGTCAGATCATTCCCGAGCTCCGCTCAATCCGATCAGTTCCTGAGCTCCTACTCGGTCAAAGCAACTCCTTGGATCATTTCCCGAGCTCCTACTCGGTCGGATCATTCCCGAGCCCTGCTCGACCCGGTCAGTTCCTGAGATCCTGCTCGGTCGGAGCGACTCCTGCTTCGATCAATTCCCGAGCTCCTGCTCGGTCGGAGCGACTCCTGCTTGGATTAATTCCCGAGATCCTGCTCGGTCGGATCGACTCCTGCTTGGATCAATTCCCGAGCTCCTGCTCGGTCGGAGTGACTCCTGCTTGGATCAATTCCCGAGCTCCTGCTCGGTCGGAGTGACTCCTGCTTGGATCCGTACCCGAAATCATGCTCGGTCGGATCATTCCCGAGCTCCGCTCGATCCGATCAGTTCCTGATCTCCTGCTTGGTCAGAGCAACTCCTTGGATAATTCCCGAGCTCCTGCTCGGTTGGATCATTCCCGAGCCCTGCTCGACCCGATCAGTTCCTGAGATCATGCTCGGTCGGATCGACTCCTGCTTGGATCAATTCCCGAGCTCTTGCTCTGTCGGAGCGACTCCTGCTTCGATCAATTCCCGAGCTCCTGCTCGGTCGGAGCGACTCCTGCTTGGATCAATTCCCAAGATCCTGCTCGGTCAGATCGACTCTTGCTTGGATCAATTCCCAAGCTCCTGCTCGGTCGAAGCGAGTCCTGCTTGGATCAATTCCCGAGCTCCTTCTCGATCGGAGCAACTCCTGCTTGGATCAGTTCCCGAACTCCTGCTTGGTCGGATCATTCCCGAGCTCCGCTTGATCCGATCAGTTCCTGAGCTCCTGCTCGGTCAGAGCAACTCCTTGGATCAATTCCCGAGCTCCTGCTCGGTAGTATCATTCCCTAGCCCCGCTCGATCCGGTCAATTCCTGAGCTCCTGCTCGGTCAGAGCAACTCCTTGGATCAATTCTTGAGCTCCTGCTCGGTCGGAGCGACTCCTGCTTGGATCAATTCCCGAACTCTTGCTCGGTCGAAGCGACTCCTGCTTGGATCAGTTCCCGAACTCCTGCTCGGTCGGATCATTCCTGAGCTCTGCTCGATCCGATCTGTTCCTGAGCTCTTGCTCGGTTAGAGCAACTCCTTGGATCAATTCCCGAGCTCCTGCTCGGTAGGATCATTCCCGAGCCCCGCTCGATCTGGTCAGTTCCTGAGCTCCTGCTTAGTTAGAGCAACTCCTTGGATTAATTCCCGAGCTCCTGCTCGGTCGGAGCGACTCCTGCTTGGATCAATTCCTGAGCTCCTGCTTGGTCGGAGTGACTCCTACTTGGATCAATTCCTGAACTCCTGCTCGGTCGGATCATTCCCGAGCTCCGCTCAATCCGGTCCGTTCCTGAGCTCCTGCTCGGTTAGTTCAACTCCCGGGTACAAAACCCGACCATTCCCTTTCCCGAGCCCCGCTCGGTCGGATCATTTCCCGAGCCCCTGCTCGGTCAGATAAATTCTCGCCCGGTCGGATCAGCCGACTTTCGGGACAAGTCTGACTTCACCGCAAACCGACGGCCCAACACTATACCTCATCTTCAGCACCCTAATCGGAAACCTCGAGAAGGTCTCTGGGGGGGGGGGGGGGGGGATGATATGACAAGTATTGACCAGGCTGCCACGTCCTCGCGATCTCGGACAACTGGCCCTCCAACGTCAGCGGTCGTACGACCGACCTAACACAGGTAAGGTGGGCAAGGTCGACATCACTCAGCGGCAGGCGCGCCTCACCGCAAGGACCACGGACGACATGGTGAGATGCAATGGTATGGTAAGCAATAAAAAAGATAAGGGATTCAGGTACGGATATCCCGTTACTGTGACTATAAAGGCCCCTACGCCTCTACGGAGCGGAGGGATCGCAAAATCAACAACTAAACTGACTTAATCATCGAAGGGGTCACGTTGGGAAACCCCCACCCGACTTGACCTTCTTGCAGGAATCCCCAGTCGACCTAAGCCGCAGGCGTAAATTCCCGACCCGAGCTCCAAGGCATCAGCCGCCGACCCGCCGAGCTGAACCTGAGAGCTACTTCCACCCAACCGTGCTCCACCTCCTCTCTGCTCGAGATGACTGTAGGCAAGCTAGCGTACACGGGTCAGAACCAGCTGTGCCCACTCAGCAGACACGGAAGCACAGATCGCACCTACTGGGCAGGCACGAAGATTTCTCGGTAACAATCTTGATTGACTCCAAATCTACTCCCATTTCGATTTAACAAGTATATTAATTCTCAATTAATACCGACTCTCTGACGGCATGTTGGGCAATCAAGTCATGAGTATTCCTTTTATAACTCATTAAATCCGAACAAAACCATTAATCAAAAATCATGTTAATGACATTACACTCATCAACATCTTGTAAGCAATATTAAATACCGACTCTCTGACGGCATGTTGGGCAATCAAGTCATGAGTATTCCTTTTATACTAATTAACTCATTAAATCCGAACAAAACCATTAATAAAAAATCATGTTAATGACATTACAGTCATCAACATCTTGTAAGCAATATTAATGAACCATATGTCAATTTATAGTGGTCGAGCTCTGTTTACGCCACATCAGAAAATACTCTGGTGCGAAAATATTCCAAAGTAAGCCAAACTATGTGCATAAAAATTGATAGGAATATTTTCACCTTCTTTCATTTGCACTAACTGGATCTCTTGCATTTCGCCCATTCATTTCATTGCAGAGAAACATCATATAGTTCCTTTCCACCTTCCACTTCTTTCCTCGATGGACTTTGAACACTGTCGTCTTTTCCTTCGATTTAAAAGCTCATAATCTACTCCATCCTCGTGGCACTGACGCTGATCCGTCTGATGACGGCATTACGGACGTTATCCGACGCCAGCGGAAACTGCGCGCACGTCATACCGCTCTTCGCCAAGCTCGACATGTAGCTCCGCACCTCCTCCCGGATCATCTCCTGCATCGCCGTCAGGAACGCCGCATCGAAGCGAAACGGCGTATGCCACCGTCGTTCGTCCTCATCAGACGAGGTGGCGGCACCAGTGGCGTCCGTGGATCTCGTGGTCGGAGACGGTGACCGCGCTTGCGGGGGGGTTGGCACGGACGGCAGAAGCTCGAGCTGCTTGTGGTTGCTGTTGTCATTATCGGGGCTGTGGCGGTCATCGGAAGAATCCATCGGATCGGATCCCGGGAGAGAGAGGCTTAGAGAAGTCAACGGATCTTTTATGGTAATCGGAGAAGGGGATGTGGTTGTGGCTGTGGCTGTGGCTGCGATAGAGGGCTCCGTCAGATGACGGTTGGGAGCAGATGAGGAAGGGAGTACCACACCTCCGGTTCTCGGCACCGGTCTATAGACGTGCGATGCGGTGGAGACCGGAGAGATCATGGGAAGACTGTGGTGGCTATAATCGCTGACATCTGATCCCGATGGGCTTTCGGAACTCAAGCAGAGTCCCGCACCGCCCGACGAGAGGACCAGTCCATCGCTGCTCATTCTTAGAAGGGGCCGCGCCGACATGACCTCCCGATCGGCCGCCACGACGAAACCGCCGTCGATGGCAGCAGCGGAGGCCGAATACCTGCGCTTGAGGGTGGAGTTCCAGTGGTTCTTGACGGCGTTGTCGGTCCGGCCAGAGAGGAGGCGAGAGATGGCGGCCCACCTGTTGCCTAAGCGACGGTGGGCGCGGATGATGGTCTCATCCTCCTCCGGCGTGAAGGGGCGGTGCTCCACCTGCGGCGACAGCTGATTAAACCACCTGAGCCGGCACGACTTCCCCGATCTTCCCGGGATCGACTTGCTTATAAGCGACCAGTTCCTCGGCCCGTTGCGCTGCACCAGCTTCCGAAGCGCCTCGTCCTCCTCCGAGCTCCAGGGTCCCTTGATCCGACCCACATCCTTGCTTCTGTTCCCTGCCTTCGCCATTCCCAACCAGTATCGATTCAAACCCAATCGATAGTTCGAGAAAACGTACCAATTTTTATCTACTGTTCTCGCGTTCGACGGAAGAGAGAAGGTGGAGCGGAGAGGGGAGTCTGCGGGAAGTCGGCTCTATATAGGAAGGATAAGTGTAGGAAGGGGTGAGTGGTTTGACCGGCAGTGGCCGGGTGAAGTGACCGGTCGTCGGGCGTTGGGCGCACCGGCCTCTTCCACGCGGGCGAGCAGTTGCGTGAATACAGCTGGCACAACGACACGCGTCCTTCTCTGTTTTTGTCCTTAAATTGGATTTATTATTTTTTATTATCATGAATGATCATCCACACGGTTCACCGTCGGGTTCCCGATCTCGAAACTTGTCGGGGTGTCTGCAGCGCCTCGAGTGGCCCCATCCGGGCCTACTCAGATTTGATCCCTCCCGTCCAATCCGAGTGTCCCCTCCTTCCGTACTGTGTACACAGATTGGGTACGATGTTCATGGGCGCATTCGTATGTACAATTAAGAAAACCCACGCTGCAGCAATTATAGCAGTACCTTACGGCGTAAATATTTCGAAGTATTTGGTAAGCTAGGATTTGGATCTTTGACTGGGATAGGCATACTGACGGTCTATTTTTATTGTGTGCGTTTACATAATTAATCTTTGTTCAAGGAATCAGTGTTCTGTGCGTGCCAGTGGAGAGTTGGTGAGGTGGCAGAAGACGGCAAAACCAGTCGCGGAATCGTTGCTGCTGTCGCGTCAGGCCAGCCTGTCAAACCCCATCCGTTTCCATGCCACTTGGGCGAGTCCAACCGCCAAATCCCAAGCGGAGTACATCTCTGACTCGTTGGACCCCACATGTTTAATTGCAACCGACCCCACAGGCTCCGTCGCTGCCAATCTAACCCCGGTTTCAGTAACCGCACCGTGTTGAGCATTGGGTAATTAGTGTGGCAAGTTGCGGGTTAACAGCTGTATGTCACTCGACCAATCCCACTGTCTCCATTGCACCCTCCCCTCTCGTCCGTTTCCAATACGGAGGAGGCCGTTACGTCGCACGTGGCCCTGCAACGCTCTTGCCGACTGCCAACACGCGTGACGTTGCTCGCCACTTTTCCCCCACCTGTTACAGGAATCGCTTTCACCGCTGTCTTATGGGGACGAGATTGATCAGGTTAAACCCACGGCGGCTTCGAGTCTTTGTTGTCATTGTTCTTTACGGAGACCAACTAAAGATTCGTGGTCCTCTCGCGCGTTTGGACTATGTAGGACAACTCAGTGCATCGGGATTTGGCGGTGTCGGTGGGTGGGTGACACATCCACGCCTTTCGCGAAGTAATCCTCGCCATCGTACCGGTGGCACATCTCCCACTCCCAGTACGATGTTGAGGATCCCCTCCGATTGAACTTTTAATTGGAATCCTACAATTTGATCAGGGTTTGTGGCATTCGGACAAAACTGGTCTCTTTTCAAACACTAAGTTTCAATTAATAATAATACATTGCAACTAATATGATCCATTCAAAGTCATTTCTCTCAAAGAATTAACAACATTTGATCAAAGTTTTTACTAAAAAGAAACATTCATCAGCTCGGCATAATTGCCTACAAATTTGATTTTATCAAATTTAATTATATTATACAACTTTTGTCGTGATCAAAATATCAATACGACTTGGTTTGATCCCGAATGTATAAGATTGTCAGCGCAACTTCTGAGCTGGAGCAGGTTGACTCAAGGTATGGTTGGGAGATCGTCTACCCGACTATCCGATGTTGGATTTGGGGCCGCTCCTTCCTTCTGAACGCTGGGTCCCTGCACACAGGTCGGACTCGGGTGAGAGATTTTTTGATTCGACCTATTTGATGCTTAAGTTAGTGAGAGTTGAGTTTGGAGTAGGGAGAGCTGTAGTGTGACTGTGAGTTTGTGAGGTTCGACCCCTGGTATTGTTCTAAGGGATGACTTTTATACTTATTGCCAAGTGTCATCGTATGTGACTGTTTATTGTCTACCGACATCATTATACGTGGGGCCTTAATGGCTATCATCGCCATAGGTGGTCAGCTAGTTGTTGGAAAACCTCAGCGGGAGTATCACATGCGTAGCGAAAATCAAAACAAAAATAGGTTTTCCACGCAGACCAAATCGTCGTACAAAAGATTGGGTCGTGAGAAAACCACAAAAATAAAAAAAACCACATCATATGAGAGATTGTTTTACCCAGGGAGATCGTATATCCTTGTATTCCAGATTCGGATAGAGAGGATGAAGGAAGTCAAGCGTCTTCCTCTCTAGCAGTATCCATATGAGGATCTATGCAACGAAACTCCTCCAATCTGATCTCGCAACTCTTACGTAGAGGGAGGGAGGAGAATAGGAGGGGGTGGCCAATGTTGCAGCCTATCAACCATGAACCTCCCTCCTATTTATAGAGAGCCATCAAAAAATCCTAGGGTTCCTACCTTAGTGGGTATTGGATCTCTATCCAATTCTCCACTAACATTGTATTATTGGATCTTTATCAAATAATCTCCTTATGCCTATAATTGGGCCTCATGGAAGGATCCCATCAGTATAGGGTCTCATCTAATGAGAATAAGGGCTAATTTGATCTCTATCCAATCCTCTATTCGCTGAAGCATCCACCATATGTGTGTGACCCTCTAGGCCCGATACTGAGCTAACCATGAGTCACTCTCATCAAAACTTCTTCTAATATAGTGAATTATTATCCCCATAATAATTCACTCGACTCATCGACTATGGACATACTAGGCTACTATGTCATAGTCCCCAAACAATACAGGGGGATCGAATCCATCAGACCTATCTATCCATAGTTACCGTGTATCTATACTCCCTCATCTAACTAATATCGCAGAGACCGTATATTGGATATGGTACTGTCAGGTCACATACAGAATTCGTCTAAGTCTCGCTCTAATTGGATTCTCTCAGAGAACTCATTCTCTCTCAATCCGAATGACCCTGACCAGGGATTTATGATATTCATCTTGCGATACCGAGATTAGATGATCCTTTATTGATACTCAATTATCTTCGTAAGGTTGGCTATCAATTCCAATAACCAACTGTACCAGATCTAAAACTTTTTGAACCTATAACTCTAGCGTCAAAGAAATGAGTACTCATACAAGACATCCTTAGTGTCTCAAGTCTAAGTACTAAATACACAACTAGAACTATGGAACGCTATTTGATATTAGGTATCATTAATCATATAACATTCCATAAGCGGATTAATCATTGAACTCATTCTCTAATGAGTTCCTGTACTATATCGTTAGTGTCTCGACATAAGTAGCTATGAGACCAGTCACCTCCATCATATGGACAAGTATATAGTATGATAGAACCCCAGAAAGAGCTCTATAGTTTTTGACCTTTGAGGGGGATCAACCCTTGGAATGTTGTAGGGGTTCCTCCCTCCTAGACTCGGCACAAGGCTGAAATAAAATAGATGATTGCTTAATAAAAAGAGGTGGAGGCTACATGCCTATATAGGGATCTAAACCCTAGCCCTAAGGGGTGCTTGCCTAACTAAGATTATCCTTTTGCCCCTTCTATAGCCTACCTTCCTTAGAAGGAACAAGTGGCAGCTAGATTGACTCTGTAGCTGACTTAAGTAGGGGGAAACCCTAGCCTACCAACCTAGTAAGGGGGGCGACAACCACTAAGCCTTAAGGGCTAATCTAAACCTTAGCTATACTCCTTTATAAGATAGGAGTAGCTTTATTACAATCTAATAGAGTTTTATTGACTACTTTTAAGGAGATTATGACTTCACATTGTTAGAGTCCTATCAAACCCGCCCTCTTAAAATCAGCATTGTCCTCAAGGCTGAAGTTCCATGAACTCAGGGAATCGGGTCTTCAGCTCCTTATCAGCTTGGGTGTCAGTTGGAATAACTTGAGCTGAGTCGTCGTTTTTAAATTTCCATTTGAGGTGGGATACTTAGAGGATCAACTGTAATTTAAATCTGGTGCACAGATCTGATCTCCAGGTTAGAGCCTCAATGTGATCCCCAATTTTGCAAGGCCCAAAGAAATAAGGAAACCACTTTATTAAAGCTTGAATTTCATGCTAGTGGAGCTGGAGATGAAGGGGGACTTGATCTTTCTCAGGAAACTTTCTTCTACTTCGGTGTTTGTCTGGGGGAAGTTTCTTCCTTGTATAGGCTGCCACGTGGTTGCTCTGTAATAGTAATCGTGCCTTCTTTTGGAGTGAGGGTTGTTCTCTGATAAAATCTCTAGTGGTGTGATCCCGATCTAAGTCTGAGGTGGGTAGGAGTGGTGATTTTTCAAGGCCCATTTTTACTTCTTCGTGCTGTTGACCATTTTGCACGAGGATAATGCTGACCCCACTATGGATGTGTCTGCTCCAATAATAAACAACCTGGCCATAATTTGGTGTGGACGACATCATGGTCGTGAGGGTTATAGTTTCGCTCGATCAAGGTGGTGCATCTTTCTTTATAATGAGAGGGATGATGTTCATGCTTCGTTGAGTCATGTGAATGATCCTTCCCCTTTTCTAATTTCGTCACTGGAGGGGCTCAATTTTCTCGCGGTCTTGGGTCGTAGATCAGAGGTCATCATCAAGGAAGTCTTTAAGCATCATGGTCCGATCCTGGGGAAAGTTATGGAAGTCACCTGAGATCAGCAACCATGGTGAGTTCGATGGGATGTAACACTTTAGAAATAGCTTGTCTTCGGAGAAAAGGATGTAGGGATTTGTCGTAGTGAGAAATAAGTATGACTGAATAATCTGTGTCTCTATCATCTCTTGGACGATCCTTTTATTTTTGATCTTCTGTGGTTGTAGGAAGCAATCTGGCTGAGCAACAACTGGTAAAAGTTTTAGCCTGTTTAGCATAGGGTGGTCGGACAGCTTCAGAGGAGGTAATCGACTCAGTTTGGTGGAGACACTCAAAATTTTAGCAAGCTGTGGGAGAGGGTTCTTATCTTCAATCTCATGAAACCTTTTAATTTGAATTGGGAAACCACTAGATTTTTCTTTTGGTACCCCTCCAAGTGTTGTGTTGTGGTTGTAGTCACTGCGTTGCCTCGTAGAATCACCTAATTTTCTATTCTTAAAAATTTCATGGTTAGCTTCGAAAAATTTCATAAAATATCTCCAATCGTGGACAACCAATGCCAAGCACTATATTAAAATGATCAAGAGGGAGGAGGAAAAAAATCAGCAACTACGTCTTGCTTCTATAAGATCAGTTTTACCCGCGGGTACTTCTGGTTGCACTTCATAATTTAGCCGTTAGCTACCTTGAATTCAAACCCATTGTAATCTTCTTTTTGGAGCATTAAGTGGGCAGCAAACTTATTGCTTATTAAGTTGTGTGTGCTCCCAGCGTCGATGAGGATGATGACAGACTGCTGCTTGAGAAACCCTTCGATCTTCAATGTTTGCAGGTTGGTGTAGCCGGCTAAGGTAGGGACCGTGCAGGTGGCCAGTTGTGATGTATCCTTCTCCTTGGGCTTGAGAATCGTATTTTTAAGTTTGGGTTCTTCGGTGGGTGCAATCATCAGCGGTGTCTCCTTTTTATATTTGTGTTCTAGGCTCCACAATTTATCACAACACCCACATAGGCCCTTTGTCGATCTATCATGAAGGTCTTCTCTTGTTAATTTATGTGGCTGAGGGGGTCGGCTGATAGTAGGAGGAGGTGAAAGCTTTGGTGCTGCTAGTCGGGGAGAAACTCTGGTCTTCCGAGCTTTATAGTTCAATCGCTTCTTTTGATGTCATGCAAAGGAGATGACTATCTTAAGTGTGTACGGTTGTCGCGGTTTAACTTCTTCATGAATCTCTGGCTTCAAGCCCTCAATAAAAGTCCTCAATATCTATTTTTTAGATCAATCATAAGTTTGATTAGATAACCTTTCAAACCTAGTTTGATACTCTTGGATGGTGGAGGTTTCACGGATCATCGTTAGTTCTTCGCTAAGGTTCTTTTTACAATCCAAATTTACACCGCATTATGATCTTATTAGGCGGTGATTGGCCTAATCTAAACTCCTCAAAGAGAGTGCATAATTGAACATCTACATGCGTCTCAAGAGCCTCCAATTTGGCTTCGAATAAGCCCACCGATGTCATGACGTAAGGATATCCAACTTGTCAAATCAAACCGATTAAAGAGTGTAGCTGTAATCTTCAAGCTGAAGGTAGTAATGGCAGTGATGTCAGGGCTACGGTAGTGAAGTCTCCAAGTAGAGGATGACAACCAAGGGTAGCAGCAACGGTGGAGGAAGAAAATGGCAGTAGTAACGTCGGTTGCGGTCCTTCGGTGATGCTACAATGTTGACGCTGCAATGTCGTCGAGGCTATGATTTTTTAGATGATTGATATTTGTCAAAAGATGGCAGCTAAGAGATCTGAGTTGGAAGGCAGTAGCGATGGTGGAGGAAGAAGAGGGCAACAGCAACGTCGGCTGCGGCTGCGGTGCGACTTCGTGGCTGCAGGTGGCGTCAATTGCAGCAAGGGTGCAGCTGCAATAGGAGGTGCTTGCCTAACTAAACCCTAGCCATACTCCTT
The DNA here is from genome assembly GCA_029747655.1 of Ensete ventricosum. Lineage (NCBI taxonomy): Eukaryota > Viridiplantae > Streptophyta > Magnoliopsida > Zingiberales > Musaceae > Ensete > Ensete ventricosum. The sequence continues at coordinate 18,633,989 of JAQQAF010000003.1, read as the reverse complement.
TATAAGATAGGAGTGGCTTTATTACAATCTAGTAGAATTTTATTGACTACTTCTAGGGAGATTAGGACTCAACCCTGTTGGAGTCCTATCATAGTATACCGGTCTGTCTGGTTATCTTGATATCCCTCTCGAATAACCTATGATCGAGATTATTTAGGATCTGTATTTAAAGGTGAACTGATCTCATTATCGTAATTTCATCACGATCTGATTCCTATTGCACAGAACCAATGACTTTACAATATATATGTAACATATAATATAATGTAAGAATATACCAATATTAATCATAAGTAAAAAGATCGCACAACGTGTCATACGTGCCATCACTCACGTGATTGGCTTGCAGGGCACATGTAACCAGCACTAGTATGCTTGGGTGCAAGTGTAACTTGACATGTCCAACCCTACTTTATTCGGTGTTGCTCTATGCCTCTTGATTAGCCCAATATGAGGCTGTGTAACTTCGTATAATATGCTATATCATTCCCTTCCCCATCCCGCCCCACCACCCGGACTTCCACTAGCTAGGCCCCCGACCCCTCTCGTCAGGTGGATTACCGCACTGTAGCCTCGGCTCTGGGATCGTACTAGTTGGGATGTCGCTTGGGCTTGAGATGTGAATTGGATGATAGACCATTCGTGCAGCATAGCTCGGGAATCAGAGTGGCCGAGACATGCCTCAGCATTGTTCCGACCGAGATGAACCTTGACATATTATTGACCGAGAAGTGTTCAGCCAAGGACTCATTGAGATGTGCTCAATAATATACTAGTCGAGGTGTGATCGGTAATGGACTAGCCAAGGTATGTTCGGCAATGGATTGGCTGAGACGTGCTCGACAATGGACTGACCAAGATATAATCGATAGTGGAATAGTCGAGTTATGCTCGACATGGGACTGGCCAAGATGTGCTTGGCAATGTACTGATCGATATATGATCAGTAATGGATTATCCAAGATGTGCTCAGTAATAAACTAGTCGAGATGTGATCGACAATGGAATGGTTGAGTTATGCTCGACAAGGGACTAGCCGAGATGTGCTCGGCAATAGACTGGCCAATATATGATCTATAATTGACTGGCCAAGATGTGCTCGACAATAGATTGGCCGAGATATACTCGAGAATGGACTGGCCAAGGCGTGCTCGATAATGGACTGACCGAGATGAGCTCAGTAATGGACTGGCCAAGGCGTGTTTGATAATTGACTAGACGAGATGTGCTCAACAATAGATTGGTCGAGATATGATCGATAGTGGAATGGTCAAGTTATTCTTAGCAAGGGACTGGCCGAGATGTGCTTGACAACGGATTGGCCGATATCTGATCAGCAATGGACTAGTCAAGACATACTCAGGCAATGTATTGGCTGATATTTAATTAGCGATGGACTAGTCGAGTATCCCATTCTAGGGATGGCTGTGGTTTCGTTGGGATGCCTGTAGGCAGGGAACTTCATCTACAAGCGGGGAGTTCAAAATGTGGCGGCTGATAACCCCGCCCTATATTGGAAAACTTGATAGGATCATCACCTGTGCAATAGAAATCAAAATCAAAAGGTATTTCATGTTTATTATATCGTTGTGCGATGATTGGTGCGTGAAAAAATCGTAAAACCAAAAATTCTGTGCATCATGTGTTAGATGTTTTACCTAGGGAAGTGGAAGAAGTGGCGATGCTCATCCCTTATAGCAAAAAAATTATAGCTTTTGCATACCTTCTTTGTAGCCTTTGTATACCACCTTGGAGCAAGCATGGAAGAAGAACCCCTTTCTTCTTTGCCCTCACACACACCAAGGATAGGGATGGTCATCTGAGAAGAAAAGGGAGGGAGGAGAATAGGAGGCGGCGGCCAAAAGTCCCTAGCCCATGAGCCATGTGGGCCTCCTATTTATAGAGGTCCTTAGCAATTTAACCCTAATGGATCATGTCCTATTGAGTACTGGATCTCCATCCAATTACCCAAGCCTCTTGGATTAGTGGATTTCTACCCAATAATATTTTATTAGCTCTTATTTGATCTTGTCCATATACAGGGGCTCCGCATATATTTCATATCTGAACTTCTACTCGTCGCAACATCCACAATATGTGCTTGACCCTTTAGGCGCAATATTGAGTTGGCCATAAGTTGCACTTATCAAAACTTATTTTAACTCAGTGAATTATTAGCCCATAATAATTTATTCAGCTAATCGATTATGGACGTACTAGGCCACTATGTCATAGTCCCAAGACGGACAAGGGGATCTAATCCATTAGACTTAACTGTCCTCAATTACCATGTATCTATAGTCCCTCAACCATATAATATCTCAGAGATCGTATATCAGGTATGGTAATATCAGGCCTTAAACGAAATCCATCCGAGTCTCGCTCTAGTAGGATTCTCTTGGAGAACTTCTCTCTCAATCTGAACGACCCTGATTAGGGATTTACCTAAGCAAGAACACACATGATATTCCTCTTATGATATCGAGAGTGGATAATACTCTATTGACACTCAATTATATTTGTAAGGTTAAATACCAATCTAGATAACCAGTTATACCATATCTTAAACTTTCAGACCTGTAAGTCCACCGTCGAAGAAAGGACTACTCAAACAAGTATTATTGGTGTCTCAACTCTAAGAACCAAACACATAAATGAGACTACAAAATCGCTATCTGACGTCAAGTATCATTAACCATCCAACATTCCATAAACGAATCAATGTGAACTCATTCTCCAATAAGCCTCTGTACTGTACCTTTAGTGTTCCCACCCGAGCGATGATTAGATCAGTCGCGTCCATCATATGGATGGGTATATGGTACACCAGTCTGCCCAGTTATCTCAATGTCCCTCTCAAGTAACATATGATCGGGATTACTTAGAGTCTATGTTTAGAGGGTAATCAGTTTCATTATCATGATCTCATCATGATCTGATTCTCATTACATAGATCCACGGATATCACAATATATATACGCAACAAAATAATATATAATGTGAGAAAGTACCAACAATAATAATATGTAAAAAAATACTGTGCAGCATGTCACACATGTGATTAACTTGCAGGGCACCTATAACCAGCACCCTGGCCCTTTTCGATGCAGATCTTTTCGACTTCATGATAGGATGCTACATTATCACCCATTGCGATGCTGGATCTATGGGTGGAACATTTTAATTCTAACGGCTGTCGACGTGATCTAGCATCATTTAATGTGGATCTCCTCGAGATCCTGATGAGATATTATGTTATTCCTCCCCTTTGAGGAGGGAAAAGGTTGCTCCGCACAACGAGCTCTATTTCATTGTTGTTTCCCGCTTTAATGGTCACATCAACACATGCGCCGTGCTCCTCTTTATAAGTCTCCAATGTAGGAAGGCGGAGGCCTTTATTCTTTGCTTTAGCCCGAACATAGCATTAGCCAGCAACGCCACTCACCCTGATCGACTGCGCATGGCCATTTGCACAGTGGGGAATGGCCTCCTTGGTCCTTTCGCCCCGCTTCGGGAGAGCAGAGATTCCTGATAGTGGGGGTCGACTACTTCACCAAGTGGGTCGAGGCCGAGCCCCTAGCATCCATCACCGAGAGATAGGTCAAGGGATTCATATGGAAGAACATCATCACAAGCTTCGACATCCCGATGACCATCATAAATGACAATGGACCCAATTCAATAACCCAAAGTTCAAGTCCTTCTACCAAAGCTACAAAATCCAGTTAAGGTTCAGCTTGGTTACACACCCCCAAGCCAACGACCTCGCTAAAGTAACTAATCGGACGATACTTGACGGCCTGAAGAGGAGAGTCATCAAAGCCCAGGGTACGTGGGTGGAAGAACTCCCAAGCATCCTATGGGCATCTCAAACTACACCAAAGACTTCAACAGGATAATTACCCTTCAGCCTCGCATTCAACACTGAGGCAATCTTGCCACTTGAGGTAGTCATTCTTGCCCTTCGGGTCGAAAGCTTTGAAGAAGAAATGTCAGAACGAGGAGTGTGCAAAAACCTCGAGTTCCTTGAAGAATGTAGAGCCGAGGCGCACCTTCGAACCCTAGCATACAAAAAAGTCATTGCAAAGCTATACAAGACGGGACCCCGACATGTCAAGGATGGTGACCTAGTTCTACGTAAGGCTGAGATTAGCAACCTAACCCACACTAGGGGTAAGTTGGCCCTGAGCTGGGAAGGATCATACCGAGTCATCGGCACCATCCGAGATGGGACTTACAAGGTAGCTACGAAGGATGGAATACCATTGCCAAGGACGTGGCACATATCAAAGTTAAGAAAGTTCTACATTTGAGAAAAAAGTTATGCACAACACACAATCCCAAAATCCAAAGTCATTCGAAAAAATGTTGTTATCATTAATAAAGGAGGCTTACATCGATCGTGTGATCGAACAGAAACAAAAGCATTCCCAACAAGGAAAAACAAAAAGCAAACTCGAGGTACATGAGATTAGTTCTTGGGAGGCAGACTATCATTGAAAGGCTAGTCTTCCTCCATCAGAACGTTTGCATCATTAGGCAAGTTGGCGAATGGATCCTCCTCGATCACTAAGTCCGGATATCTGGCCCAGAAGCTGGCCAAGGTGACCTGATATCTGTACTCATAGGTCACCCGTCCGGTCCTCTCAAGCCCCAGCTGGAACCTGGCGGACTCCTTGTACTAAGAAATTGGCTTCGTAGGTGCTGATTGGAGCTCAGCGCATAGTGCCTTAATGTCCCAAGATAGCTTTAATAGATCATCCTCCATGATGCACATTCGATCATGGAGCTTCTTCAGTTTGTGACGGTCATCGTCTGAATCCTTTTGGAGCTCTTGGTGACGCTGCTCGGCCTCCCCGAGCTCAGCCTTCAGTTGATCGACTTCCGCCTGGAGGTTGGTAGCCTGCTTCTCGGTGACTACCTGTTGGGAAACCTCAGCGGGCGCATCACATGCGCAACGGAAATCAAAACAAAAATTGGTTTCCCACGCAGATCAAATCATCGTGCAAAAATTTGGGTCGCGAGAAAAACACAAAAACCAATAAAATCATAATATGTGAGAGATTAATTTTACCTAGGGAGATCATATATCCTTGTATTCCAGATCCTGATGGAGAATATGAAGGAGGTCAAGCATCCTCCTCTCTAGCGGTATCCACACGATGGATCTCTGCAGCGAAACTCCTCCAATCTGGTCTTGTAACTCTTGCTCAGAGGGAGGGAGGAGAATATGAGGTGGTGGCTAAAGCTGCAGCCTATCAACCATGAGTCTCCCCTCCTATTTATAGAGAGCCACCAAAAACCCTATGGCTCCTTCCTTAGTGGGTATTGGATCTCCATCCAATAACCCACTAACATTGTATTATTAGATCTTTATCCAATAATCTCCTTAGGCATATAATTGGGCCTTATTCAAGGAGCCCATCAACATAGGGTCTCATCTAATGAGAATAGGGGCTAATTGCATCTTCATCCAATCCTCTATTCGCTGAAGCATCCACCATATGTGTGTGACCCTCTAAGCTCGATACCGAGCTGGCCGTGAGTCACTCCCATCAGAACTCCTTCTGATATAATGAATTATTATCCTCATAATAATTCACTTGACTCATCAACTATGGACGTACTAGGCCACTACACCATAGTCCCTAGACGGTACAGGGGGGATCAAATCCATCGGACTTGTCTGTCCACAGTTACCATGTATCTATAATCTCTCATCTAAATAATATCCTAGAGACCGTATATTGGACATGGTACTGTCAGGTCACATACGAAATCAGTTTGTCTTACTCTATTCAGATTCTACCAGAGAACTCCTCTCTCAATCCGAATGACCCTGGCCAGAGATTTGTCTAAGCAAGCACATATGAGATATTCCTCTCGTGATACCGAGAGTGGATGATCCTCTATTGACACTCAATTGTCTTCATAAGGTTGGCTACCAATCCCGATAACCAGTTGTACCAGATTTGGAGCTTTCCAAACCTGTAAGTCTGGCGTCAAAGAAAAGAGTACTCATACAAGACATCTTTGGTGTCTCAAGTCTAAGGACCAGATACACAACTGGGACTATGAAATCACTGTTTGACATTAGGTATCATTAACCATACAGCATTCCATAAGTGGATCAATCAGTGAACTCATTCTCTAATGAGCACCTGTACTATATCCTTAGTGTCTCCACACAAGTGGCTATAAGACCAACCACCTCCATCATATGGACGGGTATATAATATACCGATCTATCTGGTTATCTCAATGTCCCTCTTGAGTAACCTATGACCGAAATTATTTAGGATCTGTATTTAAAGGTGAATCGATCTCATTATTGTGATCTCATCACGATCTGATTCTCATTGCATAGAACCAAGAACATCATAATATAATATAATATATATATATATATATATATAAAACAAATAATATAATGTGAGAATATCTCAATATTAATCATAAATAAAAAGATCACATAGCGTATCACACGTGTCATCACTCACATGATTGGCTTGCAGGGCACTTGTAACCAGCACTACCACCGCCTCTAGCCTGGAGCTCACCTTCAGTTCCCAAATCTCGGCACGAAGTGCCGAGATCTTGTCACCTATGGTGCGGATGACCCGACCTACATCATGCACGTGATTGATTAGGGCCATCAAGTAGTGCTGACTCTACCGAGGAAGGAAAAATGAGTCAACGGTCGCAAAGGATGATAACCAATGCAACTGCCGAAGCAAAAGCTCCCTTACCCAGACCATCAACTTGGCTGCTTGATCAATCAGCACCTCAGAGGGGGACCGGTATAGTAGCTTCGCCAGGTTCGGGTTCAGCACCCCCCTCTTGGACTCCACAGCACTGGCCCCGTCGGCCCAGAACTGACTCGAAGTCCTCAACGTTGGCCAACGAGCCTTAAGGGGGCATCAATTTCCTCTTCGGGTAGCTCGATTATCCGAAGAGCGTAGTACACCCCGCCCTTAGCCCAATCCTACGTCTAACATAGGTCCTTCATAGACCGAGGATGTTGGGATCGGTCGGCAGCCTCCTCGCCCTCAGCAGCCCAAAGCACTACCCTCCCCCGGGGGCTGCAGAGCACTACCCTCCCTCGGGGTGGCCTCCCGAGCAGCCTCCTGGGAAGATGCACCTCTCGGTTGCGTTCGAGCCATCTACTTAGTCTTCTTCTTTGGGTGCTCGACTCCCCCCTCGGCAGGACGCTTCTTAGCAACAGCGACAGGAACCTCTTCTACTAGCGATGAGGTCGGGTGCCTAGCAGGTATGCATGAGATACCTTTCACATTCCTTAGGTTCACCATACAGGAGACACAAGATAACATAAGTTGCTGAGACATGACTATGGTAAAACATAAAGAGTAGGATGATAAATTGTCATACCCCGAGGGGCTGGGCCAAGACCCGCCTCGACCAGCCAACCCTCGGTCATATCCTTTATGGCTCGGGACAACGACAGAATGTCCCCAACCCTAGGTTATATCCTTTATGGCTCGGGACAATGACAGAATCTCCCTAAGTCTCCCGACCAACTCGATCTCCTCGTAGGAAAGATTGGGGGGTACATTGCTCATTGTTCGAGAAGACCACTTGGGTCTGAAGCCCCATCCCCGACTGTCACTTATGAACAAATACCGAGTCTTTTAACCTTTATTGTTAGAAGGTGCCCTGTTGACCTGAAAACCACTTCGAACGATCAAATAGTAGATGTCCTGCCCCTTGCACAGGCGAAAGTAAGTCATAAACAAGTTACGGGACGGGACGATCCCTGCCCCTCAGAACTTCCCGAGGAATGCAACTATGTAATGCCACGAGTTAGGTGCCATCTGTGAGGGCGAAATTTGCCACCACTCGAGGCCAGCCTCAATCATAGGGTGAAGTGGGAACCAAAGTCCCACCTCAAGGGTGTCGATTGATAGCCTGAACCCATTCAGAAATGGGTCATACGGATGTTTCATAGGCAAAGGAGTGTGCAATGCATACTCCTTCAAGATGTTGTAGCGCTCCCGAACCGCCACCAAAAGCTCGTTAGTCACGATGGAGTCAAAGTTGTGGCATAACCTCATTACCCCGATAACTTTATAGGCCTTCACATCCATTGGAAAAAAACTTTTTGCTACCGAGGATGAACTCATAATCTCCACCTCAGGACTACCAAGAGGATTCTCTATGGCCTGAGAAGAGGGACTCGAAGAAGACAAAGAAGAAGAATAGGAGAAAGACATCCCGACCTGAAATGATAGAGGGGCAAAAAGATCCAAGGGATCGAGTAGGCGAGAAGGTCTAAGAGTAGAAAGAGTGTGTAGAAAGAGTAGGGAAACAGCTCATTGCACTATCATGATTGCCTAGGGAAGCCAACTATCGCATTGAAGGCACCTCTCATTCCCTTCCACCAAACAACCACACCACGCACCACACAGCCCCCCAAGAGCCAACGACAGATCTCGGTGTCAGAACGAGATCATCGACCCATCCCCGTCCCATCGGAGATCCATCGCTAACCGAATGAAAATATCGGTAGAATCTCGTCAAAATGGGACATGGTATTAGGATGCAACAACCCACGAGCACGGCATCCAAGGTAGCAAAACGTGCAATGACAAATCACTGAGCTCCATGACAAAAACATCACATCAAGGTAATAAATGCATCCAAGGCCCATCTCGACCGGTCCATTCAGTCTTTACCCGAATTCAATATCTCAGCCAGTTCATTCAGTCCTTCCCCGAGTTCAATATCTCGGCCAGTTCGTCTAGTCTTTGCCCGAGTTAAGTATCTCAATTAGTTCATTCAGTCCTTGCCCGAGTTCAATATCTTAGCCAGTTCATTTAGTCCTTCCTCGTGTTTAGTATCTCGGCCAGTCAGTCCAATCCTTGCCCGAGTTCAGTATCTTAACCAGTTCATCCAGTCCTTGCCCGAGTTTAGTATATTAGCCAGTTCATTCAGTTGTTACCCGAATTTAGAATCTTGACCGGTTCGTTCAGTCCTTGCTCGAGTTCAATATCTTGGCCAATTCATTCAGTCCTTGTCTGAGTTCAGTAGCTCAGCCAGTCCATTCAGTCCTTGCCCGAGTTCAATATCTCAGCCAGTTCATCAAGTCCTTGCCCAAGTTTAGTATCTCAACTAGTTCATTCAGTCCTTGCCCGAGTTCAGTATCTCGGCCAATATGTTCAGTCCTTCCCCGAGTTCAGTATCTCAGCCAGTTCGTTTAGTCCTTGCCCAAGTTCAGTATCTCAGCTAGTCTGTTTAATTCTTGCCCGAGTTTAGTATCTCGTCAGTCCATTCAATTTTTGCCCAAATTCAGAACCTCGACTAGACACACTCAACATCTACCTAGGTCACGCCTCGCGCCCCAGCCAAGCAAGACCAAGCAACCCCAAGGCAACCGATGACCTGGAGAACAAGACCCGGAAGCATGCAAATCACAAACGGCAATTGATGAAGCCCTACGTGTGTGTGTGTGTGTGTGGGCTCGCCACGTCCCCAAGGCCACGTCAATTCCTCCTAGCCATATCAGCACCTCGAGCCACGTCGGCTCCCGAGCCATACCGGCTACTCGAGATCCCGAAAGCAACATCGACATCTCGAGCAATACCAATTGCTTGAGATCCCGAAAAGTGGTGTTGCGCGGCTGCAACATCCAACATGACACCATCCCTGGCCGCCCGTGCCTCACTCGACATACGATCAAGACGATTAAGGATGCGATCGCTATTAAGAAACCACACACGACTGCCCACTCGTCCACAGGTATAAAATTCAACCTCCTGGCCAGCCCCAGGGGTCGGATCTCAAACTCAAAAATTCTTTCAATTGCTCCACTCACTAACTTTGGTGTCAGAGGAAACATGTCGGGCATACACCTCCCCGATCAAGACCTTTATGCAGGATGCACTGGTGGAACCGAGCGGGTGCATCCTGAGACATCCAACCCGAGTAAGCTTCAACTGCTCCTCGATAGATGTGAATGATCTTACACACAGATCGAATCAAACCGTATTGACTAATTTCTTCTAATATGCGCTTTACCCTCTATTTTAAATTAATTAACTTTATTATAGTAAACGTAACATTGTCCGTGGCCTAATTATATGGGACAAGTAGAAGGTTATTATTTCTTTTAATGTTGCACTCGTTGACTCCACATTATCACAATCTAAAACATAGTTCATTGAATTAAATTACGTTGATACCTACATATGACCACAACATTATTTAACTTCTAATCCAAAGTAGAACCATTTTTGTTATATTTCAATTTCTATCTCACATGTGATTTCTTTCTTCTTTATTTTATTAATGTGGCTTGATCTCCAATTTCATCCTATGTCGGAAATGGAGATACGATAGATGTGCTATAATTAACGGGTATCATGGATTAGGCATCGAGAATGAGAGATACTTTAAAGGCTACATCAATTAGGTAAGGAGTTATGGTTAGATTAACTTAAGTGAAAATACGAGTGGCGACGCAATCTTCTTATGTGTGCACAACTTTATATCTCGAGATGCCTCACATGACCACTAACCCTAATGGTTTAGGAATTAGAATCATCGATTTTGATTATTGAATCATTAATTTTGATTTTTTTTTTAAATTAAGATTCTAAAATCAAAATAATTGGTTCTGATTTTTATTCGAACCACAATTTATTATTATTATTATTATTAATTTATTTTATTTTTAAAAAATAAAACATATAACTTTTTAGAAAAAAATTAAAATTTAATGTATAACTATAATGAATGCAATGATGTTAAAAAATGATATAAAAATAATAAGATTATAATAATTGTAATTAAACTAAATAACTCTATCGAGATTCAAACCTAGATTAATAAGTTTTAAATCTAGGATTTAACCATCATACCATACACTATTTGTATTTTTTTTTATCATATTTAGTTTGTTTGAAATCGGAATGTCGATCGTCAAGCTTGGTCATATGCTCCCCACTGCTTCAAACTATCTCAATTTAGATGATTTAAGTGCATTGATCACCTACCAATTTCTGTTGAAGATAACAAGAGATGACTTGCAATAAATATTCATGTGTCTAATATGAAAAAAAATTTAAATACATAGTCAAGATTAAAAAAATAAAATTATATATATTAAGCCTATACTATAAACTAAATTTTTTTATTTATTTATCATGAATAAATTGATTTAAAATTTCTGACACGACTGTACACTGGACATGCGATCGAACCAGAGGGACCAACTGGCCCGAGCTGGACCGTAGCGTCTGCTCAATGCTTAAACCGGTTTGGAACAATGTTACAAAAGGAGAAAGACCAAAAAAAAAACCTGAACCTTAATCCTCGACCCGCGGCGGCAATTCGACGACCTTGCGCCCTAATTCTGTTCTTCCTTGCCCTATTTCTCTGTGGGCGGAATCCTTCTCTACCTCTCACTCGTTAGATCCAAAGGTAGGGAGGGGATCCTCGTATTTCTTGTAGGTTTCCAGATCTTGGTCGACTTGGGCACGTTCTATCGGTCTTCTTTTGCACCAGGTTTTCGTTTTTTTCCCCTTTAGACGCGGCGATGTCCGGCCGGTCGAGGGATGACAGCGGAAGCGGTGGCGACCTCCAGTTGGTCGCGGTGGCTCCGAAGACAGTTGTTCCCACCGATGCGGCGGTGGCGGGAGGTGGACGGGATGGCGCGATCGTGGAGTATGCTAAGAGCGGACCGCTGCTGAGAGAGGATGAAGAGGACCTCGAGGTGAAGCTTCGAAGGATCATGGAGAACGTTCCTGTTCGGGTCAGCAACACCTCCGGCAGCTCCGCCGGTTCCGGCTCCGGCGATTTCCATCAGGTCCTCTCCTCTCTTTCCTCATCCAGTTCATTATCTTGTTTTCTGTTGGCGTCGTTTGATTTATGCTTCACATTTGCCGCACTTTATGCTCTTTTTTTGACCTATTCATTGTTCAGTTTGAGAGCTAATCCATAATCTCTCATCCCTTAGTATTTGGTAGACAGACCAAAACTGCTATGAGTGGCCATGGCAAGACTTCCTAATACACAATGCCAAGTCAGTTACTAACAATCCTCCTTCAGCCATAAGATCATTACAATTCAGAAAATTTATTTGCATTTATGCTTATGCTTTTGGGCCATCATGCGCTAGCAAGGATCATGAAGCATTTGGTTCCTTCCTGCCCGTATAGTGACAGTGACATCAACAAGGCAGACAATTGTTTTTATGCCATTTTATCACTCCTTAGGTTGGTCTTTTAACTTTCACTTTTGCTGCATGTCTATCAAATTTCCCTAAACCCTAAACCATAAAAGATCTAGAAACCCTAACCTATCTTCACAACTTATGAGCTACCACCATATGTTTTCTATAATGCTACATGGAATGGTTTTTCAAACTTGTAGAGCAACTATGACAAAATATTTAATATTTTTCAAGTTTGTATCAAGTAATCACACATGTATCTCAATCAACATGATCACCAGTACCACCACCTTATCCTTTAGGTAGCATATATACTATGAGGTAATTGTTGATTCACCGTCTTAATGATGTACTTGATAAGCATAATGACTTCATTTGGTTCAAAAACTTTCGAGTACTAAATTCAAATAGGGGATTTCAGTATGTGAGCAGCACAGTGTCATGTGAAGATTGTTGATGCAGGTTGTTAAACAATGATGAGTTGTATGATCTGGATGTTGGGGCAGTCTTTTATACTTTATTTTTAGCTACTGCTTTGTCATAAACAATTTAGTACTAGATGTTATACTTTATTTTTGGACCAGTCATACTCTGCCAAATTTTGATCTAAAGCTTGACTCTAAGCAACTTGTTACTGAAGGATGATTTAGTCTTTTGGCAATAGTCATGTGGCAGCCTGTTTTTCATGTTTACTTCATAGAATCCAACATGGGTAGTTTTCTTTTGGCAATAGCCTTTTCTGGTATAATTAATTGGGTCGAACCAGTTAAGGACTCGGGTTTACTGAGTCGACTGAGTAGGCTTCACTTAAAGGTAAAAAGAAAATGAATCACACAAATTGATGTCGTGCAAAGAGCAGTGATTTAAAAGATGCTTATATTTGTTTGTCTTAATTTTAAGCCTCCTGTTTGCCCTTGTTTCTTCTGTGATCCTTGAAATATATATAGATTCATCGGTCTTTTTTTACCCTTCTTAGTATTCATAACTTCTTTTTCTCTTTTGTCGTGTATATTTTTTCAACTTGAGTTGACACAGAGAATAATCTTCTTCATCATCCTTGATATGTTCAACATTATCCTTTGGTAAATTTTCATAAGATTCATTCTTTTGCATCTTCTTTTCATTTATATAAGTCAGCAACTCTTTTTTTATCTCAGGTGGATACTTTTTACAAGCTGTTGCATTTTTGAAATTTTCTACTAGATGTTGCTTTGCATGAAAAATACCACCTCTAGTGGTCTTATCACAGAAGATGCAAGTAACTGCATTAGGATCTTTAAGATCCTTTAGATAATTATGCTTCCATGCAGGATCTTTTTTTTATGTCATTGGAGAATTTATTGAGTTGCTCTGTACACTTGTTATTTATCTTAGAACCCTAACAATAATTTCAAATAAATAAAGATTAGGATTATTAAAATCGAAATAATATATTATTAATCTAATAAATACAAAATATTGTTACCAGTATACTGTTAACAGTATGCTGTTAACATTATATTATTAATATATTGTTAGTTCACTGTTAATGATATACTATTAATAATATATTGTTAACAATTTATTGTTAACTATGTTGTTAACAAGATACTGTTAATATACTATTAATGTACTATTAACAGTATACTGTAAATAGTATACTAAGTCGAGTCGATGTGAGAAGAGTAGAGATGAGGCTGCTGATCGAGAGCGAAAGCTGCATATTGAGAGCAGCGGCGGCAGCGAGCATCGACAATGGTAGCGGCAGTGGCGAGCAGCGACAACAGCTGTGGTAGCGGAGAGCAATGACAGTAGCTGCGGTAGCGGAGAGTAATGACAGTGGTAGCGGAGAGAGGCAGCGGCAACAGAGAAATGCCGGCGCGGAATCGCGAGTAAGGTTAGGGTTGAGAAAGTCGTGAGTGGGAGGTGGGAAGCTAATATCGATGCGTTAGTTGGTTCGATTGAACCAACTAATGCGAATGCGACCAAACCATATCTAAAAACTTGGTTCGGTCGCTTGGTTTAACCCGGGCACTCGTCTAAAGCGCTTGGTGCTTGAGCTCGGGCGAGCACCCAGGCGGCACGCCTCTTTGAAGCACGCCACCTGGACATTGAACGAGGTGCCTTCAAGCCAAGCCACCTTTCTATTGTTGCAATCTGTTGCCTCTATCGCCTATCGTGGGCCAAGGTGCCTTCATTCGACTTGTGCACTTTTCTCGTCTCCTCTCTTGTGTTCTCTCTTCGTCTCTCCTCCCCTTTCTTCTCCTGTCACACCCCTTCTGTTCTCTCCTCTCCCTTCCTCCCAGCTCCTTCCTCCCCTCCCCACTTCTCCCCTATTTCCTTCAAGCTCCTGTTCTCTCTTTTCCTTCCCTCTCCTGTTCTCCCCTCTCCTCTCCTCCCTCTCGACCACTGATTAATTAATTGCAGTCATCATCTGTTGTTTATGGTTATAAGAAAGGGCACATAATACCTGTTGAATTTTTTATTCTAATTTCTGCAAAACCTTTATTTTTCTGTCTCCATCTAAATGTTTCATTGTAAGAATTGGCTACCTAAGCTCGGAGATTGAAGACGTGACTGCTCTATGCTGTGAATTTTCTTTTCATGAGCTCATTTTATTCTCTGACAAAAGGGGACCTAGAAGCATAAATTTAATGACTACAAAAAAGAACAATTTTGCAGGACAGTTTCTTTTCTTCCATGTTTGCAACAGAATACAAGAAGAAGATGTTTGCCAAAAGAAAAGAAAAAGGTACTTCATTTCCTTTGACAAAAGAAACTTGCCTTTGGGTGCACATACTCATTCTGAGTGCCTTATTTTTCTTTGCAAGGAGTTCTATTTACTCCAATAGCACATAAAAGTATCTTCTATTTGCTACTTGAGTTTTCTTATTTTACACTGATCCATAAAGAAATATCATTGTGTTGTCAATCTGAATATGCTCACCTTTATTTAGCATCTTATTCCTGGAGCTTTTACTTCTCTTTTCTGAGGGTGTTTGTGATTAACAGTATCGACAAATGAGGAGGAAGGAGCAGGATCGACTTGCGAGGATGGATGCTGATTACCAGAAAAGAAAAGCGATAGCAGAGTTCAATATGAGGAGGGAGGAAAGACTCAAAGCTGCAGAGGAAAGGACAGCAAAGAAACGCCTGAAACGGCAAAAGAAGAAACAGAGGAAGAAAGAGAAGAAAATTGCACCAAACAGCGGAGCTGTAGTGGAAGAAGCTCGAAAGGAAGAATCCTCGGATGATGAGGATTCTGATGATGGTGACGAACCAAAGAATTAACCTATTGATCTTGCTGCATCTTAAAGTGCCAGATGGTCAGCAGGTAATTCGTGAATCGATTTCCTAGCGTGATCAGTTGGTCTTTCACCGGGATGCATGATGATGCTGTCATCGTAGACCTGCTTTGGTTCTGTATTGTTGGGAGGAAATCTTGGCACCATAACTTGTACCTTATTGTCCTTTGAGAATCTGAAGTTGTTTAAGACGGGGCAACTATGAGATGGTGACCGAACTGCGATCTATAAATTATGTAGATTGTATGACATATTGTGGGCAGCGTTTCTCTGAACAAGAATGGAGAAGTGGTATCAAAGAAAGAACAAAAAAAAAAAAAGGATAACGTGAATCTGTTCACACAAGGAGAGCAGTTAGTATCATTAATGTCTCTAGTTTGTCAGTGTGGTATTGGTCTTAACATGGAAGTCTTTCTTTTTACCGGTCATCGTTTCCATTTATTACACAACTAAATATTGGAATAAGCAAAACATGTTGGCCGCTTACTATTATTGAAATCAGACACGTATAAATATTTTAAAAAGATATAATGGCTGGGGATGGATTCGATAGTTTTGATTTAGTAGAATTTGAAATTGTCAATAGGTTATAATGTTGATGCATGGATGTAGTCAACCGAGGATCAATATTATCTAGAACACTCAAGATCGTTTAAGTGACCCTCATGGCAATTGGGCGAGGGGGTTAGCGTTGGGGACGAGTCGATCAAGATGAATTTGAGATAGCTGTCGTATGTTCGATACAAACTCTAGCCTCCTCGGAGTCCTACATGAAGGTCGGTGTCTAGGGGATTTGTTGACCCATCCCCTCTTATGATCAAATTAGATTTCTGAGAGGTAGAAGTAATAGAAATAAAAAGGAGTTTCAAATGTCTCGGGTCCTATTCTTGCTCAAGCATCAGGGATCGATTCTTATACCTGGGGAGCCAAGGAACCGCGATTGTAGGCGATTGACTCGTATGTCATTTTGTGACCCATTTATGTGGACGACATATCCGTACAATCTCGTGTGGTGCATTATTAACAGAGGATAATAAAGGGGGCATCGGCCACCAGACCTGACGATTGACAAGGTCAAGTCAACTCTCTACGATCTAGTTGGATCGGTCGCCTAGGGATCATTATCTCCTGACAAGTAGTTCGTATCACTTTGTTGCAATTGTGATCCACATGGCTGACAAGCTATCGAATGGGGGAGGGATGGCCTGGGTTCTCGTCCTCCACATCAGCTTGGTGATAGCCAGTTGATGAGCTATGTTTGTTGTCTAAATACTTTCCATCACCATTATCCAAAACAATTTTTGCATACGATTTTGATTCTGCTCACTCAATCAAATACTCTATATTTGAACCGAGACAATTCACTAATTTGAGTATGGAACTCACACGTTATTACAAGAAACTTAATCATTCAAATGTAAATCAGGATCTGCTTGATATCCCAAATGAAAGAGACTTGATTAATAGTCATTTGTCTATTTATGTTTATTTATTGTGGAAGAATACAAATATAAGAGGATGAGACACTACTGAGTTATAATATTTTTTTTAATACACTTATAATATTTTTGGTTATTAAATGAAAGCAATATAAATCTTAGTAAAATTGCTATTATTGAGCTTCAATTAGTTCAAATATCTAAAAATCTTACCTATAACTTTATTATATATTTTGAGGTTTCAAAAAATTATCAATTTGAAATTTTGAGTAGTTTTTGATGAAAAATTTGAATATTTCAAAATAAACTATGACAAATGGCCTATAATTAGGAAGATGAGGTGTTTCTTGAGAAACCATCCTATAATCAATCACGTGTATGCCTGTAGATATTAATCATCAAATTATGATAAAACTTTTAAAAAATAAATTTTTATGCGATATTTATCTAATAGTATTGCTTATATAGTTTACCAACACTTATTGATTAGCTTAATTGAGTTTGGACTCAAATAAAGAGAAAAAATTATTTTATGTGTTGAGTCGACTTGGCCGCGCCTAAGCCATGTCGATTGACCTTTGTTAGCTTGAACCAGACCGGCAACTTGAGCCGAGCTGAGTCTGACCCATATAATCCCTCACAACATCGAACCCTCGAGTACTGCTGAGTCGAGCCTCGGCTCGGCTTCAGTCCTCACAAGTACAATGATAGTAGTAATAGGGAAAATAATCCCTCCCACCGATTAAGAAGCGAAGGGAAGACAGAAGGAGCTCGAGGCGATGACGGAGAAGATGATGGGCGGCGCTGGGGCGTCGCGGACGTCGTACCAGCGATACCCCAGGGTGCGGATCCGGGAGATGAAAGATGATTATCTCAAGTTCGAGCTACGGGACACGGATGCGAGCATGGCCAACGCCCTGCGTCGCGTGATGCTGGCGGAGGTGCCGACCATCGCCATCGACCTGGTGGAGATCGAGGCCAACTCCTCCGTCCTCAACGACGAGTTCATCGCCCATCGCCTGGGCCTCATCCCCCTTACCAGCGACGACGCCATGTCCATGCGCTTCTCCCGCGACTGCGACGCCTGCGACGGCGACGGCCAGTGCGAGTTCTGCTCCGTCGAGTTCTTCCTCAGCGTCCGCTGCGACTCGGACCAGACCCTCGACGTCACCAGCGCCGACCTCCAGAGCACCAACCCCCGCGTCTGCCCTGTCGACGTTGCCGCCAACGCCCTCTCCTCCGCAGCCGATGGCTATGATTCCGCCGAGCAAAAGTAGTCATTCTCCCCCTTTATCTTATTTTACTTCTCCTCGAATTCGACTTTTTAGTAGATGAGATCGTAAACCCTAACTAAGCCCTAGAACAGGATTCCTGTCCGCGCTTAAACCCTTCAACCTATGAAGGATTTAGGAAGGTGGAACGTTGGATGCCTGATGCAAACGTTGGTCATTTAGCTGAACGATTTTGTGTAGATGCACGAAACTTCCTAAGCTTTGGACCCATACTTCTGTCCGCCCCTTTTGGGAAGCCCAAGGGAAATGTTCTTAAGTTCTTATTAGGAGTTCAAGAAATGAAGTGGTAGGAGCGGCAACTCTGTGAGCTCCTCATTTTTGCACCTCAATATTGGCATTTTATGCTAGCCACCATTTTGCCATCACCGATGTGATCCATTCTGAGCTTTCCTTCACATCGAAGTGCATAGAGGGTTATTCTGTCCGTTAGGTATGTTTACTGTTGATGCATGCTTTTGATCTCTGTGATTCCATTTAGTTGTGCAAAAATACTTTCTAATTGGAAGTAAAAAATGAAATCATTATGTTCCAGCTTCATCAAAAGTCAAGTCTGAATCTTATCAAGACAAATTAGCTAGCAACTTACTGAACAGAAATTTAGGAAAACAAGCATTGATTATATATATAGTAAAAACAATATGGTTAAAATGGTGAGGGAGCATCAGGAGTTTTGTGTGATTATTAGATACCTTTGAGATTAAAAGAAAAAAAATTATAAGACAGTTGTGAGATCAACAATGTTTTATGGATCTCACTTTTGAGCGGTTAAAATAGAAAAATATATAAAAAGTTTGTATTGTCAAGATGAGAATGTTGAGATATATGTATGAAGCTACTAGGAAAGATAGAAAATGAAATACTTTTATTTGTGAACAAACATGTAGCACTTGATAAAGGATAAGATGAGATAAAATCAATTAGGATGGTATGAACATGTGCTAACGAGATCTCCGAATGCAATAGTCAGAAGTGATAAAATAATTAATGTTAGTAGTATGAGGAGAGGTAGTGTGAGACATAAAAAGATTTTAATAGAAACTATAAATAAAGATTTAAGTACTCTGAACCTAACTAAATGTATGATTTTTATAGATCTCAATGGCGGTAAAAGATCTATGTAGCCAACCCCAAATAGTTGAGACTTATGGTTTTATTATTGTCGTTATATATATATATATATATATATATATATATATAGTAGTTCTAGTGGAAAAGTATCTGATTATTGGAGGCATAGGAGATGATTGATGAAATCATGGAGTAATATAAATCTAGATCATTATTGATTTCATTTTGGTGATAATAAGGTGTTTGTTCCAGTTAGTGTCCAACTAGATTTTAATCTTAGCAAAAAAAAGTGAATGCTTGTTGGTTGTGAAGAATTATAGTTTAGCATTGGGACTCTAGCAACTATGTTATTTCATCGCTGTCCGAATTCTTATCGTAAGTGATCTGTTCAAGTTGTATTGCATCTATTTGTCTCAAGGATGGTAATTATTAATTAGGGAATTATGATGCCTTTGTCTTTCACCAGAAGACTGGTTTAGTCATCTGTTATTATAATGAGAATAGTGTGCCAGTGGACATCATGGGGAGATTTCTTGACCAAATTATTCTACTTTTTTTGTTCTAATTTCCTTATTACCATGGTTGTTGAGAAGAACTTCTCTGTCCCAGTCTAGGCGAATTCTTATAACTAGTGCTTTTATAACTAGTAAACCCCAATCATTGTAACTAATGTAACCCTTAGGTTGCCGCATATTTGATGCGTTTCAACAGTTGATACCTTTTCCACTAGTAGCATTGTGCAATTTCTGTTTATCATTTTAGTGTAAATAACTTTTTTCTGAATATTGAAGGCATTGATAAGCAAGATCTTTTTTTTCCCTTTAATGGCATTGAATTCTTTCATGACATTTGGACCTACTATGTTATCCTCCTGAGATTCATCCTAAGGAGCGTCAAACCGATTTAGGAGGGTCTTGAATCCAAGTTGAGTAACCTATTTGATTCATACATAGTATAGGTTTTTTCAATTTTCATTTCTAGATTTATCTTAGAAGTAAACCACTGTTTCAGTTGTATATTAAAATGAAATGTGTTGGTGATTGAAGAGTATCTGTCTTATGCATATGTTAGTTGCCTCTCTAAACCTTTTACATAGGGAGTAGGTTGAATAACAAATGTGACCATCTATTTACTCTTTATTCTGCTCAAGTGCACCGTGAGTTGTGAGATGTCCCCAGAGCCTCGAGTATCTAGTTTTTCTTTCATTTTTTTGTTGCTTTTTCCTCACTGTTTTGTTGTTTTTTTTTCTTACAACCTGAAACTGACTTAAAATTAACTAATAAGTCATGGTATGGCCATCACATACATTATACCCTATATCCTTTGCTTGCATAACCCTTTATCCAACAGACCTTGAGCACGTGTTCAAACTTGATATCATCTAATCATCTACACATGACAGGTAGTCCCCTCATTATATGTTCCTATTCGACAGACTTGAACTCTTATTAACAGATCCAAGACTGACACTATCTCGGCATGTGTTCAAAGCCCTAAATAAATATATTTACATTCAATAGTCGCTTTATCTAGTCACAACTGGTATCTTTTGGGCCATCTTATACTCTTCTACTGCTGTGGCATCGAGCCATAACCTGCCCCTTTTATCTTGAAGTAGTACTAAATTGCTTGTATGTTTATCAATGCCTGGCTAGGTGCAGCAGTTGTTGGCCAAAAACCTGGAAGGATCTTAATTATACCTTCTTTTCCAATTGTTTTTGCCACCAAACTAACTGTTGGTATCCTGTGCCTTAATTTGGTAATGCATGTGCACTATATTCTATTCTTTTACTGAACTGAATAACCAATACAAACTATTATTGACGGAGTGAAAGTAGGACTGAAACATGAATCATAAGTGAAGAGTTATTTTAACCATGATGACTTTTTATGGTCTCATAGCCTAAGGTATCATTGTTGAAATGTTAACTGATATTTGGTGGAATGTCAGAATTTGTAGTACGTAGTTTCTGATTCCTGTGTTCCTAATAGGATTATATACCATCATGTTCTAATAGTAATTACGTTGCAGGTCTTCCTTGTAGAGTTATCTCTTGCTATTTTATCTTTAACTCTATATTTCTGTACGCCATAAAGAGGAACACAATTTTTTCAAGTTCCCAGGCAGCAGAGCATGTTAGCAATATACCATCATCTAGAACTTATGGCTGCAATTTAATGGATTTTTAGTGGTCAGGCATATTATTGTAAACATAATGGTGTTGAGGAATGAAGCTTATTATGTGCCACCATGTTATGATTTACTGTTGTTTAAAGAGTATTGATCTTTGCAAGTGTTGGAAATATTCTTATGGTAGTCATCCTTATGTTGTTCCAATCACCAGCTTCATCACACACTTAAATACATATACTGCAGTGTTATCCTTATGATGTTATGTTCTGCACTTGACGGTTGTAATATTGAAACTAGGGGCATAATAATCGTGAAGTTGCGTCGTGGACAAGAGCTGAGACTTAGGGCAATTGCTAGAAAAGGGATTGGCAAGGATCACGCCAAGTGGTCACCTGCTGCAACTGTTACATTTATGTATGAACCTCAGATACATATAAACGAAGATCTGATGGAAACATTGACACTTGAAGAAAAAAGAAGCTGGGTTGAGAGCAGCCCTACAAAAGTATTTGGCATAGATCCTAATACTCAGCAGGTTAGTTCTCACATTATTATTAAAAGCTTATTTCACTATGGGGGTTGTCTCTTGACCAAGCTTCTGAAGTTGTAAGGAATGCCTGTTCTGCATCTAAAATCATACATAAAATACCTTTTTTTTTCAGTTTGATCCTGTGCAATTCCATTATGTTTATTAGGGTTGCCTTGGGGATCTAAGCTTACAAATATGATCCCTGTCATAATTTCAGTTATTCTTCGTTCTGGTATACTTGACCAGGAACAATTTTTGTACATTGCAGAACAGATTTGTCAGTTTACCTCATGAATTTCTTTGCTGCACTTGCACTTTTAGAATTCTTTGTAATGATGTGACAAATCCCAGGATTCTTTCTAGGATAGAATTGTGAGGATATCATTTTGCTGATGCTGATTGACATTGTTTATTGGCCAATGATTAACCTGTGTGAAATTAGTGGCTAATTATTCAGCGCAAAAACTGCATAACATGGAAAGACTCATGGTATTAGAGGTATTATGTTTCTGTAGACAAAGTGTGCATATGAAGGTGACAATGCAACATAGTATTTTAGGTATTGTACTTGCATGTCAGACCTTGAAGTAAATCAGGGAATCTTCACCATGTTAAACTGAATTGCTACAAGAATCTCATGTGCCTATATGCCTATTTTTGCTTATTATTCTTATATTCCTCTATCTTATTTGATAATAAAAAATTACAAACTTGTTGTGTCCTAGCTATGGTAAAACTTCTAAATTCTAATCCTTGTGCAGCTTATCAAAACTACCATTATGTTTGCTTGATTACAAGTTTTAAGGTTAATCAATTTGTATTTTAGTGTAGCTTTCCCCTTTTCCTCTTCTCTTCTTCCTCCTCTCCTTTTAACATTTGTATTTTGTAGCTAATATATTTAATTAATTAAACAAAAAGTAGGGTCTCTCTACATCTCAGTATATTTCGATGAATGCAATATTGACATGATGTTTTTCTACCAGTTTCACCATGAAAGTCTGTAGATTAAACTGAATCTTTTGTTTTCTTATACCTTTAGATTTGCATTGTGTGAAAAGCATATAATTCAGCATATTAAGTTTAGAACTTCAAGGACTTAAATTTGATTTAGTCAAAATCACTGGTGGTTCTTGTTCTGAAGAGTGAATTTTGGAGGATTCCTTTAGTGGGTTGCAAAGTATATATGTCGAAATGCTTCTCTTCTGCTCTTTATGTACTTTGCAGTGTTCGTTTTAATTTGTTTTGATTTAACTAATAAAATATATTTCCAAGTTGTTTTAAATAAATAGTGTATGTCTTGGTGGATTGTTGAGTGAAAGTTGGCTTTATCTTTTAGAGGAGCGACCAAGGCATCTTAGCATTTGGAGTACCACATTGGTTGGGAATGAAGGTTTTTCTGTACAGAAATATCCTTTTATCCCAATAATTTGTCATCTGCTGGAGAAAAGGGTGCAGCACCATTGGTTGCTGCTTCTTGCATGACTAATTATTATAACAAATAGGATGATGGACTAATGGAAATACGTGGGTGTTGGCCTGCTGTCTCATGGTCACTCAAATGCTTGTGTGGGCCAAAATTTTGATCAAGAGCTAGGCATCTTATTAATACTGGGATCTAAGGGCAACTGCGCTGAGTTTCTTTTGTACAATTTGATCAAGAGCCAGGCATCTTATTAATACTGGGATCTAAGGGCAATTGAGCTGAGTTATCTTTGTACAATTTTGATTGCCCTAGAGAAGCTAGTCCAAGAATACATGCTTAGATAAATGACTTTGTATGTAAGAACATTTTTATGTGAAGCATGAAAGATGATGGGGATGATAACTGAAGAACTAATATTCTGTTTCAGGAAACAAAGTGGTTCGGGACATTCCTTAGGAATTAACGATCCTGGATAATAAATATGATATCTGGTGCATAGGAGAAGGAAATTTGGGAAAGGAGTAGCTTGAGGTATGTATAGAGTTTGGGAAAATGTGGAAGAAGAAATTCGTGAAAGGACTAGCTTGAAGTGTATATAGAGTTCGGGAAAAAGAAACATTGACATAGTTCCTTGAAGTTTTAGTAGGAGCAAGGTGTCATAAGTGCATATGTTTCACATATAGGATTCCAAGATTATGCCAATTGCCAAACATAAAATTTGGAAGTTATAGATGAAATCGAGTTTAACCAAATGATGAAAAACTTATGTACTGGGAATTTGAAATCAAAATACGGGAAAGGGTTTCAGAACAGAATTGGAAATGAATCAGTGGGTGATCAGGACAGAATAGGTGAAAATTTTCTGGAATTTGCCATGTCTTCTGTTCTTTTAATTGACAGAATTTAGAAGTAATAATGTTTTGATTTTGTTAAAAGTTATAGGAGGGATGATTACTGTTAGTGGTATATGGTATAAAGAGAGACGTAGTGGAAGATCGAAAAGACATTAATAGAAGATATAAATAAAGATTTAAATAGTCATAATTTAACTAAACATATATTTTTACATATCTCAATAACGGTCAAAGATTTAGGTAGCTGTCCCAAATATTTGGGACCTTATGATTTTGTTGTTATTGTAGTAATATTTTAATTTAGTACAGTACTACTGCATCATATTTTAAAAAATATAGCTATTTTTGGATAAGGTGAATTGAATCACATGTACACGATGTACAGTTAAACCACGAGAAAGATTTACCACGCATAACAGATTGATGAGATTAAGGAATTGGAGAATAAATGGCAGGGTTACGAAGGCATAGTAAATTTAAGAATTGGAGAGGATATAAAGGTTTGATCCATTCAAAATGATTTTTGATCGGAGAGAGCTGATGGTGGAACAATTATATTCAGAGGAGGAGCAGCAAAAGGTGCATGTTAGGATACTTTGCAAAAATTTAGGACCTTGAGAACTTGTGGTGTAAAGTAGTCACAGGTAAGCTTAAAGAAACATCTTTGTTAATTTAAAGGTTTAATTTCTCTCATATATAAAGCAGCCAGAGTTTTTAGGTAGCCTGTTTTTATCGGGCAGGCTATGCTGTAGGGGCCATGAAAATTCTAACATCCTCTTTTTTATATGTTTTTGCATATCAGGTGGTGGTTGTTGATGCTGAGGCCTACACTTATGATGATGAAGTCATAAAAAAAGCAGAGGCTATGGGTAAACCTGGGCTCATCGAGATTTATCCCAAAGAAGACAGCTTCATATTCACTGTTGAATCAACCGGTGCGATCAAGGCTTCCCAGTTGGTCATCAATGCAATTGATATCCTGAAGCAAAAGCTGGATGCAGTGCGCCTTCAAGATGAGGAATCTGATATGAAAGAATTGACTTCACACCTTGGGAATCTATGATTTTGGGTTCCTCCTGTGGATCAGCTTGATCTTCTATGTTTCTGTCTCTTAAGTTAAGACTCGCGCGTCACCATCGCAGACAAAACTGTTTCCTCGGGCATGAATGTGCGTGGTACTATTTCAGACAGACAGTTATTTTATCCACCTCATTGCATACTTCTTAGATTGTTTTCTGGTGCTTGCTTATGATTCTATGGTGGTAGTTCTGCCACGAGCTTCCTCTGTTTTGTCTTAATTGTGTCCATCGACTTGATATGTTAGCTTCTTCCATATTATGCTGAGGTTGGGAGACAGACAATAATGGGCACCATCGAGTCTCGTTTTGTTGCTTTTTCTGTTGTAATGGTTTTACAAATAAGCAATGTGGTTTTAATTGTTTTACTATCACTTTGACATCTGAATCTTGTTTTCGCCGGATTCCAATTTCCTCATCTATTTCAACAAATAAAATGTAAAATAAAATTATTAAAGGAAAATTTAGTGATACAATCTAACGCTTCATGATTCTCAACCTAATATTAGATTATAAATTATTAGAAAACTCATAAATAAACAACTAATTAAATCCGTTCGTTCTCCATCAACCATCATGCTAACTAACTCTCATGATTTGGTCGAGCCAATTAACATTACCCATATATATATATATATATAGTGTAGTTGGTAGTATCGTTGAATATATAAAGCTAATTACCTACCTTTATATTGGACCCTACATTTTAAAAGTTACATTAACATCACATAGTTACGAAAATGAAATATATAGAGATTTTATTAATTATATACTGATTGATGGATATATGATAAATTTAAAACACTAAATTTTTTCTATTAAGGGGGAGAATGTAATATCCCTTATTTTTAAAATATTTATAAATATCTATTTTAAATTATTAATGAGGATTTATTTAATAATAATTATTTGTGAGGACCTATTTATAAATATGATATTTGTTTAATATTTTTTTGATTAAATAATTTTATATTAAAAGCTTATTGCTAGGGACTTAAATGTGAAACTTAAAAGTTCGATATGAATTGTGAAAGATTTATATTAAGTTATAAAAAAAAAAGAGAAAAGTGGGATGACAAGTGTCATTACCTAGTTTAAAGATGATGTCACTTATTCTTGCATAGGTGACATATAAGCATATTTCTTTAAAGATGATGTCACTTGTCATCTAGCAACCTTTAGTTAGCCAAAATTAGAGGAGAAAACCTATCCAAAATTGTGAAAGAGAAGCTTGCTGCAACGTACGCTTGAGAAGGAAAAAAAAAAAAGAAAGAAGAGGAGAAGAATAAATTTTAGGGTTTAGGGATTTTGATTAAATCCACACATTTAAGAGCAAAATCTTCAAAGGTAAGTATTCTAACCAGATCCTATATAATATCTTCATCCTTGATTACATCTCAATTTGATATGATTTTGAAAGATTTATGGTTTACAATATGATATCTCTATCATTCAGTTGTAAATTTATGAATATGTGAAATTTAAAAATTCTGACCTTTCTATTTTATCTTTTCTATAACTTTTTACATTAAACTCTAATTTATGCAAAACTTATTTTACACGAAAATAGATTCGTAGATCTTTTGTTTAATACCAAAATTAAAAATTTTGGAGTTCATATGCCTGTCTAAACTCTCGTTTCAATTGACCCTGAATAATCTGTAAAATAGACTTTGTAAATCTGACCTCTTGATACTAAATTCCTTGTAACTTTCTATTGAAAAATCTAATTATGATAAAACATATTTTATTAGAAAATAGATTCATATATCTTTCTGTTGATACCTTATTCTATCTGTAACTAGATTGATTTGGCTTTCTAATGATATCTTTCTTGAGTAATTCGGAGCATGATTGACTATTTAAATAATTTATGAAATGTGTTTCTCAAATTCTACTAGAATTCAGCCTTTGTCGATTTTATCTATTCGTGTTCACTCATTTGGAAATTGATTTTTAGCTAAAATTCTTCCATTGAATACTCTTGTCCTTAGATAATTTATATTATATGTATCAATTATGTGACATTTACGTTTATATCGTATTATTTCATATAGACGCATGTATATTCGTTGTTTCGCATGTGCTTCCGATGTGTACCAAATTTATTGCTCACATGTCTTTTTGTACTCCGATATTTATAAGAGAATGTGAACCTTTGCAAGAAATGGTAAAGGGAGTTATGCTTAGAGCCTGCGATGTTATACTTCTATCTAGTGGTCATCTAGAAATGGATGGACCATATTCTGTATGTGATCCCACACACCCTTTATGTTTTTGATAAAATATTGGATCATATTCTTTTTGTGATCCAGCTAAAGTTCTTTCATCGTTTGAGCCTTATATTACATCGTGTTGTTTTATATTGGCTCATGTACATTTTATTATTCCGCATGTGCTTCCAATATATATCATGTTATTGTTCACAATATCTTTTTTGTACTATGGTGTTTGTGGGTTAATGTGAACATTTGCAAGAAATGGTAAAGGGAGTTATGCTTAGAGCCCGCGATGCTTTGCCGACCCCCTATGACTTCACCCAGACATGGGGTGGATGGAGCTTCCAAACGTGGGAGATTTCTATTTGATGGTCATCTAGAAATGGATGGATCATATTTTGTCTGATCTTACTCCACTATCTATTTCTTTGATATGATATCCAAAACATTGCTTATGAGTTTGTTTATGTATTTTGGATAATAATGAAATGAATATTATGTCTTATATGATATTTGAGCTTATGTTCCTTATTTGTTCTTTTGATAAACTCTGAAATAACTCATATATTTTTTATATGCAATCAAAATATTTGTCTTTGATATGCTTTGAAATGTTTCATATGTCGTTAATATGTTCCGAAATATTTCATATGCCTTTGATATGTTCTGAAATATTTCATTTGCCCTATATTATGAAACATTTCATACGCTATTGATATGTTCTAAAATGTTTTATTTGCTATTGATATGCTTCCAAATATCCTATATGTCTTTGATATATTTTAAAATACTTCTTACATCATTGATATACTCCAATTACTCTTTATTCCATTTATTATGAACCAAATATGCTTTGAATAAAATGACATTTATTATATACCAAATATGCTTTATATTTTGATACCAAGTTTGTTTGAAACTAGCCTCCTTTGCCTTGGATATGTTAGTCACTTACTAAGCTTTATATGCTTATACCGTTGATATATAAAATTTTCAGATTAACTTGTCACTCTCGAAAAAAGTTAGAATTGGGCTAAGGCAGAGGAAAACTATTCAGACTTTGGGCAAGTTTTGTTGGGTGATATATTATGATGTTTGTATAAATATATTTTGTATGGAATGAAATGTTGTCGATGAATCTGATTTAATATATCATGTAAAAGCTTTAAATGACCTCTCACGTTGGAGTTTTTTGAATATTAAGCTTAGTCTACGATGATATGAATTTGGAGTAAATGGTTGGTTTTACAATTATATAGATTTCTAACACTAGTGGATTTATAAGTGTGGTTAACGTTTTTGTTAAATTAACTTTGAGTTTTATGGATTATTGAGTGACGTGGTATATGATCATAAATTGCTCAGGTTTTATAAGTTATAAACACTGTTTGAATATTTTTTTCAATATCCTCAAATGGTAGTATGTATCTTGGATTGGGATTATGGACGAATTATATTATTATTGATTTAAGATAGTTCACGCCTCTTGAATATTCGGGGGGCATTATATATATATATATATATTGTGTAGTTGGTCGTGTCGCGAAACTAATTACATATTAACTTATGTATTTACCTACCTTTAGTATATATATATATAAGTTTCTACAATTTAAAAGTTACATTAACATACTCATATTTAAGAAAATGAAATATATAGATCAATTTATCCTAACAATATCAATATTACCAATGAAAACATAAAAATGAAAGATAAAAAAATAATTTTAATGTTTCAATTGGTGATGACGAATGACAATACCGTTAGTAACCACGAGTGGTTGTTGTGAATGAAGAGAGTGATGACAAGAGATGAGTGCCGCTCAACAACTACATCGATATCTATGTAGATGCAAAGCGATCTTCATCTCTCGTTGTCGCTCCTCTCATCCATAACATAATCTTCATTGGCATCATGGTATGCTACCATCGACGCTATCCGTCACTATCAAATGAAATGTTAAAATTATCTTATATTTTTATTAATAAAATGAATGATATTTAATATAAATGAATCTAAATATTTGCAGGAGACGAATGCCGTAAGAAAGATGCTGATGCTTACTTCAGTTAGCAGAAATTGTGATTGGGTAATTGGAATGTTGGTTTCCACATGACAATTGTGACAGGTAAGGATGGGCTGCAGGTAATCAGGAAGTGAAGTTGAGTAAACATTCACTGGCTCTTTTGTAATCTTTGCGTGAAACTTATCGAAAAGGATTCTTTGGTTGGATTGCATCTTCCACAATAAGTACTAATCGGCTCACTTTTGAGCCTCTTAAGAATTTTTTTATGTATGGATCGTTCCTTTGAGGATCTCATCGACAATGAAAACAAAAACATCTCAAACTGTAAATGAGGCAGCTATCGAGCATCCATGATAATAGATATCCCAATCACAAGGCAATGGGAGCATATAAACTCTTTTAAGGCAGGCAGAAGCACCAGATTTTACTTGCCGAACTGACTCGGGAGAGGATGGATGGTTGAGAAAACAAACGATCGTCGTCATCGTCTTCGTCTCGACCCTTGTCACGCTGTTTAAAGGGTCCAATAATTTCTCTTCTGGTAATCACCTTCTGCTGATACAACATTTCATAACAACAAACCTCAGACACTGTCATGTGCTCGACCCTACAGATGTACCAAAGCTAACCATCATGTGATGTAACAACAATAGCAGCAGCTAAATCACAATACATGCAGAACGAGCACATTAGGTGGGCAAATACCGAGCACATCTACCCACACCAGTACGCCATATGCTCATCCCTACGTAGACTGCTAACCAGACCTCCGCACTGCAGACAGACAAAGCTGCTCCCATCAGCAAACGCATCCAACATGATCTGCTTCCTCCCAGTCATGGAAAGTATGGATGTCTCATCGGAGTCCAGCAAGATCGGTGTTGGACTGGCTGCATGAGATGGTGGTGGTGGCAGGTTGTTCGCCACCATCGGTTGTGCTTCAGCAATAGCACATTCTGCAAATAGTGAGGCCAACTCATCCACAGGACTATTTGCTTGCAGTCGGTTGCGGTATAGCTCACGAGCACGTTGTAGGGTTTCCAGAACAGCCTGTTCTCCTCCTCCCGATCTCATTGCTACAAGTACCTACATGTTTGACAAGTCAAAATTTTGACAAACTAAATCCTGCAACATTCCATGGTTAAAGGTCTGCAATATAAACAAACACCAGGGACAGTGAATTTTCCATCCATTTCACTGTAATATAAACAAACAACATAGGCTCTACAAGTTGAATATATAAGAAGTCCGATCACATGTTGCCAAACAACTGGTCATCTTCAGACGGGAAGTTGTCTTTTTCATCCTCTAACTGTTTTTTATACAATAGATCCATTGGTCAATGTTATGTCATCATCACTTTTCATTTAAAGTTTGGCTTGGCACATTAGCAACTAGGTAAAGCTATATATTAATATTATCATGATAGGGTTGAGAGGGAGTAAGATCTATTATGATGCAGGGAACTTGTAATTTCACTGACACAGATCCAGAACCTACATCAGATCAATGTTTGCAAGCAGGTGTTATGTTTATGCAAGTATCAAAGCAGAAAGTTGTAGCAATCCACCATATGGTATTATGATATCCATAAAAGATAAAGCAACAGAAACACATTTGGCAACAATAAACTATCTCCAATTTTACTGTCTCTTATTGCTCAAACATACATCAAAATCCAGAAATATAATTAAACCGGCTATGAACTTTTTCAAATTTCTTTAGTTTGTTATAAAGTTACAGCAATGTAATTCTTACAAATCCATAAAATATCTGGCTTTCAGCACCTTTAAACTGGTAAACATTCTGGAACAGAAGATGCTATGCGCCAGGGATTGCCCAATGCTTACATGTGACACCATTTGGTAAAGCACCAGCATAGACAACAAATTTGTGAGGAAAAAAGTTGAACATAAGGCCCTGAAGGCCAATAATGAATCAAACTCATGACCTCAATGGTAGTCAAAATGTAAACAGGCTGCAGCTACATTTGAAATTAAATAGTTGCAACACAAATTACAAGTTAACCACATGGCTAACAGATACATAATGCTTATCATTCACTTTTCTGATTCTCAAGGTATAGTAAAAAAAGGAAAAGAAAAAAAAAAAAAAACGTACATGCACAATTCAAAGGGAAGAAAAGAAAAAGAAAAATCTACTTCATCAGGTGGAATCAACAAAATTTCCATTACCAATAAAACATAATTTCCAATATTGGAGAATTGAAATATAATATTGGGATCAACCAAGGCTAATTGACCAATTTCTTGATCTTATCACCAGAAATTGATTGACGTTGGTTTGAACTTATCAACATCAACCATGGTTGGCCAAATCTTGGTTAATCCAAGTCAATTTTGATAGCGCAAAGAAAGGAAGATATGTGAGGAGAAGCAGAAATATGTTGATGGTTGCCATAGTTGGCAATCATAGGAGAGGAAGCCGAAGAAGAGGGAAGCAGAGGAAGAAATATGAAAAAAAAAATTGAGACTATAATTACGGAAAATAGGAGCCACCACTGTTATTGACAAAACTATTGCATATGCTGTAAACTACTACTCTGTTGTAATGTTTGCCCCCACCTACATGCAAGATAAAGAGGAAAGGAAGAATGGTCCTTAGCTCTTTATTGGAATAGAGGTGCACTCACATAAAAGAGAGATGTCTTTTCGTGGTTACTCCCGAATCTATCTCCGAATAATTTTTTTTGTCTTTCATTTTTCAACACTTCACTGACACGTTATGACACATTAATTAGAGAAGATCAGGGACATAATAGTGTGTAACTCTATTTTCAAAGCTGCAAATAGATATGCTATAAGTTTTTTGTATGACATATATAGCTATTCACTATAGTAATTTCTCTGTATGATACAATTAACATTTGTTTTCACATTAAAATATTCCATATTACCTTTGATTATTATTTTTTTATGATTTTATTGGTTTTCTACGTTTTTTTGAAATTTAGAATAAGAATATTTTAGAAAATTGTTTTCTTCTTATTTTTTTAATATTTCTGATTTCTAGAAATTGTTTTATAATTTCTTAAAATTATTTTCTTGGCAGCTTCTGATTCCACTGATCGTAATTGTAAAACACATAGTTGATCTTGATCATGCAGACTCTACACTGATAGCTTTCTGTAAAGTATAACTGACCTTACAAGCTACAACTATATCGTAAATTTTGACTCAATGTGATCGACACACACATAAGTTCTCAAGAATAATATACGTTGTCTCCCACTCAAACATGACTATTCCTGCATTTTCTGATAAATTCCACTTGGTGCAACACCACATGCAATCCAGTATACAGACGTAAGGTAAAGCAGTTAAACTTCTTTGAACTTCAAAGAGGTTGAGGTCTAAGAAATGTAGCTTCACTATTGAGTTTAGGGGTTATCTATTCAATAAGCAACATATATGGTGACTGTTACATATACACCTCCAACAACCTGTTTGATGGTCCTAAGTTCTAACTAGAAACCACATGGATATGGAGAAAGGCTTTCTGGAAAATTAAGTTTGCATCATTGACAAGGTGATGCCTCTACTTGATAAGCATAACCTGGATAAACAATAAGCTTACCTAATCTCAAATGTTAGAGTTATGTGTACACCAAAGAACTTTTTAGTTTTTTTGACAATTTATTGATGAGTAAGAGAGTTTGTTATATGCCCTTTGGCCTTTGGTTGTCAAGCAGCCATAAGGAGAACATCTTTGCCGTGTAAGCATGGTCCACATAAGTTAGATTGAAAAATCCATTTATGGTCAATGAAAAATCCAAGATCCTCAATTACCAAAGATTGAAAAACTCCAAAAACTCTTGATCACAAGAATTAGCCATTAAAAAATTTTGAAAAACTTAAAAAGAGCACATCATAAGCAGAAGTTACCAGTGAACCTTGAATAACAGAATATAAAAGCAAGATGAATCTGAACAAAACAAAGTCAAAGTGATAAGAAATGTATCATCCCTAAGGCAACATAAGAAGAGGTTTAAAAAATCAAAATTATACTCATACACCAAATGGAAGGTAGAGCATGAACAATCACCTCAACATTTAACAAGGACTTGGAAAGAACTGTTTCCAGTTGTAACTAAATGTTATAGGTGCAAAACTGGATACACGTACATGATCAAGGTACATGAATTGCAAATTATTCACAATGTTAAACAACCGAAGATCCATAGCTTCCAAGACAGCCCATTTCACAATAGACTCTCAAGATATGGATAGAAGGTTTATAAAGCACTTAAAAGACAGAACAGATTTCACAAATGCAAGTTTTGAGCAAGACATATCCTTACTTTCTATACTAAGACCCGAGGTTTCAGTCAAATAATAAATAAGATGCTCTTTCAGATCCTACAGACATGTTAGTTGAGATTGGTGTGGAGTAACTCAGTAACATATGCAAAGAAGGTTATCAAGGGAGGTCCCAGAGAAGAGGAAACTTAAAAGGAAAAGAAAGAGGGAAAGAAACGAGAGGAAGAGTATAAGAAGAAAAACAGCTTGAGAGGAGTGGGTTTTCTACAGCTTGTCATATATTTTCTTGTTATCAATATCAAGATATGAATAACGAGCAACAAGACAGCATACCTGGGGTTATTTTTGATGAAAAACCAAGAATACAAGTTCAACTCAAGGGTACAATCAAGAATCTAAACTGTTCAGTGTAAATCAGATAAGAACTGTGGGCTTCTCTCTAAACGGATTAATTTGGTACCACATGCCTTTCACCTTTAGTCTCATGATCGAATTCCTTCATACCAACACAATGCCAGTTCTAGTTACCACCTTGTTTCGGATTACAAAACAAAGAGATAACGTAACCACAAGAATCCGTCCCTAACACAGGCAAAAGACGAAACCCGGCTACAGGGATCGATAACACAATAGGAGCGCGCAGAAGAACTCTTGACCTAAACAGACACCTGTTTTCTTGCTCAGCTAAACAAGCAAACAAGTTTCGTTCCCAATTCATCAAAACAAATGAGCTGAGCATCTTAATCAAAAGAACAGAAAAGAAAACTATTTAAGCGGAAAGAAATCGGAACCTTATTACCCCCTTATCAAGAAGGCCTGGACCTCAAAAGAAACGCGATCCATAGACCAAGAAATCCCCCCCCACCAAAAAAAAAAAATCAAGACAAGAAATATCATTCTTTACAATTTTTCTTAACCTAAGTCAGGAATTTCGGTAAAGAAGACTATTCATCACTCCATCGAATGTATTCAAAAAAAGCTAAAAAGAAAAAAACAAAATTAGGACATCCCGGTAAAAAAACTTAAATGCTGAAGAAATAGCCCAAAGAGGATCGCTCTTTTCCGAAAACTCACCGCCTGGAGAGCAAGGGAAGGTTTGCCCTGATCGATAAGTTGGCGGGCCAAAGAGACAAGACCCCATGCGTTGTCCTGGGCACTCAGGTCACCGTTGGCGACGGCAGTCGGCGGCATCGGTGGCGGTGAGAAAACCTCAGGGGCGCCCCCAGCTGTGGCGCCCCGACGGTCGCCAGAGACGTCGGTGTCCATGTCGTCCATCTCTCTTCTGAAGCGACGCGGTGGCCCCTCTAACAATAATCGATCATTCGATTGATTCGCGACACATACCGTGCTAAAGAAATTATGGTTTTATAGATAGTCCATGGGATGGTTCTAGCACTTTCTCGGCCTAATAATCCTCAATTATCTGTTATCTCATTTCTTTTTCTCTCGTTTGTATTTTTTCTTTTCTCGTACCTCCTCGATGTTATATTTGTATTTTTTTTCTTTTCATGCATGCAAATCGAACACAACAAAGCTGTAGCTCAGGTAATTATGCCAACCTTCGGTCTAACGAGGACATGAGGTTATGCTTATATTTATTTATCTCTATTTCCGTCGGTGAATACTTTTCCATCTTCAACAAAGCACAGTCAATTTTCTTTTTCTGTTTGCAAATGCATGCGTCCTGTCTAAAGCTACAAGGCTCTTTATATTCCTAACCTGCACATGATAGCACGGCATCGTGCCCCACTAACGATAGACAAGGCTGTTGTTCATGCAACAATCTGTACCTGGATCAAGTAAAGCTAGATCACACAACCCATTGTTGATAGGAAGAGTGGTCTTCATCTATCTAGAACAAATTCAATTAATAAGGAAAACTAAAAATGGGTAAACTAATTCAAAGGCAGACATGTCAACGTCGAGAATTCAAGCTACAGTTTTACTTAAAGAACCAACCCACAATACCAGGCCGAAGACCCTACATACATTTACAACAGCATTATATGCAACTTGACTAGATAAAGCCCCTAACTACAGAGTTCAGAATAATTATCTCCCATGATCTCTATAAACAGAGAACAAGTCGACACTCTTTGACCTAAACTGTCAAAACACCATTTAGTATTATCAACTTGACAAATGCAAGAATCAGCAGCAGAGTGCTTCAAAGCATCATCCTGCGACAAGTGCCTGCCTCTATTGTCGATTAGGGTGCTGATTAGCACGTCTGAACCTCAGTCCAATCTCAGCTTCTTGTTCATGGTGAATTAAATTATTATCAGCAGAGTTCAAGTCTCCTTGGACATGGGACCAGGCCTCTGGTTCATTTGTGATCTCCTCCCCATAGTTATGCAACCTACGCCCAATGAGGTATCTGTCATCCCTGATGGAATTGTGAAGGTTGGTGAACCACACATGGAACCTCTTGGCACCGAAGTACAACAAACTAAAGAGGCAGCAGCCCAGCCAGGCAAACCGGTACACCGCAGAGTTTACTATTAACGGATAGCCGAAGACAGGAAAGATGCCTTTTGCAAACACATAGGGGATGCAGAGTGCAGTCAGCAGTTTTGAGATGATTGGAATCATAATCTCGCGCAGCACCCACAGTCCCCTCAAACGTGAGAAGCCATCCTCTCTTAATCTTTCAAACTTCCTGCGCCAGTTCTCGTCAACTAGTGGTGCCATCTGATCTAAAATCACCTGTTACAACATAAAGCTCAGTTCTACTAGTAAGAATGCTCAAGATTAGTAATCATTAAATCCTAATTACTAATGTTGCAACAATCAAGCATTGTACAGAAGAAGAAAATAAAAATCCAAGTTTATCAGGTTTACATGTAATGCATGTTAGTAAGTGAGAAATATAAAGTTTGGCTATACCAAGCGAGTCCAGATCTTCAGGAATACAAGGCCTAAAGCCCAGTCCTGATACAGGAGAAAAACTGGGCTTTCATCCACAGGCACCCTCAGCGGCACAATCACCAGAAGCTCAAACAAGAGGCCAATAAGCACTGGGATGATAAAGATCTACATAAACAAAAGCCAGTCATGGAAAGAAACAGAGTCCACATAAACTGTGAAAGAAACACTCCGAATAACATTTACCCACCCATATTGACAATAGGGCAGAGCTCTTCAGTATGATTGCACACCATTTCCATATCTGCAATACCAAAATGTGTACTCTATGGGTTTTGATATAATCAACTGAGTATCTTGTTCCAGCTACAACAATCCAGATAATGTAACACCCAACACTGAAAGCAAAGAGATCTGACAAGCAAAATATTGTCAATTTCTAGAAATTCAGAAGTACCATTAGATATCCAAGGATAGAGGAATGTGATCATTTTACCATTGCACTTGAAACCATGAGTAATTGGAAGCCTAGGAATAGCATTAAAGAGTGCACGCCCAAGGGAGACAGGCAGGACGATCATTGCAGAATTGAAAAGCAAAAGTGTCATCCACGCCAAGACCAGCAATAAAACAATACGAAGAACAAAACCATACCTGCCAAATGTTTAATTATCATAAGATGCAATGGTAATTTCGCAGAAACTGGTTCTTCATTTTCTACCAAGCTAATAGTCATAGATCGACATGAGACATAAAAATGTACAGACATAATAAAAAACAGATCAGAGGATGACCAAGCTGGAAATTTTTCAAACAAGTAGTTACTGGTTTGGTTTAATTCCAAACTGTTCAACTGAAGAATCTATTTAATCAATAAAAATAAATTCGATCAGTTTTGGTCCTAGGATAGAGGGATTGAACAAAAAAATTCCCAGTAAGGTCTCAAACCTGGTAACAACCTGTAACCTAACAAATATGTTCAAGATCCATTGAAACTGACAAAAGTTTGTCAGACGCTCTTTAGTTAAACGGTAACAGTTCCAGATCCACCAGAAGTTAACCCAAAGCAGTATACAATGATCTTGCAAACCATAAAATGGTAAGATAGACAAAATGCAGAGGAAGTGTCAAAGAGTTCTGTACTAAGCACAGACACGGACACAGGACATGACGACACATCATTTTTTTTTTAAATTAGGATACGAACACGAGGATACGTGTATGTAAAACTTACTTCTGTTATAAATTGTATACATAACTTATTACCAATAAGGAACAGTAACATAATTTACCATCAATATAGTTACGTGACATTGGAATTTGCAGAATATAAAGGGTCATCAATTTCTTAAACAAATACTAAAAAGAAACAGAAAGCCTTGAGAAGGCTTTCTGCGATCGAGGTCATGGGTCTACTATTTGCATATGAGCAAAGTCGCCGAGGGCACGACCGCACAGGAACGCACGATGGATGCTGGTGAAGTCGCCGACAGGCATGAGATCGCCGACGGATTGTCGAGGGCACAACCATGCGGGTGCTTGTGAAGCCGCCAACGAGGGTGGTCGAAGGCGCGACTGCACGGGTCATGCGATGGGTGCTGGTGAAGTCGTCAACGAGAGTGAGGTCGTCGAGGGCACAACTGCGCAGGTCATGCAATGGGTGCTGCTGAAATCGTCGATAGGGTTAGGTCACCGAGGTGCGACTACGGGTCATGCGTGGGTATTGGTGAAGTTGTCGATTGGGGTGAGGTCATTGACGGGTCGTGGTGCATGCAACAGTGTCCTGGGAAAATGCAGGTGGGCTTGATTTCCCTCAATTTCATGCATTCCCTGCTATCACGTGAAGCCCAAGCAATTGCATGCGATTGCTGTGTAAGGGGGAAGGGCATGGGACAAGCGTCTGACATGGATACGCCATGTCCCAAATAAAAAGGAACAAATAAATAAAAAAACACGTGTCGGACACATGTCCAACGGTATCAGCAATGTATCCATGTCCGACACATGTCCGACAGAGATATGTCCACCAAGTTGACATGTTCGTGCTTCTCAGGTTCTGTAACACCGTAAGCACACCTTAAACATAGGCAACATTCTATAAGGTTGTCACAAGACCATCTTTGATTTATGAATAATACTATTAAGATATTTTAGAAATAGCACCCTAAGTGCCACAAGGAACATGATGGCACTTGAATTATTTAGTGATAAGTCTTCAAGAAGCAAATAGTAGAAGAAGATACATGTAATTAACTCCAATTATTGAAAATGCCCTTTTTTTGCAACTTGCATACTATCTGCTACTTCTGACATGTTATAATGATTAATGTTTTACCAATAGTAGCTGCAAAATCAAGGTTCCTCTCCAGTTGCTAAACCAATCAAATGTATCTTCACTAATTAAAATTCCAAAAATATAGAATCATATTTCTTCTGGTCTCAGTTGTAAAATTAATGCCAATTCCCTTAAATAATATTTGAGACTCTGTTTGTAACTTAATCTTCTTCACAATTCTCAAGTCAAAACTTGAAAATTTTTAAGCAATCTGATTTTACTTCAAACTAGAGGTCCATAACACATAACAACATAGTATTTGACATATTATTAAAAAAGGCAGTAACTCAGTTGTAGATATCATGGATCAAAATGCCTGTTTGTATTGCTTTAAGTAACACAGGGAAGAATTAGCTGCAGCCAGCATGACTATGTGCATTGCCCAATACTATATATCTAAAATAGACCAAGTGCTTGTAGCCCAGTGCCAACAGTGTAACACAGGAACAGTATGGCATGTGACAGTTGTATGTCAAAGCATATGCTGGGAGCAAGCAAGATGTATGACACCCTCTTTTTGTAACTTGTGAGAATTAAAATCAATTATTTGCATACTAAAATCAAAATGAAAAGAAATTTTATTCACACTGGATATGTTTTGATAAGCATATATATTGCATGGCACTTTGACCTTTGCAAATATCCAAATACTTTGGCACAAAAAGTTCTTGTTCAATCAATTGCTCTCACTACATACCAGAAGAACAGATCCTGATACCTGAAATTTTAAATAATATATAATGCCTATTTCACTTCTAGCATCTTCTTGAATGAATATCTTTGCCACTGCGATAATCTTTATCAGAACTGATGAAAAATACTAATTTAGATTCATAAAAGAGCACACTTAAAAAAGAAAAAAAAGAAATCAACTTTCACTAAAGTATCCAGGGTCTCCAACTTCTTGTGGCAATTATGATTCACCATGCATGACAAAATATCAAATAGTAAACAATATCATGGATCATTTGATCAAAATTTTAGACAACAGAGAAAAAAAGGAAGTTAATTGCCTTGTCCAAGTGAAGAAAGAATATCTCAGATGAAATAACTTGCACTAGTTATAAAGGTGTTCCTAGAAACTGGTAATAACAAGTAGATAACAAAGTTTCTAGTGATTTATGGAGAAATGTGTTTGCCATGTTTTGTGTGTATACACAGTTGACTAACCACAAAATCACTAGTGCTCCCATCCAATCATATGGCAAATCCTACGAGCCCAAATGGAGAACTATTGAAGAAAATGCTTCAATCCTCATTTAGATTTCATATCACCATGGAGAAGGTGATATCAAAATGAATTAGCAGAAATTTAATTTTGAGGTTTGAGAAGAGTGCCAAATCTGGAATCAAGATCATTATGATGACTGTTCATGAATGCTTCAAGATAATAAATCAAAAGGACAACTGTGCCTTAAAACCACATTAATCAGGAATAATGTTTCACTGTAAAAAAAATATATGTTAAACGACAAAAAAAAAAACTGAAGGCCAAAAACATATACAAAAAAGAATTCCAAACTGGTCAGCAACAGGTATTGTGATGGTAGTAACCTATGGTTGACTTCAGTAATAAATAATGTTGGAACAGCAGTCTCAAGCAACTGCAGCAATTAAAATTAGAAAAAGTGCTTCTAATTTAGACTGTATCACAAAGAATTTAGGATAGGAAAGAAAGGTTTCTTGGCTGCTAAAAACCTTCAAATAGGTAGTAAATAGCGGCATGCATTGCTTCAAATACTAAATATCGAGAAGGCTATATCTGTTTGCACCTGTTCCAAGTAAACCAGATAAAACTTGCCAACAACATAGATCTCAATAAGCCAGCTAATGATAGGAATGAAAAGATTGAGTAACATAACTCTAGCCTATGTGTATATAACCATTAATCAGAAATCAAGCCAGGATATCCCACAAAAAACTGATATCTAACTATGATTATATGTTTGCTCAAAAATGGAATGTCCACTAACATATGTATTCCCTAGTGTCACATGCACTCGAGAACAACATACATTTAATCCAGTGCAAGTAATAATATTATGGAAGTATGGTCAACTAAATGATTTGACATTAAAAACAGGATCAGTTCGTGTTTGAAGACCCAACTTTCTGATCTTGCTCGCAGAAGCTGGCTACTCTCAGGCAGCTACCTACAACCATCCTAGATATTGTTAGATCTTATGACACCAACTTTTCACCAAAATAATGTAATTAGAATTATTATCACAGCAAAATT
The DNA here is from genome assembly GCA_029747655.1 of Ensete ventricosum. Classification (NCBI taxonomy): domain Eukaryota; kingdom Viridiplantae; phylum Streptophyta; class Magnoliopsida; order Zingiberales; family Musaceae; genus Ensete; species Ensete ventricosum. The sequence continues at coordinate 18,592,735 of JAQQAF010000003.1, read as the reverse complement.
CTTGAAGTCATATGTAGTATTTTGTTTTATGCAATAACAACAAATCATTTTTATATTATTTTATACAAAAGGAAAATCCCGCATAGCTTATCCCTTGAGCAACTTAATCTGCAGTATAGACCAATTCATCTTGAATAACCAAGAACAATGAACAGTCATAACTATATGATTAGAATTGACAGGCTGAGAAAGCTATAACAGTGAACTACAGGTACACAGTGTGGCACTTCAAATAATTATTTAAAATAATACAAAAGACTGAGGTTTGTGACATTTTCTAACAAAACCATGCCATCGCTAAAGTGACTTTTATCTTCTCAGAAGTTCCCATAGAAGAAAATAATAATGCTGTAGGACACAGAAGCAACAAGTTATTAATGTTACAGCACGTGTTGCAGGACACTTTGTAACATATCTATGTTATAGACCCACCCAACACTCCTTACATGTGCATCCTCTTCAAATGCCATGTAGAGATGACTCCACAAGCAAAAAGGTAACAGTGAGCATGAGGTCATGATATGTTGCTGAGACCAGTTATTAAATGCAGCAAAATCATAGAAAAAGATTGATGAGCAATAACATGAACACATGATATAGAAGCAATCAAGAACAAGTATCACAATGTTTTACCTATGACAAAAATCTTAATGAACAGAGCTAGTTAAAAAGTTCTAATTGAGTAATCAAGCAAAAACATGATAAAAATGAATCATGATAGAAAATGAATCATGCAGGTACGAATGTCACTCCATCCAAGGTACTTACTCAGAATCTGCTGGATCATCTACATCAGATTCTTCAGCAGCATCAGCATTTCCAACAATATCAACCCTACCTTGATGATCTTCAGCAGCAATTCTCGGTACCAAAGGCTGATCATTCTGACCAGCACCACCTTGACGAGCAACATGTAATCTGTCTCGTCTCACTGCTTCCATGTTGCCAGCATCTTGATTACCATTTTCCTCGGGTGGTGGCAGCAAGTAATCAGTTAAACCAAGAGCCCAACCAACTGCTTTAAACCAATGCCGAAGAAGAGATTTGATTGTTGTCCGTAGCTTGAAGTGCTCAATAGCAAATGGTATGCAAATTTGGAACAGGAGTACGTCAGTAGGAATTTCAGTGAATGGGTCAAAGATACTGCATGTTGAAAATGTTTAGAGTGAATAAAGGTGAACTCAGAATTGATACTGTCAAATAAAATAACTATCAAATGCAAAAAATAAAAACTAGAAGTCAGCGTACGTGATGTCCAAAGGGAAGATGGAAGGTGTAAGACGCATAGCAAGTTTGACAGGTAAGAAGATGAGCATTACTATCAAACTGCCATAAACAGCAACAGACAGCAAAACACGTCGTGCATGTTTATGCACTGGGTCATCAATAAGGTCACGGAATGGATTATAATTTGGATCTGCTGGATCCCGCAGAAAATAGAGAACTCCATTCCGCAACACCTACCAAGCAGAAAGGCCCATTCTTGAACAACCATTTACTGGAATAATAGTTTAACCTAGAGAAACAGCAGCAACTTAACTATAGCTTACCCCTCTAAGAAGACTGACAAAAATGCTGATCTGGAGCATGTAAATAATACCAACGAGCCAGTGAATCGAGGAGCTAAATAAGGGTGAGACAGAAAAGAATTCAACTCTTTGAGCAATTGTTGCCCCCAGCATCCTCAAAGTGCACACATCAAGCCACCACCCACACATCAATGGGAAAACCCCAAGTTCAATAACTAAAAGAAATGCAACCTTAAACATGGTCATCAGATATCTCGTTCCTGTCATGAGCTGCCCAAGAAGAGAAGGAACAGCTTCTGCTATTGTAAGTAAATTATAAAGTCTCCCAAATATCATTCTCTCACCTCTACTGTATCGGATCAAAGCAAGGAGCCCAAAATAAAAGAAAATAAAGCAAAATATGAACATATATCCAACTGCGAGAGTGGTCACATCTGAAAGATGTGAGGAGCCAATTACTGTTCCCTTGAGAAGATCAGCTGAAGCAGACCCGTCAACATTATTAGAGAACTCATGTAGACCAGTGACATTAATTTTCTGGGAACCAGTGACTGCCTCCATCATGTTCCCCAGGAGATCTTCATTATTGATTTCAGTTGACAAGTTCTTTGCCGCAGACAGTGCATTCTTCAATGTGCTGTTGGCCAAGGAAAGGGCTGATTCTGAAAGTGGCATGACTTTTTCCATCATTGGGCTAGAGACTGATGCAAAGAACCATGTGATGTAGTAGAGGACAATCCTCCCTAATGAAAAAGGAAGAAGAATGACAACACCCAGGAATATAGCATTACTTGCCAGTACCTGTCAACAAACACAAACATTTAAAAAAAGTTCAAGCAGAGCATTACACCCCAAAAGGCACAGAAAATGGACTGCAAACAACACATATTACCCATAAATCTTGCAGGAATTCCAAAAAAAATCCAGCATAAACTGACAGAAAAACTAAGAGAAAATAACAACACTATATCCTCTTATGTCATACTAACTTCCAAGTTCCATTACCTCATACTAACTTCCAAGTTCTAAAAAGTGGCAGGACTAGTATACCCTCTTATGTCACTCCCTTTCTTCCTCTCTCACACCCTGCATCCACAACTGCCACCTGAATACTGCATCATCACACCACCATTATCATTCGGCTCCTCTCAATATTACTTCTTGAGATTGCTAAATGGACGTATAGGACACAATATAGACATGAGAAGATAAGAATAAAAACAACAGTATTAAACAATTTTAATCTTTACAGTAGGGTATATTCCAAGAATGATACCCTATCATAATTCTTGGAAAATTCCTTTCTGTTTGTAAGGATGCCTTGTGTTGAAACTGGAAATATGAATAAGGGGGAGGTTTTCTACAAAATTAATACCACCAAGAGACATGGACCGAAAAAAAATTCACTAAACAGCTGCTACATAACTTCTCAAGTACAAAACAAATCAATGTTGCTTAAATTAGTCTTTTATGCATAATTACAAGTGTGTACGACAGATTGAGACAGAGACTAGAAAAGGCAACAGATAGATTACCAACAATAGATGCATCTCAAACAAAAATATATATATAAATGCAAACAAGATGGATACAGCTAAGATTCATACTAGATATGCAGACACGCAGAGGAATACCCCAAGAATATTGCAAATGAAATGAAGTCATTGTGCATACATAGAAGCGCAAAGGCCTAAAACCTTATGTAGAACAAAATTTAACTTGTGTTGCAGTCGAATAGGAAGAAATTTCCCTCCTTGGAACAAATTTTGTGTGCAAAACCAATATCAAGAAACAAATCTTCTGCTAACCAAAAACCTCATAAGCCTATAGCACACGCGCACATGCGTGCACACACACGTGTATCTATGTGTGTGTGTGTGTGTGTGTGTGTGTATTATGAATAAATAAATTGATCAAGGACCACATGAGTTTCAGATACACTAGGCAACGACATCATATGCCAAGCCTACAAATTGATGGGGAGGAGTGTGGATGACTGCAAGGACCTCCGGTATAAATGTATCAGGGACACTTTGGATGTTCTTCAATAATATTCATGCTATGATCAGCTTTACAGGCTTAATCTACTGGCATGGACTTGTAAAAGTCCCTTGTGGGTGCATGGTGAGATCACTTATGGGTGCATGTTATTAGAAAGATGCAAAATACCAAGGTCCGCCATCCCATACCATACCAACGTATGGAGCTCAGCTCGGTATGGTACAGTACGCCGGTATGAGCAGTATGCTCAAGCATACAACTTAAGATATATATATATATATATTGTAATAATAATATATTTAAAAAATAAAGGAAAAAGGGTGACATCACCTCGTTCCCTCTCCCTACACGGGGAGACGTTTCTTCTCCCCACGCGGAGAGAAAAAACATCTTCTCCCCGAGAAGCCTGCGCGGGGAGAAGAAACATCATTTTCTTCTCCCCGCGATATCGCCGAGAAGTCCACGGGCGAGGATCGGGAGAGCAGAGCCAGATCTCCAAGTTCTCCCTTTTCTTCTCCCTCTTCTTCTTTCTTCCGCGGCTGATACCGCCCGAAATCGGCCAGCGACGATCGACATCGACTGTTGCCGACCGATTTCGGGTGGTAACGGGGAGAAAACAGCTCCAATCGGTGGTACAACACAAAGCAAGGCAACAGCTTCGTCCTTTTCTGCATCTTTAATTTTCTTGTTTCCACCTTAAAAGCTTGTCATACACATTTCTTCGTAGACATTGATAAAGCCTTCAAATCCACCCAAGATCTATCCTAGCTTTCTCTAAGACTTTTCACTCTGCCACTGGCATCTAGACCTTGCATCAGAACCAACTGGCAACAAAATATACAGACCTGTCCAGCTGCCAACTTACCCCACCGGTCTCCTTCAAAGAGTCATCTTTTCCTCTACTAAATTCCCTCAGAAGTCCTAAAACTTGCTATTCAACATCTAACGCCATAGTCCGTTGAGTTCTTCCAACAATTATACAGAACCCACTCTAACAGCCCCTAACTCTCTTATAATCCACATCAGTCCAGCACTTGTTTGAGACCAAAACCTTTAACAAGTTCTCTTGCAATCTGAGATTGTTTCTAAAATATATCAACCTACAACTATCCACCTTATCTTATCTAGAATGCATAAAACACAAATCATTAAGAACTCCAATCCTTGTATCAGTGATTTCAAAACAGAATGAAAAGTGAAAAGGAACTAAGATCAATTTCTTCACTGTTGTTTACATGAAGTAGCTCGATTTAGAGCTTACTGCTCAAACTTTGATAACTATTGGTGCATATTTGTGGCACTTTTATGGTGAAAAAATTATTTTGGTTTATCTTAGTGGGAAAATACATCGGGCATTGCACGTGTAGTTGGCTAGTTTAGATTCTTAGAAAGTGCTATAATCACAAAACACATAGGTGCATCATTTATGTTGTTTTTGCATTATCTTATAATAGCAGATTGTAACACTGAAAACATCAATGATAAATAATTGAAGAAAAAGAATGATTCATATAAAAAAAAGTTACAACGCAAGCACTTTCATTACAGTAGAAGTCAACGGAAGAGAGTATATAGGCCCAAAAGCATAAAGCATAAGTAAAGAGGTAATTACTGGTTCTACAAGTGGAAATAAGGTATAATCAGACTTACAGTAATAGCATTTTCAACCAAATGGAAGACAGGCCCTTGCATACCAACAAGCTCATCAAATGGCACATCTTCAGCACCATCAGCATCATCTAATCCATCAAACATCTGCTCAACATGAGCTTCAAGACGAGCAGCCTGCAATTCTAGACGAGCAGCAACATTTTCTGCATTACGTCTAATTATTTGGCCTGCCCCAGCAATTCCTTGAGCCCCACCTGCATCTTCAGCATTCTCATCACCAGCAGGAATTCTATTAACAGGGCCAGGAAGCCTCCTAACAGCACGAGCACCATTCCTTTCCTGACCTTCATCATCCCTCTCAGCGTCATGTCCTCCAAGTTCTCGTAAATGTCTAAAGTAATCTCTTAAAGAGGTTGCACCAAGAAATATAAACACAATGCTAGCAGAAAGTAGAAAACCATGCAAGCAATCAGTGAGGATTACAGGTGCAGACATGTGACTAAAAAACAGCCTCTGAGCTTCGCTAAGACTCCTCACGAACGTTAGGCGCCAAATCCAAAATGTAATGAAAGGTATCATAAGGAGCCAAACAGAAAGAACAAAAGCCAGCCGAAGGAAGAATTGCAGAACATGGCACGCTTTCATTGCCATTCCAACCACAAATTCTTCAAAAGGAAGTCTTGTAGGGGCATTCTCAGCATAAACAGGGGAAAAGGAAAAAGTATGTTTACAGACCTGCAAGCATAATGAAACTCAATATATCACCAGCTACAGGAGAAAACGACACTGGCTCTAAAACCATCACAACAACAACCAAGTGCTAATGTACTAGCACCTAAAATCTGCATGGTTAAAGCAAACTTGCAACCACCATGGTAAAAAGGGCAGCCCACGGAGTACAGTTGATGCCAATAGAAGGTATAGGAAAATTAACACATATAAAGTAAAATTGGTTGCTTTCTGTTCCTTGTTGGGCTGCAAAGATCACTCATCATAGGGTGGTAGTTTTTTCTTGAAAGATGCCCCACATATCCAATGATAGAGATTTTTATTGGACAAAATGTGGAATTACGCACCAAAGCTTGAGTTTTAAAATCTTTTTTACTAACCTCAGAGGGCATTTTCCTCATGTTTGGCTGGATTATCATCAGCACTACAATTGCATAATGATGCACAATGAGATACTAACAATACATAGGAGTAAAAACAACAAATAAAATAAAACTTCAACTTCTTTAAAGCTTGCTGGAGTTCAATTTACAAAGGCAACATTTATAGACCATTTTTTACTATCCAGCTTCATGTAGCCTATGTCCTATATTTCTTTTAGCGACTCAAATAATAGATCAGCCCATATATCCAGGTGATGGGTGCATTTGCAGATTCAGAATCTGATGACAAATGTCATAAGCCAATTTAGGTCCCTTCAAAATTCTTCTTTTACAATTATGATAATAACAAAATATTAAAACTGTCATGATCCAAACCAATAAGAACTCAATTCTCCTCCCAAATCCGATATGGAACTAAAAACCGGGATCTAATATGGTGAACGTGAGGTCCGCCCAATAGTGATTCTGCATTGTTGATACGCCTCCCACTATATTGACATATGGATCTTTCCTACTTGGAACCCTCACCGTGATCAATACTAAATCCGATCAGATATCATTATACATGACCCAGTGGACAATTGGCCCATTAGCTTGATTAACCTGACCCATGATGCTTAAGCCCAATTACTGATATAAATCTATTTAGCCCTTACAAATCAACTTAAATCACCTCCTGCATCATATATCAAAATAACTCAAGTCTCGTATAACCAAATTTCCTTCAAGCGATCCATGCTAATTAAAGAAAAGGAACAACTAGGTATTGACTGGTAGGGAACTTTGCACACATTTAAACTAAGTGGTTACACTACCATATTTGTTGAAGACAATGTTTGCTAGATGTTTGAACAGCAAGCATCATGTTCAACCATACACAAAAAAAGAATTGCACATATTTATAAGATTTTAAACATGTTTCTTATAATTTCTAATTTGCGTAAAGCAGTAAGTATATAATTCCAGTGAGAACTACCCAAACATAGCATTAGGGATCCGACTAGTGCTAAATCACCTCAAGCAAGAAGGTGTTTGGGGTTGATGTCATGTTTGGAACCCAAAAAAGGAATAAAAGTGGGATGATGATATGATTAATATAATGATTGTTCCTCATGGGTTTCTCTTTATCTCCATCACGGCTTTGACAAGCAAGTCAGGACAATCGAAGCTCAATCCTATTCAAAAGGTTGTGAGCACCTTTTTCGTCTTCTTGATCAGACTGCGTCCTGAAAGATGCCATCAGCCTCCAAATCTCGTGAATTGCAATGCCCATCGACAAAAAACTAACAATACATGAAAATCACGACCGAATGCCGCACTAAAGCAAGCAGAGGCGATTAAACCCTAATTTCCCGACAGAGGGCACAGGACAAAATAACCCTAGCACCGAAATAATCTTGGGGACAATACATCAAAGGGACCGTACCTCGCACTGGCGAGCGTTGCTGTGGTTGAGCCACTGGAGGAGACAATCCTGGTGGACGAATTTGATGCTCCCGCTGCAGGCGCAAGGGTAGCGGAGGGGGTTGTCAGCGTCCCCGGGGTTGCGACAGATTCGGCACACGTCCCCCTCCTCATCATCGTCGTCGTAGAACCTCCCGACGGCGGAGGCGCCCGTCGCCGGTGGAGACGGAGGAGGAGGAGGGGGCGGCGCAGCCATGGAGGAATAGGGTCCGGCCACGGTCGCTTGCCCATCAACGGAGGAGGAGGATGCAGAAGTGAAGGAGTGATCGGCGATCTCCTCCATCGGTGGAGCCGAACCCTCTCGTTGTAGCTGGATTCACCCTCTTCTGCCTGCCCGTTGCTTTTATCCTTTCTTCCCGACTCCACGAATAAGAAGCGGAGACGGGGCGAAATGAAAGAGATGGCCAAGTCGTTGACCTGCTGCGTGTTAAATTTCTCACGAACCCGCCCATACCAGCCCATGTCGCACATGTACTTAACCTCAAGGCAACAGACATTGGGTTCATTTTGTGCAGGGCCATAAACTTGGATTGGTTTTAAATCTGGAACCTCCGCAATCGTTGGGTTCGGGTTGGGTTGGGGCTCTTAAATTGGATCTGGGAGTATCAATTTGATAGGCTTAGTTTAGTACGATCTCATATAAAGCAGTATCAATTTAAACACACGCACACACAAATATATATATATATATATAGAAAATTACATTGTTAATTGAAACCCTAATTGACATTAATACATTTAAATATGAAGGTTGTTTCAGCTATTTCACTGTCTGTTATATTTTTTTTAACTTAATTGAGTTCATTTGATTTTAGTTATAAGTGACCATTTATCTGAGTTCTCTTCTTGATGTTTACACGAGGGATACATGAGAAATATCCTAATTTTCGAAAAGGCATATATATATATATATATATATATATAATATGCAACATTCTGAGTTTTTTTTGGACAAAGGATAAATGGTAAGAATGAGATTTATGTTAAGATGTTAATATCAATATTGAAGTATTTACTAATTAATATAACTGGCATCGTCAAATACTCCATCAATAGTTACTGATAGTAGTTTAGATTTTTCCCAACAGCACGAGTATATCTCTTGAGGGAAATCTTTCCTCCTCTCCTATATAAAAAGTGAATATTGTAGAAATAAATCCATCAATCCTATGTTCATTTCTCATTCTATCATGGTATCAGAGTTGTAGCAACTGTGATGGGTGCCCTGTGGCACAGGCTTCATACTGGGACGAGGTGTGACTGACAATGCACAAAGTGCTCTAGTACTAGTATTTCTGAGCAGTTGCAAATGGTCTAGTGTGTCCATCGTGCAGAAGAACTTTTTGCCAAAGATATGAGGAAGGAGACAAACAGTTGATGCAGAAGACAAGAGGAGAGTTACAGAGACTAGAGAGATTATGAAAGGTTTACTGCGAGGGGCAACTGCTGGAGAGATGACTGAAGATGCTATTGCTGCAATGACTGCAATAGGTTAGCATGGAAGGATGAGATTCTTACAGTAGTGTACAACATTCCTTGAAGCACAAGCTTGTCGAGTCAACGTAGAGAAAACCATTAGCTCGCAATGAGGGGAGAGGAAAACTACGTAGAAAACTGCCTACGTAGAGAAAGAAAACTTGCGACAAGTTGAGGAGCGATTGTTGTCGGCAAGGGGCTTGGTGCTGATGGTGCGACAGGCGATAAATAGAGGAGTGTTTGCGGTCAGGGCGAATGACAATAGAAGGCTAGAGATGTGACGCTAAGTAGAGGAGAGGGAGGAAGAGAAGGGATTATGCCTGTAGTCGTAGCAAGGGTTACCAGGAAGAGGTTGTCACTGGATGAAGTCTATGCAGTCATGTGTCAATCAATTATGAACTCTTGTGCCTCATCGATCAATTTAGACGTCACGCGACAACTGGATGAAGTCTATGCAGTCATGTGTCAATCAATTATGAACTCTTGTGCCTCATCGATCAATCTAGACATCACGCGACAACTGGATGAAGTTTATGCAGTCATGTGTTAATCAATTATGAACTCTTGTGCCTCATCGATCAATCTAGACGTCACGCGACAACTGGATGAAGTCTATGCAGTTGTGTCAATCAATTATGAACTCTTGTGCCTCATCGATCAATCTAGACGTCACGTGACAACTGGATGAAGTCTATGCAGTCATGTGTCAATCAATTATGAACTCTTGTGCCTCATCGATCAATCTAGACGTCACGCGACAACTGGATGAAGTCTATGCAATCATGTGTCCATCAATTATGAACTCTTGTGTCTCATCGATCAATCTAGATGTCACGCGACAACTGGATGAAGTCTATGCAGTCATGTGTCAATCAATTATGAACTCTTGTGCCTCATCGATCAATCTAGACATCACGCGACAACTGGATGAAGTCTATGCAGTCATGTGTCAATCAATTATGAACTCTTGTGCCTTATCGATCAATCTAGACGTCACGCGACAACCTGACGACTCTCTATTGCTATAAGCTAGATAAATGGATGAAGTCTTGGAGAGATCGATTCGTCCAAGTTTGACAAAGAGCGTACTGATGGCTATAAGCTAGATAACAACGATGACGACTCTCTATTGCTCGAATTTTCCTCAATAGCACGAGGAAATCTAGTTGCTCGTTGAGGAAAATTCAAACTACTATCAGTTACCATATATTGAACAATCAATGTGTTGATTGATTAATTATGACAAGTTTTCAACCATTATATTTAAATGATCCAATAACGAGACGTAATTAATTATACAAGATGGATCACATGAGTTGGAAAGGTCGTACTGCGAGTACAACTCCTCGGCTATTAATACCATTAAAGCGCAGTTTTAAGCCCACAAAGGGGGGAATCGAAGTGTTGTTTGCACGTCTGAATCTTGGTGGGACCAATACTGGTTTCCTTGATTACTGCACTGCAGTCATTTGTTCTTGAGAGAAGACGCTGACGAAGCACACGAGTACCTATCACGGAACCCCAGCTCGAAGCGTAAGCAGTCCAATAATGGTCTCAGGCTAATCGGCGGTGATCACAAACCTCTTTAGGGTTTCAGAGACACCATGCACCACCATTCATCTCTCTCTTTAAATCATTACCGTCCCTTTGTAGTGGTGCCTTTTTCTGGGTGGTCCATAGCAAAAGGCAGAGATGAGAGTCCATGCAGCAGCTGCTGGAGGAATCACATGCAGAACCCTTTCTTCTCTTCCCCACCCATGGCCAAGACTGTGAAGAAGGGAAGAGAAAGGAAAGGAGAAGGAAGAGGTCAGTGAGATGGGGGGGGGGGGCAGCCCTGCTGGTCATGGAAAAGAACTCGGTTCCTTCTGGAGCAGCTGAGGAAAAGAGGAGAGGGACCCCAAATGAGAGGCTTTTGATAAGATCTAAGGATACAGGAAGCATCATGGGTTTATGTGAAGTGACCACCCACTAATGTGCCCGAATTGAGGGCTTTGATAAGATCTAAGGAGATAGGAAGCATGGGTTTACGTGAAGTGACCACCTACCCACTCACTAGTTATCTTATCCTCCCACTAGCTTTGGCTCTTCCATGGCTCTCAATTATTTGATTGGACTTCCATGCGCACAGATTGAAGAGTGCTGTTAAGGTTGGAAGTGTCTGTCGTCTGTCGAATCCTCCCTCTCATCATCTGGCCATTCATCTTTCATGGTGTTCAATTGGAATCTCACACATGTTTAAAAACAATTTCAATATTATTATTATCATCATGGTGATATGGAGTTACATAATAACTAATGACCAAAATAAAATTGTTTCTACTGAGTTCTTTTCTTATTAAAATTATTTTAAATTGCTTAGATGATGGATGAAATGATTAAGCATAAAATATTAAGTATATAAAACATCACGTATTTCATAAAAGTTGAGGATTCCGCAATCCTATATCTTCCTAAGTCTGGGAGTAATATATTTCTTGTTTTAGCCTCATATCCCTTTGTCTACTATTTATAGGGAGGTCGTATACCTAATTATTATTAAAATAAAAATTACCAAGCGATAACATATCCTTAAGTTTTGATATTTGATTTTTATCATTTTAAACCCATATTATTGAACTCATCAACTAGATCGAAATGCACCAGAACCCTACTATAATATGGAAGGCTCATCCTCAAAAAAAAAAAAAAAAAATGAATAGATACTCATAATAGAGAGTCCAAAGTGAAGCATCAATTTTGTCAATAAGTACTCCACCATAAGATTTTTTTTTTCCTCAATCAATCAATCGTTACTCGATACTGCAAAGTTGGCTAGTATAAAGTCTGTGATCTTATCCATCACATTGGTTTCTTGGTCCCGTACCTACTCATCATATATATGTCATTCATCAAAGTATAGTTTTTCTTAAGGTTTCATAAACCATAAACTAGAAGACACCAATTATTTGTGGGTGCATCAATCTAAGAAATCAACTTATTTCTTCTTACATAACTATGACAGGAATAGGCTTATATTTTATTACATACATATTTGATGCATGGATTATTTTTCTAATCGTCTTAGTTTACTAGGGCCTATACTCGTATTGTGTTCATGTGAAAAATGCTAATGTGTCATGTCATGTGATATTATCATCAATACCTTGAAGATTTGCCATGTATATTTTCTATGTAACCTTAGTAAAATTTGCAGTTCTCATCAACACTTGAAAAGAATAAAGGTTATTTGTCCCAACAGAAGAAAAAAAAGGAATTAGTTAGTGTTGAAATTGATAAGTATCTTTAGATTCTTGAAATCAAAGGAAGAAAACTTTAGAAATTAAGGTTTGATTCTCTTATAAACATTTTATGTATCTCTATATTTTGATGGGGAAGAGTAACATCTGATAAAGTAGGTGGAGATTAATAATTTGTAAGAGAAAAGTTAATAATTTCTAAAGATGGTAAGAGAAAAGATATAAATTATTTAGAGTTTATATAAGAGGATTTATATTCGAGTGAGGATAAGTTTATAATTTGTAATTTCTCTTATGTAGTAAAGAATGTGACTTTCTTCATAAATGTAGGTGGAAATTATTAAGGCACGTTAAATTTTATGTCGACTTTCTGATATATTCTTGACTTATTGATCTTTACAATTTTTTTTTATTTATTTTAGAAGTCTTCTCTCTTTTCCTAACAACCAGAATCAGAGCCCAAAAGATACATGATCATATATTCGATAAAGTTGATCAACTAAGATTGAGAGAACGTGAAACAAAAATATTTTCTAATCTTAAGTTATAGGAGTAGATAAAATACAAACCAGTTGAGAGAATATTGATATTGATAAGTATTTGAGAATTTCTAAAGTTGGTGTCTTAGGAGGACAAAAAAATCTTAGTACGAAAAAAGAATTCTACTTGGAGGGAAAAAAAAATTATATAAATTCTTTCATATTTATATGAAATATTATATGAAGGGATTATGCTTGAGCAAGGACAACCAAGGATCTCATAATCTCTTTCATATAGTTAAAAAAATATAATTTTTTTCATAGATATAAGCATAAATGATCAAATTATATTAAATCTTATATCGATGTTTTAATATATTTATAATTTATTAGTCTCTAGGATTTAATCTTCTCTCCCTTTCTCCCAAGCAACACTATTGATTAGCGAGTGCAAATTTGTAATGTTTGATGCAATTAGGCCTTACTCTTATCGAGACATTGGAAGGTGGGAACAGCAAGGACATGGAAAGGACGAAGATAGATGTGCTATCATCGGTTTGATTGTTCTTGAGAAGATACAACTATAACTATTACCACAGGCTATTTTATCTGATAGCAGATATTTCATTAAAGATTTTGCTTTTACTCCTCTTCGTCAATCGTTCTTGTTTACTATTATTTTTTTCTCAAATTTTTTTCTTGAAGCATTCATCACAAGGATCTAAACGTCACAATAGATTTTAGTTGTTAAACTTAGATCATAGTTAGATGAAGAAGAGGTTTGAAAGAAGATCTTACAAAAAACAGAAAAAAAAGGATCTTTTAATAAGGAGTTCAGGCGATCGATCATTATTCGGTCATGTAGGCATCTGTAGAACCACTGAGCATTACAATTACCACTCATAAACTTGTGTTATTGAGATGAGAAGAGCCGATTGATGTGTCCAATTGACACGACATGAGGTAAAATCGGATTGTCCACACATAAATAAAAGATTATATTGCAGTTATATGTAAAAAATGTTCTTTTTGGATGTCTAAAAAAGAAAGGAGTAAAACTCGTTCTTAGAAAGAAAAGACTAATTAGTGAAAACTAAAGGAGAAACAATTGGCTGAATTCTTTCTTCACCAAGAAGCATCTCTGCTTGTCCAAGCATTCATCACCACCCTCTATTTGCCAATCTCACCTTCGGGTTTATTCAGGCAGGATCAAAATCTGAGGATATTAAATATGATATTGACTTGTAACACAAAACATTATATGCCATTTTCTTCTGCATGCCAAATTGTTGAAAACACAGGATTGCTACCGAAGAAGGATGGCACCTCCACATGAAACATGTGTAAAATAATTCAAATATAGACTCCAAATATGTGTGGGTTTCACAACAATATCATTCATTTTTCTCTGTTCTCCATTTACCACCATTTTTTTTTTTGCAGGCAAAAGTGACAGAGAGCAAAGTAACAGACCAAACAACATGAAGTTTTGTAATACTACAACCCTTCTTTAGATTTCAGAACACCACTTCAAATGACCGCATCTTGTCTTCTGATATGCCACCCCCCTTGCTACTGATGCTGTCTCAAAAGTTTGACAAAGTTTTAATGCTTTCTAGTCATTGTTTGGTTTAAAACTGAGACAAAACAAAGCTGAAATGGGTCTTCCGTCAGCATAGTGGCGGATTCCACCACTGAAACGGTGCTTTGTTTCAGTTGTGTCTCGTGGAAGATTGATACTCATTCTTCTGCTGCAAATTGGAAGGCAGTGCTGTTACTTGTGGTGGGAATCCTGATGATGCTGCAGAAGTGGTGGCCGAGAACAATTGAGATGATGGCATGGCGGGCAACAGCCAAGTTATGCTGCCTTTCACCTGACCTAAATGACTCCGGTGTCGCTCACCAGCAGTCAATGAAGAAAGTGCCACAGAAGTCCTTGCTCCTTCCCTGTTGCTTGCATACTGCAGCATGGAAGGGTTTTAAGATTTAGCTACGTTAAAGTATCGCAGAAGAACATCAATTTCAGTTTGATTGGGGGATACCCACTTGATGAAATAGAGGGGGATTAAACTGCCGCGGTATGATTTGGACTATTGGAAGTGTCTCACCATTGCTTTGAAGCTGTTGGTGATTGCACATCTCATTGGCCTCAAAGAGAGTCGGAGAATGAAGGAAGCTAATATTTTGTGATTTATAACTTCTGTTTTCTTTCTCTTCAGGCAGCTTAAGCTTCTCATGAAACTAATGCACCAGAGGTTTAAGTTTAAGGATATGGAGTCCTTCGATCCAGTTTAGTAAGGAGAAGCACAAGCAAATTGGAATGATATTGATACCTTCGATCTGGTGTTGCGACTCCATTCTGGCTCGGGACCAATTCGAACTCCTTGGTCCATTCCACTAGAGCCTTTGTCTCTTTGATCAAGATTATTCCTTTTGGATCCTGAGCTCCCCAGACTAAGGTCCAGATTATGCTCAATCGCACCAGCTAAACAGTTTTGACATGTAGATTGCAGAGGTAAGAGAAACTTAACAACAGGAGATGATGACAAAGAAGTATGCAACTACAAGGAACACACTCTGGATATCGAGCTCATTCAAATAGATGCTCGGATCAAAGTTCGTTATTGCTTCCTTTCCGCTGCACTTGATTGCAGCCTTGTCATAAGCTCTGCATCTCCAAAATGAAACTGGTCAGATCCCACCATTCCATAATTTTCTAACTAGAAAGAATGATGTGAAATTTTCTTTCTATCTATTTCTTCCCTGAAAATGCGAAGTTTCTTTATACCAATGTAAATAAGAAGCAAAGTAGACAGTTTAAACAAAGCACGACGCAAGAAACTAAGAGTTTCAGATACCTGGCAGCTTCGATTTCGGTGTCAAAGAGGCCGAGATAAACATATCTGTTGAAGAATGGATAGCACAATGGATGTTAGACTACACACGAGTAGGTGAACCAAGGATTTTGGTAACGCAATGGAGGAAAGAGGATACTTCTTCCCCAGGAACTGGCCAATTCTAGCCTCCCATCTCCCACATTTGTGCAAGGTGACACCCCTGTACTTGGAGCTGCCTCTTGGAAAGCTTGTGCTTTGGCGTCGAAGAGCATGAACAAACTCCTCCTTTGTGAGATCGCTCATCTGCACCCAAACCATTCAAACACCTTTCTACTGAATCACAATTCATGCTTGTATTCCTCTAACAGGGAGTGATGAACAAAGTGGTGAAGTAAAAGACTGAAAAATATAGAAAAGGATGATCACACTGCCCCACCTGTTTTAGATCCTCCTCGTAATCTTCCAGATCGAAGTTTATATCTGCATCCACTCCCCGAAACTTTATGGCAGCGCGGTCATATGCCCTGCAATAGAATTTGCAATCCACATCTCCTATACCACAAGCCACTAAATCGGAAATTTAAGCCACAGCAGGTGACACTGTATCAACTCACCTAGCAGCAGCATGTGCAGTGTCGAATCCACCTACAGATAAGATCATCCAGAGAAGAAGGAATCAGTAGTTGCAACTCTTTAAATCGAAGATAAGACTCATGTCGGCAGAAACCATTCCTCTTTTTATAGACCCTGTTCGCTAACCTCTCCGTACTTACCCAAATAGATTTGCTTTCCACAGTCCCTGCAGATTAGGAGGAGGAGCAACAAAGGTAAGCATGAGACTGCTCAAGTAGGCAGTAAACGAGTTCAAGATCCATTCTTTTGGTGCTTGAACACAGGGAAGGAGGAGAGAAAGCTAACCATATGTGGGATTCCCATCGGCCGGTCCGCCGGTAGAAGGTCACGCCGCGGTACTGGGAGCTCCTCGACCTCGGCCCACGGCGACTCTTCTTCACCGGTTGGGGAACCTCCGTCGGCTTCCCGACCACAACACGCTCCGACGAGTGGCAGAAGCTGACGCCGGCCCAGTGCGCACTAGGGGGCGGCTGCGGTGGCAAAGCACTACCGTCTCCCCCGCCGCCGCCCCAAGCGTCTGCATGGCCGTTCAAAGGAAAGAACTGGTGGGTGACGATCGCGGGCTCGCTCTCCCCGCAGGGGCTGTCCTCACGGTGGCGGGAGATGGAGAATCCGAAGACCTTCCCGGCGCAGCCGTCTGCCTCCCCTTCATCGGAAGCCTCGATGATGAGGGCGGAAGAGCTGGAGGCATTGTTCTCGGCCTCGGCAGAGGAGGCCGCCGCCACATTCCTCCTAGCCTCCTCTCCGCCGTTCCCAGCGGCTGAGGCTGCAGGAGAGTCGTCCTCCTCCTCCTCCGTCAATGAGGCCGTGCTGTTGAGATCCCACATTCCTTCCATCCAAAGGCCGATACCTTTATTTACCGCTTTGGGCTCGGTAAAAATACACCTTTATGTCCTTCCCACGCTCAAAATCCAATCTTTTTCTCTTCTATATATATATATGGCTTTCTCCTTCCCGTTTACTTCTTCCAAAGTCCACAAAACGTGGTCAGGGATGAGGCAAAAAGGCGGCAGGGGAAAGTGTTTAGATGCCCAAAGGCAACAGCTTTACTAAAACTTGGTACCTCTCAAAGGTTGGCATCAGCTAGAACGATAATATTTTATATGTTGCATAAAGCAGAAGGAAAGGAAAAGCTTTCACCGATGCAACAACGAATCGAAAGCTTTCCTTTTGGGGGAGGAGGAGTGAGCGACCATGGTGGTGGTGGATGGTGTGATTTGATGTCTACTTCTCACCCTCTTCTCTCCATTCATTCATTCCTTTCCTTTCGTACTCCAAGCAGTCACTCGTATGAGTTCTGTTGCTCCCATTTCGCTCACCACAGTCCACTCCAACTCAATTTATACCTGTGGAAGTGGGCAAGAGATAGAAACCATCCCCTTCACCACTGGAATCCTACTCAGGTGTACAGCACATTTGTTCCCTCAGTAAAGAGTCTTGAGTACTTTTAGTGGTTCTCATCAGCCTTTTTCTTTTGCCATATCCAATCTAATTCCCAAAGCTTTTGTCAAAACAATGGCTACTTATGATGCTCATTTGTTCTTGATAGAGAGCTTGTGAACAGAGTAATCATCTGCCTATTGTTATTTATGAGAAAGAGCTATATGCAGATCAAGCGGAGGAACAAGTCAATACGAGAGTGATAAGTTATATAATAATTATTATTATTTTTATATTATATATATTATTTATTGTATAAATATTATGATTTCTTTGGATATGTTATATGAAAATCAGATCATGATGAGATAACGATAATAAGACCAATTTATCATTAAAAATATATCTCAAGCAATCTCGATCATAGGTTACTCAAGAGATAATAAGATAGATCGACATGTAATATGTTCGTCCATATGATGGAAGCAGTTAGTCTCATAGTTGCTCATATGAGGACACTAAGAGTACAATACAAGTGCTAATTGGAAAATGAGTTCATTATTGATCTGCTTACGAAATATTGGATGGTTAATGATACTTGACATCAAACATTGATTTTATAGTCCTAGTTGTGTCTGATCCTTATACTTGAGACACCAATGATGCTTTGTTTGAATACTAATTTCTTTAACGTTGGACTTACAAGTCTAAAAGTTTCAGATATGGTACAACCAATTATTGGGATTAGTAGCCAATCTTGTGAAGATAATTAAGCGTCAATAGATGATCGATCGTCTACTCTTTATATCATGAGGAGAATATTTCGTGTGTTATTGCTTAGGCAAATATCTAACCAGAATCGTCCGAATTGAGATAAAAGTTCTCCAGGATAATCTGATTAGAGCGAGACTCAGATGAATTTTGTATGAGGCCTGATAATATCATGCTCAATATATAATCTCTGGGATATTTGATGGATGATGGACTATAGATACATGGTAATTGAGGACATATATGTCCGAGACTATAGCGTAGTAGCCTAGTACGTCTATAGTCGATGAATTGAGTAAATTGTTATAAGATAACAATTTATTGAGTCAGAAGAAGTTCTGAGTCAGAAAGAGTTCTAACATGGATTCCTTAGATAAGACCTAATTAGATGAAAATTAAGATTATTGAATAGAAATCTAATAATTTAAAAAGTGAGGATAATTTGATAGAGATCTATACCTATAAAGATAAGATCCATTAGGGTTTAAATAAGCTCTCTATAAATAAGAGGCAAGGGCGGCCAAGAAAGGGGATAAGCGACACCTTTGGTCGCCCCCTCCTATTCTCCTCCCTCCATTCTCTTCTTAGCCTACCACCCCTCTCATTGGTGCATGACGACAACGAAGAAGAGAGGAGTTCTTCTTCCACGTTTGCTGCAAAGTGGTGCATAAGAGCTGTGAGTTTTTGCATTGCAAGGGACGAGCATTATCACTTCTTCCCTCGTGTGGATACCACTAGAGAGGAGGACATCTTGTTCGGAAATTACATCTATTTGAAAAAAATCATTCAATCAAACCCATTTCAGAAATATGTTAAACTTGGAATATGAGCAAAAGTAGTAAGCTTAAATCACTAAGCAATAAGAATTAAAGGTACAAAGGAAAAGAACATCGGATTTATAATGGTTCGGTTGTCGTGACCTACATCCACTCCTAATTCCTCCTCCGTCGAGGCCATCTGTTTTCACTAACGATATTCTTTCAATGAGCGAAGATTAACCACCATTGTTGCAACTATTCTCCTTTTAACAGGCTTAAGAGAGAACCGCCACACTAACTTTTTTATAAGAGACCTCACACCTCCTACAACTGAGAACACTTCTAAACTCAAGGAGGAGAAAAAGACACAATACTCAAAGAGAGATCTACAAACCTTACAAATTTCATAACTTATTTCTTGTTTTAATCCAAGCCTTGGTGGGGGTATTTATAGCCCTAAATGATTTCATAATGAAGTCAAGAAATTCAAATCACCAAAAATTTTGAGATTTGGATGATCTTGAAGTCATAACTTTTGACACTACAATTTTAGACTTTTGGACGGTGACGGTACCACCTTCGCAAAATTTGAATTTTGGGTAGTACTACTACTGCCCCAGGCATTACCATCGCCTACACTAGTGGTACCATTGTTAGCTTCACTTATAGGTACAAAATAATGCATGTCGGTTGTCTAGGCAGTACCACCGCCTAGGCCTACTCAATGCCACTAATTTGACCTTCTAATAAGCCCAACTTGGTCATGGTTCAAGCATAATAGGTTCCTCGATAATTTGACATGGTTTCAACCCAGACTCCAAAAGACCTCGATCAAGACATAAATAATCCAACCACATTTTCGACATAATCATGAAGCTTTCAGTATGTTGTTCAGTGTTCTGTCATGTCATCTGATCATCCGGCACTTCGTCCAAACCTCCAGTGCATCGTCATTTCCTTCGATATATTGTCGATCTATCGACATGTTAACATTCCCACAGCATTTGATATTTTGGTGCAATACCCTATCCTTCCGGCATGATGCCCGAACTCATGGCATAAAGTCCAATCTTCGGCACTTGACCAATCCTCCAGCTCGATATCCAATTTCTGACATGATACTTATCTGACCCAATGTCTGATTCTCCTACTAACAATTTACCCTTCGATGGTTTGAGTTTGTGATTCAAGTTTTTCCTGCATCACTTATCTAAAGAACATTGATTAGATCACTAACTCATCAATTGATTTCATCATCAAAATATGAGATTCAACAATCTTCCCTTTTTAATGATGACAACCAATTGATAATGAAGTTTTAACTAAACTCATCATATCTATATGCCATATTGAAATAAAGCAAACTCTAATTTAAAAAGGTTGATAAGCTTTGAATTCAAGTTGAAACAATGACTTTTACATCATAGAATGCATCATAAAATCATGGGTATTACATGTATAATTTTAAATTATCATAATTTTAAAATAAAAAATATTTTATACATGATTCAAATCATCATCATAACTTCTCCCCTTTTGTCATCAACAAAAAGGAGAAAAGTGCAACTAGCAAGTTTTTGAAACATGCAAGGTAGCAATTTTTGGGATATGCAAGTTAGAAATTTTTTCTTCTCTTGAGATGAGCAAGATCACACTTATTTTTCACCCTTTTATCATTATCAAAACAAGAAAGAAAAGGGCAGAATTCAATGATCCAAAAATTTACATCAATATCATCACATGAAAAATGAAAGATCAAGTCATGAATACCGAAAACCCACGAATCATTTTGACAAATCTCTTTTCTTATAAATAGCAAGAGGAAGGACCCATAGGAAACGATCTTAATTCAAAAGATAGTGATAAAAAAATATATATGAAATGAGTTCATGCATTTGGAAGATTCAACATACATATCTCTCTTCTAATGAAATTAAATTGTTCCTCATTCAAAGGTTTAGTAGAAATATCTGCTAACTAATGTTTTGTGTCAATAAAATATAAAGATATATCATGATTATTAATATGATCCCTAATAAAATGATGTCTAATATTAATATATTTAGTTCTAGAGTGTTGAATGAGTTTTTTTGTTAAACAAATAGTACTAGTATCATGGCATTTTATAAGGAAGTTTTTCAAAGTCCATAGTTTTCTAAAGTGTTCTTCATCCAAATAACTTGAAGTAAAGTCCATAGTCTTATAAAGTATTCTTCATCCAAATAACTTGTGCACAACATGCACTAGCTTCTATAGATTCAGCCTCGGCTGTAGATAATGCAACATAATTTTATTTCTTAGAAGACTAAGAAACAAGTGCATAACATAGAAGATGACATGTTCTAGATGTGCTTTTTCAATCTATTCTACATCCAGCAAAATCAGCATCAACATAGGCAATCAATTCAAAATTTTTGGATTTTGGATACCGTAATCTTAGATTAGGAGTTCCTTTTTAATATCTAAAATTTATTTTAATTAGTTTAAAGTGAGATTATTTAGGATTAGATTGATAACTAGCATAAAATCCAATACTAAATATAATATCAAGTCTAGTTGCTGTGAGATATAGTAAACTACCTATCATACCCCTATCAGTCTTTTGATCAAAACATTCTTCATCATGGTTTATATCTAATTTTGCAGAGGTACACATTGATGTGTTAATAGCCTTAGCGCTATTCATATGAAATCATTTTAATAGATCCAAAGCATACTTAGTTTGACTAACAAAAGTTTTATCACTTAGTTGCTTAATTTGTAATCCTAAAAAAAAATATCAATTCACATATTAAACTTATTTCGAATTCTTGGCTCATACTTTTGGCAAATGGCTCACATAAAGATTCATTTATAGAACCAAAATAATATCATCAACATAAATTTGAATAACAAGAAAATTATTTTTAAATTTTTTAATAAATAATATGGTATCAACATTGGCTTTTGACAAATTATTTTGAATAAGGAAAAAACTAAGACTCTCATATCAAACCCTAGGGGCTTGCTTCAATTCATAGAGAGCCTTGGATAATTTGTAAACGTGGTTAGGAAAAATATTATTTTCAAATTCGGGTGGTTGCTCAACATAAACTTCTTTGAAAATAAAATCATTAAGAAAAACAATTTTGGCATCTATTTGAAATAACTTAAATTATTATAACATATATAGGCAAAGAGTATCCTTATGGCTTTAAGTTTTGTCACAGGAGCGAAGTGTTTCTTTATAGTCGATACATTCTTTTTGGTTGAAACATTTGAATACTAATCTAGCTTATTTTGAACCACGATACCAAGTTCATCTTGCTTGTTTCTAAAGACTCATTTAGTGCCAATTACAAGATGGTTACTAAGTTTAAGAACAAATTTTCATACCTTATTTCTCTCAAATTGATTTAACTCTTCATGCATTGCAAGAACTCATGAATCATCTTTTAGAGCATCGTTAATACATTTCAGTTCAATTTAAGATAAAAAGATAATATTAGCATAAAAATTTTAAATGAAGAACGAGTTTTAACACCTTTTGATGTATCTCCAATGATTAGCTCCTTAGGATGAACATCTACATACTTCTATTCCTTGAGTAAGGGTTCTTTAGAAGTAGATGTATCCATGTTGCTTAAGAGAGGAGAATTTTCATTCAAATTCAATGTATTAAATTCAAAATCATCATCAAAATTATTTTTCTTAAATTTAAATAATTCATTAAAATAATATGAATAGATTCGTCAATGACTAAAGTTCTTTTATTAAAAATATGATAAGCTTTGGAAATAGAGGAATATCCAAGAAATATGCTTTCATCGGATTTTACATCAAAATTTTCTAAGATATATTTTTCATTTAAAATAAAATAGTTACAACAAAAATCTTTAAAATATTAAATGTTGGGTCTTTAATTATTCCACAGTTCATAATGAATTTTAGAAAGTAGTGATCCTACGAGAACCCTGTTCATGACATAGTATGACGTGTTAATGGCTTCAGCCCAAAAGTATTTGGGTAGGCTATGTTTATTAAGCATGATTCTTGTCATCTTTTGTAAACTCTTATTCTTTCTCGCAACAACTCTTTTTTACTGTGGATTTTTTGGAGTAGAGAAATTATACCCATTTGACTCACAAAAATCTTGAAAATCATGGTTTTTGAATTCACCATCATGATCATTACGAATAGACAAAATTATAAAACCCATTTTATTTTTAACTAGCTTATAAAATTTCAAAAAATATTTAAATCAATCACTTTTATATGCCAAGAAGTATCTCTAATTATATCTACTACAGTCACATACAATTACAAAAATATATTTACTACCTCCTAGACTTGTGATCTCAATTTGTCCAAATAAATCCATATGAATTAATTGTAACGGTCTAGAGGTACTTACTTGATTTTTAGATATAAAGCTACTCTTTATTTGTTTCCCTAGTTGGCATACATTATAAACTTTATCTTTGACAAATTTAATTTTAGGTACTTTAATTGTAACTTGTGAAATTAGTTTCATACTTGCATGACCTAATCTCCTATGCTAAAGATATATATCATCATTTAAAATAAAAAAAATAAGTTTCATCACAAAAATCACCAAGATCAATAGTATACACATTATTAGTCCTTAAGACAATTATTGATCTATTTTTATGAGGTATCTCTATAATGCAAGTATTAGATTCAAATTTAATGTTATAACCTTTATCACACAATTGACTAATGTTTGATAAGTTATGTTTTAAACCATATACTAATAACACATCTTCAATTAAGAGATTTGATTTGTGACCTATATTTTCTTTGCTAATAATTTTTCCTTAGTTGTTGTCTCCGAAGGTGACATATCCTTCGTCTTGGCTGGTCATGTACCTTGAGCATCCATTATCAATGTATCATATCTTGCTCATAGCTTTTGATTATAAACATATCTACAAGAAAGGAGGTCTGCTTTAGGTACTCATTTAGCTTTGGATCCATCATGAAAATATCTACCTATTTTAACTAATAACATTGAGTTATTTATGGTTCCTTTAGGAACTCAAACTAATTTGTATAAGCTATATTTCTTAAATAAACATTTATAAGCATAATGTCCACATCTACCACCAAAATTATATTTATTTTTAGGGAAAAATGTAATAAGGGTCATTTAACAAATATAGTCGATTTTTTTAATATTACTACTCACAAAATTAATTCCTTTTTTTCTATGTCATGACCTTTATTCATAAGCATCATGTTTAATGATTTGTTTCTGATTTTAAACTTTTCTAATATTTATTGTAATATCATATTTTCCTTTTTAACTAAGTCTAACTCTTCACATTTAGTACAAGAGGTTAACATATAACTGTCGTGCTCATTTTTTAATTTTTTAAATTTACTAGAAAGATAATCATAATATTTTTAGTAATTTATATTTTTTACCAACTAATTTAAGTTTATCATATAAATCATGAAAAGCATCAAGTAATTTATTGTATGGTAAATAAGATTTGTTTAAGTCACTTATGTCGTCATTGAGAACCATTAGAGCGAAGTTTGCTACCTCATCTTCATTGGTTTGCTCATTATCTTCAGATGTACTCGATTCATCCCAAGTTGCCTTGAGTGATTTCTTTTTCTTTGGTAGCTTCTTCTTTAGTTGAGGATATTTACTTTTGAAGTATCCTGACTTCTTGCATTCATAATAAATGATTGTGTCCTTTTTGAGTTTATTTTTGTTCTTAGTGTCTTGTTTTATTTTATTTATTTTATGAATTTTTTAAATTATCTTTTGAGGGGAGCCAAGTCATCATCATCACTTGAGCTTTATTTTGACTGGTCTTCTTTTGTTCTCAGTACAAGATCCTTTCTGTTCTTTGGAAGGTTGTTCTTATGTTCGTTATATGCAATACAAGTTATCTCATAGGTCATTAATGACCCAATAAGTTTTTTTTCAAGTGAAAAATAGTTTAAGTCCTTTGTTTATTGAATTGCAGTTACTTTTGGATCCCAATTGTTTGGAAGGGATCTTAGAATTTTATTAACAAGTTCAAAATTAGTAAAACTTCTACAAAGTGCTTCCAAATCATTAACAACATCTGAAAAACGGGTGTACATGTCACTAGTGGTTTCGCTTGGCTTCATTAGAAATAATTCATAATTATACACTAAAAGATTAATCTTAGACTCTTTAACTCTACTTGTGCCTTCATACGTAACTTCGAATGTGTTAAATATCATGTGCAATTTTACATATAAAAATATGATTAAATTCATTCTTGTCTAAAGTGCAAAATAAAGCATTCATATCTATTACATTTAAAGAAAATAATTTTTTCTCTAGATCATTCCATTCATTCATTGGTTTAGAGGATTTTTGAAACTACATTCGATAATATTCCATAAATCAAAGTCCATGGAAATCAGAAAAATCATCATTCTTAATTTCCAATATGTGTAGCATGTTCTATTAAACATAAAAGGACAAGTGATAGAATGACCATCTTGATTGCTGAAAAAAGTCATATAGTCTCTCTTGGGTACTAAACCAATTAAGAAAAATTTGGTTTTGATATCAACTGTTAGAGTCGTATTGACACTAAGAGGTGGGGTGGGGGGGGGGGGGGGGGGGGGGGGGGTGTGAGGTGGTGAATTAGTGCTTTCAAAAAATTACATCGATTCAAAAAAATTATTTGATTAAACCCATTTTGAAAATATATTAAACTCAGAATAAGTAGTAAGCTACTAAATCAGTAAGCAATAAGAATGAAAAGCATAAAGGAAAAGAATACACCAGATTTATAATGGTTCGATCGTCGTGACTTACGTTCACTCTTGCTTCCTCCTCCATTGAGGCCACCGATTTTCACTAATGATCTTCTTTCAATGGGTGAAGCTCAACCACCCTTGTTGCAACTATTTTCCTTTGAAGAAGCTCAGGAGAGGACCTCCATACTCACTCTTTTGTAAGAGACCTCACACCTCCTATAATTGAGAATCACTTCTAAACTCAATGAGGAGAAAGAGACATAATACTCAAAGGGAGAGCTATAACCCTCACAAATTTCATAACTTATTTCTTGCTTTGATCCAAACCTTGATAGGAGTATTTATAGCCCAGATGGTTTCAGAATGGAGCTAAGAAATTCAAATCACCAAAAAATTTTAGGATTTGGATGATCCTACAGTCGTAACTTTTGACATCGTAATTTTAGACTTTCGGGCAGTACCACAATTGCAAAATTTAAATTTTCGATGGTATTACTACTGCCCCAGGCTACACTGGCGGTACCATTGTCGATTACACTGACAAGTATAAAATGGTGCCTGTTGATCGTCTGGGTGGTACCATCGATTGGGCCTAGTTGTTCCATCGCCTAGGCCTACTCAATGTCACTAATTTGGCCTTCTAATGAGCTCAACTTGGTACTAGTTCAAGCCTATAGGTTTCTTGACAAGTTAACATGGTTTCAGCCCAATACCAACATAATTTGACTCCAAAAGGCCTCGATCAAGATATAAATAATCTAATCACATTTTTGGCATAATCATGAAGCTTTCAGCACGTGTTCCAGCATTCTGTCATGTCATCAGATCATTTGGTATTTTATCCAAACCTCTGACGCATCCTTCTTTCCTTTGATATATTGTCTGATCTATCAACATATTAATACTCCCATAATATCCGATCTTTTGGCACAATACCGATCCTTTCGGCATGAGCCCGAACTCATGGCACGAAGTCTAGTCTTTGACACGTCGATCAATCCTTTAGCTCGATATCCAATTTTTGGCATGATACTTATCCAGGCCAACATCTGATTCTCCTGCTTCAACAATTTTACCTTTAATGGTTTGAGTCCATAATCAAAGTTTTTCCTACGTCACTTATCTTAAGAACATTGATTAGATCACTGACTCATCAATTGATTTCATCATTAAAATTCAAGATTCAACACATCTAACCTCCTTCATACTCTCCTTTTGGATCTGAGTTTTCAGGGATATACGATCTTCCTAGGTAAAACATCTGACACACAATGAATAGATTTCTTAATTTATATTTTTTATGCACCAATCATCACATGATGATTTGACTAACGTAGGAGACATTTTGTTTTGTTTTTCCACTATATGTGATGCTCCTAATAAGGTTTCCCAATAGTGGTATCAAAGCCTGGTTCATCATGTGATGATTGACATATTAACTACATATGCTTTTAGAAATCGTGTAGATTATTTTCTACTTAACATGTTACAATTTTGTCGTAGTTCTCAGATCTGAACAACACTTTTTCTCACTGTTGAGAGGTGTTATAGAGAGACCTTTTGACATCAAAATTGTTGATGCAACAAGGGAGAAAAAAGACAATAACTGTTGCTGCCCTAAGGCTTAGCCAAAGGCTACTTGCAACCTTGGCCGGAGCCCCAGAAGAGGCTCTCTGCCATGACCACCTGCTGGAAATTGAGAGCAGCCATGTTGCCCTCGGCCAAGCCCAGCCCCCCATGCGACTAGGGTTTCTTAGTTCCAGGCGGTAACCCTGTGACTAGGAACTCTTGACCACAATGGGCATACCATGGTAGCTTGCAGCCAGAACTCCTGACCGCAAGGGACACCTTGGGGGTCAGTGTTTCTTCGCAGCAACATGCCTCACGGTAGCCA
Source organism: Ensete ventricosum (assembly GCA_029747655.1). NCBI lineage: Eukaryota > Viridiplantae > Streptophyta > Magnoliopsida > Zingiberales > Musaceae > Ensete > Ensete ventricosum. The sequence goes on along the minus strand of JAQQAF010000003.1, from coordinate 18,564,801 downwards.
ACTTGTTGATAAGCATTTTACACAATCAATTGAAATTATTAATGGGAGGAGGCATTAGTTAGCATTGATCCGTATGAGGTTTGGATTTAATGATTCGTTGAAAAATCTTTTGGATGAAAATTTTAGAGGAGAGAATTATCGTAGGAAAATCAAGCGTAAAATCAAATAAAAATAATTTCTATTGCTTGTAAAGTCAAAGTAATAACTATAGACATGAAATAACATAATAAAAATATGTTAGAAAACTTATAAGAGTGTAAGACTGTATGTTATTTCTGGACAATATGTGGATGCTCTTGGTAGACTATATATTGCTATAGATTTCGGCCTCTTCCTTCTGTCTTGCTATGGAACCTCCTCCTGAGGGTTCGACAGCAGACAATAAGTGTTGGGAACTTCTCATAGTAGTTAGACGAAGCTTTGGCTACTGGAAATTAAGGAAGAAAGTTGTGACTGGAGGATGGGCTACAACTGCATAGAACCCTACCCTTTTCTCTTCTCCTCTCTTCTCTTCTCTCTTGTAAGGTTAAAAGAACTAGGGTCTATTGATGGGCTACAACTGCATGACTCCCTCAATTAGGTAATTTTACATCATGTTAAATCTTGTTTTGAAGCTTCTTCTCTCTCTATCCATCGGTAGGTTGAAGGTTTTGCTTTGGTCTATTGATGTAGTTAGTATCATCATGCTCGACCATGTTGTGTATGTGTGCTGTTGTGATGGGGTTATCCTCGTTGTCGATTATCGTCAACTCAATAGTTTTGTTGGACTTCTCGAGGTTTTAACTTGCTGCTACCTCTTTTGATTTCTCCTCCTCTTTTATCATGTTGGAGGAATGCTTTGGTTCTTTGCATGTGGAAGTAAAAGCCACAAACTTTTGGCAAGCATTCACTAGCCTCTTTGCTTGGCCAACAATGGTCAAGTCTTATATGTGACCAATATGATCTCAAGTGATGAGGAACTTACTTTTATCCTTCTGAATTTGATATTTTTGGGATCGATAAAAGTAAATAATATCTCGATCTCATAAGATCTTCCAAGCATGACTTCGTATGTATCAAGTGGAACCACCTCGTATGTCACCTCATCGATGAATTTCTTAGTGATGACAAATTGTATCTTGCATTGTTAGTCGATCTTCACTTTCACATCAGTATAAAGCCATCCAAGAAGATATGAGTGTGGATGTGGTGTTATCTCTAGGCCGAGCCTCTTGACCAAGCTTATTGATATGAGGTTTTCTTAGCACCCTATATTGAAGATTGCATCAAACTTCTTGGAGTGTGAAATCGATGAAAGTTCGATTGAGTCATCGCGATTGAGTCATCGCCCATGGTCGCGGTCATGGTTCATCAACTTTGATCGTTCTTCAACCACTTTTTTGGGAAAAATTCAAGTGAACCTTTCAATACTTTTTTTTTGGAGTGATCTATAGTTTTATAATGACCTGCAACCATTATTAAAATTCTGTTAGGCCTTCGGGTGGCTCCGTTAGGCCTTTTTCATGGGCTTCTTACTAAGGGTGTGATTCTTTCTTTTATTTATCATCGTCATATTACTAGTAGTCGAAATATCATATCTTTTAAAGAGACCTAGTTCTGTATGAATCTATTTATGGAGGCCAATGATATATTTCATCATCTTCGAGTGAGGAAAATTTCGAATGCCACGCTTGTTGTCGGAGCTCGATGGTGTATTTTTGCACGGATAGTCCCTTGGTGTAAGCAATGTCACTTCCTTTTATATTTATTCGAGATATCTCATAGGGTAAAATTCTTCTTGTATGAGCCTTTTGAATTATGTCCATGGCATGTCTTCATCGTTGTTGGTTCGAAGATAGACTTTCCACCAGCGAGCATATGTCCGATCAACTTGAGTCGCACAAGCATCATCCTATCATCATTATTGTAATCATATAAGTCAAAACATATATCAAGTTAGTCTATCCATGAGTTTAATACCTAAGTGTTGATCAAACCGTCGAAGCAACATATATCGATGTGAAAGGGTCGAGTCCTTGTTGCGATGTTTGGTTCAATAGCACCTTTTTTGTGATCGCATGCCTCGAATGGAGATGACTCTCTCTTCTTTACTGTGATATTCTTTGCTCGATCATCCTTTGCTGTGAGATTAGTTTGGGCTTGCAACTAGCTATCATGATCCCCATCTAGGTGTTTCTTTCTTTGGATGAGTGTAGCTTAGACTCTTAACTCATGATAAGATCATGCTGTGATACTATCTAATATGTATAAGGTTCGAGTTTGATAATCCGTTAACTCAATAGTACCTTTTGGATGAAAGTTTTGATAGAAAAGAGAATTATCATAGAAAAATCAAGCGTAAAACTTAAAAAAAAAAAAAAAAAAAAAAACCTCTATTGCTTGTAAAGTCAAAGTACTAACTACAAGAGTTGAAATAATGAAATAAAAGTATGATAGTAAGCTTATAGATGCGTAAGTCTTTGGATAGCACGTAGGTGCTCTCGGTAGTGGTCTCCTCCTCTCTTCTTGTTGGAACCTTGTCCTGAGGTTTGGATAACAAGCAGGAGGTGTTAGAGACTGGAATTTAAGGAAGAAGCTGCGATCGAAGGATGAGCTACAGTTGCATAGAACCCTGCCCTTCCCTCTTCTCCTCTCTTCTTTTATCTCTACTAAGATTGAAAAGACTAGGGTCAACTAGGCTTTTCTTGTTGATTCTTTGGTTACTTTGAGATGCTTTGGATGAGATTCTCCTTCTCCTTCTCCTTCTATAGCTATGGAAGGGGTGGAGTCGTAACTATATTAGGACTTGGAGAATCCTAATGTAATTAAGACTCGGAGAGTCCTAATAAATTTAAAACTTCAAAAAAATATTAATATGATCGGGACTTATTTAGAGTAGGCATCATATGAAAGCCCTGTCCTTATTAACAATTGGCATCACTCACTCTCTTTCTGTGACTGTCGCTATTAATGAATTATGTAATGTGAGCTTTACTTAATTAAATATGATTTTAAAACTTCAAAAAAAAAAATCCTTCAATAAAACTTGGCCATTGGAGACCGTTGAGATTGTCCCATATCAACTGTAGTTCATCACTAGAAATCAAGTGGCCAGCTGAGATGAAGAAGCTTTACTGTAGTTAACAGTCCAAATCATAGAAAGGATGACAAGTTGAGAAGCCGAGGATTGAGGAAGAGGGCATGTAAAGTAGGACAGGAAGACTGTTCCCAGCACCAAAGCCATCACAAAATGGAAATGGAGGATAATGGTACAGAAAGGAACGACACTGTCGAGGAGTCCAATCCAAGAGAGAGAGAGAGAGAGAGAGAGAGAGAGAGAGAGAGAGAGTCGGGACTGCTGAGGTGCTGCTGCACCTCGTATTCAATGCCAATTACTGAGAAAGACAACGAGAGAGCAGGCAAAAATAAATGGAGAGGGGAAGAGAACCCAATGTTCTTCACTGTAACCATGGATGGACTCATGGTCCCCCTCCCTCACCAGTACAATGGGTCCTCGAAGGTGCCCCCCATCACATTTCCAATAGTAGTAGGATGATGATGGTGATCTTTGTCAGTTTCCTACTGCCTGCCACTTTGTGAACACCAGGGAGCTTCCACTGTAACTCTCACCAATTTACCATGAACGCTCATCGGGTTTTGGTACCGCACTTACCGTCTCCTCCTCCAACGCCTCCTCAATCTACATCGCATCGTTGCTTTGTTGATGAGATCGAGCATAAAGAGAAGTGGAGAAGCGACAAATCTCCCTGTTGCTTTCAGCATGAACTTTAATGGTTCCGCTCACAAGGATGCTTTGCAAGCAAGCATACGAGGCATGATCATTGTACACGAGATTTCCTGATTCTTTTGTTACCCAACTGAATACAATCTGCAAAATGTGGTATACATCACCAGGGAACCTTCCAAGACAAAAGGAAGAATAAAGTAATGGGAGGAATAAAGATAAAAGGCTGCAACAGTGGTGGGTTTGGCTTGTTCATATCTACCGGAAAAGGAATTGGAGGGATGGGGAACTTGTTTTCTGAGGAGTGTGTAGATCTGGGAAAGATTTGGTTGTATCTTGAAAAGTCTCCATGATCGGATTGGCAGGACAAAAGGTCCTTGTTCTTGTGTGGCTGTGGAGGAATCACCATATCACTTCCCATTCCACTCATTTGTTCTGCTGCAGTATCTGTTGCTGTCTCCACTTTCAACTTCAGTTGCCAAAGATATATACTTCCTCCTCCAAAAAAAGGCGTTGGATCTCTCAAACCTACAGATAAGTTTACTCTCACCAAAACCTACAGATAATAAGTTTACTACTATTCATTGAAGCACATAAACAGCTGATTAAGGTGCAGTTATTGATGGTTTGAGAGTTCTTCAGTTCACAGTGCAATAATAATATATATCATGGATCTAATTGGGGGTTAGGTACATTATAATTGGGGGGGTGCCACATTGTACTTTGTCACCCCATCATTATTGTAATGGAGAAAGAGTAGCATCTTGTAATTGGACAATATTAATGCCATAATTGTAGAAGCATGTCTCAATGATCCCATCATCAACCCTTTTGTTTCTTGGGCTACCTTTTTTCCTTAATTTCCTCATCTCATATTTTTCACTTTTTTATACTTTGTCCAACTTTTATTGTTACTTATTATTAAAAGTATTATTTTTCATAAATACTAGATAGTGAGAGCAGGATTCAGTCCGAAGATCTTTCTATCAATAATCAAAAGTGTTTGTCTCCTAATCAAACTAATATCTTCGAAAAAAATATAAGTTAAGGTAAATAGTATAGCCTCGGGTTAATAAACATGATATAATTAATCTCTGAACCACATAAAAACCAGTGCTTTTTTTTTTTCTCTTTCTGTACTACCCCTAAACGATAGGGAAGTTTTGCTATATCTGTAGTTAATTGTATTTATAAGAGAATAAAGGAAAATATTTATATGAAATTATGATGAGGATCAAATTTCTTAGGATGGATGAAACAAATAAGGATGAGAGATGGATGGATTTCAGGACATGATTGATGATATAGTTTGTCTTCTTCATCAGTTCTCAGTTAATTATCCTTAATACGCTGTACCCAACTTTTGTTTTCTCATTCAAAGATGAACAAAGTTTGATCCAATCAATCAAATCAAGAAGGAACTACTTGAAATTATTATTTCTAAGTAATTTCAATGCAGAAAAAAATAAAAAATAATTATAAATGAATGTAGACAACCATTAAAAAATCAAAAGGCTCTGATGCCATATTAGGAAATCTATCTAAAAAGGTAATGGGCATCAAGAAATCATAAAAGAAAGTATCTAGAAAATTAAAGAATTTTAATAAACTAAAACTATTATTGAATATAAAAATTTATAATCTCTCAGAACCCAGATCTCTATGCCTCTCAACTCTTTATTTCTCCTCCTAATTATATACCTAAATCATTCATTATATGAACCCTTATTTATGGAAGAGTAAACTCAAAAGTTTGACTTCAAATATGATACTAGAATCTTATCGAATCATAAAATTATATCTAATTATTAAGTTTAATTTATATTCCAACATCTTCCCTTAAAATAAACTTTACAAATAATGTTATGATGTTATTGTTATGTGTAGTATCTTCTTGAATTCTAACTCACACAATCCACAATAGCCATCCATGTGCTCCACATGTTTTACATATCTTGATCAATAGCAAAACTCTTATTTATTTAAAATAAATCTTATTAGATTTTTTAAATCAGTCTCTAAATATAAAATCAATTTGATTAATATAATTATCTACATAGATATCTAACTTCTTCATCATAGAATATTCATCGATCTTTATTACTTTTAGATTTTCAAGTATGGTATTCTTCATATTGATCGGATAAAAAGGATAAAAGCTTTGTATAGAAACAAATACTAGTAAATAGTCGTACATAGTAAAATTAAATAAAAATCATAATAAGATGAACACTAAGATTTACATAGAAAACTCTTCCAACTCGAAGGGTAAAAATCACGAGATAAACTAGAGAAAATTTACTATAAAAATAATGAATATATAAATCTCAAAACCCTCATGCCCAAGTCCAAGCAACAATCACAAGAGAACGACAGGGATACAAAAATTATATTACTATGCACAATATCCAAAACTTTCTTATGTAATCACAATAAGAATCCATTGTAGATATGATCTAACATGATATGAGAATACTGTTTGGATGATTGAGAATAGTCTTTCTCTATCTTTATCTTCGTCCCTTTCTTGGATCTCTTGTTTTCTATCCTCTACTGCTAATTTGTCGCTTCCTTTCTCTTTCTCTCACGTTCATAATCGTTGCTGTCCACTTTTACTCAACCCTAGCCACCAAATCTAGGGTTTAGGTTAAGAGAAATGAATGTTAGAACTGTGGGCTTCACTAAAGCCCATTATGAGCTGAATCTAGGCCATTTGCCCAACAACCTCCCCCTTCAGCCCATAAGTGAGGCTGTCACATGACTCCTCAATGTGAAGCCATGCCGATCAACTGTCGACATATCTCCTATCTTTCTTTCGGTAAAGTCTTTATCAATATGTCTGCCCCATTATTATCTGTGTGAATTTTCTGAAGTTGTAATTGATTCTCTTTAAATACATTTATGATCTAGTGATATCTGACATCTATATGTTTTGACTTGGAATGAAATGTTGGGTTCTTAAACAAATGGATGACATTATGGTTGTCACAATATACCACATAATTTTTCTATTTCAGCCCCAACTCTTATAAGAATCATTTCATCCATAATATTTCTTTGTAAAACTTTGTAGTAGCAATATATTCTACCTCTATAGTAGAGAGAGCAATACACCTTTACAATCTAAATTACCATGACATAACTCCCCTTGTAAAAATAAGTATAAAACCTGATGTGGACTTCCTTGTGTTAATATCTCTTACCATATCTACATCTGTGTAACCTGTCAATATAGGTGGTCCACCTCCAAAGCTTAAACAAACTTTAGAACTTCCTCTAAGATATCTAAAAATCTACTTCACTGTTGCTTAATGCTCTTTGCCTGGATTTGCACGAAATCTACAAGCAACACCCATTGTATATGTGATGTCCGGCCTCGTACATACCATTGTGTACATTAAACTTCCAACTGCTGAAGCATAAGGAATCTTTTGCATTTTCTCCTTCTCCTCATCACTTGACAGACTATGATTTGAGTACAACTTGAAGTGACTTGCAAGAGGAGAACCAACTGGCTTTGCATTACTTATACTGAACCTATCCAATACCTTCTTAATGTACTTATCCTATGACAACCAAATCTTCTTGTTTCTTCTGTCACGAGAAATCTACATGCCTAGTAGTTACTTTGTTGGCCATATATCTTTCATTGCAAAAGACTCACTCAGTTCCTTCTTCAACCTGTCAATCATAGACATAACTTTCCCAAGGATAAGCATGTCATCAATATAAAGTAAGAGAATAATAAAATCCTTACCAAACCATTTGATGTACACACAATGATCTGAAGCTGTTCTTTTGTATCCATTTTCAACCATAAATGAATCAAACCTTTTATTCTACTATCTTAGAGCTTACTTCAGCCCATACAAGCTCTTCCTCAACTTGCAAACAAAATTTTCTTTACCTTTAACTTTGAAGCCATGGTTGCTCCATATAAATTTTTTCCTCTAAATCACTATGAAGGAAAGCTATCTTCACATCCAATTGCTCAACCTCCAAGTCTAGGTTAGCAGCAATACTAAGAACAATATGGATAGAAGACATTTTAACAACAAGAGAAAAATCTCTTCATAGTCAATATATTTCTATTGACCAAAGCCTTTCACAATCAATCTAGCTTTATACTTTAGTTAAGAATAATTTTCTTGAGTCTTTAACCTGAAAACCCACTTGTTCTTCAAGGCCTTACTTCTATTTGGTAGTTGCACCAAATCATATGTGTGATTCTTTTGTAGAGAATCCATCTCTTCCTACATAGCAACTAACAACTTCTTTTCCTGCTCACTTTTAACTGCTTTTTGGTAATTCTCTGGTTCACTTGCATCAGTAAGTATCACATATTCATCTGTAGAGTATCTTGTGGAAGATTGATATGGTCTAGAAGATATTCTCAATTGAGGTTCTGTGAGAACTTGCTCCCTTTCTTCTTTCTCCTCAACATGTCATACAGGTAGATCAACATCAGACTCTACACCATCTTCCTGCACATCTCCTCCATCACCCTGATGTACTGGAGGGATAATTGGGTCACAGTCTGCTAATCCTTCTGTAAAAGTTTTGGCTGGTGCCTCATTCTTCAAATTCTCAAAGGTTTTATCCTTAAAGAAGGCAACATCTCTACTTCTGAACATCTTTTGCTATTCTGGATCCTAAAGCCTATAATTAAACTGATCATGTGAGTAGCCAAGAAAAATACACTCTTTTATCTTACCATATAGCTTAGACCTTACATTGTTTAGAACATGTGCAAATGCACGACAATCAAACACTCTTAAATGCTTATAGGAGACATCTTTCCCTGACTATACATGTTCTGCAACATCACCATCTAAAGTTGTATAGGGTGACAAGTTGATCACATCAACAACAGTCCTCAAAGCATCACCCCAAAACCTTTTAGGTAACTTGGCCTATGAAAGCATACATATGATCTTTTCCATGATAGTACCATTCATCCTCTCTGTAATTGTATTTTGCTGAGGTGTACTAGGAACTGTCAACTCATGCTGGATGCCATATGACCTATAATAATCATTAAACAATCCTATATACTCACCACCATTATATGATCTTATGTATTTTAATTATCTTTTTGTCTCACTTTCAACTCTAGCATGAAACTCTTTGAAGACATTAATAACCTGATCTTTGGTCTTCATAGCATAGGCCCAAACTTTTCTAGAAAAGTCATCTATAAAAGTAACAAAATAAAGTGCACAACTAATACTATGAATATTAATAGACCCACTAGGAGTTTTTGCCCTTAAAGGACCACACACATCTGTATAAACACAATCTAAGACATGCATTTTCCTATAAAAAGAATGACTAGTAACGGAAAGTCTATATTGTTAGCCAGCCAAATAATTAATACAAGGGTTCAGATGTGTACCTCTGAGGTCTGACAATACCTTTATCTTGGAAAGAACTTGCAGCCCCTTCTCACTCATATGTCCCAATCGCTTATGCGACAACTCTATGCTGAAGTCTTTCTCTGTAGTATTTTTACTGCTCATCACAAGCTTTAGCCCGCAATCTATATAAGGTGTGACATTTCTTTCCACTGGCTGAAATAAGAGAACCCTTACCGAGCTTCCACTGCCCTCTATGAAATCTGACATCAAAGTCTTCATCATTCACCCTTTCAATAGAAATTAAATTTAGCCTTAAATCAATCACATGTCTCACATCCTTAAGCACCAACTTACAACTAAGATTGGTCTTTATGTGGATATCACCTGTGCTAATGATGTATGCTGTACTATAGTTGCCCATATTGATAACACCAAAATTTTCAGACTTGTAAGTAGCAAAAAAACTCCCTTCATGATATAGTATGATAAAAAGCATCTATGTCAATTATCCACTCGAGATCCTGACACACAAGAAAAAATATCATCAGAAGTAGACAAAATCAAATAGTCAATACCCTACACTATAGCTGTGATATTCTCTTTTGACTCTATAGACTCCACTTATTTCCCTTTTTTCTTGCTCTTCTTAGGTTGCTTGTACTTATTCTTGTAATATCCTTTCTCATCATAATTATAACAAACAATATTTTTTCTTGATCTTGACTTGCTTCTACCCAAGCGTGAACCACTTCTATCTTTAGATTTTAACCTTCCACTGTTCTCTGAGACAAGTGCCTATAAATCAATCTGAGAATTTGCTACATTTTTTCTCTTCAACTCCTTGTTCAACAAACTGCTTGTTACTTAACTCATGGTGACAATATCATTTGGTGTATAATTAGTAAGGGAAACCACTAGTGTCTCCTAACTTTCTGACAATGAACTGAGAAGTAAAAATGTCTGCAACTCATCTTCAAGAGATATTTTCATATAGGATAATTGGTTAGTAAGACTCCCAATTCATTCAAATGCTTAGTAATACCCTCTTTATATTTCAGGTTCATATGTTTTCTAATCAAGAAAGCTTTGTTGTTAGTAGTTTTTCTTTCATAGAGACCTTCTAACTTTTTCCAAAAAGAGTATGCATGACTTTCAGTAGAAACATGGTGAAAGACATTGTCATCAAGCCACCGTCAAATGAATCCAACCATTTTTTGGTCTAATCTCTTCCACTCATCATCTATCATAGTTGTGGGCTTTGCACTATCCCCTTGTAAATGTTTATACAAGTCTTTGCAATACAAGAGGTCTTCTATTCTTGGTTTCCATATCATCCAATTATTTCTATTTAAGCTAATCATGCGAGAAATATTACCAACCTCTATATTCGAACAAAAAAAATTAAATGCCACCAAACCCTGCTTTGATACTAGTTGATGGGATAAAAAGGATAAAGACTTTATATAGAAACAAATACTAGCAGACCGTCATATACAACAAAATCAAACAGAAATCACAATCAGATGAACACCAAGATTTATATGAAAAACCCCTCCAACTCAAAGGGTAACAACCACGGGGCAAGCTAGAGAAAATCCACGATAAAAATAATGAATATACAAATCTCAAAACCCTTATGCCCAAGCCTAAGCAACAATCACAAGAGAATGACAAGGATACAAGAATTATATTATTATGCACAATATACAAAATCTTATCAAAGTGATCACAGTAAGAATCTACTGTAGATCTGATCTAACATGAGATGAGAATACTGTTTGGATGATTGAGAATAATCTTTATCTGTCCTTATCTTATTCCTTTTCCTGGATCTCTTATTTTCTACCCTCTATTGCCAATCTACTACTTCCTTTCTCTCTCCCATGTTCACAACCACCGCTACCCACTTTTATTTAACCCTAGCCACCAAATCTAGGGTTTAGATTAAGAGAAATGAATGTTAGGACTGTGGGCTTCACTAAAACCCATTATAAACTGAATTTGGGCTATTTGCCTAACATATATTAGTTGTAGCAATATCTTTTGAATCTTTAATTATTGGCTCAATAAAATCTTATTTTATAGGTAGGTAAAACCACCTTTATGCTTTCGATAAAAATAAAATCATCTACTCCAATAAAACCAATATTATCTATTTGAGTCTTATTTGATCTTATTATCTTGAATATGTATAAGAATATTATTGGAGGAATCTATCATATCTTTATCTTCTCTAGTTGAGAAATCTTCATTGTCTTCTAATTTTATGTTATATATATAATTTTGATTTATTATCAGATGGTGTAGGAGGATATATGCATCTTTCATAAATATAATCTAATACCAATCAAGTTTTTCTTTTTGTTAATACTTTCATCTAGTATTGCTTGAGAGATAAGTTTTAATGTTATTTTTATTTTTATCAATAAAAATTAACTCTTTTTTCTATTCTTCGAAGGTTCTCATTTATTTACTGACATAAAATGGGAAGAGAGATTAAGAAAGAATGAGTTGTATATTTTATTCCTCTACTCAACACCTATTTATATACATAAGAAGTAAGGTTAGGAAGAGGATTTTCCTTAACAGTTTAACAATTCTACTCTTGATATTACAAAAAATCTCATCTGTTAACATGCCCCTGTAAGATTGTGCTTTTGTCAAGGACGCTGATCTTGGACCTATGCAGTGAGAACAATTTGCAAGCGAGTGGCTTCGTGAGCCACGTGAACATGAGAAACACGTAGTTTATGATTGACTACTTGATCTCGTATGAAGTGAAAGTCAATGACTATATGTTTCATATGAGAGTAAAATACTGGATTGGCACATAAGTAGGTAGCCCCGAAATTATCACAGTATATTGTACGAGTAGTAGTAGAGTGGATGTCAAGTTCTTTGAGCAGATTCATTACCCAATTAAGTTATGCAGTAGTAGTTACAATAGAACGATACTCAGCTTCAGTGGTCAACCAAGCGACTATCTTTTGTTTCTTAGAGCTCCAACTGATTGGATTGGCTCCTAGGAAGATGATATACCGAGATGTCGATGTTCTATCATCAAAGTTCCCAGCCTAATTAGCATCTACATAAGCATAAAGTTGGAGTGGAGAGTGTTTATGTAGAAATATGCCATAGTCGAGAGTTCCACTAAGATATCGTAAGACCCGTTTAGCTGCTGACCAATGTGTGGTAGATGGTCGATGCATGAATTATGATATCTTGTTAACTGCAAATGAGATATCTGGGTGGGTGAGAGCTAAGTATTGTAAAAAGCTAAGTACTTGTCGATATTAAGTAGAATTCGTAGCAGGACTGCCATCAGTTAACCTGAGCAATTCACTAGTTGAGAGAGGAGTTGAAACAGCTTTTGCATCCTTCATGTTTGTCTTCAATAATAAGTCTTAAATATACTTTTGTTGGGAGAAGAAGAGTCCGGAACATATATATGTTGCTTTCACACCCAGAAAATAATTCAAGGTACCGAGATTTTTGAGAGAAAATCGGTTAGCCAACTATTTAAGGAAAATTATGATCTCCATAGAGTTATTGCCTATCATAATAATATCATCAACATATACTAAAAGATACATTATGTTGTCAGGTTATTGATGGAGAAATAAGGAGGTATCAGACTTGGATATGGACAAGCCAACTAACATAAAAAATAAATCGAGTTCTATGTACCAGGCTCGTGGAGCCTGACGTAGTCTATAAATAGCTTTACGGAGTTTACATACATGCTTGAGATACTGAGATAAAGAAAACTAGGAGGTTGTTCCATGAAGACATCGTCAGTTAATGTTCCTTGTAAAAAGGCATTCTTCATATCAAGTTACTGCAGATGCCAGCCTTTTACGATGGCTAAACTTAGAATAAGCCTAATTATGGTGGGTTTAACAATAGGATTGAATGTCTCTATAAAGTCAACACCAGAACATTGATGGAAACCTTTGGCCACTAAGTGGGCTTTATACCTGGCAATGGACCCATCAGGGTTCCACTTAACTCAAAAAACTCACTTACACCCGATGACATTTTGTGTGGGATGAAATGGAACAAGTCTCCAAGTAGAGTTATGTAGGAAGACGTCATATTCATCACACATGGCTTGACACCAATGAGGGGATTTTTGGGCTTGAGTGACTGTGGTAGGTTCACATGTCTCAATAGAGGGAGTCATAACAGTATTTAGGTCAAGAACCTGACGTGGTTTGTAAATATCACTTTTAGAGCGTATTGTCATGGGATGTCCAAGTGGTTTATGAGGTGATGGCAGAGTGGGTGCTGGGGAAGAGTGGAACAGGGTGAGTTAGATTAAGGAACATCAGTACCACTGGGTTGAGAAGAGGGTAAAGTGAGTGATTGAGTATATGAGGTTTGGACTATATCGAAGGAATACTCTACTGATATATATTTGCTGGAGTGGGTGATTCTGATGTAGACTCATTAGGCGATGACATATTCCATTGATGTATATTTGCCAGAGTAGTTTGTATAGTAGAAGACTTGGAATCGTGAAATGGAAAGAAGGATTCCACAAAGACAACATGACGAGACACAAAGACTTTATGAGTCAGAGGATCGTAGCATCGGTAAGCATTGTGTTTAAGAGAGTAACCAATGAAGATATAAGACTTCGACCTTAGGGCTAGTTTATGTGATGCACAACGACGTAGCCAAGGATAATAGACATAATAAAAAACCCTAAGTTTTTAAAAATTTAGGGATTTATGAAATAGTTTTTCAAATGGCGACTGATTGTGGAGGACTAGAGTAGGCATGCAATTAATGAGATAAACTGTAGTCTGAAAGGTTGCAGACCAAAAAATAGTCGGCATGGAGGCATGATAGAGAAGTGTGAGACCAATTTCAACTATATGCTGATGTTTACGTTCGGCTGAGCCAACTAGTTAATGAGTGAGATATTGAATACCACAAGCTAATAGACATTATGTGAGTACTTGGTATCCATCCCACCGTCAGAATAAATTATTTTAGTTGTGAACTAAAATATGTTCTCCACATCTTTTTGAAGGTAAAAGATTATTGAGACCTCAGACTTATGTTGAAGAGGATAAAACTAAGTATACTTAGTAAATAGTCTATAAAGATAACATAAAATCTATATTTGTCGAAGGAAATAATTTATGCAGGAACCCAAATGTTAGTATAAAGAATTTCAAATGGTTGTGTGTAAGAGACAGAAGAATATTCAAATGGGAGTCTATGACTTTTATTACTAAGACATGCATCACAATGATTAAAGATATAACTAGCTTTAAAAGTTGGAAGAGAATAATGAGATAATAACTTTTGTTGAATTGAGAAAGAAGGATGACCAAGACGATGAGGCCAAATATCCATTAGAGCAGCATAAAAAAGTAGACAATGGGTTGAGAGATTGATGGCTATTGGTAGATGTTGTATTTACTCTAGCCTTGAACTAATGATGCCCCGTGCTTAGATCATTGACATAAAAAAAGTTAAAAAAAATTTCAATGGAAGTATTGTTTTGTTTACAGAATTGGGAGATAGAAATAAGATTTCGTTTAATATAAGGAGCACACAACATATCATCGAGTGTAAAGTTAAGAGTATGCAAATTAAGTATTGTGGAACCAGTATGAGTAATGAGAATTCACTTACCATCACCGATGATGATGTTATCATTACCACCATAATTGTTATGAAGGGATAAGTTCTGGAGATCTGAGGTGATGTGATGGGAGGCGCTAGAGTCCATAATCCAAGAATGTTGATCAAAATTCATAGCAGTAGTGAGATGTGCTTGGGGAATTAGATCTAAAGGTCGAGGACGAGACTAACAGACTTTGTCGGAATGACCAACTTTATCACACAGCTGACAAACTATTCGTTGTTGAGGCATGGGAGTAGGATGTCAAGGCTGTTAGTAATTGAGGTTGCTACCTTGAGGCATGAGAGCAGGACGCCAAGGCTGTTGGTAATTGAAGTTACTACCTTGATTTTGGTAAGATGGTACATGGTCCAAACCCTTGTTGATAGACTTAGAATATTGATTATTCTTCATTTTAGATTTGTGACTTACTTGAGTAGTGATAGGTGGTCCAAGTGCCCTATCTTTATGCTTTAAATACATCTCATAGTAAGTTAACTTGTCGTAGAGCTCTTCAAATGTTAGCGACGAGTCGCATGCCCGTATTGCTACTGTCAATTCATTGTACTTAGCCCCAAGACCATTGATGGTATGAACAATAACTTTGTAATCACTGAGGTAGTGTCCTACCAAAGCTAAATCATCAATGATAATCTTTATATTTTATAAATAATAAGTGATCATACTTCCCTATTATTTTGAGTTCATTAGACTAGAGAGGAGGTTGAGCATGCGAGTATGCGAGCAATTTGCTAATGTAGTTTACAACTTGCACCATGCTTCGGCAGTAGTAACACAGGAAGATATAAGTATGGTGATGGATCTAGCGACGGAGGCTTGAATCGGTTGAAGAATAAGATAATCTTGGCGTAACCACAGTTTGTGCTCCGAATTTAGTATTGGACTTGCTACCCATGGGATGTTGGTCATTGATGGTGGACAACTGAAAGATCCATCTGTTAGGATCAATTGGCACTAAGATTAGTACAAGAGTAAATTAATGTTTTAAACAAAAAAAACTTTTCGATTAAAGCAAGATAGAAAATTTGAAGCTTTTCATTTAAGTTAAGTGAATCTTATAGAGAATTACTAAGCTTCTTGCTTAAAGACGACTTAAAAGAATAAGCAAATCTGAATAAGGAGATAGGCAATGTTGTAAGTGAAGTGTTTGATTTCGAAGCCTTACTTTCAAAACATAAATAAAAATTAGAAGCGTCTATTAGTATTTTGTTGAAATCAATTAAGAACTCGACAATTGTAAGTAGTAAATAAAAAAAGTAAGAACACTTACAATTATAGTGGTTCGAGACTAATCGACCTACATCCACTTTCGAGTCCTCCTCCTTGAGGCACACCAGCATCCATTATTGACCTCCTATGGGTGAAGATCAAACCCTTCCAATACTTACAAGGGAGATAAGATTACAACTCTTAGATTACTCCCTTATCCATTTTCTTTTTCTTACAATTTGAATAAATTTTTCTCAAAATATAATCCCCCAAAAAATATTATGTAGAATGCAAGAAAACTTGGGGTATTTAGAGCCCCAAATGACTACTTTTAGAGCCAAAATTAAAACATACCTAGAAAATCTAGGTACGGGCGGTTCACCCGTCGACCTGGGCGGTTTACCCACTGTCAGTTGCCCAAAAACCAGGTACGAGTGATTTACCCACTTGTCCTGGGCAGTTCAGTCGCCTTGTTTTCAAGGTACAGGCGGTTTACCCGCCATCAGCCGCTCGAAAGCTTGGGCGGCGGCAGTACACATGCCGCTCACCGACGATTTACCCGCCGAAATCTTCGAAAAAGTGGTTCCCTCTAGTTTTCGAGTTTCAGCTTGAACCTAATATTGACCAATCCTCTAGTCAACCAATTGAGTTCAACCCGAGCTCAATCAAACCCCAATAATGGACCTGGTTGCCTCTTTGAGTTAATTTCCAAATCACACTCAAATCAGACTCACGCTTAACCTACGACTTAAAGATTATAATCAAACATGACCACTAAGCTTAATAACCTCACTCCCACATTCTAGCAACCTCGTAATCTCTAGCGACGAGTCTCATGGTCTTCCTCCGATGAACTCACGACGTGTTCCTAGCGAGCTTCCCGATCCCTTTGGCGAATCTCTTAGCGAACTCCCGGCGAGTTCTCTCCGCATCATTCAATCCTTGGCCCGATGCTTAAGCTTGATCCTGGGTCCTTGTCTGGTTTGTAACACCTTTTCTCTATCGTGGTTAACCCGCATGATTTTAACTACAACTTAATTAATTATAATCAATCATAGCCACAAGTCCACTTCAAGACCTTCTCAAATCTCGGTGAGCCTTTCGGCTAACCCCAATAATCTTCCAGCGAGTCTCGGTCTTCTTCCAGCGAACTCCCTTGTGCCATCCTGGTAAGTTCCCGATACCCTCGATGAGCTCCCGACACACTCCTGATGAGTTCCCAACTGCATCATCTGAACCCCGGCTCGATGCCTGAACTTGACTCTAGCAAAAATTCTGATTGTAATATTCTCTCTGTTGTAGTTAATCCTACATAAATCAACTCTAACAACATATATTAGATCAATAACCCATCAATTGATTTCATCATCAAAATTTGAGATTCAATAATCTCCCCCTTTTTGATGATGACAATCAATTGATGATATGAGTTAATCCTAACTCCCCCTAAATCTATGCTACTTAAATTTAAAAGAATCACACACTCTTAAATTTTAAGTATTTTTAAGCAATCAACATTCTAAGCAAATTTTAATATAAATTTACATCAAGTCATCAAATCATGAGTTTGTAAAAGATTTACATCCATATCCAAGATACCAAGTATATCATCAATATCATGTGTCATCAATGTGTATCATTATGTGTCATCAATGTATCTTTCTCCTCCTTTATCATCAACAAAAAGGTGAAATATAGGACTAAAGATTTTAAGGCACATGAGTTTTTACTCCCCTATTTTAAGATTCTATATGAGTCATAAAGAATTTTTTTCTTTTGAAAAAGAAGGAAAGAAAACTAGGGAGGATTTGTTAAATGTTATTAAATATAACTCTCAATTTTGTAGAGATGAATTTTAAAAATGAGCTCAAAACTCCAAGATATCCAAGGAGATTCAAAAATTTAGGAGCTACTCATGTATTTAAAATCATCTCATGTAATTTCAAGCGTAGCAAATAATATGTAAAATAGCAAAACATTATGCAAATTTGCTCTCCTTTTTGTGAATAATAATATAAAAAACATGGAGAAGGTTTTCAAAAATATTATCATAAAAAGACTTAATCTCATGAAATCTAGATTAGCAATTTATATATTTTCATGATCTAGCATTTTTAACTCTCAACCTTAATCTTGTAGATATAAGATTTTAAAAGAAAATTATGAATATGACCTCAACAAATCTATCTTATATAAATTTCAAGAAAAACGTAGCAAATAAAGCTAGTGAATTATTTCTTCTCTTTTGAGAAGTACAAGCTAGCAAATTTTTGCTTCCTTTGTAGTATTCAAGTTAATAATTTACATCATGTAAGCTAACAAGTTTTGCTCCCCCTTGATAGGATATAAACATAATTTTTATGAAAAAAATTTCTTTTTTTTCTTCGAATAATAAATAAGAAACAAGGGAGGGGGTGAGAGGCATTGTATCACAAAAATAGGGCTCAATCTTTTAGATGTAAATTCCAAGATCCAAGAATTAAGAGCCACACATACATTTAAATTATGTGATTTTTTAACATAAATAGCAAATAATGTATTTTTGTAGATCATCTTTCATGTATATTTTCTTTTCTTTTTATAAACAAGAAGGTATAAACAAGGAAAAAAAGTGAAAAATATTATATCATAAAAAATGCTCAATTTTATAGATATAAATTTTATATATGTAAAATTTGAGTATCCAAGTAAAAACAAGAGCTATCCATGCAAGTTAATTCAAAATCCCGACAATTGAACAATCTTATGTAAATTTCAAACAAGGTAGCAAGTCAAGCAAATCATATCTCATGTAGATTTTAATAATAATCATTAAGAATTCTAAAAGAAAATATGATAGTAGATTAAGCTCAAATTATAAATAAAGTATTTTACATACATTTAGAAAGTTCTAATGTTCTTCTAAGCAATTGTTCCTCATTCAATGTTATCATAGCCAATTTTTTCCTAATCATGTGTAATTTTATTTTCTCTTTTTGGTCGTTATCACGAAATATGATGGTATAATTTCTTTACATCCTTGTTCAAATTACTCCCAAAAGTATAAGGGTATCATGTCATTAAAAATAAAAATTAAAATATAAAAAACATGATTTAATAAATTTGCCCCACCTTTTGTTTGTGAATATAAGTAATCAAGACATCTTATGTATTTCCAAGTAAAATTATCAAATCATGCATATTTGAGTTAATTTTTAACTTATCACATTCATGAGTTATAGAATAAATCATGTCAAGAAGGATATTAATATCAAAAGACACTCATGAATACCAAAATATATAATTTAATTTAATAAATCTACTCTTAGATAATAAAATTTTTTATGAGATCAATTTTGTAAGCAAAATCTTAATTCATTAAAATTGTCAATTTACAAGTATGATTTTACAAAATGAGATATGGAAATATAGGATCTCAACTTATTTATGTGATTTCAAATCATCAAGATCATTATTTAGATTCATGTTGTAGTTCCAAATAGATAACTTATGATTCATTTATAAATTTATTCAAACGAACTTGATTTTTGTAAAGATTTCAAGTTGTAATTTTTTTAACTTGTCAAGATTCATCAATAACATTGGATAGATTCATCAATCTCTTTCTAAAATAAAATCATTATCCAAAATCATCATAAAAAATCACTTTTCGAAAAATTCAATGAATGCATCATAGATTGTTTTTCAATAGCTAAAGTTCTCTAATCCATTTTTGTAGTTTAAGAGATTCAATAATAGTAGTATTATTTTATCTCTTGTTGAAGGATTAATAGGATAAAAATACTTTCAAGATTAATTATTCTTCTTTTGAAATTTATTTCAAGAATGCAATGTCATTTAAAGTCAAAAATAAAATTTCATCAAGATAATTATAATAAAATATTTTTAAACAAAAACTTTGATTTATTTCAATTTCAATGATTTTTAGACTTAGTGTAGTGAGTTACCATGCTCATTTCATTCTCATTAAATATATTTTTAATTTAAAAAATACTAGACAATGAAACATGATTTTTCTCTCACTTTTCTATATTATTCTACTTAAAATTTTATCATTCAACACAATCATTCATAGCATTTCAATCAATATAATATTTAAATCAGTCATTCCATAGAATTTATTAATATTTGAACCATTTAAAAATAGTCTTTACATTTAAACCAACATCCAAGCTAATAATTTTGAACATTTTATTCAATTATCATCAAAATCTTATTTATGTAAATTTCAACATATTTTTCAATAAATAAGTTTCTTTGGTTCTAGTTCATTCTCTAGTCATGCATCATTAAGATTAATTATATAATAATGAACTATCAAAAGATTCATTGTCATTAATTTTAATTTCAATAATTTTCTTGTTACTACTTAGGCTAGTGAGCTTTGAAAAGCATCTATTTTCAAAATATTACTTAGTGCTCCTAGCTTTGTTAGGAGATAACTTTATATTATGGGACAAACAAATTCATGATCATTCTTAATTAACTTAAAAGATTTACTAAGTTTCCTAAACTCATCAAACAAATCATGAAACATGCTTAATAATTTCAAAAAAGAAATACTTAATGAATCACTAACCTCATCATCGATGGTCATAAGAGCGAGGTTATTCACTTCTTGGTTATGCATTTCATCTTTGGAGCTCCTCGGCTTTTTGTGTTCACAGTAAGAGGTTTTGTTCATCTTTAGATCATTTTTAAGGTCCATGTTCATTAATTTATCCGGTTAATTTGTCAAGGGTTCAAAGTCTTCATCACTCGAGATTTCTCTCGATGAGTCATATGTTCTCAGATTAAATTTCTTCTTGTTCTTTGGAATATGTTCTTCAAATTCATTTTAGAAGTATTTTCATTTAATGATTCATTTAGGTTAGTTGTGCTTTTGTATATCATTTCTAATGTATGCCATATATCGAAAGTCGAATCAAAACAAGAAACCCGATCAAATTCATTTTTATCAAGTGCATAATATAACATATTTATAGCCTTTGCATTCAACGAAAATATTTATTTTCATAATGATTCCAATCATTTGTTGGATTGAATGACTTCTGAAAATCATTTTCAATAATACACCACAAATCAAGAACTATCGAAATAAAAAAGATACACATTTGTATTTTCCAAGATGTGTAGTCCGTCTCATTAAACATAGGAGGAATATGATGCATTAACCTTTGTTAATATCAAAAAGAGTTATTTCTCTTGGGTGTTAAACCAAATGAGAAAAATATGGCTCTGATATAAATTGTTACGATCAATTGGTACTAAGGAGGGGAGGGGGGGGGGGGGGAGGGGGGGGGGGGGGTGGTGAATTAGTGCAAGAGTAAATTAACGTTCTAAACAAAAAAATTTCGCTTGAAGCAAGATAAAAAATCTGAAGCTTTTCATTTAGGTTAAGTAAGTGAATCTGATAGAGAAGTGCTAAGCTTCTTGCTTAAAGATGACTTAAAAGAACAAGCAAATCCGAATAAGGAGACAGGCAATGTCATAAGTGAAGTGCTTGATTTTGAAGCATTGCTCGCAAAACTTAAATAAAAATTGGAACCGTCTATTGGTGTTTTGTTGAAATCAATTAAGAACCCAACAATTATAAGCAGTAAATAAAAAAAGTAAGAATACTTATAATTATAATGGTTCGGTAGTAACTAACCTATGTCCACTTTCGAGTCCTCCTCATTAAGGTACACTGACATCCACTACTGATCTCCTTTGGGTGAAGATCAAACTCTTATAACACTTACAAGAGAGATAATATTATAACTCTTGGATCACTCCCTTACCTATTTTTTTTCTTCTTACAGTTCTCATAAATTTTTCTCAGAATATAATCCCCTAAAAATTATTGTGTAGAATGCAAGAAAACTTGGGGTATTTATAGCCCCCAAATGACTTCAGAATTTTGGAGCCAAGATTTAAACATACCTAGAAAATTTGGGTACAAGCGGTTCACCCGCCGACCTAGGCGGTTTACCGGTCGTTAGCCGCCCAGAAATTAGGTACGGGTGGTTTACCCGCCTGTCCTGGGCGGTTCAACCACCCTATTTCTAGGGTACGGGCTGTTTACTTGTCGTCAGCCGCCCGAAAGCCTGGGCGACGATGGGACACTTGTCACTCACCGACGATTTATCCGTTGGAATCTCCGAAAAAGTGGTTCCCTCCACTTTTTAAATTCTGACTTGAACCTAATATTAACCAATCCTCTGGTCAACCAAATAAGCTCAACCTGAGCTCAATTAAACCCCAATAGTGGACTCGATTGGCTCCTTGAGTTGATTTACAAATCACACTCAACTCAGACTCACACTTAACCTATGACTTAAAGATTATAATCAAACATGACCACCAAGCTTAATGACCTCACTCTCACATTCCGGCAGCCTCCAAAATCTCCAGCGGTGAGTTTCACGACCTTCCTCCGGTGATCTCCCGGTGTGTTCCTAGCGAGCTTCCCGATCCCTTCGGCGAATCTCCTAGCAAACTCCTGACGAGCTCCCTCCACATCATCCATTCCTTGGCTCGATGTCTAAGCTTGATCCTAGGTCCATGTCGGAGTTGTAACACTTTTTCTCCATCGTGGTTAACCTGCATGATGCCAACTACAACTTAATTAATTATAATCAATCATAGCCACAAGTCCACTTCAAGACCTTCCAAACTCCCGGCAAGCCTTTCAACTACCCCCGATAATCTTTTAGTGAGTCTAAGTCTTCTTCCTGTGAACTCCCTTGCGCCATCCTAATAAGCTCCCGATACCCTCGGTGAGCTCCCGACACACTCTTGGTGAGTTCCCAACCGCATCTTCCGAACCCTGGCCTGATGCTTGGACTTAACTCTGGCCAAACTTCTGATTGTAATCTTCTCTCTATCGTAGTTAATCTTGCATCAATCAACTTTAACAACATATGTTTAATCAATAACCAATCAATTAATTTTATCATCAAAATCTGAGATTCAACACCGTCGGCATAACCTAATAGATTATATCGAAAGAGGAGATTAGAAAATTAAGCAAGCGAGGACGCATAGTTGCCTCCTTTGGATAATTTGAAAGGGATGAGAGTTGCAGCATTGATGGAGATAAGCCCTGTATTATGAGAAGTACTATTGCTCCCTGTAGGGACAGTGACGTGAACGTGAGAGGTAGATGACAAGAACATGAAGAGGAAAAGCACCAATCACTATCTTGTTGGATCTGAAAGATTTATCTTGCTGAAGTGCATGTTGCAGATAAACTATGTGGCCGATCAGATTGTGGGAACTGGAGGCTGCTGCAGCAAGGGAAGATAAAAACTGCTGTTTTGTGGGATCGGTGATTGCACAACTGTTGTGTTCCCCTGCCTAAGGTAAGGACGAAAGAGGGGGGGGGGGGGGGGGGGGGGGGGGGGGGGGGGGTAGGTGGGTGCCACAGCAGAGAGAGCGCACAAGAGGAGAGATGGCATCCGACAAGTGACGAGAAGAAAGGAGAAATAGACGAAGACACCTGACTATAGGTTAGAGTGATGCTATCGGATGTTGCTGCCAAGATGCTACTCACTGTAGAGGAGGAGGTAGATGATAGGGCACTGTCGCTGACCCACTACGATACTTGGTCGTGGACGTCAAGCAGAGATACGCCTATGCATAACGTCATGCACACGCACAGTTAAGTCCTCAGGATAAGGAGACATGCGTAGATTCGTCGCCGAATAGGGTGAGGTGGTTGGCCACCCAGTTCTGCTTGGGAAAGGAAGAAACCTCCGCTTGCTCCTCAAGCTACATCCTGAACTCGAACCCTTCGTACCCGCATAGGTCGTCATTGTCGAAACCCCAAATCTAGCTAAACCCGACGCTCTCCTCGGCAACCGTCGGCTCGGGTGCCTTGCAATGCTCGTCGAATCCCCAGAATTGGCCAAACTCGATGCTCTCCTCAGCGACCTCTCGCTCGAGTGCCTTGCAGCGCTCGTTGAAGGCTCGAAGAGGAACCCTAGGTCTGGATGGTCCATGGCACCCTAAGGGAGTAGCTACAGTTGCGCAAGTGGCGATGGGAAGTGGCCCTTAGCGAGATTGCCAGGCTGATCTTAGCAATAGAAGAAACCGAGCAATGATTGCTCTGTTTCGATGGCTGCAAGCGGGAGGAGAGGGCGCAGTAGTCAATGTCAGTGGTAGAGAGTGGTAGTGACGTCTCTCTTGCGGAAGAACGAGGATGATGGATATTGGGAAAGCAGCGCCCATAGAGAAATAAATAAAGAAATAAAAATAGCATCTCATAAAGAGAGAGAAGCTCTAATATCATGATAAAAAATGGGAAGAGAGATTAAGAAAAAATGAAGTATATATTTTATTCCTCCACTCAACACCTATTTATATACATAAGAAGTAAGGTTAGGAAGAGGATTTCTCTCAACAGTTTAACAAACCTACTCTTGCTGTTACAAAAAAATCACATATGTTAACACTTAGTGCTTATCATATATTTAAACCTATCCAAGATAATTTCTTTTAAACCTTTTGAGGAAAGTGTTTATCATAATTTTTCATCTTTAATATTCTTTTCCATGAAGTCTGGGTAATAATGATATCCAAAATAAATCATTATCCATACCTTTAATTTTCTCCTATGAAATTGTTCAAAATTTTAATTTATCGATATTTCTCAATCAACTAATCAACATCATGGTGATCTCTTCTATCGATCTTCTCAACTAACTTGTAGTTGAACATATCAATTCGATATTTCTCAATCAACTAATCAACATCATGGTGATCTCTTCTATCGATCTTTCTCTAACTAACTGTAGTTGAACATATCAATTGCTTAGCGCTACTTCAATATAGTTTCCATCTCCTCATATTATCTCTCTACTATGCCTTTTTATTTCTCCTCTGGGCTGTATCTCTAATGCATTATTATTTGAACCCTCATTTATAGAGACTTAAATGTTAGAACCGTTGCACATTTTAAGTTTGGGGTGATCATCAGTCTCCTTGAAAATTTATAGGAGTTCCTCCCTTGGTTTTTTATATATAGGCTAAAAAATAATTAATATATTGATGATGAAAAGAAGGAAGAATACAAGCTATTTATAGGGCTACTAAACCCTAACTCCTAATAGGACTCCTACTCAAGACTCCTACTTCTAATAACTCCAACTCCAATTCTAAGAATCAATTCCTACTTCCAACCACTCCAACTCTAACTCTAAGAACCAACTAATACTCCAAGTAAACTACGACTCTAACTCCTAATTTAATTTCTAATCAAATCTTGAGAGAGTCCTAACTGATTGGAGCTCTTTCCCTTATCAAAGTAGGTAGCTAATTACGTTAGTTACAAGCTTGACTTAGTTAACTCTAACCCGTATCCAACTTCGACTCATAACCAGACTCTAGTTCAGTCAAATTATAATCCTATTAGGATTTGGACCGATTTATTACAATGGACTCAAATCTCTTCATAGTCGACCTAATGTCAGGTCTAAGTTAGCCAACAAGGCCCAATCTAAGGACTTGACTTAATCGACTAGGACCTGACTTAGCTAGGGTCCTAACAAACCTGCCCTCTTCAAATCAGCCTTATCCTTAAGGTTGATCCTCCATGAACTTCGAGTCTTGATCTGTAATTATCCTTGAAGCTTCCTTGTGGTATCTATGGTAGGTACACTGTGGTCCGACGGTCCGACATTGTCTTATATCTCTCTATCAGGGATAGTAGTATAGTAGTGCATCACTATCTTGCGATCCCATGCGATCATCAGTAGAACTTGAACCTCCTCATCAGTTGGGATGTCAGGTGGATGGATATGGGTTGAGTGATCTTTTCTAAACTTTCATTTGCAGTGAGATACTTGGAGGATCAATTATATTTTTAAATTGATATACTGATCTGATCTATAAGTGACGACTCCATTGTAATCCTCAGTTTTGCAAGGGCCAAAATAGCAGGGGACCACTTCCTTGAGGCTCGAATTTTCTACAGGTAAGGCTGGAGATAAAGTGAAATTCGATATTCAACAACAATCTTTTTTCTGCTCTTGTATTTGTTGGGGGGTTATTTCTTTATTACATAGGTTGCAATTTGGTTATTCTTTAATAGTAACCAAACATTCTTTTAGAATAATTGCTCTCCTTTGATAAGGTCCCTGGTGGTGTGAGCTCATTCTGAGTCAAAGGAGGGTAGGAGCTACAATTTTATCAAGCCTATTTTCATCTCTCCTATATGCTGTTGACTTGTATCATACCAAACTTCAAATTCAATAGCAATTAGTATCCCATTATAGATCAAAAGCATCGTATGAAATGTAGGGAGAGCCTCAGTGCATATTAGGAGACGGCCATCTTGCATGAGGGTAGTGCCAATCTCAATTTCTGATATGTCTGCTCCAACTGTGAACACATTGTCACGATCGGGTAATGCTAGCACTGATGTAAATGGCATCGTGACTATGAGGATCCTATAGATGGTAGATGTGTAGATGCCATCCTTCTGTTCCTTCAAAATTTTGATCTCCATCTAGTAAGATTTGGTGTCACCGATTCTATGCCAGTATTGTAGTCATGGGCCGTGGATCGGTGGTCATCATCAAGGAAGACTTTGAGCATTATGGTCCGCTCCTTAGAGAAGTCATGGATATAGCCTGAGATCTGAGAGTGTTGCTTCAGAAGCCATAGTTGGTTTGACTAGATGTGGCACTTCAGAAAGAGTTTATACCTGCAAACAAAGAGGCAAAGCTTTTGGAGATAAAATATCATTGCAAGGGAAGGTCATGGCCAAATAATTTGTGTCTCCTGGACGATCCTTTTAGCTTCGGCCCTTTGAGGATGTGGACAATAATATGGTCAAATATGTGCTAGTGGTTCCTCCTGCAAGATCAGCATATGAAGATCATATAACCTGGTAGGAAGTAGTCGACTCGGTTCAGCAGAGGCACCTAAAATTTCAGCAAGCTTTTGCAAGCGTTGTGTCGAGATCGTCATTACTTCACTCCCAAGTTTCTCGCATAAGGTCACTTGTTCTCCTGGACCTCTTCTTCAGATTCTTCAATAGATTTTATCATGGAAAGCTCCCATTTTTCATAGCGATGGTTCCGACTCCAAAGTTCATTGCAATACCAACAAAGACCCTTCGCCGATCTGTTGCGTAGCTCTTCTCTCATCAATATTTTTGGTAGCAAAGAATGGCTGGAAGCAGAGGGAGGTTTATAGCTACTGGACTAGGAGTGGTTCTCATCCTCAAAGCATTCAGTCGTTCCTCTTGGATTCGGGTGAAAGAGATTGTGGCCTTTACGGTGGGAGGTTGTCATGCTTTAACCTCTCCTTTAATTTCTGGCCTGAGTCCTTTGATGAACATCCTTAATAATTGTCTGTCAGACTAATCACGAGCAAAGTAAGATAATTCCTCAAACCTGGTCTGGTCTTCTTGGATCGTGGAGGTTTATCGGATCTTGGCAAGTTGTCCGTTGATGTTCTCGTTCTTGGTCAACCTAAAGCGGTTCGACAGTGCGTTCTTAAATTATATCCATGTTAGATCCCCATGTGTATATTCAAGCCGATTATACCATTGAATTGCATCTCCTTCAAGGTGGATGACAACTGTGTCCACCATGGAATCCTCCGGTGTTCGATAATAGGAGAAGTAATGTTTGACGCGTGAAATCCATCTCGTCGGGTCTCCTTCTTCCCATTGAGGGAAGTCCACCCTCATGCGTGGCTGCATCATATCAGTGGCTCAGACTTTTTTTTTTGGAGGCCTCTTTGAACTTACACCTTGCTGAAATTGTTGAATCTCAGATTTTGATTATGAAATCAATTGATGAGTTATTGATCTAACAAGGTTGTTAGAGTTGGTTGATGCACGATTAACTATGATAGATTATAATAAGAGGATTGGCCAAAGTCAAGTCCAGGCATCGGGCTGGAGTGAAGACAATGCAGTTGGGAACTCACCTGGAGTGCGTCGGGAGCTTACCAGGATCGCAAGGGAGTTTACCGAAAGAAATCCAAGACTCACCGAAAGATTGTCGGGGATAGCCGACAAACTTACCGGGAGTTGGGAAGGTTTTCAAGTGGATTTGTTGTTTATGATTGTAATTAATTAAGTCATTATTAGCATCGTTAAGGTTTAACCATGATGGTGAAAATGAGTTATTGACCAGACATGGACCTAGGATCAAGCTTAGGCATCGGGCCAAGGCTTGGATGATACAATGGGAGCTCCATAGGAGTTCGCTAGGACTTTGTCGAAGGTATCAGGAATATCGCTAGGAACATGCTGAGAGATCGTTGGAGGAAGACTGTGAGACTCGCCACAGGGAATGCCGAAGGTTGCCAGATTGCGGGATTGTGGTTATTAATTAAGCTTGGTAGTCATATATGGTTGTAATCCTTAAGTTGTAGGTTAAGTTTGAGCCCAAATTGAGTGTGATTTAGAAGGAATCCAAATCAACTTAAAGAGGCAACCAGGTCCATAAAAGGGGATTGGTTGAGCTCAATTGGTTGACCAGAGGATTGATCAACATAAGGGTCAAGTCAAATTGGAAAAGTGAATGGAAGCACTTTTTCGGGATTCTCGATGGTTGAACTACTTGTAAGTGGTGGTTGTACCATTGCCACCTAGGTTTTCGGGCGGCTAACTATAGCTGAACCGCCTAGGTCGGCAGGTGAACTACCCATACCCGATTTTCTGCGTGCTTTCAACGGCTACACGCCGACATCGGTGGGTGAACCGTTCGTACTCGGATTTTTCGAATACGTTTAAATTTTTCTTCAAATTCTGAAGCCATTTGGGGCCTATAAATACCTCAAGATTTCTTGCATTCTACACAATAATATTTGAGATTAAAATTATGTGAAAAACTTGTGTGAATTGTAAGAAAAAGAAAAGGGGTAAGGGAGTAATCCAAGTATTGTAATCTTGTCTCCCTTTTAAGTTAAAAGGTTGTAAGGGTTTGGTCTTCACCCAAAGAAGATCGATAGTGGACGTCGGTGGGCCTGGAAGAAGAAGATTCAAAGAGTGGACGTAGGCTAGTTAAGACCAAACCACTATAACTATGAGTGTGTTTTAATTGCTTTCATTTTGCTCTTAATTACTTTTAAACACTTGATAGTTGGATTCAAAGTTTTAATCTTTCAACTTCCTTAAATGAGTTTCCAATCGGTTTTATTAATAGAAACTTCCGTTGTTCACTCTTTAATTTATGAAAGCAAAGGTTTTTAGTCGAGCACTTTCATTCTTGCCAATTGATCTTAACAACTGGTATCAGAACAAGGTCTTACTCTTTGGACTAAAAATCCACTTGAGTAAATGACTTTGTTTGGCATGAATAAGGACATTCTATGCACATTCTCCCATGTTCAATGGGATGAAGTACACGTATTGGAAAATAATGATGCGTATTTTTCTCATTTTTTTGAACATTGATTTATGGAATATTGTAAAGAATGAATTTAAAAAATCTTCCAAACCAATGAATGATTGGAATGATTTGGAAAGAAAGAATTTTTCTTTGAATGCAAAGGCTATGAATGCCTTGTTCTGTGCTCTTGACTGAGTTTAATCATGTTTCTATCTGTGAATTGGCTTTTGATATTTAGCACACACTAGAAATCACACATGAGGGGATTAGTAGTTAGTTCATAATTATGAGTTGTTTCGAATGAAACCAAGTGGTCTATTGGAGACATATACAACCATTTCACGGATGATGTCAACAGACTTAAAAAGCTCTTGGAAAATCTTTTTCTAATTTTGAACTTATTAGTAAAATTTTAAGATATCTTCCTAAAAATTGTGATCCTAAAGTAATCGCTATACAAGAGACCAAAGATTTAAATAACTTACCTCTTGAAGAACTTATTGGATCATTAATGACTTATGATGAGAACCATGATATTGCATTATTATCTATATAGTTTAAAAGATTTATGAAAAGGAACAAGAACTATAAAAATAAAAATGAACCGAAGAAGGACAATGTCATATGCTATGAATGCAAAAAACCTAGACATTTCAAAACTGAATGTCCTCAATTGAAGAATAAGGTGTCACACAAGAAGAAAGCACTTTCGACAACTTAGGATGACTCAAGCTCATCGGATAAAGAAGACCAATCCAAAGAAGAAGTTGCTAACTATGCTCTAATAGCGATACAAGATAAGGTTAGTGATTTATTAAGCATTTCCTTTTTAAAATTATTAAATATGTTTCATGAATTGTTTAATGAGTTTAGAAAAATTAACAAATCTCATAATATGCTTAAAAATGAACATGATTTGTTAGTTGGTAGATTTGATGAAATGTATGATTTATTAGCATCACATAACCCTTGTTCAAAATGTGAAATGCTAGATAATTTTAAAGAAGAAAATATTATTCTTAAGACAACATTAGAAAATTTTAAAATTGGGAACAAATTCCTATATATGTTCATTGCCAATAAGGGTCATATTAATAAAAGAAATAACATAGATTTTGTTGGTAGCATTCAACAAAAACCAACTATTTTTGTTAAAGGACCTACTTTAAAATTATCATCGAAAATCAAATGTAATTTTTGTGAAAATTTAGGACATAAGGCAAACAAACGTAGAAAATATAGTCCACACCAATTAGTTTGGGTTCCCAATGGAACTTCATACAATAAAAAATAATTAAAAAAGATAAAATTTTTTTATGAAGGACCTAATGTAAAATGGGTACATAAATAAAAAACACCTTTCTTGTAGGTTTGTCTCCAAACTAAAGCTAGGAGCCTCGAATAATGCTTTCGATGCTCAAGATATATAACTTGATATCTAACACTCTTTCAAGCTCACTAGCCTAAATACTAATAAGATAAATTATTAAAAATAAAAATAAAATTTCATTATGATGGTGGGTAACCCTTTAGTTGCATGCTAAAATTAGAAAGAAGAAAGATTAGGTATCTTTAATGAAAAATTATGAATGTGAAAGGAAGTTTTGATGATGATTAATGTATTGATTTGTGTGCTTGTATTTGTGTAAATTTTCTTGAGATTAAATGACCAAATATTGAATTTAAACTTAAAAATCATATACAAAATTATTTTTCTTTAAAGAAAAAACATCTTGATAGTATGATAGAATCTTTCAACATAAAAAAAATCATTTAATTTTGGTTGAAGAATATCTCTAGTAATGACTCTACTTGAAAGTGATTAACTCATTTAGATTTATCTTATCATAACCTTGATTGATAATGCATAGTTATAGCATACTAGTATGAAAATGAACTAGAACTAAGGAACCATAGTTATTGTTAATGAAAAATATTTATGTTGAAATTTATGAAAATAAGTTTTTTTTGATGATATATTAGTTTCTATGATTTGAAAGGTATTATATATATAAAACAACCCTCTTGACTCCCAAAGATATTTATCCAAACAAAAACCTTTTTATATGAGTCTAATTTTTTTTTTATCATGGTTATGACTAAGATCTTTCTAAATAAACCATGATATTTTAAAATACTTTTAGTGATTGATTTTAATGTTATATTAGATGGACCTGAAATAGGTTGCATGATTAAATAAATATTGTTGAATGATAGAATTTGATCATAGAACATTATAAAAAAGGGATCATGCTTTTCTTTATAATGATTTTAAAAAATTATATTGATCATAAAAATTACATGTTTAAAGGAATAAAATGTTAGACTTAAATCTAATACTTAAGATAAATCTTATGTATGATTTTAAGAAACAATAATGTATATCTTGATGATTTTCTTATTGCTTTTTGATTTTGATTGAAAATGTTTTATATGCAATGAAACCATGCTTGATGATTTAATGATGCATAATGATCATACTTAATGAGTTTATATTTTAAAATTATGCATGATGGTCTTTGTGATTTATGACTTATTGATCTTTACCATAATGAAAGTTCTTTTTTTAGTTTTAAATGATGATGCATGTTTTTATTTGACTTAAAAGACAAAGGCATGGTATGAAATAAAAAAGGAAGATATTTTTTCTTGAAAATTTCTCTATCTTATAAATTTTTCAAAAAAAGATTAATGAATCGATTATGTTATTTTTTATGAATCTCTTGAACTATAAAAGTGATTTTGATGATTTGAATTTGAATAAGTTTTTTTAAATCATAATATTGATTCCTTGATATTTATTTATAAATTGAGATTTATTATGAGTCAATTTTTCATTCTTTGTACTCCTACGATTCCTTTGGCTATTTACTAAAAAGGAGACATATCCTAATAAACCATGATATGCTACTTGATATCTTGATAATTTATGACTTGAAGTTTTGTTATGTATTATTCTCTTTTTCTTCTTTCTTATTTACAATTATAAAAGGGGAGAAAGGAAATCACTAGCATTTCAAGAGATCGATAAGTCTATTTATTTCATCTTGAATCTCTTGAAAGTTATTTTGATGATTTTGATTATTTGAAATTAAATAAGTTTTTACCTATATCATGATTTTGATTCCTCGAAATTATAACTTGAAATCTTTTATAAATCAAAATATCTTATTATGTGTTCTCATATTATTTAAAAAGAGATTTTTATATAAATCATGATCTTGACAACTTGAGATTTTTTATGCATCAATCAAGATATTTTATTTGTTTCTCCCATGATTGGTCTCTTGATATTCACAATTTATCTTCATGAGTTGTATATCTCATCATAATGTTAATTTTTCTAGATATATTTTATGTGATGATTTGAAAAATGATGTAATATGAAAAGTTTTACACTATCGTAGCCGGATTTCTTTTTAAAAATGACAAAGGGGGAGCAAAACTTGCTAGCTTGCTCATCTCAAAAGAGAAGCAAGAAGTACTACTATCTTGCAAATCTCAAGAGAAGCAAAAGTTTTGCTTAACCTCACATTCTAAAAAAAAATACATGCTAAGAGAAGTAACACTTGCTAACTTGTTAGCTTGCATGATGTAAAATTGCTAGCTTGAACATTACAAAGGAAGCAAAAAATTGCTAGTTTGCACTTCTCAAAAGAGAAGAAATAACTCACTAGCTTGCATGTTCTAAAGTGGTATAAAATTTGCTAAATTGCTAAGCTTTCATATCTCAAAAATTTACTAATTACATTTCTCTTTTTGTTGATGACAAAGGGGGAGAAATATAATGATGTGAAATCATGTATGATGATCATGCATATAATGATTTATTTAAAAATATACATGATGATTTGGAATAATGCATGCAATACACATAATTTTATTATGATGATATGATGTATTGCATATGATGTGATTAAAATAGTTTCAACTTAGACTTTTGAGCTCATCTTAATATTCTTTTTGAAATTTATTAAGAGCTCTTCTTAATGATGTAATGCTTTCACAACTCCTCCCTTGTTTCCTCTTCTCATTATTTACAAAGGGGAAGAAAATTGTATAATGCATATTCTATTTTACTAAGGGGAGTAGTGTTATTATATGCTTTGAAATTGTTAACTATTCATTTCACCTTTTTGTTGATGACAAAGCGGGAAAAATTGACATTGATGACACATACTTAGATATTGATACACATACTTGGATATTGATACATAAGTTTTTTGAAATTCATGCTTTGATGACTTGATGAAAATTTTGATTTGCTTGGAATATTGATTGCCTAAAGATATTTAAATTCGAGAGTGTGTGATTATCTTGAATTTAAGTTTTCTTTATTGTGGCATGGATTTAGGAGGAGTTAGGATTAACTCCTGTCATCAATTGATTGTCATCATCAAAAAGGGAAGATTGTTGAATCTTGAATTTTGATGATGAAATCAATTGATGGGTCATTGTTCTAACATAGTCGTTAGAGTTGATTGATACAATATTAACTACGACATATTACAATTAGAGAATTGGCCAAAGTCAAGTCCAAGCATCGGACCGAAGTGAGGATGATGCAGTTGGAAACTCGCCTAGAGTGCGTCGGGAGCTTACCAAGATGGCACAAAAGAGTTCACTGGAAGAAGATCGAGACTCGTTGGAAGATTATTGGGGGTAGCCGAAAAGATTGTCATGATTATAATTAATTAAGTCATAGTCAACATCGTTAAGGTTTAACCATGACAGTGAAAGGGAGTTATAGACCAGACATGGACCCAGGATCAAGCTTAGACATCAAGCCAAGGTTTAGACGATGCGGTGAGAGCTCACTGGGAGTTTGCTAGGAATTTGCCAAAGGTATCGAGAAGATCACTAAGAACACGCTGTGAGATCGTCGGGGGAAGACTGTGAGACTCGTCATAGAGAATGATGAAGGTTGTCGGATTGCTGGAGTGAGGTTATTAGTTAAGCTTGGTGGTCATGTATAGTTGTAATCCTTTTGTCGTAGATTAAGTTTAAGTTTGAATTGAGTGTGATTTGGAAGGAATCCAAATCAACTCAAAGAGGCAACTGAGTCCATAAAAGGGGATTGATTGAGCTCTAGTTGAACTCAATTGGTTGACCAGAGGATTGGTCAACATAAGGATCAAGTCGGGATTGGAAAAGTGAAAGGAATCAATTTTTTGAGATTCCTAGCGGCTGAACCGCTGGTAAGCGACGATTGTACCGCTACTACCTAGGTTTTCGAGTGGTTGATGATGGCTGAACCACCCAGGTTGACGACTGAACCGCCCATACCCTGTTTTTAGGGTGCTTTCGGCGGCTATACCACCGGCGCCGACAGTTGAACCGCCCGTACTTAGATTTTCCGAATACATTTGAATTTTGGCTATAAATTCTGAAGCCATTTGGGGCCTATAAATATTCCAAGTTTTCTTTCATTCTACACAATAATTTTTTGGATTAAAATTTTGTAAAAAGCTTGTGTGAATTGTAAGAAAAAGAAAAAGGGTAAGGGTATGATCCAAGTGTTGTAATCTTGTCTCCCTTGTAACTTGAAAGGTTGTAAGGGTTTAGTCTTCACCGAAAAAAGATCAGTTGTGGACGTCGGTGGGCCTCGAAGAAGAGGACTCGAGGAGTGGGCGTAGGCCGGTTAAGGCCGAACTACTATAACTATGAGTGTGCTTTAAATAAAATCAATTTCCAACCGATTTTATTAAAAGAAACTTCCGGTGTTCACTCTTTAATTTATGAAAGCAAAGGTTTTTAATCAAGCACTTTCATTCTTGCACTAATGCACCACCCCAAACCCCCCTCTTAGTGCTAATTGATCCTAATAGGAATTTTGTTGGGCTCTGAGATCGGCCCAATCCGAATTCGACGAATAAGGCGCGTAATCTATCCTCCATGCGTGATTCAAACACCTCAAATTTGGCATCGACTGAACCTTGAGATGCCATTGCATGTGCCTCCAGATCTGATATGTTAATATCCTTCTCCTACTGTTGGGTCAGTAATATGAAATAGTTGGGTGGATTGATGGCCGAAAGGGATGGTGGATCATGGGTAGATGGTCACGATTTGGGGCTAACGGGTTGTTGTTTTTTAGTTGCTATTTGGGCTATGATTTAGGGCTATTGTAGGGGTCGTATAGGGGGTATGATGGATCAAAGGCAGTTCGACATAATTTTTTTTGTCGAAGGGGGTGCCGTTGATGCTACTATTTAAGGCTGTTATAGAGGCTATAAGGGGGGTTTGGTGATAGAGGTTTAGGGTTAGAGGGGTGCCCTAAAGATGACCTGGGTGGTAGCAATAATTTTGGTAAGGATCAAATATGGGTGCAGCAAAAAATATCGAAAGATAATGCTGCAGAATTATGCATTGATAGGCTGAGATAGGTCGCTGTTTTGGGCTATGGTTTTGGGTGTTGTTTGGGTTTTGGAAATAGGTTATGACGATAGCATCATAAGGCTAAAGGGTGTACTAAAAACATTGTGGTTGGTGGCAGCAAGATGGTTAGGGTTTGGTGGGTTTAGAGAAGAAGAAATACAAAGGCACAACAACAGATTTTCTTATCAAAAAAATTTCAGTAGTATAGATGCATTTTTTTCAGTAATTCAAAATAAGGATTCGAGTAAAACTCAAAAGGAATCTATTGGTAAGGGAGAGGTAATGCCTTCAAAAAAATTTGTGAAAAATTATGGCAGTAAAAGATTCGGCAAGATTAAAGATTATGAGAAGGTGCTGCGACATAATTTTTTTGTCAAAAGATTTCAACAGTATAGACGAGATTTTTTTCCAATAGTTTGAAATAAGAATTCGAGTAAAAATTAAGGAGAATCTACTGGTAAGGGAAAGGTAATACTTACAAAAAATTCATGGAAGAAAACGATAGCAAAGGGTTTGGCAAAATCAAAGATCACGGGTATGAACTGCGATAGAATTTTGCGTACAAAGTGCAACAGTTTGGACATAAAATAGTAGCGATTTATATTAATAATTTTTTGACCAAAAAAAAATCCGCTGGTAGGAAGTTCCAAAGCCATCATAAATTTGTAGAGATTTGGACAGAAAAAATATAGCAACAAGATCAAATAAGTAATACTATGTGACCGAAATTCTACAATGCAACTTTTGTCGTAGAGATACAAACTTTGTGATGAAAAGTTTATGCAGCAAGATAGGAATAATTTTTTTGGGTTTTTTAAATAAAAATAATTTTTTTGGGTTTTTTAAATAAAAATAACTAATTTATAACAGTAGTAAGGTAGGAAACTAGGACCTATTACAATTCATAGGGAGATCAAAGGATGATCTGCAGTGGTGGAGATGACGGCGGAATTCGACGATGATCTTTAAGCAATTGTGGGAATTGCTTTGGGCGGTTGTGGAAAGATGATAGATGGCTGTGGAAGGGCAGTGAGACACTAAGAACATTGCTCTGATACCAAATGTTAGAATCCTTACGGATTCTAAGCTTGGGGTGATCTTTATAGGGGATCAGCCTCCTTAGAACTTTATAGGGGTTCCTCCCTCCTTGATTTTCTATACATAGGCTGAAAAATAATTGCTCTATTAATGATGAAAAAAGAGGAGAATACAAGCTATTTATAGGGCTTTAAAACCCTAACTCCTAATAGGACTCCTACTTCTGACAACTCCAACTCCAACTCTAAGAATTAACTCTAACGCCAACTCTAAGAAGCAACTCCTACTCTAAGTAAACTAAGACTCACTCCTAATTTAATTCTTAATCAACCCTTGAGAGAGTCCTAACTGAATAGAGCTCTTTCCCTTATCAAAGTGGGTAGCCAATTGGGTTGGTTACAAGCTTGACTTAGTTAACTCGAACTTGTATCCAACTCCAGCTCTAATCAACTGAATCCTAATCCTATTAGGATTTGGACTGATTTATTACAATAGACTCAAATCTATTCTTAGTCGACCTAATGTCAGATCTAGGTTGATCAACAAGACTTAATCTAAGGACTCGACTCAATCGAACAGGACCCAACTCAACTAGGATCATAACATTAAACTTAAAACTTTGACTTTAACTATGATAAAAACTCCTATCTTAATTAAGACCCCTACCTAATCATAATTCCCATGACAATTATTTTGGGTCGAAGAAGGCAAAAAAAAAAAAAAAAACCAACGTACAGCCACCGCCTTAGGAGTATATGAATTAAGACATCCTCCCTAACTCCCATGCTTCAGAAGTGATGCTTACATTCGAGTAGATTAGGTGAGAAGATATCTAAAAATATAAATAAAAAAATCACAAAGAAAAAATTAATTAATTAATCTATTTTTAAATCGTGAAATCAATTATAAGCATCATCATCGAGTTAATTCCGACTCAAGCATAAATTCTAGTGTCATCTTTCCTTAGAGAATTCTGAGGAATAACTTCAATTGTAAATTATCTTTGAATCATCTTTAGGTTCATTAGGGAGATATCAAATGACACCGAAATATATTTTCTCACATAATTAATTCTTAATTTTTGATCATTTGTATATTAAGATTTATTATCTAATTTTTTTTAAAATCTAAAAATAAAATACTTAACCAACCCAAACACAGCAGCAGATGATAGATACCAAGTCCCAGGAACAGAAAGGAGACCACCTGAAGCTGTCTCCTTGAGTTCTTAAATCCAGAAGACAGACAGTGATCGAATGGACACGTACACACCCCCCAGCGGACTTTTTTTGTTTATTATGTCGTCAACTTGCATGACTCTTCACCCACCATTGCTAATTAATTGGTTTCCCAACTCATGGAACTGTTCTGCTTCCTCGATTTCATCATCATGGAGGTATCGCGGGGAGGCCGCCGAGTCGTGGGATCCTCTCCATGTCATATAGAAAAGTGGACGGTCTACGGCGGTATCGCGGCAGAACAGAAGGGGAATTGCATCCGTGCGGAATTGGAGAGGATCCAACCCAAGTGCGAGGGAGGGTTAGCAGGGGGCGGGCAATGTGACCGAACATAAATGTTGAGATGGGGACGCAAGACGCTTACCACTACTACTACTACCCATGTGACCGACCGACCAAGAGTTACTGCGCCTCGGCAACGACGCCATGGAACGCGTCGCACAGATCGCAGTGGCCTGAGGCTCAAACCTGTGCTTCGTGCGTTCGTGACCGCCATGCCATGGTGGCGTGTGCATCGAAGTGTATTGATATAGCACCAGTCCCAACTCACCAACCTATGACACTGCTCACTGACACGTTCGAATTAAACTGAAAAATCGAATCAGTTCATCAATAATTTAATTTTAAATGTTACACATGATTCTGATTTGAAAGTTGAATCGGAACGATTATAATTTTTTTTTTTAAAATATCAAACCAATCGAACTCATTATTTTGTCCTTAACCAATTTAAATCGATTACTTAACTCGATCTAAAAATCTCCTTAAAATATTATAATTTCATATTCTAATTTCATAGGTCTTATTATGTCTAGACTAAGATTTCGATTCGATCCAATTGAATCAAACCGGTTCATTCAAAAAATATATATGTTTTTTTCAATTATTTAAAATTATAATCCAATTAATCAAATTAGATTAACGATCTCAAACCGATAAACTAATATCGGTTCCGACCTATATTAATTTGATCGAACTAAATAAAAAAAATCAATTTAGTTCAGACCAATTTAAACACGCCCGTAGCAACGGTAACAGCAAACCTAAGAAACGCATGCTGCGCGAAAGGGAGACAAGGCTGAAGCAATGAGAGAACATACATTTGGTATTTGAGGTTTCACTTCCAACATAAGAATTTGATGTTTCTAAGAGATATATACATTACAAAAATGAGCTGCACTAAACTGGTGATCCTACCAACAATGGGGTTGCTCCGCCTGAGAAGACATCATCACCTGCTATGTGAGTTCCACCTTAGACCGGAGCGGTTTTGTTGTTCTCATGCTTTATTTGAAGTGCTGCTCTGACTACGTTAGCCCGTGTAATTATCCCAACCTGCAACATCGAGAAACATCTGATGACAATCACTGAGAAGAAGTACAAGGTAAAAAGGCTAAGTGGATGATGATGATTCACGTACCAATTTACCATGACTGTCCACAACTGGAAGTCTACGATATTTTGTTTCGAGTAGTAGCCTGTGATTGGAGACGACAAGCTCTTTAGCATTTCATTAAAAGCTGAAAAGAACATCGATAACAAGAATTTAGGGCATGGTCCTCCGGAATTCAGTACCTTGCAGCATCTTCAAGGTCAGTAGTTTCACGAACTACAAGAGGGGCCGGAGTCATCACCTCGCCAATTACTCTGCAATCCGTTTTACTTAGCAGCTTCTGGATTTCATTGAATGCCTGCAGCAGAGTGCTAATTAATGTAAGTTCAGCTTTATGAATCAATATGTGGCACAAACAGGAGAGAACATAGCGGCAATTTCTTTTGTATAGTATCTCCCTTGACAAATCATCTGGTTCTAAAGGAATGCCTACTCCAGATATGTGTCATACTGATGATAATGTGACCATCAGACATGTTCAACAAAGGCCAAAGATGATGCACAATGTAGACTGAGAAAATGCCCTAGTCTGGTAGAATAACATAATCTAGCTATGTCTGTCTAACTGTACAACAGTGGCACCAGAGAAGGCCTAACATCCTATATCAAATTTCAAACAGAGAATTAGTTGCTACACATTCAATGTAACAATATATATATAAACTCAATTTTCGTGTGATGGATCTTGCCTTCTTCTCTACATCTGGACTCTTGCAATAGTAACCTTTGTGGATGGAGGAACCTTCTTGCACAAGCATATCCATCTTATCTTATAAACAAATACCTCCCAATAATGCTTACGAGGACTATTATTCCAAATGCTTAGCAATAAACAATATACCAAGTCTAGGAGTTAGTATCATCATGTGTGTCAGCCAATAGATAATCTCCTTTTTTGGATCACTTGCAAATCTAGCAAACTATATACGGGTGATATACCTTGCTGCTTAAAGGTTCTTTTTCCTCTTATAGAATGTGAAATCATATAATTTTGAGTAAGGAAGTTGCGACCATGATAACTTCTGTGCATATATTAAACATATTATATCTGGGTTGACAAGTAAATACAGGAGCTATGACAGAAAAAAAAAAAATTCCTCAATGGCATATGAGGTTGCTCAGAAATAGGGCATATGCCTCTAAATTCATCAACTTGACTAATTTATAACTTAATTATGTATGGATACTCTATCAGAAGACGTCAAGGATGTGACTTTTAATATGCATTAAGTATGCTATGAAGATATCTTGATAGTTCCATCTGATGTCTGAAAGCCCAACAAATATTATCTCAGTTTTCTAGTTCCTTGACAATCTTCAAATATATCACAAGAAGCAGAACTTCATCACAAATGATACATAAATCTTTATCAAGACAACAAAATCAAAAAATAAATTGAATAATCATATCCTTTACAAGAACAAAATCAGACATACCTTCCATGTGCTATCAACTTCAGGAAATATGCTTCTATCAATTCGTCCAGTACCTGAGCAGAAAAGGAACTTCAAATTTATGTTGTGTCATAATGGATCAAATAACAAATGTTCGTTATTTACAAGGAAAAATTTCATTTATAAATAAAAAAAATGCAAACCTAGTGTATGAGACTCCCACCAATTAGGAATTTGGGGAGGATTATGTAGTTTTTAAATCTTACCCCCACAAATAGAGAAGTTTTCATGACTTGAATCCTAATTACACCAGGTCATATAAAGACAATATATTGTTGAGATTTCAATTACAAAAATGGAAGAAGGGAAGGAGATTAGAAGACACCTTGAAATACATGACAAGGAATGTTTCTGTGTTTAGGTGTCGTAACATTCTTCTAGCATAATAACTAATTTTGTTACCTTGCTTAATGTACTAAAAATGAAATTCCAATTTTTTAGGTGAGAGCTCACATTCATTAATTGCTATGTCAAAATATGGATATGTTATGAGTCAACTATATTCAAGGTTATCAAACAACCTATTCATTATTCCATCATCTTTCCTAGACTTCCTGTTTCTACCAAATATATTGCATCAAAGTTGCATTATTAAAAAGACATGATAAACATGCATTCATGTGATGTTTGCTTATCTACAAGTTAAGTGCACATCCGTGTTGACAAAGCTGAACAAATTGCTAAAGACGTGTTGCTTGCTTGGTATCAAATTCTACATAAACTAGCATGGTGATCAGTTTGCACCTGCTTCCAGCCAGCACAATACACAACAGGTCATTATCATTTAATGAGTAGTCCGATCTCTGTTTTCTGAAAGCCAGAAATGTGAGAAAAGCAAAAGATAGGATCTAGTTGACTGGGAAGCTCAGACAAGAGTTGGAGGATGGGACCTATCGGAATCATGCTGCTCCTAAGAGGCAGACAGAAAAGGTTGCCAATTATCTATTTGGAACCAAAAGAACATGTATGTAATTCACAAGATTCTTGATACATAGTTAAAGAAAGGAATTAGTTAACAAAAATACAGCAAAAAATTAACTAAGAAAACCTGAAATGGAGTCCACTGCTAATAAATCATAATCTGAAACTAGTCCAACCTGCAAAGAGGACAAGGAAACAGGCTCTGTAAGACAAAGTGACAAACACTCCAAAACATGTACATAAGCTATTCATGCTAAAAGAAAGTTAATCTGAGATGGATGCAAAAAAAGAAAAAAAGCACAAACAAGACCGAGATCTTCATACTCAGCAAACATCTCGCAGTACCAAATCAACATTCAACTAAGCATTTGATTTCAGAAGGCCATCATGGAAGTGCAATCTCATTTGAATCATACAGATAACAAATGAAAGTACTTCAACATGATATAAAGTATTCTAAATTGAGACTAAAGCCTTCTACACCTGATCTGTCCTTGAATAGAAAGACAGGACCTCCGTTTTCAACTTCAAAGCATACCAAATAGAAAATCCTAGTCTTCTTAACGGATACAAATCACAAGGCAGTAGAAACTTCAGAGCTTAGGCTGTGGAACAAGAAACCGGACCGCCTTTCTAACCAAAAACCAGATGGCTGGATTGTCAACCGACTAAAGCAAATAACCATAAGAAGCAGTAATATCTCAACTGCTTGTTGTCAGTTAGATTGATATTTTTCAGTTATCAAGATCTGTTCAGGGAAATCTCAACTTTAAGCAGCACATGGGTTATATCTTTTTTGGTTGCAAACAGTAATGCCATTCTTAAAAGCTCAAGATAATATGGGTAAAAGGTGTCTAAGTGTGCATAAACATATGAAAATACATGAAATAAAACCTTCAGCTTTTGTCATAATTGCTTATATTTAGGTCATTACTATATCTTGAAAAAAAGAATTATGCATGAAAGATTAAACCAAGGAATCATCAATTTTGATCACAACAAGGTGGTGCATAAAGTTCATTTGGTGAAGAGACCTAATCAAATAACTTAATCATCACAAACAAGCAAGAGTTTCAGGAAGCGGAGAGGAAGAAATTTGGTCAAGAAAAAGGACCAGAAGAAGAAAAAAGTGAATACCAAGTTCTGGTCATCATCAATCACAGGAAAGCCAGCAATCATATTCTCCACTAACATCTCCAACGCTGTTGGTATCACATGATGAATGATCAGCTAAGCAATTATTCCAGGATCCAAGTATAAAAATATAATAATGAGTAAATGATTAACTAATAAACGCTACTGGTGGTACCTTCATCAACTGAAGTGGTAGGCTTCACAACATGAAGATCTTCCTTGGTGACCATAAAATCACTAACAGTATAAACACCACTGCATTGCTGCAACTCATTAAACCAGAAAATATTAACTCAAAAACATCTTGTTTACAGGTAATATGATGGATACTATTAGGAAACAGAAAGAAAAGGGAGCGACTCATCAATTAGTAATATTTTCAAATTGAAACTTTAGAAAATAATCTTACTGAAATATGGAAAATGGTTGTGAGCTCTATAAATAAACCTAGATTAGTCTGATACATGTTTCAATAAAATGAAAGAGATTTTTCACAACACTCACAAAATAAGCTAAACATGATGTTCATCTTAGAAGCGACACAATGCGAGGGCATCACATGTAACTAAACTAAGAAAAGGAAACCAAGTTGAATAAACAAGGAAACCAAAATAGAATAATAATTTACCTAATTTGAAAATTCTGCAAACAAACCCATCCTATTATGGGTGTGTTTGAGAACGCATTTGAAATGTGCATTGAGGGCCAAGTGTACATTTCAAATATGAATTGTTGTTTGATATTTTTTTTTTTTTCAAATCACATCTGGATTGGACACTGCATCGGAAATGCTCAAATGCTGATGCTACCTCAAGGTAGCATTAGCATTTCATCATTTGCAGGATGCTAATATACGTTTTAAAATTCCGTAAGTACCCTATGACTTTATCTAAAATTATAAGATTTTCAAAATGATTTAGCGAGAAACCAATATGATTTATATTTTCTATAAAGGTAAAATTTTATTTATTTATTTATTTTTAAAATTATTTTATATTTATTGATATGATTACATTTTATATTTATTATATATTTAGGCCATATAAATTTTTTATAAGATTACATTTATTTATTTAGCTATTAATTTAAATAAAAATATGTATTCACTTGTGAATAAATATTAAAAGTATTAGAAGAGTAAATTTGTCATAAAATGTTCAATGAACCTTTGAAATATAATTTTACCAAACAACATCTACGTCAATGTATATATTAAAATGCAGTTTTCACCCATCATTTGCCAAACAATCAAAGCATTCCACAACTGCACTTTTACTCAAACCCCTTTTTTTTCAAGGGCACATTAAAAATATAAATGTGTTCCCAAACAAAGGCTACCCGACTGCTTTGTCTCTTAGCTTTTAAATCACTATCTTTATAGACCCTCCAGATGTACATAATATTTTAAATGTCTCACCCTACATTTAAAGTAAGAAAATGGCAACTGACTTGTAAAACAGCCAACATCATGTGAAAGACTTTGAATTGTTGCCAGTCAATACTTCCCGTTGTTAAGAGCCAAGATGATATTTATTCTACAAGGTGTAGTGGGCAGAATTTAAGGTAGACCCAATGTAACCGAAGAATAATCATACCTTCCAGCCATGAAGATTGAACACAAACACAAGTAGCTATAAGATCGAAGGCTCAAAAGCTACTTAATTGTTGCTAGATTTCTAAAACAAATCAGCTCTACAACCAAGTAGG
This sequence comes from Ensete ventricosum, assembly GCA_029747655.1. Taxonomy (NCBI): domain Eukaryota; kingdom Viridiplantae; phylum Streptophyta; class Magnoliopsida; order Zingiberales; family Musaceae; genus Ensete; species Ensete ventricosum. Next base: position 18,520,254 of record JAQQAF010000003.1, on the reverse strand, counting down.
GCAACGAGCGGTCAGCAAATTCTAAAAATTAGATCTAACACATGCAATACAATAATCAGCCCAGTTATCAAGATAGAAACATCCGGCACAAAACTTCGCATAACAACCAAGACATCCAGTTAGGGAGTGACAGGAGGGGGGAAAAAAAACGAAAGTTGCCCACCTAGGGTTCGAATTGAATCCTTAAAATAGAACCACGATAAAGAGAAGGAAGACTTGGAGACGGGAGAAGCAAGAGGCTCACCGGCAAGGAATTAGTCGCCGAAGCCCCATCCCGCGCAACGGCACCGGCGCCCAAATGAAGGAAACGCCGGGGCCGCTGCTGGGCGAGGAGGTGGCTGCCGCGGCTGTGGCGGACCGGGAGGGGGAGGGGGAGGTACGGCTTAACGCCGACGGTGGAAGAAGGGCGGACAAAGAGAGACTCCATTGACAGCATCCTTCCTACTCGCACTCTCTAAATTAATCCCTTTTCTCTCTTCTTCGCGCTCTGTCTCTCCTTCCCTCCTTCCCTTCCCTCTCCCTACTGGTACTTATAGAGAGAGAGAGAGAGAGAGAGAGAGAGGGAGGGAGACCCGCGGAAGAAAGCGAGAGACGGTTCAAAGAAGCATAGGAGAAGAGACCGCCGACTTGAGAGGAAAAAAAAAAATATTCAAAGATATATATAAAAAAGCAATAAATGAGGGGAAAAAAAAAGGAAGAGCCAATCAAGTTGCAGAGAAAGAGGGGGAAGGACAAATATACTGCTATACTAATTATATATTTTTTTAATAAGATTAAAAATATATATTATATATTATTCTTTTAATAAAAATTATATTAAGTACAACCATCGGCTCTATCATCCAAGACGATCAGATCTGTTAATTCATCAAGAAATCTCCTTATCGAAAAATCATCCACCATATTTAGCTTCTAACCAATTCGTTGAATATTTTTTTTTTCTCCAAAAAAACATATATGAATCTAATCTTTTCTCGAAGAAATTAATATATCAAGTAACCCCTCTTTCATAACTAAAACTTCATTATATACAATAATCAATCTTCAAAGGAAAATAATTATTCTCCTCTTAATATAAAAATTGACTCCTCTAGCAGTCGTCATTCTTCCCATCCTTATTAAGAATGGTGTTAAAAATTCATGTTGCCTCTCTCTGATTAAGAATGGTGTTAGTCACATAATCCCACACAAATGTAATTAATAGTATAAATAATTTTATTAGAATTGTGACCGCGGTTTGGCATCATCTTTAGCCTTCTATGAAAACCATAACATAATACTCACTTATATAAATACACTATAAGTGCTTCAAAATTCAATACAAACTAGCTTCTTAATTTTAGTCGAATAGATAATAGATAAAAAGTTTACTTCTATACAGTTATATTATTTCTTAAAAAGGTTGTGGGATATTTATCATTCATCTTGCTTAGCTTTCCTTTTTTTTTTTTCTTTATATTTTAAATATTGTTGACATCAAAGCATGTTTTTTTGTTGTTGAACTAGTTCAAAGGGATAAATAATTAAAAAAAAATACCTAATTTAAATGGTAAATTTGCATTTCTTGATCTACAAGCAAACACATCTACCTATGAAAAGTCTCACACATACACGTTTCTTCAAATATGATAAGGATGTTTTTTTTTTTTTTTTTGTTTGATGTGAAGCACAATTTCAAGATGTTAAAGGGGTCAAAGAAACATGGAATTGTAGAGCTAAATAAAATAAATCTTGGAAGCTTCTACTTCTAGAAGTTGAAGTTGTACATTGAAAGTGTTCATAACATGTCCACTCCCACCCACCTTGAGATACCTCTTTGTGCCTGTGGCCAAGAATTATTTTCATTCTTTTATTTCTTAATGTCCTTTTCCAGCATTATGCTGTATAAAAAATATGAGCAAAATGGTACAAAAAATTTATTAAAATATAGTTTTGTTGATCGACTTGAAATTAAAAACTATTTATTCATTCAAGTCACTAATTAAAAAATAAAAAATATATACATAAATATTAAGGATCCCATAAACTTAAGTAATTAAGGTGCAAATATAATAACACAGATAAAATTTTATAAAGGTGTATTTTCTCAATCTAAGGATCAAATCGTACTTTTATACTTTGAAATTTTCCTATAATTGAGACGTAACCATTAGTTACTTTTTCTTTTTGTTACTTGAGACTATATAAGGAGGTCTGTATGAGAAAGGTCACCATAAAAGATTTTAGATTATTTATGACTTCCATTATATATATATATATATATATATATATATATATATACTGAAATCATATATGAATTTAGTAATAAATTAGATATTATGATCTTTCTCATGATAATAAATATGTTGAATTTCTTGTTAATCTAGTATAAAAATTAGATTACCAAAAAGATAAATAAATTAGATGATTATCTGAAAAAAAAAAATCAATTTTTAGGTTTTTCGCAATCAGATAGTTACTCCGTTTTGTTATTCTCAATCAATGACCCCTAAAATAATATTCTAAAACTTCCCCTTAACACAATGTTAAGCCCCCAGTTTTGGTCAATATGTTGGATAAGGCACCCTATGAAGTAGTTCGACCCCATTGATTGATTGATGTTAGATTCATAAAACACTATATAATGATTTAAGATAACCATACACGATATGATTCTCTGCCTCATACCATATCATTTTTTAGTTTTAGGGCAATCAAATAAGACATTTACAAGCTTCTAGGTTTTAGATCTACAATTTTTTTTATAAGGTTTAGAAAACATTGTATTATATGGATTGAAACTAACCATTACGGCTTCTTATTACTTTTGGCTCATCTTGTTTGCACATTAGGTTGTTAGTATAACATGTTTTGTAGTTTATGACAATCATGTTTAACTATTGCTATGATGATAGATAGTCATTGTCTTGTCGTTCTACTAGATAGGTAGTCATTATCGTTCTAATAGATAGGAGTAATTTGTGTTTTGAAATGATCCAACAACACATATTTATTTATATTGATTAAAAAATAGAATATAAATTTTTTAAAATATTAAAAAATATATCACATTTTAATAAATCTCATCCTCATCTAAATTAGTTTTTATCTTTAATTTAAGTAGTTATAATTTAAAATTATTTTTTAAAAAATATTTTTTCGCTAAAATTTTGTAAAGATGTCGACGAGCTGATCTTCGGTGTTGCAATAGTGGTCTTATGCTTCTGCTTTGATCTATAACTTGATCTTTTTCTTTTTGACATTCATCTTTGATGATCTGATCAAGACTCTATATTTGTAGGATCAAATCCCATTGGATGCAGAGGCTTTCTCTTTCTCTTAGCTTTCTTCACATCATCAAAAACTTATCCCTATATGTGCACCTTCGTTGTTATCCTTTGAGTTTAAGATCTTATCCTTTTTCTATGCATGTGTTTCATGAATTATAATTTTTAAATTAACATAACCTGCACCATCTATGATAGTTTGTATAGATCCACACAAATTTAGATGATAATAATTTTTATGTCATAATGTTGATTCATTAGTAGGGATAGCAAAATCTAAAAATAATAAGGGAAACACTTTATTTTTTGTCATCGTTGCAATTGCTATGCATTTTTTAATTTTCTTATCATAAATCATATATTTTTTATTATAAAAAATAACATAATATCATTTTCTCATTAGTTGTCTTATACTAATAAGATTTTATTTTAAATTAGAAATAAATAACATATAATTAATAACTTTTTTACTATATTTGGTCTTCGCAATAAATGTTCTTTTTCTTTCACCTGAACCTTATTGTCATTTCTCATATATAAAGTAGATCTGACTGAATCATCAAGCCTCTGAAACAAACTTTTATCCCTATCATATGATTACTACATCCACTATCCAAAAACCAAATAGATCTAGAATATTCTTCATCAAATGCTATAAAGAAAATATTCTCTTCATCTCTTTTGTTATCATTATTTTTCTCATTATAGTTTATTTGATTTTTATTCTAATAGTCTTTTTCTAATAGGCTATATTTTTTACAGTAAGAACAGATAAGAACATTTGGATTTTTATTTTTGTACTAACAATCTATTTCAATATGCCCTATTTTTTGTAATAAAAACATTATCAAGTTTCTTTGTTACCTCCATTTAATCGGTCTCGTCCTCTGCCATTTTGATCTCTCCCTTAAGAATTGATTTCTAAGTTTTTCTTCTATTCTTTTTTCTGATTTATCTTCATTTGAATAGCATATTCTGAAACATCATATGAAAATATATTCACTTTTTATTCATGAACTAAAAGATAGCTCATTAATTCATCAATAGATAATGTAATTATATCTTTAGTTTCTTCTATATCAGCAGAGATCATATTAAATTTTGGAGATAAACTTCGTAAAACTTTTTTTACTACAATTTGATCTTTTATATTTTCACCATAGGATCTCATTTGATTCATAATAGAAGAAACTTTTAAGAAGAAATCAGTGATGGATTCAGAATTTTTCATCATAAGAGTTTCAAATTCACGTCGAAGAATTTGAAGCTTTAAAATTTTTAATTTTTCTGTACCTTCAAACAAACTTTTTAGTATCTTCTAGACTTCTTATGATATTGATGTCATCATGATTCTAGAAAATATGGAATCATCTATTGATGTTGTAGCATGTAAAAGGCTCTTACATCATTTTGTATATTTTTCTTCATTTAATTTTTTTATCTTTTGTAATACTAGGATCTTGCAAATCATACTGAATAAAACTATCTTCTACCAAATTTCATAATCCATGTGAAATAAATAGAGTTTTCATCTTAACAACCCAAAATTGATAATTATCACCTTTAAATATAGGTCATTCTTTCTTTTTTATTGATGTACTCATTTTTTATCTTCTTTGACAGAATTTCAGGGAGAAGGAAAAAAGAATAATAGAAGACACCAAGAATAATTTCAATATGTAGTCCACAGTGTCTTAGAATGATCCAATAATACCTATTTATATTGATTAAAAGATAGAATATAAATTTTTTAAAACACTGAAAAATCTATCACATCTTAATAAATCTCACCCTCATCTAAATTAATCTCATTCTCATCTAAACTAAAATTTTATCTTTATTTTATGTAATCCTAATTAATTAACTTAATCTTAATTACTTCAATTATTTCCAAGAGATTATGCAATCCACCGCTGCTAAAGATTCTCCATCTTCAACAACAAGAGCTCAAAGAATAGCTGAAAGATCTAAATCTAATTTAGATGCTCAATCTGTAGTGAAATAAAATCTAAATGGTCGAAGTTTTATTAATCAAAGTATTATATAAGAGTCCTTCTAGAGGGAAATAGAGTTGTTGATACCAATGAATGAATGTGCATCAAGAAGTCTTAAAAGCAGACTTCGTTTTTTTTTTTTTTGTCATTTTATTAACATATCAAATATCCTTTTCTCCCATAGTATATTAGTGAAATAATGGAAACATTTTCATTATTAATGAGTTCCATCTCAAATTGTTAGTCAATGATGTTGCCTTATTGCTCGATCTACCCAACAAGAGAGAAATGTTGAATTTGAAGGTAGATTCATCGGGATACCTACCTATATGACAAGTACTTTTTGAAGGTAACCAACCACCTACTAGGGAAGTTGATGTTTGAACTATATGCTTTTATTGAGGACATCAATTCAATAAATATATATATATATATATTATTTGTACATATTATATATTTTTGCTTGTATTTTATTATGCTAAGCTAACTATGCATTTCATGTTCATTGTTGCCAATAGTTGACAACTTGTCAAGTTTGATTGACTATAATTGACCACAATAAGTATCGAATTCTTTCCATTGGATAATATAGACAACTCTTTAGTGTCATAGAAGCATCATCCTTTTAGGAAAAGAAGGTAAACTACTGCTAGGAAAAAAAATATAACAAGAAGAGTTGTGATTGGACAAAGTGAGCAAATGGATGGAGAAGATTGGATGCGGCTCCATGAAGCCAAGAGAGATACAATAATTGAGCTATAGCGATATATGTACTGTTAATGTTTCTTATATTTAGTTTGCAGTGTTTTAATTGATTTTTTTTCATCAGATGGACGAGAGTGACAAATTTAATAACGATGAGGAAGCCGCAATGATAATATTTAATCTAAAGTATTTATCACAAGTTTCGTATATAGAGTTTGAGTTTTTTACTTTCTTACATATTTCACACTACAGTTTTTTTACAAGACATGTTTAACCTTAATATTTGTTTCAGCTTAAAATTTATTTGTTGATAGGCATTTCATTATAAGTTTCATCACAAGTAGTTAACTATATCGTGGAATATGATGGTGATGTTTTCTGTTTTGAGTTTAATATCGACCACATTAAAACATTGTGATACAGCCCAAAAAAACACTTGTGTTTTGTGAATCAACACTGATGTCTGTAAAATAAACATACTATAAAGCACGACAATTGTGGCCTAACTTTTTGCATCTTCAATATATTTTTCTTATCTTCCTATTATAAGTAGACTCAAATCCTTGCCTGTATTCACATCGAATTCAATATTGCTTGCTTGGCATCGAAAATATTTTTTTTTTCACATATGTTTTAGTGTATAAATAACTTTCACGGCAAAATCTCTGTAGACTTTAGTTAGTGTTATCTTATATCTTTTGTTAAGACATGACAACATAATATCTTTTCTATATATCTGCAATAATTATCTTTGGTGTGTAATCTTGATTCATTAATACTTCATCTTTACTATGAATTAACTAAAAAAATAGTAATGATTGTCTGTGTTCATTATGGGTATATTACATTGGCGTTCATTAAAAAAAAATTTATACTTCGATAACTTTTAACTCCACTAGCACATATCATCCGTCCATAATCTTTATCTACAAATCAAATTTTAATCTTCTTACTTAAAAGTCAAAACATACTTCACATCAAAGTTTTTTTTTGTATTACATACTCTTTGACAACTTGTTTGAATTCCTCTCTATCACTAACAACTTGTAAAGAAATCATAAAATATTTCTCTTAGATCATAGTATTTTTGCATAACGACAACAATATCATTTATGTAAAATGATCTCTTGTTTACCTATCCTTACGTACAAAATCCTCATCTTCCACATACGAAACCAAATAATTTAATATAAAATCAATATCTACATATCCCGAATACATAACACTAAAGATATCTATCATGCTTTTACTCTGCAATATGATCCTGGAATATACCCTTATCCATATATATAACCTCACCAACAACATCACCAATGGTATGTATATTTCAATCAATGTCTCATTCAATTAAGTTTCAATAATATCATCACTATCTTCATTTTTATTTGAAAAAATAGATCATTCAAGTCAAAACTAAATGGCTGTCTCCAATATAAGTGATATCTCTATCGTTCGTACATGTTGACCATTGACTCGTGACCACTTGGATACCTCTCCTTTGATTAGTAATGTCATCAAAAATAAAGAATACATCATCTGGAAGAGCATCCCTACAAAGACATATATAGAAAGAATAAAATTAAAAAAAGTGATAAAATTACTTAAGGACATCATTTGCATCATGGGTTCTAAAACAACCAATAAAATTATATCGTTATAATGTTTTTATGAAGTATTTTTCTAGGGGGTGATTGATTGGGAAAAGCCCAAAAAATGATATTTTCTAGGGGGAATCGCTTTTAATTAAATCTAATAACATTTTATGTAAATTTGACTAAACAGTGAAAAGTTGACTTCAAAGATTCTCAAAATATTCATTCGTACTTTAATCAATTTTTTTAAACTTTGACATAACTTTGAATCGTTACAAAAGTTTAACGATGAGATAGTGGCATCACATTATAAATCTTCTCTGATCTGTTAACTCCTTTCACCAAATATTCATGGATTTAAAAAAAGTGATAGAAATATTTCGTTAAAGTATTTTTATGAGGTGTTTATAGTGTTTTTATTCACAGTTCTAAAACACTATAAAAAAATAAAAATACTGTATATGCAACTTCCCAGTGATTCTTATATTCATTATGTTAGATTCCATATACACAATTTTACTATGACATCATTTATATTAATGTATTCAAAAAAAGTGATAAAAATATTTTGTTATTGTGTTTTCATTCATAATTTTAAAACATTGTAAAAATTATTAGGATCGAGTTCGTACTGAAAAATAAACTCAATTTGAAAGAAAAATTAAAATCGAAAGCATTTCTTTTGGAATTTGTTAGAATCAAATATGTGAGCAGTTTAAACTTAAGACTGAAAAAATCTTGATCTAACTCATGAATGCTAAAGTAAAAGATAAGAAAAGAAAACTTATAATTTATAGTGGTTCGGCCAAAAGCTTGACCTTTATCCACTTTCAGAGTCCTGCTTTGTTGAAGCTATCGGTGTCCACTAATGATCTTCTTCTACAGGTGAAGATCAAAACCTCTTACATTTCTCTCATTTTTTAGAAGAATCTTTACACTCTTATTTTCATAGGTTCAAGTGAGAAACTTTTACAATCTTTCACTCTTCTCTTAACCTCACTTTACACTTGAAGCATACAAGGGAAGCCTATAATTTTTACCCATTTTTCTTTCACTTTCTTTCTCTTTTTCTTATTTTTTAAAGCAAAAAAACTTAGGGTATTTATAGACCTAAAATTTGACTTCAAATTGGAGCCAAAATTCAAAGCTTTTCGTAAAACTGGGGTACGGGCAGTACTACTATCAGCACCGACAATACCACCATCGCCAGCCGTTCGAAAACCTTGGCGATGATGGTACTACCATCGCCCGGGTGGTATTATCGCTAGGCAGCCTGAAAACTATACTTTTTGTATAGTTTCATACCTGACTTGTACCTCATGTTGACCCCTTTCCAGGTCAACAAAATGAGCTCAGCATGAGCTCAAATCCACGCCCAAAGTGGACTCGGTTGCCTCAAATTGAATTAATTTGGATTTTTTTTAAATTTAACACAATTAGGACTCAAAAAATATGACGCTAACTACAACATACTAAGACACAATTACAATTGTTCTTGTTGTCTGATACATCAATCGATCTTTCGAACTCCTCATGAACTTCCCGACATCCTTTGGCGAACTCCAAGGAGTCTCTCGATCATCTTCCTGTGAACTCCCGGTGCACTCCCGATCACCTTCGACGAGCTCCCAACACACTCCCGATCACCTTTGGCGAGCTCCCAGCAAGCCCCTGATCACCTTCGATGAGCTTTCGGTGATCTCCCAACACATTCCTACTACATCATTCGAATCCCAGCTTGATGCCCGAACTTGACTCCAGCCCAACATTAGATTTAATTACCTTTTCACCATTGTAGTTAATCATGCATCACTCATCTCTAACACACATATTAGATCATAAATCCATCAATTGATTTTATTATCAAAATCAGAGATTTAACAATCTCTCTCTTTTTGATGATGACAACCAATTGATAACGAAGTTAACATTAACTCCATATATATATATATATATGCCACATAACAAACTTGAATTCAAAAGAATCCATCACTTTTGAATTCAAGTATAATGTTTTGATAATATTAAAATTTTCATAATTTAACCATTCATGATATAATACATGGTAAAATTTTCAAAGCATTCATTTTCTTGGTATCATATAAAAATTTCAAACAATATGTTTCACATAATAAACATTTCAAACATTCACTTTATGTCATCAATCATAATACCATACATGATAAAAAATTTAAAATAATATTCATCTTCTTGGTATCATATAAAAATTTTAAACATTTCAAATATTTCAAAACCAACATTTCTCTTATGTCATCAATTATGTCATTCTCCCCCTTTGTCATCAATAAAAAGGAGAATGATAGAACCCTAGGGTTATATCGTGGAGGAATAAGATGGAAAATGGAGATAATCGATCTCTTCGAGGGGATCAGGTCTCCTAGATCACTTTAAGGGGATCTGCCTCCTAGGGTTTTACCTTTGGCTAAAATTAATACTTCTTCATTGATTGATTTTTATAAAAGAGTTACAACCTTATTTATAGGGCTCTGCCAAGAGTTCTACTAATCTTTGACTCTTAACTAACTTGATAAACTCTTAACTAAAAATAATAACTGACTTCGTCTCAACCGAAGACAAAAACCAACTTTAAGCAGTTATAACTGACTTAACAAGGTTCACCCAACCCATAACTAACTCTGACTAACATGACTCAACCTTAATAGATGGACCCAACTTAGCTAAGGTCCTAATAGACTCGCCTTCTTCAAATCAGCCTTATCCTCAAGGCTGAGTAGCAACGAACTTCGGGGGTACTTCGGTCCGGGATATTTACCACGCGTCACAATCTTTTGATCAATTAAATAAGGTCTCCACATTATGTAAGCAATAGGTCGGCCTTCTGGTGCAGCCGTCATTGAAGTTTTGTGAGGAAGCCTCTCCATTCGATGGTTACTGGCAGTTGTGATCTTGCTTCCACGTCATCCTTTGAGGATCACTTGCTTTCCATTAATAAAAAGCATCATAATTAGTTTAGAAAGATTCCAGGTGACATCACCCAGAGCTGACAACCATTCAAGTCCAAGCATTATTTCGATGTCTTCTAAGGGTATCAGAAAGAAATCCACCCGTAGTTCTTGGCCCTGTACCATCAGTTTGATTTTTGAGCACTTATTATTATAAGTTAGAATTCGACCATCAGCAACCTTGACTTCAAATATATCACAGTCTTCAATTTGATAGGCCAATTGGTCGAAAAGCCTTCTACCCATGAAATTGTTAGTGCTAGCAGTATCGATTAAAGCAGTAACAGGCTATTATTTCAAAATTCCCTTGATTTTCATAGTTTTTGGGTTAGAGTAGCATATTATTACATATACAGTATGTATGAAAAATCCAATAGTATTGTCAGAATCTGTACATTCTCGATCATAGTCCACGTCATCATTCTTTGGTTCCTCTTTAATTGGTTCTATCATAAGAAGATGACACTGTTTTCGTCGATGTCCTCTACTCCATTTTTCATCACAATGCTAGCATAACCATTTTGCTGATCTTTCCTGGAGCTCTTCTATAGTAAGTCTTCGAGGGTTTGAAGTGGAGGGAGGTGGGGCTGTCGGCTTGCTTACTACTGGTTGATTTATGCTTTTATTTCTGTAATTATCCTTGTTGAGCTTTTCTTCGTCTATACGAGTGAATGATATAGTAGCCATCACGGTACGAGGTTGTTGAGCCTTAACTTCACACCGAATCTCTGGATTGAGCTCTTCAATAAATGTTCCCAGCAGTTATTTTTTGGACTAGTCTTGAGTTTGGTTTGAGAGGCGCTTAAATATGCTCTGGTACTCTTGTACGGTAGAGGTCTAATAGATTTTGGTGAGTTGTTCATCCATGTTTTCGTACTCCAATGGTCCGAAGCGAATCAAAAATTGCTCCCACGAGAGTTCTCCATAAGTATGCTCATATCAAATGTACAATTGGATCGTGTGTCCTTCAAGTTGAATGGATGCAATCTCCACATTGGATTCCTCTAAAGTCTTGTGAAAACGAAAAAAAATTTCAGCACGTGAAATCCAGCCAATCGGGTTTCCATCTTCCTATTTGAAAAACTCTACCCTCATGCGTGTGTATCTTGTGTCCTGCCCTTGATCATACTTTTCAGATCGACTCCCTTTAAAACTTTCACAATGTTTAGTTTTGTTGGGACTTTCTGATCAGCTTCTTCTAATTTCACGGAGGAGCTCTTGAAATATATCTTTCATGCGAGCCTCGAAGACTTTAAACCTTCCATCAAGTGCATCATCTATAGTCATTGTGTAGGATAGTAGATCAGCGATGTTCAGTTCTTTTTTCTACTGTCGAGTCAGGGGCATGAGTTTGCATCGTAGATGTGATAGGACTTGATCGCAATGAGATTATCGATGTAAGAATCACCAATATATCGAAAAGCTGGTTGGAGATGGTGGGGGCAACAGTGGTAGCAAGGAGTTGCAACGGTGGCAGCAAGGAGGTACAGCGGCAAGGGCGCGATTGGAAACGACTATGACAACGAGGGTAGCAGCAACAAGGAAGGAGGCAGAGATGGGTGGCAGCGGTGACTGGCGAAAGGTGGCAACGGTAAGGGTTGGCAGCAATGGTGATGCTGCTAGCATAGGAGGAGATTGGAGAGGGGCAGTGATTGTGGCTGGCGATGGCTGCGGTTGCGGGAAAGAGGTTGGACAACACTGGATCCGGCAGTTGGCAATGGTGATGGTGAAGATGCGGGGGAAGGAAGGCATGACTGAGAGCAAGGGACGCAGGGGATACAACGGCAGATGAGGCATTTGTCGATGATGGATGGGCTATAGGAGGGGCAGCAATAGTGGCAGTAGGCAAGGAGAGGTTGGAGAGGGAGCATCGTCGATGGTAGAGATGACTGAGGCTACGATTGAAGAGAAGACAACAGCGGCAATCAGGGGCAGCGACTACTGTAGAGGGGGATGGCACAATAGATGGCTGGGAAGAGAAGGAAGAGGGCAGCAGTGGCAAGTGAGTGGAGCAGCGGCCGAGGAGGGCAAGGCTAGGGTGGAAAAGCCATAGGAAGCAGCGACAAGGGATGGCGAGGTCTACGACAGGGGAGGAAGAGGAGGGCTTCAGAGGAGGCCGAGGGCAGCGGCAGTGGCAGCGATAGTAGGGGTATGGCCGGCTGGAAGCGACTGCGGTAGGGGAGAAAGCAGAGGAGGCAAAGTGCTGCAGTTGGAAGCAGTTGCGATAGTGGTGGGTGAGGGACGGGAAGAAGGTGATTTCAGTGGCAGAGGAGGGCACGACTAGAAGCGAGGGAGGAAGATGCAGCTGCGTGGGTTGCAACAATGAGGTAGCGGTAGAGGGCATGGGCGATGAGAAGCAGGGGAGCGATGGTTGTAGACAGGTGGAGCAGCAAGGGAGGCAGCTATGGGAAGGAGGTTGCGACAGTGGGTTGCAACGATTGTAGTAGGAGATGGCAGGGATGGCCGGTGGGGTGGGGTTGCAGGCAGCAACAATTAGCAGAGGCACGAGTGCGCTGCAACAGCAGGAAGCAAAGGTGATGATGTTGTGCGTCGGTGCGGAAGAAGAAGGAGTGGCCGGCAACAGCGAGCGTTGAGGCACAGGTGCGCGCCGGTTGGGTGGGGCTGCAGTTGATGTCGCGGCCGGTGGAGAAGAGTGGCTGGCGGCAACGATTGAGGAGGAGAGCAACCAGCGGTGAAGAAGGCCGACTAGAAGCTGTTAGGCGACGGCAAGGGGCATGCAGTTGCTACGGCAGGAAAGGAGGAAGGGAAGAGCAACGTGGCAGCGGTGCTCTTCTTCTCTCTCTTTCTTCTTTTTCCCTTTTTTTTTTTGTTGGCTACTATAGCAAAGATGTTTGTTGCAACTAAGTGACAGCACGGAGATGAGAAAGAAGATGTGGATGGCGACGATGATAAGGTAGCAAAGGGAAGCGGTGAAGATAATGAATGGTAGCAGCGAAAGAGCCGAGGAACGGTAGGTCTTATATCAGGTGATAGAATCCTAGGATTATATCATGGAGGAAGAAGGTGGAAAAGGGAGATAATTGATCTCTTCGATGGGATCGGGCCTTCTAGATCTCTTCGAGGGGATCAGACTCCTAGGGTTTTGCCTTTGGCTAAAACTAATACTTCTTCATTGATTGATTTTCATAAAAGAGTTACAACCTTATTTATAGGGCTCTGCCAAGAGTCCCACTAATCTTTGACTCTTAACTAATTTGATAAACTCATAACTAAAAATAACAACTGACTTCGTCTCAACCGAAGTTAAAAACCAACTCTAACCACTTATAACTGACTTGATAAGGCTCACCCAATCCATAACTGACTCTGACTAACATGACTCAACCTGAATAGATGGACCCGACTTAGCTAGGGTCCTAACAGAGAAATGCTCTATTATATTTGAATATTTTTAAACATTTCTCATAACTTTTAGCACATAAAGAGAAGAAGTTAGTCCATTACTCCCCCTTAGTAAAATAATAAGTCTAACGATAGATATATGCATTACAAATGCCACTTAATGAGATAAAAGAAGAAAAGAGGGTGTCAAAGATTGAAAAATCAAGTATCAAAAAGAAAATCAAATATCAAGCTGGGGGGCATTGTTTTGGGGATGCATTTAAGAATATTCATGAAACCAAGAATCAAAATATTGAAAGAGAGCTCAAGAGTATCGTCACAAGAAAATTTTGAATCATATTTTTTCTTTTATAAATGTTAAGAAAAAAGAACCAAGTGAAATCCAATATATATATATATATATATATATAAGAGCTACTCATTTTATTTAAAAGATCATCTCATGTAAATATCAAGAAGAAGAAGCTCAAAAAATTCAAAAAACATGATAGCAAATCATACATTTGGATGATCATCTTACATAAATTTTAATAAGAATCTCAATTTGTAAATTATGCATTTATCATATATTTCGAAATTTTTAAACTCTAATAGAGTTTAAAAATAATTCCCATAAAGGATAAGTCAAGTCAAGAAATCAAAGGAAAGTTTATGATTAAAAAAATCTCATTCAGTTTTTAACTTATCATAAATTTTAAAAATATTAATTTGGTGATAAGGTATACCACTCATAAATTATAATGAAGTCATAAATAAATCATGTCATGAAGGATATTAATATCAAATCATGAATGCCAAAAGTCATGATTTAATTTTGACAAATCTATTCTTAGATGATAAAAAAGAATCTTAAGAGATCAAATAATAAGAAGAATTTTGATTTATATAAAAATAATTAAGTTATCAACATCAAGAAGTCAATATCATGATTAAAATGAAAACTTTTCTATAGTAAATTACAAAGAGTGACACCGGAGAATAAAATATCTCGATTCATGTATAAGAGATTTCAAGTTATTAAGATCATGATTTATAATTAAAATCTCAAGTTATAAGATCATAAATCTCCTCTTTAATAAAAAATATTATAGAAGTAAAAAATTAATTCTGATAAAAGATACCTTAAGTCAAAAAAAAAAATCATGAGAAAGATTATGATTTGGTTGACAAAATCTCATTCAAATTTCAATCATCAAAATCATCTTTGTAGTTTAAGAGATTCAACAATAATGATATTACTTTATCTCTCTTTGAAAGCTTGATTGAAATTTTGTCGAAGAAAATTTTTCCTCTTTTTAGTTGTTTCAATTATGTGATATGTTTCAAGAAAGCCTTCCAAATTCATGCATGGTCATTTAAAACAAAATTCAAGTTTTATTTCAAAATAAATCATCGAGATCAGTAATAAAATATTTTCAAATAAAAGCTTTGATTTATTTTAATTCTAATAATTTTTCCTTAGATTTAGTCCAATAAGTTATCATGTAATTTTCATTCTCATTTAAAAAAAATTAATTTTTCAAAAACACTAGAAAGTGAAGCATAAGTTTTTTATTTTATTTCAAGCCCCAATTCAAGAATGATCTAACATTTAATCATATAATATACAACTTATTTCAAGTCAATATGGAATCATTCAATCCATCTAATATAATATTCAAATAAATCATTAAACATACACACCAATAATAATCAAATATACAACCCATTTATTATTTCAATCATCATACTCAAATCAATCATTCAATATACATGCCAATAATATTTAAAAGATCATTGTTTATTTAGATAGATATTTCCATTATTCAAACCATGAAGAATCATAGAAAAAAAAAACTTAGACTCATATAAAAAAGATTTGTTTAGATAAATATTTTTGAGAGTCAAGAATGTTGTTTTATATAAAATACCTCTCAAATAGAAACTAATATATCATTTTAAAAAAGATCATATGAAAACACATTATCAAAATCATTTTTCTTTCATAAAATTTTAATGAATGTAACATAGATAGTTTCCCACTAGAATATAGCTAAGATTTTAAATTTTGTACTAACATGCACTAGTTTTCCATACAAAATCCTTACATTATCAAAAAAGTAATTAATGTTAATTATATAACAATGAACCATGAAAAGATTCATTGTCAATAATTTTAATTTTAATAATTTTTCTTATTATCGTTGTTTAGGCTAGTGAGCTTGAAAGGAGTGTTAGATCTCAAGTCATTTGTTTTTAGCATTCACTTTCAATACATAATTTAGTGCTCCTAGCCTTTGTTAGGAGACAAACTTACAAGAGACGGGTTTTGGTTTAAGTACTCATTTGACTTTGGGTCCCTCATGAAAAGTTATATCTAATTTAACTAAAAGTATTTGGTTGTTTATGGTTCTTTTAGGAACCCAAATCAACTTATGTGGACATCTATAGGTAAAGTGTCCACATCCACCACAAAAATTACATTTGTTTTCGGGTGAAGAATCCAATATGGGTCTTCTAATAAAGATAGTTGACTTTTGATGAGTATTACCCACAAAGCTAATACCTTCCTTATAAACATGATCTTTATTAGTAATGATCATATTTAGATATTTGTTGTCTATCTTAAGCTTTTCTAAGGTTTGTTTTAATATGGCATTTTCTTTTTAATTTTTTTAATATTTCACATTTTGAGCAAGAAGTGCATGCTTCATGCATGTTTTCAATTTTACTAGCAAGTAATGCATGTTCCTTCTTAATTAATTTATAACTTTTGCTAAGCTTCTTCAATTCATCAAATAGTTCATGAAATATATTTAACAATTCATCAAAAGTAAAGGAGACCTTGGAAGAATAACTTATCTCATCGTTAATAGCCATAAGCATGAGATTTCTACTTCTTTGTCGTCTTCTTGATCTTCAGAGTGCCTCGGCTTCTTGCGTTCACAACAATAAGTTGTGTCCATTTTAAATTTATTTTTATATTTTTTGTTCACTTTCATTAATTTATTTGGTTCTTTGGTCATAAATTCATATTCATAGTCCTTATCACTCGAGGTATTACTAAACGAGTCATATATTGTTCTTAGTGCCAAGTCATTCCTGTTCTTTCTTTGGAAGGTGTTCATCTTTGGTTCTTAAGGTAGTGTCCTTCCTATTCTTTGGAAGGAGTTCTTTAAGTTTATCATTGTAAGTTATTTTATTTATTTTTTATTCCTTTAATTTAGTTGTGCTTTCATATGCATTTCTAAAATATACCATATATCAAAATCTAAATCATAAATAAAAATCTAATTAAATATATTTTTATCTAAAGCACAAAACGAAACATTCATAGCGTTGGCATTAATGAAAAAATGTCTTCCATGATCATTCCAATCATGTATAGGATTGGATGACTTCTGAAATTTCATTTTTGATGATGTTTCACAAATCAAAATCCAATGAAATAAAAAAGATACGTATTCTAGTTTTCTAAGAGGTGTAGTCCGTTCCATTAAATATTGGAGGACATGTAATGCATTGACCCTCGTTAATGTCAAAAGAATCCATTGACTCGCTTAGGTGTTAATCCAATTAAGTGTAATCAATTGTTATGATTGAGTTGGCATTAAAAGGGGTTGAATTAGTATAAGTGAAAAAATAAACTCGATTTAAAAACTATTACTCGAAGTAAAAATCAAAATCGGAAGCGTTTCTTTTGGAATTCATTAAAATCAAATATGTGAGTGATTTAAACTTAAGATCATAAAAATCTTGATCTAGCTGAGGAATGCTAAAGTAAAAGATAAGTAAAGAAAGCTCATAATTTATAGTGGTTCAGCCAAAAGCTTGACCTACGTCCACTTTCGGAGTCCTCCTTCATGAAGGCTCGCTGGTATCCACTAATGATCTTCTTCCACCAAGTGAAGATCAAAACCCCTTGTACTTTTCTCTTTTTTCCATGTTTAGAAGAAGAACATTTACACTTTCATTTTCACTAATTCAAGAGATAAACCTTTACAATCTTTCACTCTTCCCTTAACCTCACTTACACTTGAAGCACACAAGAGAAGCTTGTAATTTTTACAGAATTTTTACCCACTTTAATTTCCACTTTTTTTTTTCTCTTTTTCTTTCTCTTCCAAGTAAAAAAACTTGGGGTATTTATAAACTCCAAATTGAGCTTCAAATTAGAGCCAAAATTCAAAGCTTTTCGTAAAATCGGGATACGGGTGGTACTTTCATAATAAACTCATCAATTGATTTCATCATCAAAATCTAAGATTCAATAAAAATCACATAAAAATATTACATGGATAATATTTTCATAATTTTTTTAGTATTTACACTGCCTATCGTATACACAATTGCACTAGCATATTATTTGTATCCTGGATTCTAAAATATGATTGAAGTATATCATTGTAGTGGTTTTATGTAACGTATATAGTGTTTTGATTTGTTTTTATAAAACACTATAACGCAAACATAAAAACATTGTAAAAGTTTTATTTTTGTGATTATTCAGTTCATGACTTTTTACATGATACCTAAATGACTACAATTCATGAGTCTACAGTTATTTTAATTCCAGTTCATACATTAATCAATAATGATAAGTATGATTTAGCCTTTATAGTATCTTTTTAAAACTTTAATAGGTAGGTTTTCTTTCTTATTCAGAAAACACTATAAACTAAACACAAAAACACTATAAAGTCTAAGTCATTCAATATATACTTTTTTTTTTAACGATCTTTAAACAAATATAATTTCATAGAAAAGCTGGAATAGTTTGAATATTCTTACATCTCTAACAATGCAAGTCTTTTGGATTGGAAGGACAAAAGCCCACAAAACTGTAACTACAAGTGGAAAACACTTTCAAAGACCGGAAAAAAAAAGGAGAAAACATAATATATTGAAGACCATTTACCTCAAATATTATTCTAGCTCAAAGACACCCTATCACACCTCAAACTAAGAGAGGAGACAAGAGAAGAGCGAGAGTTATTTTGATTGGTCTTCTTTTGAAGAAAATGATAGAAAAAAGGAATGTTGAATCAAACTAAACCATTAACATTGGATCAAACCGATCGATTCATCCATATGGACTGGAATAAACCGATCCTTAGGGTGACTCCCGAAATCGATGGAAAACCTTTTGGCCATTTCTGAGATTTTTAAAATAGGAAATTACTAATTGAGAATAACGAAAAAGGGGGTGATTGATTTGAAAAACCTAAAAAAGAGAACATTTTCCTAATTAATCACCCAAATAAATTCAATAATAAAAATAGAAGATATTTTAGATTTTTTTAGGGATAAATAACGAAGTTAGAGGATTATATGAAGAAAGTGAAAACATTCAAAATATATAAATAAAAAGAATGCATGGGTCTAGTGGCTATGAGAATTTTTTTTCCAAAAAAAAAAAAAAAGATGATTCTGAATCCTAGAAAGATGATAACAAGTGTTTCTAGCTGCATAGAGTTAATTATATTACAAAGATCAAAAGAAAAATATTTTTTTTTTCTTGTTCAAGTGGATTGGGAGATTGGGTTAGGATTGGCTATCCAGTTGACAACCACTCTAAAACACATGTAGTAGTAGTACTCTCACAACATGGAAAAATTTAAACAATATTTGTATGTCCTTTATAATGTTTCAAAAGGTATAATTTTTTTCTTCAACTTAACAAAGTTCATTAGATTGAGCAATCTCTCTCTTGATTGCAGCCTTTCAAAGCAGCATCCTCGTAGCATTCAGGGCAATGTTCCAAAATAAACCTATCACTAGCAACAATACATTGTCCATTAGTACCCCCCAAAACCATGGGTGGAATCAACAAATCCATCTGAATTTAATTTAAACCAATCTAAATTTTATTTGCCGTGTTTCCATCGTCCCTTCAAAAGGGCATTTTTCAGCATAAGTTAAAGAGAGAGCTAATCTCTTGGAGAAGAAGTGCTTGGATATTTGGTTGCATATCATTAAATTTGGCCTCATTTCTAGTCTTCCGAAGTAGCCATAAAACATTACTCTTTAAGGATCATTGGATCCAAATCCAATCTACTGTTTCCTATATGGAGCCGACCTCCTTCCATCCACTTCCCTCTTTGTTGGAATTGGATGTTTAGTTTAAATTGGAGCATGTTTTAGAAGCCAGACAGTTGAAGAAGGTATGGACTGAGTCAGAATCCCCACCACAAAACTAGCAACAATGTGCCTCCAAAATGCCTAAAGCAGCTAATCTTTCATATATAGGCACACCCATATTATTATGCTACGATGTCAATACATGGAATAAAAGATTTATAACACGAATTATAGTAACATCAAGATTAAGCTAATTAACAAGCTCAAACACCACCCATTAAAACATTTGGGCAACAGTTGAAATGTTAATATAGCAAAGGGAGAATAGGAAGATTTTATTCATCGGCGTGCGGAGACACCCTATAGCGATTTAGTGTTTTATAGAGACGCCTTTTAAGCCTGAAGTCGCGGAAGCATGCCTTCCACTCCTCTCTCTCTCTCTCTCTCTCTCTCTCTCTCTCTCTCTGTATGCTCTCTCTCCATTACTGCATGGAAGTGGAAGTGGAAGTGGAAAAGAAAAGGAAGCTACTTCTATTAGCTATATCATGCATTGAAGCTCTTTACATGGATAATGAAGAGTTAACACCTACAAAGCATCTTCTAATCTGTCTTCCTTCACCAACAAATGAAACTACAAGTAGAGATCAAAAGAAAGAAAGAAGTCTCTCTCTCTCTCTCTCTCTCTATTCACAGCCTATGAACATCTCCTCCTCCTTACTGCGACACCAGTTGTCATCGGAGGTGTCGGGGGTCGGCGCCTGATTAAGGTCAGGGTTCTTGTACCGAGTCTCTCCTTCCTGACGCGGGTCCTCCTGAGAGCCAAACAGCGCTGCAGCGTTCATCTGTAACGCGTCGACCTTGGCGCCCACCTCGGCGGCCTTCTTCCTTATGGAAGCTGCCGACATGTCGGTCGTCGTCCCGCGGTCGTCGATGGAGATGTCATCGGGGAAGTTGAGGCGGGCGGTGCGGCCCCGGAGGTAGAAGAGGGCGGTGTCGTAGGCCTTGGCGGCGGCCACCGGGGTGCAGTAGGAGCCCAGCCATATCCTGGACCGCTTGTTCGGCTCCCTGATCTCCGCCACCCACTTCCCCCACTTCCTCATCCTTATACCTCGGAAGGGCCTCTCCTTCGGCCTCGTTGCTGCTTTTTCTGGTGGCAACTGCCCCTCCATCTCCATCTCTCTCTCTCTCTCTCTCTCTCTCTCTCTCAAGCCTCTCTTCTCGTTGAGCTCCCTCTCTTCATTACAATCAATCCTATATATTGGGAAATCTTCGCTGTGGTTCTCTAGGGTGTGCAATATATAGCAGCAACCACATCTTGCTGGGTACTGTTGGAGTTGTCATCCGATTGCGAGCCAAGCACGGTGGCGACGAGCGAGTCTCCTACGAGGAAAACGCCGTGACTGCTATCTAAAGTCTACATTAACTAATGCGGAAGAACCAATATTGATATATAGACTAAAATGTTAAATGTATTTGTATTCCGATAAATTCTTTTTTTTTTAATCTCTTTTTTAATTTTTCCTGTATCCTTTTTTTTATTTTTATAATTTCTAACAGCACCTCATATTTTATCTGATATATTAAAATATTATTATTTTTCCTGAATCGCTCCAATTATAATATTTTTAATAATGTTAAAAAACACTATAACATGATAAAAAAAATTATGTTTCTAATATTTTTATGTGTTACAGTGGTTTTAACGTGATCAGAAAAAAATTATATATATTATAATATTTTTCAATCACTGAAAATACTATGATATAATAAGACAATATTGGATCAGATCACCTTAACACAGTTCATAAGAAAAGAGAACAAAAAAAAGAGAGAAAATGATATATATTAAATGTTGTTAAAAAAAATGATCGTTTTTTTTTAGGAATCGGTCCCATTAAACAAGGAAGGTGGTCGGGTGGGGTTATTAATTAATCCGTAATTATTGTAACGGGACGTTAAAGACATCGTTTGGAGGGAACGCGTCGTAATATAATGACAAAAAGAGGGAGGCGCTCAAAAGCCGGGAAATAGGACGGCTGTGTGTCGACGGTGGTCGCCGCCACGTGACATGGCCGACAAATGGAAAGCGGTGCGCCGAAGCATCGATGGAAAGATCCACTAATTTTTGTGTGCGTGTGTGCCGACGACGTGGCAGCTCGAGGGCATGTGACAGCCGCCGACGTCGACGGCGACGTGACCTCCCGGATCACGGAAATCACGAGGGACAAGGCCGCCACCGACACTGACGGTGGGATGGAGGTTGGCAGCTCCGATCCAACGGCCGACAGCAGAGGGCGGTGCGTCCGGCAAAAAATCCGAGGTCGGCGGTGCGTGACAGCAGCGCCCGCCACGGAAACAGCGGTGCAGAGGCGGCGGAGGAAACGATTTTTTTTATACGTTTATATTCGGCCTTCTTTTTTTTTTCCCAATTCAAGTGGTTGGAAGAGGGCGATCTGTCCTTTTTAAGAAAAGTCTTTGACCGCATACAACTATTATTGTTTTTAGGGAGGGAGGGCTTAAAATTAATCCCTACTTGTTAGCTTGTCATTGTACCGAGTGATAGCAAGGTAAAATTAGCTAAGGAACAGTGATGGTGAATGGTGATGTATTATTTATTCTACGAACAAAATTGAATGGTCGGCGAGGGAAAGCGATGGCGAAGAGCATGTGAAATGAATCTGAGAAGTAGCAGTCGACGCCCGTGTTTGAGCTTCGGCGACGACCTTAAACCTGCCTAATTCCTACTGTTTTTGACGATTTGGTAATTCCGCTGCAGAAGAAGAAATTTTGGCAAAAAAAATCTCATCCAGAGAAAAAGACAGAAATATCAACACGTTTGTGCACAAAATCTAAACACCAGCTCGTTGCTCGTTCTACATGAAATGCACGATTCCCATTGCCAGGAGGTCATATCCACAACGATGCATTCTATTTTGCCAGCTCGTTGGTAGCATTTATTTATATTTCAGGTTCTCTTTTATAAGTGTTTTTTCATTTTTATTAGTATGACATCGTGCGAAAGGGAAAAATAGTGACAACAGTTCTATTTTCATGTGCCATAATTTATTTTTTAGTTGACGATTTTAGATGTGTGTCCGAGGGAAAAATAATTGACGATTTTTATTCATTATGAACATTATTTCTTCACCTGCACTCAAACATCATCCTTAGCTCATGGGAGTTTTGTTGTGTGTATTCATCAAAATTTTACTCTTAAATGATCATTCTTATCAAAATCGTCTTACTAGAGAGATCGAATCACCTGTCAAAACCCTACTGTGTGTTCACTCAAATGGCGGTGATCAATTTCATATATATATGCTTGTCGTTGCTACTTCAAACATACATATACACCAATATTGCCACATCAATGAAACTATCATGCTAAATTTTTGGATTCAAACCACAAACAAGTAGACTTTTGTTGAGAGCCTATTCCGCCTCCCAATGAGCGTATTGAAAGAATAAAATAAAGATATGAAACCAAAAGTTATGTTTCTAAATCACTTTAATAAAAATATAATTAAATAAATATGAAAATTTAAATTGAGTACCTCTAATCATTGTTGATGAAAATTTTAGCAATGATTTAGTGTTTTGGTATAGGAAATCCTTCAACTTGAGATTGAGCCAAGGGGCCAAGACACACATATATATATATAATTGTTCTCCCATCAATAACGTTTATTATCATCAATCCATAACATTCAAGAATTAATTCAAGATTGAAATATTTGGACCATAATTAAAAATTTTAATTGACATGAATGGAGAAATTTAACAATAATCGTTATATTCATAATGAATAAAAACTTAAATATTTAATCCATAATCAATAAAAATATTAATGATAATAAATAAAAAATTTAATTAAAATAAATGATTATATTCTCTCACTTGGTCCATACATTTAACCTAATGACTTGAATTAATCTTATCGAACAATATTATTAAGAAAAAAATACATGAATCATAACGATAAGTCCTCTTAGAGCGAGTATTATCTTCCATATATCATAATGTATTTGGCTTCTTAAGAATTAATCTTAATACGATAACATCACTTAATGAATAAACCCTATATTTATTCTTGGTTCACACAAATATATTTTCTCAAATTAATGTGCACATGAATATGAGAAAATATCACAATATATAAGAGTCTCAATACAATTACAAAGTGGAACAAGTCTCATTTTCTCTACATGATCCTTGAATTTCAGAGATGGTATATCTTTAGTCAAAGGATCATCAATTATCAATTCAGTGCTAATATGCTCAATGATCACTTTCTTTTTCTTTACACATTCTTTTATGGCTAAATACTTAATATCTATATGTTTACTTCGACTTCTACTTTTATTGTTCTTAGACATAAAGATAGCAGCTGAATTATCACAGAAAATTTTTAATTACCTAGAAATAGAATCCATTATTCTAAGCCCAAAAATGAAACTCTTAAGCCATACATCATATGAAGTGGCCTCAAAACATAAGATAAACTCAGCTTCCATGGTAAAAGTAGCAATCAAAGTCTGCTTGACACTTCTCCAAGAAATAGCTCCACTAGCCATTATGAAAATGTATCATGATGTTGATTTACGAGAATCAATACAACCGACAAAGTCTAAATCTGAGTAGCCAATCACATCGAGTTTGTTTGTTTGTTTATACTTAAGCATATAATCTTTGGTTCCTTGAATATATCTCATTACCTTCTTTACAACTCTCCAGTGGTCCATACCTAGATTACTCTGATATCGTCTAAGCATCCTCACACCGAATGCTATATCAGCTCTAGTACAGACTTGAGCATACATAAGACTTCATACAGTATAAGCATATGAGATGTTTTTCATTGATTCCCTCTCAAAATCATTCTTCGGGCATTGATTTAAATTGAACCTATCACCTTTAATAATAGGAGCAACACTTGATGAACAATCCTTCATCCGAAATCTTTCTCAACGCTTATTAATATAGGTTTCTTGTGATAGACCTAAAATGCCTCGAGGTCTATCTCTATAGATCTTTATGCCATTGACATAAGCTGCTTCACCCATATCCTTTATATCAAAGTTTTTAGAAAAGAATTATTTTACCTCAGGTAGCAAACCCTTATCATTGGTTGTAAGCAAAATATCATCTACGTATAAAATAAGAAAACATATTTTACTCCCACTGACCTTCTGGTATATACATTGATCCATGGGATTTTCAACAAATTCGAATGAAGAAATCACTACATGGAATTTAAAATACCATTGACGGAAGGCTTGTTTTAAATCGTATATATATTTCTTAAGCTTACAAACTAAGTCATCACCAATACTAGAGGAGAAATCTTCATTATTAGTGTGCTTGCTAGTACTTTATCCGAAGTGACGAACTGCTCGTTAATGGCCTTTAGCAAGTCTTAGACATTATTATGATGGTCAACAGAACTACGTATACTAGCAGCCATTTTAGTCTTAATAAATATCACATGAACCGATTAGATCGCTCATATAGCGCGATATTAGTTGGAGTGCTAGTATTGTGACTCTAGGTGGTTCGTCCTTGCTAATAGCATAATCAATATCCATCCACCTAAATTGAGAAAAATTCTCTCATTCAATATCTTATAGTTATCACCCTTGAGTTCGAGAATATCGATATAAAAGAAATTAACAGTTTAAGAAACTGCATAAAACCCAAAATGCTTATATCATAATTTGAGGCTTAAAAATCTAAATTATATGTTTCACCAATATAAAACATACTACAAATGAATCTCATGACATAAAAATTACATGTGGGCTAAATTTTTAATTCAAATAGATTCAAATGATCTTTACGATAAAACTATCAAATCCCTGTAGTAAATTATAAAAGTAATATGATATTTTATCATGATTAATTATATAAACATAATAAAAGATCTTGTAGGATAATAATTATTATATTAAATATAATCAATCACAATATTATGTCTAATTCCTTATGTGATCCTAATTTATATATAATTTTAACACTAAAGATGTTGTAGTTAGTCCCTAATTAATTAAGATTATATAGATCAGTAGACATTTTGTTCATAAAATTTCACTCATAAGCATAAATTAATATAACAAAATATTCATGCTAAATATAAGCATTAAGTATTGAAAATCTAATATTCTCATGATTTTCAACATCTAATGCACTAAAAAATCAAAAGAAAAATCAAAATCAAACCATATTTAATGGGTTAAAGAATGAAATTTTCTCCATATCAAGGCAGAGGTTAATCTCTGCTCTGATACCAAATGTTGGAAAATTGAAACAAAAAAGTGTATTTCTAAATCACTTTAATAGAAATATAATTAAATGAATGCGGAAACTTAAATTACGTACCTCCAGCCATTGTTGACGAAGATTTCAATAACGATTTCTTTCAGTATTTTGGCATTTTTTGGCTCTTAACTCTCACTTTAGATGGTGTAGGAAATCCTTCAACTTGAGATTAAGCCAAGGGACTAAAACATATATATATATATATATAGGCGTTCTCCCATCAAGAACATTTATTACCATCAATTCGTAGCGTTCAAGAATTATTTAAAGATCAAAACATTTGGATCAAAATTAAAAATTTTAATTGACATGAATGGAGAAATTTAACAATAACCGGTACATTCATAAACCATAATCAATAAAAATATTAATGATAATAAATAAATAAAATTAATTAAAATAAACGGTTACATACATAATCACAATGGTATTCTCTTTAACCATGCCACTACCTACCGTCTTAATAGAATTTAAACTACTTAAAATAAAAAGATTAGGATTAGAAATTCGAATAAGAAAAAGAGTCTCATGTATCTCAAAGTTTTAGTGAGCGAGAGGTATAGAAGATAGCACTTTGGTTGCTTTTAGTTTTTATTTCTTTTTCCAATAAAACTAGATAAGGTTTTTATTTATGTCAAAACCGTAATTTCTACCAATGGCAAAATTGTAATTTCGACTAATGGCAAAATCGTAATTTCGACTAATGTCAAAATCGTAATTTCGACTAATGGCAAAAATCGTAATTTCACATATGGTAAAACTGTAATTTCGACAAATGGTAAAACCGTAATTCCGATCAATGGCAAAACTGTAATTTCGACTAATGGTAAAACCATAATTTCGATAAATGGCAAAACCGTAATTTCGACCAATGGCAAACTGTAATTTCGACTAATGGTAAAACCGTAATTTCGACAAATGGTAAAACCGTAATTTCAACTAATGGTAAAATCGTAATTTCGACAAATGTCAAAATCGTAATTTCGACCAATGGCAAAAATGTAATTTCGACTAATGGTAAAATCATAATTTCGAGTAATGTCAAAACCGTAATTTCGACCAATGGCAAAACTGTAATTTCGACTAATAGTAAAACCGTAATTTCAACAAATGTCAAAATCGTAATTTCGACCAATGGCAAAAATGTAATTTCGACTAATGGTAAAATCGTAATTTCGACTAATGGTAAAATTGTAATTTCGACAAATGGTAAAACCGTAATTTTTACCAATGGTAAAATTGTAATTTCAACTAATGACAAAATCATAATTTCGACTAATGTCAAAACCGTAATTTCGACAAATGGTAAAACCGTAATTCCGATCAATGGTAAAAATGTAATTTCGACTAATGGCAAAACCGTAATTTCGACTAATGGCAAAAATCGTAATTTCACATATGGTAAAATCGTAATTTCGACAAATGGTAAAACCGTAATTTCGATCAATGGCAAAACTGTAATTTCGAATAATGGTAAAACCGTAATTTCAATTAATGGTAAAACCGTAATTTCGATAAATGGTAAAACCGTAATTTTGATTAATGTCAAAATCATAATTTCGACCAATGGCAAAATTGTAATTTCGACTAATGGCAAAATCGTAATTTCGACTAATGGCAAAAATCGTAATTTCACATATGGTAAAATCGTAATTTTGACAAATGGTAAAACCGTAATTCCGATCAATGGCAAAACTGTAATTTCGACTAATGGTAAAACCGTAATTTCGACAAATGGTAAAACCGTAATTTCGACAAATGGCAAAACCGTAATTTGAATTAGTGGTAAAACCGTAATTTCGACAAATGGCAAAATTGTAATTTCGACTAATGTCAAAACCGTAATTTCTACCAATGGCAAAATTGTAATTTCGACTAATGGCAAAATCGTAATTTCGACTAATGTCAAAACCGTAATTTCGACTAATGGCAAAAATCGTAATTTCACATATGGTAAAACCGTAATTTCGACAAATGGTAAAACCGTAATTCCGATCAATGGCAAAACTGTAATTTCGACTAATGGTAAAACCGTAATTTCGACTAATGTCAAAACCGTAATTTCGACTAATGGCAAAAATCATAATTTCACATATGGTAAAACCGTAATTTCGACAAATGGTAAAACCGTAATTCCGATCAATGGCAAAACTGTAATTCCGATCAATGGTAAAATCATAATTTCGACTAATGGCAAAACCGTAATTTCGACTACAGGCAAAAATCGTAATTTCACATATGGTAAAATCGTAATTTCGACAAATGGTAAAATCGTAATTTTGACTAATGGTAAAACCGTAATTTCGACAAATGGTAAAACCGTAATTTCGACAAATGGCAAAACCGTAATTTCAATTAATGGTAAAATCGTAATTTCGACAAATGGCAAAATTGTAATTTCGACTAATGTCAAAACCGTAATTTTTACCAATGGTAAAATTGTAATTTTGACTAATGACAAAATCGTAATTTCGACTAATGTCAAAATCGTAATTTCGACTAATGGCAAAATTCGTAATTTCACATATGGTAAAACCGTAATTCCGATCAATGGCAAAACTGTAATTTCGACTAATGGTAAAACTGTAATTTCGACAAATGGCAAAAATCGTAATTTCACATATGGTAAAACCGTAATTTCGACAAATGGTAAAACCGTAATTCCGATCAATGGCAAAACTGTAATTTCGACTAATGGTAAAACCTTAATTTCGACAAATGGTAAAATCGTAATTTCGACAAATGGCAAAACCGTAATTTGAATTAGTGGTAAAACCGTAATTTCGACAAATGGCAAAATTGTAATTTCGACTAATGTCAAAACCGTAATTTCTACCAATGGCAAAATTGTAATTTCGACTAATGGCAAAATCATAATTTCGACTAATGTCAAAACCGTAATTTCGACTAATGGCAAAAATCGTAATTTCACATATGGTAAAACCGTAATTTCGACCAATGGTAAAACCGTAATTCCGATCAATGGCAAAACTGTAATTTCGACTAATGGTAAAACCGTAATTTTGACTAATGTCAAAACCGTAATTTCTACTAATATCAGAACCGTAATTTCGACGGATGCCAAAACTGTAATTTCGACTAATGGTAAAATCGTAATTTGGACTAATGGTAAAATCGTAATTTTGATAAATGATAAAATCATAATTTTACTCTTATGGTAATATGGTAATTTTAATAAATGGCAAAACCGTAATTTAAACTTATGGTAAAACTGTAATTTCGACTAATGGTGAAATTGTAATTTCGACTAATGGTAAAACCGTAATTTTAACTAATGGTAAAATCGTAGTTTCGACAAATGTCAAAATCGTAATTTCGACTAATGGCAAAACCGTAATTTTAACTAATGGCAAAACAGTAATTTCGACCAATGGCTAAACTATAATTTCGACTAATGATAAAACCGTAATTTC
The DNA here is from genome assembly GCA_029747655.1 of Ensete ventricosum. Lineage (NCBI taxonomy): Eukaryota > Viridiplantae > Streptophyta > Magnoliopsida > Zingiberales > Musaceae > Ensete > Ensete ventricosum. The sequence continues at coordinate 18,490,541 of JAQQAF010000003.1, read as the reverse complement.
GATAAATGTTAAAACCGTAATTTCGACTAATGGTAAAACCGTAATTTTGACAAATGTCAAAATCGTAATTTCGACCAATGGCAAAAATATAATTTCAACTAATAGTAAAATCGTAATTTCGAGTAATGTCAAAACCGTAATTTCGATAAATGGCAAAACCGTAATTTCGACTAACGGTAAAACCGTAATTTCGACAAATGGTAAAACCGTAATTTCGAGTAATATCAAAACCGTAATTTTGACTAATGGTAAAACCGTAATTTCGACAAATGGTAAAACCGTAATTTGAACTAATGGTAAAACAGTAATTTCAACCAATGGCTAAATTGTAATTTCGACTAATGGTAAAACCGTAATTTCGACAAATGATAAAACTGTAATATCAACTAATGGCAAAATCGTAGTTTCGACTAATGGTAAATTCGTAATTTCGACCAATGGTAAAACTGTAATTTCGACTAATGGTAAAATCGTAATTTCGACCAATGGCCAAATTGTAAATTCGACTAATGGCAAAATCATAATTTTGACTAATGACAAATACGTAATTTCTACTAATGTCAAAACCGTAATTTCTACTAATGTCAAAACCGTAATTTCGAAGGATGGCAAAACTGTAATTTCGACTAATGGTAAAATCGTAATTTTGATAAATGGTAAAATCATAATTTTACTCTGATGGCAATATGGTAATTTTAACAAATGGCAAAACCGTATTTTAAACCAATGGTAAAACTGTAATTTCGACTAATGGCAAAACCGTAATTTCAACTAATGGTAAAATCATAATTTGGACAAATGTCAAAACCGTAATTTCGATAAATGGCAAAACCGTAATTTCGATCAATGGCAAAACCGTAATTTCGACCAATGGCAAAACTGTAATTTCGACTAATGACAAAACCGTAATTTCAACTAATGGTAAAACCGTAATTTCGATAAATGGCAAAACCATAATTCTAACTAATGGTAAAATCGTAATTTCGACTAATGGCAAAATCGTAAATTCAACTAATAGTAAAACCGTAATTTCGACAAATGGCAAAAACCGTAATTTCGCCTAATGGTAAAATCATAGTTTCGACTAATGACAAAACCGTAATTTCGACTAATGGTAAAATCGTAATTTTGACTAATGGTAAAACCGTAATTTCGACTAATGGCAAAACTGTAATATCAACTAATGGTAAAATCGTAATTTCGAGTAATGGCAAAACTATAATATCAGCTAATAGCAAAACCGTAGTTTCGACTAATGGTAAAACCGTAATTTCGATCAATGATAAAACCGTAATTTCGACTAATGATAAAACCGTAATTTCGACCAATGGCAAAACCATAATTTCTACTAATGGCAAAATCATAATTTCATTAATGACAAAACCATAATTTCTACTAATGGCAAAACCTTAATTTCGATTAATGGTAAAACCGTAATTTCGACTAATGACAAAATCGTAATTTTGACTAATGGCAAAACCGTAATTTCGACTAATGGTAAAATCGTAATTTCGACTAATGGTAAAACCGTAATTACGACCAATGGCAAAACTGTAATTTCAACTAATGGTAAAACCGTAATTTCGACTAATGACAAAACCGTAGTTTCGACTAATGGCAAAACCGTAGTTTCGACTAATGGCGAAACCGTAATTTCAACTAATGGTAAAACTGTAATTTCGACTAATGGTAAAACCGTAATTTCGATTAATGGTAAAACCGTAATTTCGACTAATGGCAAAACTGTAATATCAACCAATGGCAAAACCGTAGTTTCGACTAATGGTAAAATCGTAATTTCGACCAATGGCAAAACTGTAATTTCGACTAATAATAAAAACATAATTTCGACTAATGGTAAAACCGTAATTTCTACTAATGATAAAACCGTAATTTCGACTAATGGTAAAATCGTAATTTCGACAAATGACAAAACTGTAATATCAGTTAATGGCAAAATCGTAGTTTCGACTAATGGTAAAACCGTAATTTTGACCAATGATAAAACTGTAATTTCGACTAATGATAGAATCGTAATTTCGAGTAATGTCAAAACCGTAATTTCGACCAATGGTAAAACTGTAATTTCGACAAATGGTAAAACTGTAATTTCGACTAATGGTAAAACCGTAATTTCAACTAATGGTAAAACCGTATTTTCAATAAATGATAAAATCGTAATTCTGTAGCACTAAGTCGCCCCATCTTGACAAGCCGAGTGTCACGATCAAAATGTAAACAAGGTGTTTGATGAAATGCTCATGTTTGTCCGTGTCCTTCGGTTTGTGTACATACATTGTACAGCAAGTAGCACGCTTACAGTAGGCTTAGCAGCCCGAGTTTGGTTTGCTTTATGGTCAATTTTGGCTTGTAAATACAAGCATGTCTTGTAAGCACTTGTGGGGGACTTCGGTCTGTAATAGACCATTATCCTTTGTGTGCAACCTCTCTGAGTTTGTGATGTCCACGGATGTAATTTGCATATGGCTTATGAAGTGTTTGCTTGAGCAGTTGCTTGTGGATCCCGTGGGAATTGCTTCTTCTGGCCCGTTTTCTCTTTTGTGAGCCTAAGGGACTCTAGGAGATCTCGGGAAAGGCTGACCTTTGCGGATATGCAGGGGTGCCGCACGGCTTAGGCAAAATCAGCGAAGCCCGTGACAATGTGGTATCAGAGCGGGACAAGCACACGCAGAGACACTTGCCATACAAACGTGGGGGACCTAGTTGAGCTGTGTGGAGGACAACCAACACGCGCAACCGTTTGGGGGAAAACGGACATTGAGATGTAGGGAAAGGAGTCGCTCAGAGGAGCGGGCATCCAGGTTTGGTATTCAGAGGAATGGCCAACCCTTTGCGCGAGAGGCACCACAAGGACAAGCAAGCGAAGAAGAATGCGTACCACACAAAGATTGGGATGGTGGAGTTCGAGCTATGACTTGATGTTGGCAACCAAACTTGACGGTGCTCAAGGTCAAGCGGGGCGTTTGGTGATAGATGAGACCGTGTAAAGTGGGAGGTGTTGCGTAACGACCGAAAGAGTTGTGCAAAGCTCACAGAGGTGAGGGGAATTGCTAACTCGAAGGATTCGGAACTCATGCAAGGGCTTGTACACGGACGACGGAGTGTTCGTGGCCATCCTAAGGTGCGATCAGAACTCAATGCCATGGAGCATCAGAATTTTCTCTTAGGCAGCTGAAATGTGCAACAAGTTCAGCACGTTGCTAGACCCTGGAGGGTGTAATGGAGACTGTATTGGCGAAGGGTCGCAATCTAGCAAGTACATTTGCGGGGGCAGAACAAGGCACAAGTTGTTCAGCAAGACGAAGTAGTCCAAAGGGGATGGTGGTCTCCGAAACTTCCAGTGGGAAGAATGTAAAGAGGAAAGTTGCTCTAATAGGACAGATATCCAGGAGGGATAAGTCCTAGTTCTCCAGAGGGAGAATCATGTGCGACAGATCGCACATATTGAGAAAGAGTTTCTCAAGGAGATATCTCCAAAACGCTCAACGGACCGAGCGAGCGACGAAGAGTCGTCACATGATCTCGAATGAGGTAATGCATTGGTGGATGCATTTCGAGATCATGTGAAGGCACACTTCGTATGAAGGCACACTTCGAGTCGATATGGAAATCGAACTCAACGAAGGGCTGACCCGTGGTATAGTGGACGCGAGGGCTACTATCAACTCAATGCAAATCGAGGAGCGGAACGACTTGGGTGAAACTTGGTGAAGTATCCAAGCCGCATGAAGGGAGTCGACATAGAAGATGATGGAACACGGAGCGGAGGCACAGAGCTTTCCTTGGACGGAGGTCAAGGGCATGAACTCTTGTAGAGGCAAGAGTGGGATCATATCGTTCCATGAGTTCTTCATTCTGTCTGATGGGGCAGACTTATCTTCCATGGTGCCAAAGATTAAGGGAGCTTCGAGGCACATGCAAGCTACCTCAGAGATGCATTTGACAGAGTAACTAAGGTGATTCAACTTGCGGAGGTAAAGTTGGGATCATGATACCTTAGCACGGGGCAAGAGGACGCAGAGGCAGGTACTCTTGAAGAATATGCCATAGTGTTGCCATTCGAGTTGTCCGGAACAAGAGGTGCATAGCAGAGATTGTGCTGGTAGGGGATAGAGGCCCAGGATCCAAACAATGGTGCACCAACTCTAGTGAAGTCAGGGGGACTTCATGAGCTACTAGGCGACGGACTGTCATAGAGCTATGTTTCGTCCAGGTGTGACCCAAGAGTGGGTGGATGAAGGTGAATTGCCAAGGGAACAAACTAAAAATCGGAGATGGTAGAGGCCCTACGATGTGTTGGCAGAAGCCACACGTAGAGAAGTCGTAGTCCGAGTTCATCACACAATAATTTGTATGCAATGGAGATGTCACCAGGAGGCGACATGGTGCAGCGGATCGTGGTGGAATAGTTCGTGGCAATGCAACACATGTGATCTTGTCACAGAATCCATTATTCTAAGCCCAAAAATGAAACTCTTAAGCCACATACATCATATGAAGTAGCCTCAAAACAGAAGATAAACTCAGCTTCCATGGTAAAAGTAGCAATCAAAGTCTGCTTGACACTTCTCCAAGAAATAGCTCCACTAGCCATTATGAAAATGTATCATGATGTTGATTTACGAGAATCAATACAACCGACAAAGTCTAAATCTGAGTAGCCAATCACATCGAGTTTGTTTGTTTGTTTATACTTAAGCATATAATCTTTGGTTCCTTGAATATATCTCATTACCTTCTTTACAACTCTCCAGTGGTCCATACCTAGATTACTCTGATATCGTCTAAGCATCCTCACACCGAATGCTATATCAGCTCTAGTACAGACTTGAGCATACATAAGACTTCATACAGTATAAGCATATGAGATGTTTTTCATTGATTCCCTCTCAAAATCATTCTTCGGGCATTGATTTAAATTGAACCTATCACCTTTAATAATAGGAGCAACACTTGATGAACAATCCTTCATCTGAAATCTTTCTCAACGCTTATTAATATAGGTTTCTTGTGATAGACCTAAAATGCCTCGAGGTCTATCTCTATAGATCTTTATGCCATTGACATAAGCTGCTTCACCCATATCCTTTATATCAAAGTTTTTAGAAAAGAATTATTTTACCTCAGGTAGCAAACCCTTATCATTGGTTGTAAGCAAAATATCATCTACGTATAAAATAAGAAAATATATTTTACTCCCACTGACCTTCTGGTATATACATTGATCCATGAGATTTTCAACAAATTCGAATGAAGAAATCACTACATGAAATTTAAAATACCATTGACGGAAGGCTTGTTTTAAATCGTATATATATTTCTTAAGCTTACAAACTAAGTCATCACCAATACTAGAGGAGAAATCTTCATTATTAGTGTGCTTGCTAGTACTTTATCCGAAGTGACGAACTGCTCGTTAATGGCCTTTAGCAAGTCTTAGACATTATTATGATGGTCAACAGAACTACGTATACTAGCAGCTATTTTAGTCTTAATAAATATCACATGAACCGATTAGATCGCTCATATAGCGCGATATTAGTTGGAGTGCTAGTATTGTGACTCTAGGTGGTTCGTCCTTCCTAATAGCATAATCAATAAATATCCATCCACCTAAATTGAGAAAAATTCTCTCATTCAATATCTTATAGTTATCACCCTTGAGTTCGAGAATATCGATATAAAAGAAATTAACAGTTTAAGAAACTGCATAAAACCCAAAATGCTTATATCATAATTTGATGCTTAAAAATCTAAATTATATGTTTCACCAATATAAAACATACTACAAATGAATCTCATGACATAAAAATTACATGTGGGCTAAATTTTTAATTCAAATAGATTCAAATGATCTTTACGATAAAACTATCAAATCCCTATAGTAAATTATAAAAGTAATATGATATTTTATCATGATTAATTATATAAACATAATAAAAGATCCTGTAGGATAATAATTATTATATTAAATATAATCAATCATAATATTATGTCTAATTCCTTATGTGATCCTAATTTATATATAATTTTAACACTAAAGATGTTGTAGTTAGTCCCTAATTAATTAAGATTATATAGATCAGTAGACATTTTGTTCATAAAATTTCACTCATAAGCATAAATTAATATAACAAAATATTCATGCTAAATATAAGCATTAAGTATTGAAAATCTAATATTCTCATGATTTTCAACATCTAATGCACTAAAAAATCAAAAGAAAAATCAAAATCAAACCATATTTAATGGGTTAAAGAATGAAATTTTCTCCATATCAAGGCAGAGGTTAATCTCTGCTCTGATACCAAATGTTGGAAAATTGAAACAAAAAAGTGTATTTCTAAATCACTTTAATAGAAATATAATTAAATGAATGCGGAAACTTAAATTACGTACCTCCAACCATTGTTGACGAAGATTTCAATAACGATTTCTTTCAATATTTTGGCATTTTTTAGCTCTTAATTCTCACTTTAGATGGTGTAGGAAATCCTTCAACTTGAGATTAAGCCAAGGGACTAAAACATATATATATATATATATATAGGCGTTCTCCCATCAAGAACATTTATTACCATCAATTCGTAACGTTCAAGAATTATTTAAAGATCAAAACATTTGGATCATAATTAAAAATTTTAATTGACATGAATGGAGAAATTTAATAATAACCGGTACATTCATAAACCATAATCAATAAAAATATTAATGATAATAAATAAATAAAATTAATTAAAATAAACGGTTACATACATAATCACAATGGTATTCTCTTTAACCATGCCACTACGGTTCAGCTATTAGCTACCGTCTTAATAGAATTTAAACTACTTAAAATAAAAAGATTAGGATTAGAAATTCGAATAAGAATAAGAGTCTCATGTATCTCAAAGTTTTAGTGAGCGAGAGGTATAGAAGATAGCACTTTGGTTGCTTTTAGTTTTTATTTCTTTTTCCAATAAAACTAGATAAGGTTGAGGGAAGAATTCTTCAAAGTTTATATAGGATGGTGTACACGAGTATTGAGTTTGAGTTTGGGTTTGGGTTAATTCAAGAAAATATATTCCTCATAATTATTTTTTTTAACATAGTAAACTTATTGATCTATGAAATTTGTCTTTTAGTTGTGAGGTCTTCTATCCTCCAACACATACCAGATTTATACTCATGAATGATGCAAATGAAATCAAAATATAAAAAACTCAAATAAGTTTGTTTTTGTTGTCCCCATGAAGTATGGGGTCTATGTTTTCCTTAATTATTAATGAATTATGCACATGGTTGAGTAATTATGAGAGGGTGGCTTCAAGATCGCATCATTCTTTATGGGCTCCCAGCTTAGGCTTTGAGCTTTCATCATCCATGTCTGATTCCTTTTGTTTGTTCCATCTAGATTTAGCATGCTTGCTTTCCAAAATTCTATGTCTCTATCTGCCTTTTGGTTACATTCATTGAGATCTCATTATACTGAGAGAGGACAGAGAAGATTGTACAAACATACAATACTGGTATTTATGTCATAGTTTGAGGCTTTTCACAAACTTTGCTCTCAGACTAAGTATCACCCACCATAATTTCTTATCTGAATCTTGTCAAACCAAATGCACAAACCTACCAGCAGAAACTTGGGAATAAGCCACAATTTTGTCATTTTACTTCAAATGGCCAATGGAAATGAAACCTCTTCAGCTGCTCTAGTTCAAAAGCCATGCTTACCTTCAGAAAGCCATGAGCTGAAGCTTTGGACCAGCTTGGATGTTCATCACTTGTCACATTAATCTGAGTGATCAAAGAGAATGCAACCTCTGAAATGGCTGCAGCTTCAGGTGCTGCAACATCAGGTTATGATGTTGATGCTGCTCCAAACCAAAAGAAAGTGTATAGTTGTGCTTCAGGCATCATCTATCTGATGCATAAATTTTTTCATGTTGTTGTACCAGCTATGATCAACAAACTGTCACATTCACATCCTATAAAAGACATTCACATCCTATAAAAGAGAACCAATAAAGACTTATCTCTCTCTCTCTCTCTCACACACACACACACACATACACACATATTTAGACCATCAGGTTATTTTTGTTCTGCAAATTGTAGTCTTAGATGTTGGTAATGAGTAATGGAATATTATACAACATCCATTGGGTTGCTACACCAACTACTGAAAGAACCTGAACTTGCTGCCACTTTTGTCAATGAGTATCCCTAATCACAGTCCTCATGACAAGACAAGATATGCCACTTTTGACTTCTCCTTGCTAACTAAAAAAAATTATCATCATAATTAAAAGATATGCACAAAACTCGACATTGGCTTCATATAGTCGATCCCAAAAAACTTATAATAATTGTATTATAAATATTATTTTAGGGTCACATATTCTTCTAGTTTGACATGGTAAGATACATCAAGGAAATCATTGCCTACACTATATAAAACTGAGATCACAGATAAATTATATTGACCTAAAGATAAAGGATTACACTTATCGCCACCTTGTAATAACCAACTGAAGTAGCCAATTAGCATCATTTTCTCAGATATCTAAGAAATTTCATTAGGCATTCAACCCACACAAGAATCCATAATTTTTAAAGATGTCTCATGAACTAAACACCTATACTCTTCTTATTTATCAGAACATGTGGACTAGGGTTTAGATTTAGCACCCCAGAACAAATATGTATGTGATTCAAACCCTTGTTCTAGTAGTAACGCCAGAGAGGCATGCAGATATGTAGAAGGGATTTCCTTCATATGTGAGTAAAGTTTAGCACCAGTGGAAGTTTACATGGAATTCTTTCGGCTTCCTGTCTAACCTTGTATGACTGCAGATAGGAAAATTTACCAGAAAAAGATTAACTGAGAGGAAGAAAAAGGAACATCAACAAGTAGGATGGTAATGTGTGGAAGAAGAAAAAGCCTGGCTGGATATCCCATCAGGAATGCACCTTTCCTTCCATGATATGAGAGAGAGAGAGAGATAGAGAGAGAGAGAGAGAGGTGCCCACTCCAACAGAACCATCCTCAGATCAAACAAAACAAGCTGCCACAGCAACTCTCCAAGACTCATCTTCTCATCCAAAAAAGAGATCAAATATGATGATGACAAAGAAGAGGGTAGCAAGTCAGGTGATCCTCTTATCCTGTGTTTGACATAGAGTAAGTGCAGAAACCAACCTGAGAAACAAAGAGGAGGATGGTAGAAGGGACTGACATCCACATTGTGTGGCTTTGGTTATTTGGTCGCTCCTTGTGATCTCCCACAGCTTTATTGAACTGCAATTGAGATCGTATTCACTCCCATTCTACGAAAGCAGTTCAAGAAAGCTGTGGAAGACTACAAAGAGGACCATCCTACGCATACAGATAGGAAGATGGAGGAGGAAGAGTAGCTTAGGATTGAGAGGTAGAGGGGAGAGAGAGGCTGAGTACTTATAGAGGGGTTTCCTTCACGGGGTTGGTGGAAGATTGATAACCCAATCCCGAGAAGAATTTAGACCTGCAATTGATTTCTTTTTTTCTTTTTTTTCCCTTCATAGTTGACCGCTTCTAGATGAACGATTTCAGTTTATATTTTCCAAATCGGTTTCGCTTTGGATGGTTTTGATTTCGATTCGAATCGTTAATTTTTTATAATTTTAATTAAAAATAATTTAAAATAAAAAAATATATGTTACTTTAATTTGCGGTGTTTGATAGAATTTTTATCAATTAAATTAGTGGATATATTCAAATAATAAATAGGGCTAGTTAATATTTTCAAGTTTTAGCAATGTGAATAGTAAATTGTGTTTATTAATCAAATGAATGATAGAGTAGTGACTTGTTTTATAGGCTACTCATTGTTGGAATATTATTTTCTGTTCCAACATTAGGTTAAACATTTACAAACTTGTCAAAACAAAAACAAAAAAAAGAAGATATTTTAGTATTAAATAAATTCATAATTTGGTATTAATTAGCGAGAGATTTTAGGAAAAATAGACTAAAGATGGATTCAAACAGCCATCCGTTAATTTAGTTGCTTTGTCGGGTCGGAGTGGCAGACACACTGCGCCCGACCCGAGACGAGCGCGTCCGTTAAGGTCGCTGCGCTCGTCAACCATGTCGACTTCCGTCTCGGCTACCCCCACCTTCTTCTTCCGACCTTATTGGTATAGATCTCGATGGACTTCCCCGGAGAGCACGCCCGACAGCGGAAGGCTTCGCTGCCTTCACAACCCACTACAGGAGAGAGTTCGAAGCACTCGTCCATGCAGCAAATGCTCCTGTTCTTTCTCCTTGTTTCTTTGTGGGGTGGTGTGTGTGTGTGTGAGAGAGAGAGTGTGTGTGCAGAGTGATGAGTGACGACGAGGTATTCATTTGTTTAATGGGAGACTTCTGGCCTTTTAAGGTCAGTGGAGATCTGTGCAAAAGGTGACTTGGGATCGGAATACGAGTGCTTCTCTTTCCTCGGTTTGCTTGCTGCAGTTTGGCCTTATAATTCACACCTCTTAACACCAAAACTTGAAGCTTTAACAAAGACTAACTCGTAGCACCAACTTATTTCCTTTAGTAATTTGTTCTACTCTATATATCTCTATGTTTTGATGGGAGGAAATAATATGTACGGATAACACTTCAAATACTTTTAAGTTTCTCTCTATGATGTCCAAAAATTATTATGAGAAAATATATGAATTTGTTTTTGAGATTTATACGAGAGAATATACAAGAGGAGTTGGGCTTAAGTTAAAATAACTGAAATTTTATGATGGTGATTGAAGATTTTGATTTTATCCATGGACGTAGATAGAGAGTTATTGTAAATTTAAAGTTAACTTTTTAAATTATTTTTATTTATTGATCTCTAAGATTTTTTTTTGTTTTTGTTTTGGATTCTTTTAATTAACGTGGGTGGTGATGGTTTATGGGGTATGGACAAAAACCAATCAGTTAGCATCGCCTGCTTTGTCATATAATTAACAATAGATATTGTGAAACACACAATTAACATAAATGGAGAGAGAGGAGAGCGCAAAATAAATTAGAAAATTGTAACTAGAGTCATGTTTTCTTGTAAGGAACTCTAATCCTAGTGTAAAATTTCTTTTTCTTGTAAGTAACTCTAAGTTGAGTGTAAAATAAATATGCTCGTAGCTATAGCATCCACATCTCATGTTCCAGTATGTATGTGTGCTTCTTGTATGTTATTTAATATAATAAATAGGTCAAAATTCTTATTGACTTATCGTATTATGTCTCAAAATCAAAGTCATCTCATGTACTTTAAAACTCATCTAAGTGATCCGTCGTATTACAATTTCATATCAAAGTGACCCCCTCTATTAGAAAGAAGGTTATGCCATTAGGTAAAATAATAGTCAAAGTTTTTGTTGATCCTCGTACTATGTCTCAAAATCAAAGCCATATCCCATACTACGATTTCACATCAAATTGGCTCCTTCTATTAGAAATAAGGTTACGCCGTTAAGTAAAATAATGATCCAAATTCTTGTTGACCCCCCTATTATGTCTCAAAATCAAACCCACCCTTGTATTACGATTTCGTATCAAAGTAGCCCCCTCTATTAGAAATAAGGTTATGTCGTTAGATAAAATAATTTGAAGGGTTATTTTTAATTTGGAGATTAAAACTAAACAGTCCCCAATCCCTAACTCGTTCTCCCCTCTTTGTCATTCTTCTCTAATCTCTATTACTCTACCTCTCTTCTCCTCTATTGGCGTTGCTTTCTGCTACTCCAATCTCGCTCCACTTCGTCTTTCTCTCTTCTCCTCTACTATGATGGTCTTAGTTCCTCTGCTGCGTATTAAGATTTTTAGGAGATTAATTTTTTAATTACTTAAAATATTAAGTATATAATAAATAAAAATCATCACCAATCAAGCTTAAAGTGTAAAACAAATTCAAACAATGCTTAAAGTTAAGATCAATTTTTTTTATGACTTTTCTATCACTTAATATGATTGTATCAATATTTAAGAGATAAATTTGATGAATAATGATACTATGGGGAGGATTTGATTAACATATTATACTACAGGGGGGTGTTTTTGTATTTTGAAATTTCTTTCACATAGTTTGATTATATTGAAAATCAAATAGACCCCCCTCACCCCCTCCTTTTTAAAAACAAACGGAGTTACGGGATCACTTATAAAAATCAAATAGACCCCCCTTTTTATTAATCAAATGAGTTTTTTTAATGTCTACAAAATAATAGGGGAGTCACTTTGATATGAAATCATAATACGGATAATCACTTATACAAGTTTTAAAGTACATAAGTAACTTTGATTTTGATACATAGTATGAGATCAATAAGAATATATATTTATCGACTAGTATCATAGATCAAAAATATTAAAATTAAAAAAGAATTAGTCTTTGACAAGTTTTTACAGTAATAATATTTTTTTCAAAAGAAAAGAGATAATGTATAGAGAGCTGTGTTTTCTTGTGGAAAATGTATATATAGAGAGGCGAATAAATGAATTCATTGACTAAAGTAAATTATGCTTGCCATTCATTTTGTGCTGCCAGCAAAACGGGATGGTATTCATTTCTCCTTTGGAAACAATCAAAGAGAGATAAAACAAGTCTTGGCTTTAATCAACTCATTAATAAGACTAATTATCCTAGAGTCTTTTAAAATTTTTAAATTTTATATTATTTTTTAAAAGTTATTAACTTAAGTATAAAAAAAAATTATAGGAGATCCACTACTGAACCCAATCATCTTTCGGTGCTAGATTTATGATAAGCTCCATCGGATACAAGATTGAGTCGTAAGCTCGGACACCTCGGGCACCTAAATTATAATTTAACACTACTAAACACAAATCGAGAACCGGAAAACATGCAACTATGATGCAGCTTTTGCGGTCTAAAGGTTGTCCGATAGGGGACACCTTTTGGGTCAAATATAGGGGGGTGTTTAAAATTATGAGCATGTCACGAGAACAGGCTCATGCTTGTTGGCTTCTTAATGGACATGAATCAATGTGGGGGAATGTTTGGAGTTCTCTTCCCTAAAACCTATTATTTAGTGGCGTCAACTCACGGATGTGAGGGGATACATATACCAACCACCTAATCATGCCACTATCACTCTACAATCGATGCAATAGTCGATCACATAACGTTTTCCATCCCCTCGGTCTCCATCTTAAAACTAGTAGTGTTAGAATTTGACCTATTATAGTAAACTATATTTTTGGTACTTTAAAATTCAACATTGATGATTTTTCTAATATTTTTTTTATTTTTTTAGTATTTATCAAGACGTATCCATTAGTTATAGGTGCCCCTACAAGCCAATCACGTAAGTGATGATAACTATGATACATTATGATAATTTTTTTACTTATTATTACTGATATTTTCTCACATTATATATTATTTGGATGTATATTGTGATGTGCTTGGGTCTGTATAATAAGAATTGGTTCATGATGATATCACGATAATAAAACTAATTTATCTTTAAACACAAATCCTAAATCATCCTAGTTATAAGTTACTCAAGTGGTACATCAAGATAATTGGACAGATGGTATACTGTATACTCATTCATATGATGCAGGTGCTCACTAATGAGTTCACTGATTGATCCACTTATAAATGTTGGATGATTAATGATACTAGATGCCAAATAATAATTTTTTAGTCCCAATTGTGTGTGTGATCCTTAGACTTGAGACACTAATGATGTCTTGTATAAGTACTCATTTCTCTGACATCAGATTTATAGGTCTGAAAGTTCTAGATCTGGTATAATCAATTATCGAGATTAGTAGCCAACCTTACAAAGGTAATTGAGTGTCAACAGAGGATCATCCAATCTCGGTATCATAAGAGAAATATCTCGTATGTGCTCGTTCAGATAAATCCTTGGTCAGGGTCATTTGGATTGAAAGAGAAGTTCTCCAGGGATATCTGATTATAGTGAGACTCTAATGGATTCTTTATGAAGCCTGATATTATCATGCCCAATATATGGTTTTTGGGATATTAGATGAATGTGGACTATATATACACGATAACTATGGACAAATAAGTCCGATGGATTAGATCTCCCTATACTATTTGAGGACTATGACGTAGTGGCATAGTACGTCTGTAGTCGATGAGTCGAATGAATTATTATAGGGATAATAATTCATTATATCAAAAAGAGTTTTAATGGGAATGACTCACAATCAGCTCGGTATCGAGTCTAGAGAGTCACACACATATGGTAGATGTTGTGACGAGTAGAGGTACATATATGAGATATTTGCGGAGCCCTTATTTTATTCGAATATCCAATAAGCCCCTATATTATTTGATCCTATGGATAAGATCCAATAAGTGCCAATAAAGGATTATTGGATATAAATCTATTGGTCTAAATGGCTTGGGTAATTGAATAGAGATATAATACCCAATAAGGTAAGATCTATTATAGTTAAACTACATGTATCTTTATAAATAAGAGGAACTTCAGAATTTATAGAACTTCTAGTGGTTTCCCTTTTATTCTCCTAAACCTCCTCTTCTCCTCCTTGGTGTCACATTTGTAGCTGCCTTTGTCGCGCAAGGCAATGCTTATCACAAAGGCGGTGGCCGCCTGCGGGAAGGTGGTGACCATAAGAAGTTTTGGGCCACCACAAAGGGCATTATAGCTTTTTGGGATAAAGGGATAATTTTGCCCATCTCCCTTATCCAAATTATCAAAAAAAAATGCCCTTTACCACTCAAAAAATTTCCTATATATCCCAAAATTTAGAAAAATATTAGTTAATTAAAATATTTAATTAAATATTATTATTATTTATTTAGTACTGATACATGATGATGTATACATGTGATACATGATGTGAGAGGATGATCATGGACCGTGTGATGTGTGTATGTGATTATTATTATTGGAGCTTGCGAGCTTATATTTTTCTTGTTTATTGTCAAGCTTGTGTATGAATAATTATTTGTAATTACACGAAGAGGTTCGTAGAAGCCTGAAAGTAGTATAGGGACTCTCGAGGCCAATACGGACGATCGCGACGTATAGAGATGTGTCAAGGTGTCGACATATCCGTTGATAATGAGATGGACGATCATCGGGTATGAAGATGCGTCAATAAACACATAAATCATGATGTAAGTGATTAAGCCTACTGGCTCAGGTGAGTATATATATATATATATATATATATATATATATATATATATATATATATATATATATATGATGTAAATATATATTAAAAATATATGTGTGTGACACGACATATTAGGGGACCGAATATGTATGTGCATTTGACACTAAATATACAGGTTTGAAAAGTTATAGATCTGGTACAACTAGTTATCCGGATTAGTAGCTAACCTTATGAAGGCAATTGAGTATCAATAGAGGATCATCCACTCTAGGTATCATGAGAGGAATATCCCGTGTGTTATTGCTCAGATAAATCCTCGACCGGTGTCGTTCGAATTGAGAGAGAAGTTCTTTGGAAGAATCTGATTAGAGCGAGACTCGGATGGATTTCATTTGAGGCATGACAGTACCATGCCCAATATATGGTCTTTGGGATACTAGATGGATGAACTATAGATACATAGTTACTGAGGATAGACAGGTCTAATGGATTGTATCCCTTGTACCGTTTGGGAATTATGGTAAATTGGCCTAGTACATTCATAGTTGATGAATCAAGTGAATTGTTATGAGATAATAATTCACTGAGTCAGAAGAAGTTTTGACATGTAGGACTCATGGGAGGCTTGGTATTGTGCTTAGAGGGTCACACACATATGGTGGATATTTCAGCGAGTAAAGGATTGAATATAAGTTATCCAATCAGCCCCTGTTCTCATTAGATAAGACCCAACATTGATAGATCTCTTATATGAGGTCCAATTAGAGGCCAATTGAGATTATTGAATAGAGATCCAATAATCCTAGGAGTGAGAGTAATTAGATGGAGATCTAATACCCACTAAGGTAAGATCGACTAGAGTTTTTGGTGGCTCTATATAAATAAGAGACAGGCATGGTACAATATTGATAGGCTGCATCTTTAGCCGCCCCTTCATCATCTTCTCAGTCGACCAGTACTTCCCTGGTATGAGAGGGCAATGAAGAAAATATGTGATTTTCTTCCACGAGTGCTGCGAGAAGGTGCGCAAGAGTTGTTAGTTTTGGGCTTCGATTGGAGGAGGATCACTGCAATGATCGATAATGTGGATGCCACTAGAGAGTGGGACATTTAGCCTTCTTCATCCTCTCTGCCTGGATTTGAAATATTAAGGATATACGATATCTATATGTAATTAGTCTCTCACGCATCATAGTTTTCGGTTTTGTAGATTTTTCATGCACTAATCTTAGCATGATGACTTGATATACGTGAGAAACTTATTTTATTTTCTTTCTTCCACTGTGCATGTGATGCTCCTGCTGGGTTTCCTAATATTGATATTAGAGCCATGTTGCTCACCTAAAAAATTAGCTTTTAAATTACATGTGATGAGATTGAATCGCGTAGAACTGTTCTATGCGTTCTTGCAGCGTTTAGCAGCGAAGGCAGCGCCCACGGGTAGGGGTGGCCACTTGCAGGCAGGTCGCCTATAACAAAGTCCCTTGCAGGTGCGACCATGCCGCTTGTGGCCAGGGCCGCCTGCAAAGGCAGTGCCCATGGAGGTGTTGCCTACGGGCATAATTCTCGCCCACAAGCAGGGGCCACTATCGGTGGCGGGGACAACCTTACCAGTAGTAGAGGGGTTAGGGTTTTCTTGTGACAAAAAGATTATTCTACCCTTGGGATTTAAGAAATATTAGGATTTATCATTTTGTCCAAAATTTTGAAAATACCCTTAACAATTCTAAAAATTTTTGGCATGTCTCGAATTCTAGAAAAATAATTAATTAAATAATTTAATTAATTAATATTTATCTAGTAGTCCTACATGATTATGTGTGTACTATCGGGCCTACGTGCTTGTGACAGATAATCATGAGCTATGTGTTGTGATGTATGTATGTGATTATTATTATTATTAGGACCTGCGAGCGTTCATTTTTCTCGTTTACTGTCGGGCCTACGTGCTTGTGATTATGTTCTAATTACGCGAAGAGGTGTGGCAGGAGCATGAACGTGTCAACGGGACCCATAATGCCATGACAGGTGATCGCGACACATGGAGATGTGCTGAGGATATGACAGAATCGATGATGATGAGAAAGACGATCACAGGGTATGAAGACGTGTTAATACATAGATCATATTTTGAGTGATTGGGCCCACTAGCTCGGGCCTAATCACATTAGATGACAGTTCATGATCATACGATGTTGTATATTTGATAGATGATTATATATATATATATATATATATATATGCATGCGATGTAGATATATATTAAATATGTATGTACGTGGCATGATATATTAGAAAATTGAAACAAAACAAAATAAAACAAAAACCCCTCCTACGATAATATTAAGTCGGTGAGCGTAAGACAATTAGATTGACCCATGTGGCCTTTTATTGTTATGGAAGAAATTAAATCACGACATAAGTTGAGTTGGTCGAGTCTCTCGAGGCTCACCTATCTACATGGTTCAAGATATTGCCTACGATATAGAGCTGTCACCGGTGACATGAGGACATGGTATGTTTGGTCGAGTCCCTCGAGGGTATATCATCAAATCAGACTCATCTAGTAACGATGGTGATGACTTAACTAAACATCATGGTTGATCGAGTCCTCGATACCATATGATAGGACTCCAACAGTGTTGAGTCCTAATCAATAAAAACTCTGTTAGATTGTAATAAAGTCACTCCTATCTTACAAAGGAGTATGTCTAGGGTTTAGATTATCCCTTAGGGCTTAGTAGTTTCCACCCCCTTACTGGGCAAGTCGGCCAGGGTTTCACCCTACTTAGCTTGGCTATAGAGCCAACCTAGCTGCCCCTTGTTCCTATTAAGGCAGGATGACTATAGGAGGGGCAAAAGGGTAATTCTACTTAGATAAGTGCCCCATTAGGCTAGGACTTTGATCCCTATTTAAGATGTAGCTACCCCCCTCTTTTAATCAAGTAATTATCATCTTCAATTCAGCCTTTGTGCCAAGTCTAGGATGGAGGAACCCCTATAGCGTTCCAAGGGTTGATCCCCCTCAAGGATCAAAATCTATAGGGCTCCTTCTGGGGTCTTACCATTTGGTGTCAGAGCAGCGATCTTGCTACCCCTGTAGCCATCATCCATGCCTCCACCTTCCCAGGCAATTCCCATAATTGCTGCGACACGCACCTCCACCTTTCACCCAGCCGCAGATCAAATCAATCTGTCGCTGCCCCCTGCGTTTGATCTGGAATTCTGGTATATTTTTATAACTCACGCCTCTTTAATACTACAAGATCCTTCATATTATACATGGGAGAAGCATTCCAAAGTTTTCTTGCTGTAATTTTTTACCGTCGCAAATATTATCATCATTGTGAAGGCGAAACTCTATAGAAAATTTTCAACCAATTGTTGCTTCTTGAAACTAAACTTTTAATCGTCATTTTTGGCTGAAAATTTTATACAATTTCATAGATCGTCTTAGCTTTCATCTAATACTATTCTCATGAAAAAACTCCTCCTAGATCTAGACTTATAGCACTGTGATTCTTCATTACATAGTACTAAAATTTTACAATGTATAATCTGCCTTCCGTCGATTGGCCTCTTGAAACTAAACTTTTGTTCATCCTTTTTGGCTGAATCTTTACACAATTCTCAAGATCAAGTTGTCTTTCATAAAAAAACTCCTTCTGGAACTGGTTTTCTTATATGAACTTTCACCATCACGCAGTTCTGAAATTTTACAATGAAGGAATCAGCTTTGCATCTTTTGCCCTATTTTCCTACCATTATGCTGCCAAAATTTCATCAAAATTCCTACTGGTATTGACAACATCTAAACCAAGGGTTTTTATATAATTTTCTTAAACTTTCCCTTAGAGTTTACATTGAGAAATCATCATTTCTCCAATGCAAAAACCGGTTCAGCACATCGCTTCACTTCTTTTCACCAAATTCTATCAAATTTAAGTGTTGTTTTTTGTGAGATTTTGGACTCTCCTTTCCTCATCACCAAACCCTACCATCCTCACCAAAAACCCTTCCAAATATTACCCTAAACCCAATCCAAACAGCCCCCAAATTAACCACCCAAATCAGCCGACTTCCTTATCGATCCACTTACCTTTTTAGAAAACTTTACATACCGAGACACCTACCTTTGCTGCCACTATCACTCTACAATCGATGCAATAGTCGGTCTCCATCTTATAACTACTAGTGTTAGAATTTGACCTATTATAGTAAATTATATTTTTGGTACTTTAAAATTCAACATGGATGATTTTTCTAATATTTTTTATTTTTTTGAGTATTTATCAAGACGTATCCATTAGTTATAGGTGCCCTATAAGCCAATCACGTGAGTTATGATACATTATGATAATTTTTTTGCTTATTATTAATGATATTTTCTCACATTATATATTATTTTGATGTATATTGTGATGTGCTTGGGTCTGTATAATAAGAATTGGTTCATGATGATATCACGATAATAAAACTAATTTATCTTTAAACACAAATCCTAAATCATCCTAGTTATAAGTTACTCAAGTGGTACATCAAGATAACTGGACAGACGGTATACTGTATACTCATTCATATGATGCAGGTGCTCACTAATGAGTTCACTGATTGATCCACTTATAAATGCTGGATGGTTAATGATACTAGATGCCAATAATAATTTTTTAGTCCCAATTGTGTGTCTGATCCTTAGACTTGAGACACTAATGATGTCTTGTATAAGTACTCATTTCTCTGACGTCAGATTTATGTCTCGAAGTTCTAGATCTGGTATAATCAATTATCGAGATTAGTAGCCAACCTTACAAAGGTAATTGAGTGTCAACAGAGGATCATCCAATCTCGGTATCATAAGAGAAATATCTCGTATGTGCTCGTTCAGATAAATCCTTGGTCAGGGTCATTTGGATTGAAAGAGAAGTTCTCCAGGGATATCTGATTATAGTGAGACTCTAATGGATTCTTTATGAAGCCTGATATTATCATGCCCAATATATGGTTTTTGGGATATTAGATGAATGTGGACTATATATACACGATAACTATGGACAAATAAGTCCGATGGATTAGATCTCCCTATACTATTTGAGGACTATGACGTAGTGGCATAGTACGTCTGTAGTCGATGAGTCGAATAAATTATTATAGGGATAATAATTCATTATATCAAAAAGAGTTTTAATGAGAATGACTCACAATCAGCTCGGTATCGAGTCTAGAGAGTCACACACATATGGTAGATGTTGTGACGAGTAGAGGTACATATATGAGATATTTGCGGAGCCCTTATTTTATTCGAATATCCAATAAGCCCCTATATTATTTGATCCTATGGATAAGATCCAATAAGTGCCAATAAGAGATTATTGGATAGAGATCTACTGGTCTAAATGGCTTGGGTAATTGAATAGAGATCTAATACCCAATAAGGTAAGATCCATTATAGTTAAACTGCATGTATCTTTATAAATAAGAGGAACTTCATAATTTATAGAACTTCCGGTGGTTGCCCTTTTATTCTCCTCAACCTCCTCTTCTCCTCCTTGGTGTCACATTTGTAGCTGCCTTTATCATATAAGGCGATGCTTATCACAAATGTAGTGGCCGCCTGCGGGAAGGTGGTGACCATTAGAAGTTTTGGGCCACCACAAAGGGCATTAGAGCTTGTTGGGGTAAAGGGACAATTTTGCCCATCCCCTTATCCAAATTATCAAAATGCCCTTTACCACTCAAAAAATTCCCTATATATCCCAAAATTTAAAAAATGTTAGTTAATTAAAATGTTTAATTAAATAATATTATTATTTATCTAGTACTCATACATGATGATATATACATGTGATGCATGATGTGAGAGGATGATCATGAACCGGGTGATGTGTGTATGTGATTATTATTATTGGAGCTTACGAGCTTATATTTTTCTTATTTATTGTCAAGCTTGTGTACGAATAATTATATTATAATTACACGAAGAGGTTCATAGAAGCCTGAAGGTAGTATAGAGACTCTCGAGGCCAATACGGACGATCGCGACGTATAGAGATGTGTTAAGGTGTCGACATATCCGTTGATAATGAGATGGACGATCATCGGGCATGAAGATGCGTTAATAAACACATAAATCATGATGTAAGTGATTAAGCCTACTGGCTCAGGTGATTATATATATATATATATATATATATATATATATATATATATATATATATATATATATGATGTAAATATATATTAAATATGTATGTGTGTGACACGACATATTAGGAGACCGAATATGTATGTGCATTTGACACTGAACATACAGGTTTGAAAAGTTATAGATCTGGTACAACTAGTTATCCGGATTAGTAGCTAACCTTATGAAGGCAATTGAGTGTCAATAGAAGATCATCCACTCTCGGTATCATGAGAGGAATATCTTGTGTGTTATTGCTCGGACAAATCCTCGACCGGTGTCGTTCGGATTGAGAGAGAAGTTCTCTGGAAGAATTTGATTAGAGCGAGACTCTGATGGATTTCGTTTGAGGCATGACAGTACCATGCCCAATATATGGTCTTTGGGATCTAGATGGATGAAGGACTATAGATACATAGTAACTGAGGATAGATAGGTCTAATGGATTGTATCCCTTGTATCGTTTGGGGATTATGGCAAATTGGCCTAGTACGTTCATACTTGATGAATCAAGTGAATTGTTATGAGATAATAATTCACTGAGTTAGAAGAAGTTTTGACATGTAGGACTCATGGGTGGCTTGGTATTGTACTTAGAGGGTCACACACATATGGTGGATATTTCAGCGAGTAAAGGATTGAATATGAGTTATCCAATCAACCCCTATTCTCATTAGATGAGACCCAACATTGATAAATCTCTTATATGAGGCCCAATTAGAGGCCAATTGAGATTATTGAATAGAGATCCAATAATCCTAGGAGTGAGAGTAATTGGTGGCTCTATATAAATA
This sequence comes from Ensete ventricosum, assembly GCA_029747655.1. Taxonomy (NCBI): domain Eukaryota; kingdom Viridiplantae; phylum Streptophyta; class Magnoliopsida; order Zingiberales; family Musaceae; genus Ensete; species Ensete ventricosum. The sequence goes on along the minus strand of JAQQAF010000003.1, from coordinate 18,468,391 downwards.
AGAGACAGGCATGGTACACTAGTGATAGGTTGCACCTTTAGCCACCCCTTCCTATTCTCCTCCCTTCCTCATCCTCTCAGTCGACCAATACTTCCCTGGTATGAGAGGGCAATGAAGAAGATATGTGATTTTCTTCCACGAGTGCTGCGAGAAGGTGCGCAAGAGTTGCTAGTTTTGGGCTTCGATTGGAGGAGCATCGCTGCAATGATTGATAATGTGGATACCGCTAGAGAGTGGGACATTTAGCCTTCTTCATCCTCTCTATCTGGATTTGAAATATCAAGGATATACGATATCCATATGTAATTAGTCTCTCACGCATCATAGTTTTCGGTTTTGTAGATTTTTCATGCACTAATCTTAGCATGACGACTTAATATACGTGAGAAACTTATTTTATTTTCTTTCTTCCACTGTACATGTGATGCTCCTGTCGGGTTTCCTAATAGTGAGATTAGAGTCATGTTGCTTGCCTAAAAAAATAGCTTTTAAATTGCATGTGATGAGATTGAATCACGTAGAAATGTTCTATGCATTCTTGTAGCGTTTAGCAGCGAAGGCAGCGCCCACGGGCAGGGGTGGCCACTTGTAGGCAGGTCACCTATGACAAAGCCCCTTGCAGGTGCGACCATGCCGCTCGCGGCTAGGGCCGCCTACAAAGGCAGTGCCCATGGAGGTGTTGCTTGTGAGCATAATTCTCACCCACAAGCAGGGGCCACTATCGGTGGCGGGGACAACCTTACCAGTAGTAGAGGGGTTAGGGTTTTCTTGTGACAAAAAGATTATTCTACCCTTGGGATTTAAGAAATATCATGATTTATCATTTTTTCCAAAATTTTGAAAACACCCTTAACAATTCTAAAAATTCTTGGCATGTCTCAAATTCTAGAAAAATAATTAATTAAATAATTTAATTAATTAAGATTTATCTAGTAGTCCTACATGATTATGTGTGTACTATCGGGCCTACGTGCTTGTGACAGATAATCATGAGCTATGTGTTGTGATGTATGTATGTGATTATTATTATTATTAGGACCTGCGAGCGTTCATTTTTCTCGTTTACTGTCGGGCCTACGTGCTTGTGATTATGTTCTAATTACGCGAAGAGGTGTGGCAGGAGCATGAAGGTGTCAACGGGACCCATAATGCCGTGACGGGTGATCGCGACACATGGAGATGCACTGAGGATATGACAAAATCGATGATGATGAGAAAGACGATTACAGGGCATGAAGACGTGTTGATACATAGATCCTATTTTGAGTGATTGGGCCCACTAGCTCGGGCCTAATCACATTAGATGACAGTTCATGATCATCAGATGTTGTATATTTGATAGATGATTATATATATATATATATATATATATATATATATATATATGCATGCGATGTAGATATATATTAAATATATATGTGCGTGACATGATATATTAGAAAATTAAAATAAAACAAAAAAAAATAAAAACCCCTCATACGATAATATTAAGTCGGTGAGCATAATGCAATTAGATTGACCCATGTGGCCTTCTATCGTTATGGAAGAAATTAAATCAAGACATAAGTTGAGTTGGTCGAGTCTCTCGAGGCTCACATATCTACATGGTTCAAGATATTGCCTACGATATAGAGATGTCACCGATGACATGAGGACATAGTATGTTTGGTCGAGTCCCTCGAGGGTATATCATCAAATCAAACTCATCTAGTAACGATGGTGATGACTTAACTAAACATCATGGTTGATCGAGTCATCGATACCATATGATAGGACTCTAGCAGGGTTGAGTCCTAATCATCTTAGTACTAATCAATAAAACCCTGTTCGACTCTAGTAGGCTAGGGTTTAGATTATCCTTTAGGGCTTAGTAGTCGTCGCCCCCCTTACTAGGCAAGTCGGCCAGGGTTTCACCCTGCTTAGGTTGGTTATAGAGCCAACCTAGCCGCCCCTTGTTCCTATTAAGGCAGGATGACTATAGGAGGGGCAAAAGGATAATTCTACTTAGATAAGTGCCCCCTTATGCTAGGACTTTGATCCCTATTTAAGACGTAGTTGCCCTCCTCTTTTAATCAAGCAATTATCATCTTCAATTCAGCCTTTGTGCCGAGTCTAGGAGGGAGGAACCCCTATAGCGTTCCAAGGGTTGATCTCCCTCAAGGATCAAAATCTATAGAGCTCCTTCTGGGGTCTTATCATTTGGTATCAGAGCAGTGATCTTGCTACCCCTGTAGCCATCATCCATGCCTCCACCTTCCCAAGCAATTTCCACAATTGTTACGACACACACCTCCACCTTTCACCCCAATTGCAGATCAAATCAATATGTCGTTGCCCCCTACGTTTGATCTGGAATTATGGTATATTGTTATAACCCACACTTCTTTAATACTACAAGATCCTTCATATTATACATGGGAGAAGTTTTCCAAAGTTTTCTTGCTGTAATTTTTTACCGTCACAAACATTATCATCGTTGCATAGGCGAAACGCTATATAAAATTTTCAACCAATTGTTGCTTCTTGAAACTAAACTTTTAATCGTCCTTTTTGGCTGAAACTTTTATATAATTTTATAGATTATCTTAGCTTTCATCTAAGACTATTCTCATGAAAAAACTCCTCCTGAATCTAGACTTATAGCACTGTGATTCTTCATTGCATAGTACTAAAATTTTACAATGTAGAATCTGCCTTCCGTCGATTGGCCTCTTGAAACTAAACTTTTGTTCATCCTTTTTGGCTGAAATCTTTACATAATTCTCAAGATCAAGTTGGCTTTCATTTGGATTTAATTTCATGAAGAAAATCCTTCTGGAACCGGCTTTCTTGTATGATCTTTCACCATCACGCAGTTCTAAAATTTTACAACGAAGGAATCAGCCTTGCATCCTTTGCCCTATTTTCCTACCATTATGCTGCCAAAATTTTGTCAAAATTCCTACTAGTATTGACAACATCTAAACCAAGGGTTTTTGTATAATTTTCTTAAACTTTCCCTTGGAATTTACATTGAGAAATCATCATTTCTCCAATGCAAAAACCGGTTCAACAGGATAGCACATCGCAACACTTCTTTTCACCAAATTCTATCAAATTTGAGTGTTATTTTTTGTGGGATTTTGGAATCTCCTTTCCTCATCACCAAACCCTACCATCCTCACCAAAAACCCTTCCAAATATTACCCTAAACCGAATCCAAACAGCCACCCAAATCAGCCGACTTCCTTAGCGATCCACTTACCTTTTTAGAAAACTTTCCTTACCGAGACACCTACCTTTGCTGCCATCTATCCCAGATCTAAAATCTATTTTCCTAACCTTCATCTACTGCCATCACAGCCCTAAAATCACACTAATTCGTAGCCTAAACTCAACAAAACCGTAGCCCCAAATCTGCCCTAAGCTGTAGTTTACTTCCACCAAAACAGATCCACCTTCCAATCGGCCACCCCTTCTCCAAAATTCTCATGCCACTAACCCGACAATAGAAAAAAAATCTCAATATTACAGATCTTGAGGTATATACTATGGCATCAGAGAAGGCTATCGATGCAAAGCTTGAAGCCTTTGGAAACCACATGGAATAGAAGATGCGATCCATTTTCGCCGAATTCAGCATTGGCCGACTGTCGAACCCGAGGAAATCACAACATGGAGAAACTTCATATCGGTGAGATGATCCTCAAGAACATGGCCACATCACCTCTGATCTTAATAATCCATGCATGAAGGTTGACTTCCCTAGATGGGAAGAAGGAGACCCGATCGGGTGGATCTCGCACGCAGAGCGCTATTTTCGGTTCTACCGAATCGCCGATGCCACACGGGTGGAGATTGCTGCCATCCACCTCGAGGGAGATGTTATTCAGTGGTTTAATTAGTTTAAGCACACCCATGGAGGACTCTCTCGGCAGCGATTCAAGGAAGGACTACTAGACCGCTTTGGACCAACAGATTTCAACAACATCGACAGACAATTAGTAAAGATTCGTCAAACCTCTACAATACAAGAATACCAAATAAGGTTTGAGCGTTTATCTAACCAAATTGAGAATTGGTCTGAGAAACAACTTTTAGGTACTTTTATCAAGGGCCTAAAGCCGGAGATCCGAGGAGAAGTAAAGGTGCGACAACCGTACACTCTTATGGCGACGATTTCCTTCGCGCGTATCCAGGAAGAACAATTGAACCATGAGGTACGAAGGACAAAGGTCACTCCCTGACTAGCCATACTGAGGCCTACTGCCCCTTCTACTACCATCCAAGCCCCTGTACCAAAAAATTTGACAAGAGACGAGCTTCACGAACGATCGACCAAGGAGTTGTGTTGCCATTGCGATGAACCGTGGAGCCGCGAACATCACTGCAAAAAGGGTCGCTCCTCGTGATTGAACCAACGGAGGATGAGGACAATGAAACATCTGAAGAAGCCCTTGAACCTAAAGAAGAAGCCATGGAGGAAGAGTCCCAACTGGCCAACTATGCAGTGCACGTATTGGCCGACTATTCCAACCCGCAAATGATAAAAGTTGGAGGACTTCTAAAACAACAACTCATCACCGTTCTCATTGACACGGGCAGCACCAATAACTTCCTCAACAGTAAGGTTGCTGCACATTTGGCGCTTCAAATCAAAGATTGTAACAAGTTTGACATAAAGGTCACCGACGACCGAATCTTTAATTGCGACCAACGGTGCTCGCGGGTGAAACTACTCCTCCAAGACCAAGAAGTGGTAGTTGATTTCTTCCTCCTACCCATCGATGATTATAAAGCCATACTCGAGATCGAATGGCTCACAATACTAGGTGATATCTCCTGGACTTTTTCTAAATTAATCATGAAATTTTATTACAAAGGGAGACAGGTCACGTTACGAGGCAAGCGCGGGAGCCAAATTTCCACCGTTTCGTCGCAACTAATGGAGAAAGTTTTGCACAAAGCACATGGTGGATTCTTGATGCATATTCAGTAGCCATCTATGGGGGAGAACGCACAAAACTCATATCTTAAGCTTGCCCTTTGCTTGAACGAATTCGCGGATGTTTTCTTGGAGCCATACGGGCTGCCCCCTAATCGGCCACATGACCAATGCATTCCTATTTTGCCAGGCAAATCTCTAGCAAATTTATGACCATGTCACTATCCTCACTTGCAGAAGGATGAGATCGAGAAGATTGTTAAAGAGATGCTTGACACCGGGGTGATTCGACCGAACTGCAGCCTTTACTCCTCACTATTGTTGCTAGTGCACAAGAAAGTTGGTATATGGCGGATGTGCGTTGGCTATCGGGCTCTAAACGCCATCACCGTCAAGGATAAATATCCTATCTCATTCATAGATGAACTCTTGGACGAATTAAAAGGAGCCCGAGTCCTCACTAAATTGGATCTCCGATCCGAATACCATCAGATTCGGGTATGCACTGAAGATATTCTGAAAACTACATTCTGCATGCATAACGACCACTACAAGTTTCTGGTAATGCCTTTCGGACTTACGAATGCTCCTTCTAATTTGCAAAGCCTAATGAATGACATCTTCCAGAGTTTTCTACGTAAGTTCGTATTGGTATTTTTTGATGATATTCTCATTTATAGCCCTACGCTTGATATATATTTTCAGCACTTACGAACTGTTATAACGATTCTTCGAGAGAATACTTCTTATGTTAAATAGTGTAAATTAGAGTATGTTGGGCACATTATATTAGAGGATGGAGTGGCGGTGGACCCGACAAAGATCGAGGCAATGCAAGGATGCCCAAGACCTACAAACGTACAATCATTACGTGATTTTCATGGACTCACGGGCTACTACCAAAATTTTATGAAAAATTATGGCAAGATCAGTGCCCCGCTCATGTCCTTACTAAAGAAAGACTCATTCTTATGGTCAGATAACGCCTCAACAGCCTTCGAACGACTCAAGGCAACCATGACGATGACGTCGGTCCTAGTGCTACTCGATTTCGGCCGCACTTTAGGCATTGAGGCCGATGCGTTAGGAGTTGGAATTGGGGCTATTCTTATGCAAGATGGTTGACTCCTAATTTACACCGAGGCTTCCCCCACACTTCATATGAGGTTTCTACAGGAGATACTAATTACTACCAAATTTAAAATATGGTTGGATACAGGTCCATGGCACGAAAGAGGAGTAAAACTAGAAGAATTACAATTCATGCTCACGCTAGATTAGGCTCTCATCATCCTGAACCATACCAGAGGACAGTCACCATTCCAGAAGAAAGATTGACTATCACTAAAGACTAACCATATGGCAGCACATGTAAAGAAGAAACGGCCTCCCGACAAACTTCAGAATGAATGAAAAATTGAAGATCGAGTTTTTCTACACCTCCAGCCCAATCAGCAGGAAACTCGAGCCTCAATAAAGTGGTCTCACTATTTCTTTGGGTCTTGCAAAATTGAGGATCACATTGGGGTCCTAACTTGAAGATCAAGATTACAGTTGACCAACCAGGTATCCCACCTCAAATGGAAATTTAAAGAAGACGACTCAGCCCAAATCCTTCCAACTAACATCCCAGCTGATGAGGAGGCCAAAGTTCAGTTAATGATAGTATGAGAGTCACATGAGGAGTTGAAGATCCAGTTTCCAGAGTTTATGAACCCTTAGCCTTGAGGACAAAGCTGATCTAAAGAGGGCGGACTTGATAGGACTTCAGCAGGGTTGAGTCCTAATCATCTTAGTACTAGTCAATAAAAACCCTATTAGATTGTAATAAAGCCACTCCTATCTTATAAAGGAGTATGACTAGGGTTTAGATTATCCCTTAGGGCTTAGTAGTCGCCGCCCCCCTTACTGGGCAAGTCGGCCAGGGTTTCACCCTGCTTAGGTCGGCTATAGAGCCAACCTAAACGCCCTTTGTTCCTATTAAGGCAGAATGACTATAGCAGGGGCAAAAGGGTAATTCCACTTAGATAAGTGCCCCCTTAGGCTAGGACTTTGATCCGTATTTAAGATGTAGTGCCCCCCTCTTTTAATCAAGCAATTATCATCTTCAATTCAGCCTTTGTGCCGAGTCTAGGAGGGAGGAACCCTTATAGCGTTCCAAGGGTTGATCCCCCTCAAGGATCAAAATCTATAGGGCTCCTTCTGGGGTCTTATCACCATGATGGTTCATAGGCTGAACATGACATGATTCATAAGGAGTTATGATTGATAAAAATTGCCTACCTTTTTCGGTTTAGTATGATTAATCGAGTCCCTCGAGGTTGCACTAAGATGTCGATTGGATCCCAATCCCTACTAAAAGTCTACCAGAGACTTTCGCTTCACATGATGAGGGTGTCATATGATTCACTAAGAAAATAGTAGGAGTATATTAAGATAGAAGTCTGTATCTTAATTAAGTTTCTGTAAAATTTGTATGTTATTAATATATGTTACATCTTGTTTATCATAAAAATGTCACTTGCACACCTCCTACATTGCATACTTAATGCCAACCGCCTCATTGGTCCAAACTGTACGAATTAGCTCCATAATTTGAGAATTGTTCTCACGGCGGAGAGAATCGTATACATCCTTGGCACGATTGTAACCACACTAGAGGAAGGGGCAAGCGATGATGAGATCGCTTGCAATGTGAAGTATATAGACAATTTCACCTTGGCAAAGAGCTATATGTTGGCCTTCATGACTCCCAAGTTACAAAGGTAACACGAGAGCATGGATGTCAATTCCATCATTCTTCATATTGGCCAGTTGTTTGAGGAACGGTGAAGAACTAAAAGATATGAGATATCCAAGAGTCTCCTCCGGGCCAAGATGATAAAAGGGGCGTCGGTTCATAACCATATCCTAAAAATGATAGAGTGGATCGAGAAACTCACAGGTCTAGGAATAGTCCTAGAGGATAACCTATGTGTTTATCATATACTTTAGTCCCCGCTAGATTATTTTTCTTAGTTCATCATAAACTTCGATATGAGCAAGTTTGAGGTGACTCTACCAGAGCTCCTCAATATGTTAAGGGAAGCTAAGAGCACCATCAAGAAAGAGAAGCAATTTCTCTATTTGGTGATACCAATAAGAAAAGGAAGGTTGATAAGACCCTTAAGCAGGGGAAGGCAAGGGAAAACTAGGTAAGGTAATGATTCCCAAGAAAGACCTGGCCAAGAACAAAGATCAATGCTTCCACTATGACAAAGACAAGCATTGGAACAGGAACTACAAGAAACAGAAGCTTGGAGAAGCTCCGAGTACATACATGATCAGTCTCTATTTGTCAGATTTATTGATAACACATGGGTATTGGATAATAAGAGTGTTAGGATCAATTGGCACTAAGAGGGTGGGGGAGGTGGGGGTTTGAATTAGTACAAGTATAAATCTTTCGGTTTTAAAAAAACTTTTCATGAGAATCAAAACAAAAAATCGTAAGCATTTTATTGAGTAAGTGAGCAATAAGCTATTGAACAAACCAAACCCTTATAAACTTTCAACGGGAGACTCACATATTTATAGTGGTTCGGTCACAATCTTGGCCTACGTCCACTTCCGATTCCTCTTCGTCGAGGCCCACCGGTGTCCACTACCAATCTTCTTTGGGTGAAAACCAAACCCTTATAAACTTTCAACGGGAGACTCTTTACAAGAATACAACACTTAGCTCACTCCCTTTCTCATTTTCTTTTTCTTTCACACTTTTTAGCACACTCTTGTTTTCACATATTTTTGCCCAATGACTTATGTGAATACATATGCTAAAAAAAAAATTAGGGTATTTATAGGCATCATTTGGCTTCAGAAGAATGGAGCTAAAATTCAAATGCACTTGAAAAAACTGGGTACGATGGTACAACCACCGAAAGCCACCTTGAAAATAGGGTATGGGTGGTACAACCACCAGCCTCGGCAGTCCAACTATCGTCTACTACCCAGATTCCCAAGCGACGATGGTACAACTGCCACTCACTGACAATACAACTGTTAAGATTTCCGAAAAAGTGATTCTCTTCACTATTCCAATTCCTAGGTCAACCAATTGAGCTCAACCTAAGCTCAATCCATCTCAAATTTGAACCCGGTTGCCTCACATTGAGTTGATTTGGCTTCTTTCCAAATCAAACCCAATTAGGACTCAAGTCTAACTATGATTCAATTGATTACAACCATAAGGACCATCAAGCTAAACAATGATCTAACTCCCGTCAATCCGATAGCCTCCGGCATTCTTGTGGTGAGTCTTACAGTCTTCCTCCAGTGATCTCCCGTGTGTTCCTAGCGAGCTTCCTGATTCCTTCGGTAAACTCCTAGCGAGTTCCCACTACATCGTCCGAACCTTGGCCCGATGTCCAAACTTGATATTGGTCAATCATCTGATTATAATTTCTTTTCTCTGTCATGGTTAAACCTTAATGATGCTAACTATAACTTAATTAATTATAATCAATATGGTCAATAAATCCATTCAAGACCTTCCCAACTCTGAGCAAGCTTTTCGGCTACCCCCGATAATCTTTCGGCGAGTCTCGGTCTTCTTCCGGCAAACTCCCTTGTGCTATCCTGCCAAACTCCTGATACCTTCGGCGAGCTCCTGACGCATTCCAGGTGAGTTCCCAACTGCATGTCCTCACTCCGGCCCGATGCCTGGACTTGACTTTGGCCAAACTTTTGATTGTATCATTCTCTCTGTCATAGTTAATCCTACATCAATCAACTCTAACAACCTTGTTAGATCAATAACCATCAATTGATTTCATCATCAAAATCTAAGATTCAACAATCTCCCCCCTTTTGATGATGACAATCAATTGATTATGAACCCTACTCCCCCTAAATATGATAAATGAATGTTTAAATTTGATAAATGAATGTTATAATACTTCAAGAGAACCAACCACTCTTGAATTCAAGTATCATAACATTCATTTGTCAAATTTTGAAATGATATAAATTTTAAAATCAAATCATCAATGATATAATATTAATTTCAACTAACAATGGATAATCAAATTGTCAAAGTATATAACATGAATTCAAAATTATGCATCAATCATACATTTGAAAATCTCTCCTTAAGTCATTTATCATTTATCCCCTTTGTTTATCAATAAACAAAGAGAAATGCCCATGTTAAATTTTTCTTATATGTGTCATCAATATCTATTTCTCCTCCTTTGTCATCAACAAAAAGTTGAAATATAGAGCTAATAATTTTAAAGCACATGTGTCATTGCTCCCCCTTAGTAAAATAGGATATGAGCAATAATTTTTTTTATGAAAAATTTTCTTCCTTTTGACATGTATGTATAGTTTTTATGTCATCATTTCATTATTTCTCCCCCTTTATCATTATAAAAAAGAGATGAAATAACAAGCAAGTAATTTTATGATACATAAGTCATCATGTGTCAAAGTTTTTATATTTTTACTCCCCTTTAATAAAATATGATAAAAACCATAATTCTTTGATGAAGATTTTTCTCCCTTTTGTAAATAAGAAAGTAGAAACAATGGAGGGGAGTTAAAAACATCATCACAAAAATAGAACTTATATAGCATCATAAAAGTTCATGTCATATATTTTTCTTTATTAGATATTCATCATGAATTAAAATAATCTTTGAGAAAGGATAAAAATATTATCACAAAAGGAACTTTGAATGTCAATATCATGGTAACTCCTTTTTGAAAGGTGAGCTCAAAAATCCAAGAAATTCAAGAAGAGCTAAGAGCTACTTCTGCATTTAAATTCATCTCATGTAAATTTCAAGTAAACATAGCAAATAAACTCGTAAAATAGCATATCATCATCTTCATGTAAATTTTCTTCCATTTTTATAAATGAGAAATATGCTATTGGTCATGGTGTGGTTCTTTTCCTCCAAACATCTTGATTAAGCTGCTCCTCTTGAAGTCGTGCGAAGGAGATCGCTGTCGTCAATGTATAGGGCTGTCATGCCTTAACTTATTCTCGTATCTCTGGCTTTAATCCTTCGATAAAGGTCCCTAGCAATTATTTCTCAAACCATTCATGGGTTTGTTTAGGTAATCTCTTAGACCTATTCTGGTATTCTTGAACTATCGAGGTTTGTCAGATCTTCGCGAGTTGACCATTAATGTTCTTGTACTCGAACGGTCCAAAGCGGATTAGTAGCCCGCTTTTGAATTGCCTCCATGTTGGGACACTATGGGTGTGCTTGTACCAATTATATCATTGAATTGCATCTCTCTCGAGGTGGATGGCAGTGATGCCCACCATGGAAGCCTCCGGTATCCGGTGATAATGGAAGTAGCGTTCCGTGCACGAAAGTCATCTCGTCGGATCTCCCTCTTCCCATTGAGTGAAGTCCACCCTCATGCATGGCTGCATCAAATTAGTGGTTCATTGTTCCTTTTTGAGAGGCCTCTCTGAACTTTCACCATGCTGTAATTTTGTCAGGCTTCGAGATCTACCAATTCTAAATTATGTGAAGAGAGCGTGTAGTCTATCCTCTATACGTGTCTCTAAGGCCTCCAACTTGGCACCGATTAATCGATCGATGCCATAGCATAAGACTCATAATCTGTAATGTCAAGATCCTTCTCCTGCTGTTGGGTCAATGGCACGAACCTGTTGGGTGGATTGGTGGCCGAAAGAGGTGGTGGATCAAGGATACATGGCTACGGTTTGGGGCTGATAGGTTGCTATTGGGGCTATGGTTTGGAGCTACTGTAGGGGTCATATAGGGGTACTGATGGTAGAGGTTTAGGGTTAGAGGGGTGGCTTAGGGTTGCTATTAATGGTAGTAACCAATTTGGTAGGGATTGGGTGTGGATGCATTAAGTAGTACCGAAGGTAGTGCAGCAGAATTTTTTTTATCAAAGTGGGTGTTGTTGATGCTGCTGTTTGGGGCTGTTGTAGAGGCTGTAATGGGGATTTGGTGATATAGGTTTTGGGTTAGAGGGGTGATCTAGGGTTTCTGTTGATGGCAGCAAACGATTTGGTAGGGATTGGTAGTCGAAAGATAAAGATTAATTAGTAGAGGGTTGCAGTTGCGGAAGACTGTTGTTTGGTCTACGGTTTTGGCTGCAGTTTGGGTTGGTTGTGGATTTTAGAAATAAGTTATGATTGCTGCATTTTAAGGCTAGAGGGGTGCCTTAAAGACAATGTGGTTAGTGGCAACAAGTTTGGTAGGATTTGATGTTGTATGAGAATAAGAACAACAAAAGGTATAGTGGTAAAATTTTTCATAAAAAAAATTTCAACAATATAGACATAATTTTTTCTTGCAATTCATAATAAAGATTCGAGTAGAACTCAATGGGAATCCACTGGTAATAAAAAGATAATGTCATCAAAAAATTTATGGGAGAATACGGAAGCATAAATTTTGGCAAAACTAAGGAATACGAGAATGTGCTGCGATAAATTTTTACGTCTAAAGTGTGGCATAAAAGATCAGTGGTTTATATCAGCAATTTTTGTATGAAATCCAAAGGAAATCCACTAATAGGGAGTGCCAAAGATGTCGTAAAAAACTCGTGGAAGATAAGGCAGCAAAATAGTGGCAGCAAGATCAAAATAGCACAGTAGTATGCGACTGAATTCTGCAACGTAACTTTCATCATAAAGATGACAACTTTGTGATGATAAGTTTATGTAGTGAAATAAAAAAACTTTTTTTGGTTTTTTGGGTTTCGTATAACTAAATTGCAGTAGCAGTAAGATAGATTACCAGAACCTGATGCAAATTGTAGTGAGATTGAAGGGGTGATCTACGGTAGTGGTGATGACGATGGAGTCAGTGATGATCACAGCAATTGTGAGAATTGCTTGGGAGATGGATGAAGATGATGGGTGGTTGTGGAAGGGCAGCGAAACACCAAGGAATATTACTTTAGTACCAAGTGAAGAACCCTTGTGGATTCTAAGCTTGGGGTTAATCTCTATAGGGGATCGGCCACCTAGAACTCTATAGGGGTCCCTCCTCCAAGGTTTTTTGCACAATGGCTTCAAAGAATTTGATCTATTGATGATGAAAAAAGGGGTGGCTACATATGTTTATATAGGGTCTCAAAACCCTAATCCTAATAGGACTCCTACCGTACTAAACCTCTCCTACTTCAACTAACTCAACCAAGACTCCAACTCCAAATCTAACTCCTAAACCAACCCTAAAGAGAGTCTCATCTAAGTGAAACTCTTCCTCTCTCTAACCCTAGCCGACTTTCCCTTATCAAGGTGGGTGGCTCATTGGGTTGATTATAAGCTTGACTTGGTTGACTTCGACCTGAATCTGACTCCGACTCCAATTCAATCGAATCCTAACTCCATTAGGATTTAGGCTGATTTATTATAATTGACTCAAATCTTCTCCTAGTCAGGTCTAGGCTGGCCAACAAGGCTCAATATAAGGACTTGACTCAATCGAGACCCGACTCAGTTAGGGTCCTAACAAAAGGATTAACTATCGAGTAACTTATCCATAAAGGATTTAGGGGAAGCATTCTATATTTTAGGGATTCAAATCTATAAAGATAAATCCAAAATGATGCTTGGCTTTTCCTAGTCCATGTATATAGACTCTATTTTCAAAAGGTTTGGCATGAAAAATTCCGAGAGAGGTCTTATACCAATGAGATATGGAATATCACTTTCTAAGATTATATCCCCAAGGACTTCTAAAGAAAGGACAGACATGGATAGGATACTCTATGCCTCAACGATAAGATCTATCATGTATGTTATATTGTGTACCAGGCCTGATATAATGTATGCATTAAGTGTCACTAGCAAGTATCAGGCAGATCCAGGTTTGAACCAATGGAAGTCAGTAAAGTGTATCCTTAAGTACTTGAGAATGACTAAAAATTTTTTACTGATAGGTGGAGGAGGTAGCCTCCATGTTGAGGGTTATATGAGCTCAAGTTTCTAGTTCGACATCGATGATAGCAAGTCAAACTCAGGATATGTCATCACCCTGAATGGAGGAGCAGTAAGCTGAAAGAATTCCAAACAAAAGCAAAAAGGAAGGGGTGTGGATGAAGAAGTTCATCCGAGATTTGGGAGTCGTATCGAGTAGCATTGAGTTAATTCCCATATATAGTGACACCAACACGATGATAGCTCTAACAAGGGAACCCAGGTCTCATCAGAATTATTCTGAGGAGGTTTAAACTAATTAAAGAGAACATAGTTGGTAAAAATGTAGCAATAAAAAGAGTTTTATCTGAAGATAACATTATAAATTCACTAACAACGTTGGCTCAAATTGTTTTCGAGCATCACAGGGGTTTGATGGGGTTCAAACACAGGTTATTGGCTTTAGGTCAAGTGGGAGATTGCTGGTTACAGGTGCTTTGCAAGCCAATCACGTGAGTGATGGCATGTGTGACATGTTGTACAGTATTTTTATATTATTATTATTGATATATTCTTACATTATATTATATATTACATATATATTATGATGTCATTGGTTCTGTATAATGTGAATCGAATTATGATGAGATCACGATAATGAGACTAATTCATCTTTAAACACAGATCCTAAATAATCCAGTTCATATGTTACTCAAGATGAATATCGAGATAACCGAATAGACCGATGTACTCTATACCTATCCATATGATGGAGGAGGCTGGTCTCATAGCCACTTGTATAGGGACACTAAGGGCACCGTACAGGTGCTCATTGGAGAATGAGTTCACTGATTAAATTCACTTATGAAATACTTATTAGTTAATGATACCGAATGTCAGACAGCGATTTTGTAGTCTCAATTATGTGTCTAGTCCGTAGACTTGAGACACCAAAGATGTATTGTTCAAGTACTCCTTTCTTTGATGTTGAACTTACAGGTCTGAAAAATTCTAAATCTAGTACAATCGATTATCATGATTGATAGCCAACCTTACAAAGGTAATTGAGTGTCAATAGAGGATCACCCACTCTCAGTATTAAGAGAAGAATATCTCGTGTGTTATTGCTTGGATAAATCCTCAGCCAAGGTCATTCAGATTGAGAGAAAAGGAGTTCTCCGGGAGAATTCGATTAGACCGAGACTCGAATAGATTTCATATGAGGTCTGACAATACCATGCCCAATTTACGATCTTTAGGATATTAGATGGATAAGAGACTATAGATATACGATAATTGAGGATAGATAAGTTTAACGTATTAGCTCCCCTATATCATTTGGGGACTATGGTGCAGTTCAGAGGTAAAAAAGGAAGGGTATTATAAGGAGTTATAGTTGGCAAGAGTTGCCTATCTTTTTAGGCTTAATATGATTGGTCGAGTCCCTCAATGTTATACTGAGATTGATTGGATCTTGATCCCTACTAAAAGTCTATCGGAGACTTCCATTTCATATGCTGAGGGTATCACGTACTCGTTAGAAAAATAGTGGGAGCAAGTCAAGATAGAAGTTCATATCTTGATTATTTATTTTTTTGTACAATCTGCATGTTATTTATTTATGTTGCATCTCATGTTTATCATAAATATGTTGTCTTCTGACTCTCTATGTGGCATACTTGATGTCAATTGCCTCATTGGTCCAAACTATACGGATTGGCTCCATAACGTGAGAGAAGTTCTCATAGCGAGAAAATCATATATGTCCTAGTTACGGTCATACCATAGCTTGAGGTAGGAGCACCTCAGAAAGAGTTTGCCTAATATACAAAATTTATATATGATTCAACTCTCTCTTAGTGTTACATGTTGGTCTTTATGAATCCCGAGTTATAGAAACAGCATGAAAACATGGATGTCACATCCATACTCCTACATCTCCAAAAATTGTTTGTGGAACAAGTAAGGACTCAGTGATATGAGATATCCAAGAGTCTCTTTCACATTAAAATGACTAAGGGGACATCAGTTCAGAACCATATCCTAAATATGATAGAGTGGATTGAAAAACTCACATATCTAGGAATGATCCTAGATGATAATCTGTGTTGATCTTATACTTTAGTCCTTACCAGATTTCTTTTTTTAGTTAATTATGAATTTCAATATAAACAAGCTTAAGGTGACTCTCCCTGAGTTCCTCAATAGGTTGAGAGAAGCAAAGGGCACCATCAAGAAAGAGAAATCAATTCTCTACATTAGTGAGACCAAAAGAAAAAGAAAAGTTAGGAAGGCCCTTAAGAAGGGCAAGGGCAAGGGCAAACAGTCTCTGGGGACTATGGCGTAGTGGCCTAGTACGTCCATAGTCGATGAGTCAAATGAATTATTATGGAGATAATAATTCACTATATTAGAAGGAGTTCTGATGGGAGCAACTCACGGCCAGCTCGATATTGGGTCTAAAGGGTCACACACATATAGTGGATGCTTCAGCGAATAGAGGATTGGATAGAGATCCAATTAGCCCCTATTCTCATTAGATGAGACCCTATGCTAATGGACTCCTTGTTTGAGGCCCAATTAGTGACCTAAGGAGATTATTTGATAGAG
Source organism: Ensete ventricosum (assembly GCA_029747655.1). Taxonomy (NCBI): domain Eukaryota; kingdom Viridiplantae; phylum Streptophyta; class Magnoliopsida; order Zingiberales; family Musaceae; genus Ensete; species Ensete ventricosum. The sequence continues at coordinate 18,451,958 of JAQQAF010000003.1, read as the reverse complement.
ATCCAATAATGCAAGGTTAGTAGGTAATTTGATGAAGATCCAATACGCACTAAGGCAGGACCCCTAGGGTTTTTTGTGGCTCTCTTTAAATAGGAGGGGAGACTCATGGTTGATAGGTTACAGCTTTGGCCACCACATCTTATTCTCCTCCCTCCCTCTGTGCAAGAGTTGCGAGATCAGATTGGAGGAGTTTTGCTGTCGAGATCCATCGTATGGATACCGCTAGAGAGGAGGACGCATAGCTTTCTTTATCCTCTCTATCTAGATCTTAAAAAATATAGATACTATCTCCCTAGGTAATCAATCTATCATATAACATAATTTTTTTATTTATGTGGCTTTCTCGCGACCCAATCTTTTGCATGAAGATTTGATCTACGTGGCCTATTTTTATTTTGGTTTTCGCTGCGTATGTGATGCTCCCGCTGAGGTTTCCCAATAGTTTATATTGCGACAAAGACAAGTATTAACAAGAGGAGACGAGATGAGGTGAACAGTATATACCTATGGTATTGTAGGCTAGGTCACATCCATAAGAGAATAATTTAAAAGTTGTTGAAGGATGGATACTTTGATCCATTCGACTATGAGTCGTATGCAACTTACGACCATTGCCTTCATAGAAAATTGATCAACTCTCTATTTAATAGAACTAGAGAGAGCTACTGAGTTATTGGATCTCATACATAGCGATATATGTGGTCCCATTTTGACTCAGACCATAGGTGGTTACTCCTACTTCATTACTTTCATTGACGATTTCTCTAAGTATGGACACATGTACTTGATGAAGTATAAGTCTAAAGTCTTTGAGAAATTTAGGGAATATAAGGATGAAGTAGAAAACCATATTACATAGACTATTTAGACTCTTCGATCAGATCGAGGAGGAGAATACTTGAGTATACAATTCACCTAGTTCCTCAAGGACCATAGGATTCTACCTCAATGGACACCTCCTTGTACACCATAGCTCAATGGTGTATCAGAAAGGAGGAATCACACGCTGTTAGGCATAATGCAGTCCATGATGAATTTCACTAACCTACTCATTTTATTCTAAGGATATGCCCTGGAGACTACAACTTACTTTCTGAACAAAGTTTTATCTAAATCGGTAGTGTCTATGTCATATGAAATATGAAAATAGAAGAAGCTCCATCTTAAAGTTGTTAAGATTTGGGGCTACCCTGTCTATCTTAGAAGACACAACCTCGATAAGTTAAAATCAAGGATGCAATGGTGTAAGTTCGTGGGATACCCCAAGGAAACTTGTGGGTATTACTTCTATCACCCCAAGGACCAAAAGGTCTTTGTTGTCAAGAGAGCAGTGTTCCTTGAGAAGGAACATATTCTTGGGAGGGACAATAGGAGTATGATAGCTTAAGCACTATTTCGGAGATCGAATCTGTTTAGGCACCTAACACACAAGTTCTAGCTTTGTGTAGGTTTGACAAAGTATCACACCCTCCTAAGAGATATGTATGACATATTATTGGAGAGGACATTTAGGATGCTGATCCTCAGACCTATGAGAAGGCTATTATGAGCAAAGACTCTAGGAAGTGGCAAGAAGCTATGAATTTCAAAATGGACTTCATGTACTCCAACAAGTTTGGAAAGTTATTGATGCACTTAAGGGTATCATACCCATTGGTTGGAAAGGTATAGACTTATAAGGCAAGACTAGTGGCTAAGGGATATCGTCAAAAGTAGGGTGTCGATTATGATGAAACCTTCTCACCTGTAGCCATACTGAAATCCATCCGAATTCTTTTAGCTATTGCAGCACACTATGATTATGAGATGTAGCAAATGGATATGAAAATCACATTCCTCAATGGCAACTTCTCAGAGGAGGTGTATACGATACAGCCTGAGAGATTCGTATCTAAGGAAAGTCCAGATAAGGTGTACAAGTTGCTTAAGTCCATTTATGGACTAAAATAGACTTCTCGAAGTTAGAAGATTTGATGAGGCAATCAGATCTTATGACTTCATTAAGAATGAAGATAAGCCTTTTGTGTACAGGAAGGTCAGTGGGAGCACTATCACCTTCTTAGTATTATATGTGGATGACATCCTAATAATTAGGAATGATATAGGAATGCTCTTTATGGTTAAAGCTTAGTTATCTAGACACTTCTCCATGAAAGACTTAAGGAAAGTATCTTAAATCTTAGGGATTCAGATCTATAGAGATGGATCCAAGAGAATGCTTAGCTTATCTCAGTCTAAGTATATAGACACTATTGTCAAAAGGTTTGGCATGAAAAATTTTAAAAGGGGTCTCATACCAATGAGGCGTGGAATATCACTTTTTATGAGTATATCTTCAAGACTCCTGAAGAAATGACACACATTGATAGGATACACTATGCCTTTATTAGGGTCTATCATGTATGATATGCTATGTATCAGGCCTGATATAGCACATGCTCTGAGTGTCACGAACAGGTATTAGGCAAATTCAGACTTGAAACATTGGAAAGTAGTAAAGTGTATCTTTAAGTATTTGAGAAGGACTAAGGATCTTTTACTAGTATACGAATGAGGTAACCTCCAAGTTAAGGGCTATACAGACTCAAGCTTTCAGTCTGATATCGATGATAGAAAGTCAAATTTATGAGATGTTTTCATCTTAAATAAAGCAGTAATTAACCGTAAGAGTTCCAAGCAAGATACTATTACTAACTCAATCACAGAGGCAGAGTGCATTGTTGTTACAGAAGCAACAAACAAGGGAGTCTGGATGAAGAAGTTCATCATGGATCTGGGAGTCATACTAAGCAGCGTGGAACTGATTCCCATATATTATGAGAACAACAGAGCGATCGCTCAAGCAAAGGAACCTAGGTCTTATCAAAAGTCCAAGCACGTTCTGAGGAGGTTCCACCTAATTAGAGAGATCGTGGCCAATGGAGATGTAGCAGCTAAAAGTGTTCCATTTGAAGATAACATGGCAGATTCACTAACGAAGCCATTATCTCATATTGTATTTGAATGATACAGGGGTCTGATGGGGATCAAACACAGGTGATTGGCTTTAGGTCATGTGAGTGATAACACTTATGACACACTGTGACAATCTCTTTGCTTATCATTACTAGTATTTTTTTATAATATGATGTCCTTGGATCTATGCAATGAGAATCGTATCGTGATGAGATCATGATAATAAGATTGATTCGTCTTTAAACACAGGTTTTAAATCATCTCATAGGTTACTTGAGAGGGATATCAAGATAACCGGACAGATTGGTGTACTGTATATTCGTTCATATAATGAAGACAGTTGATCTCACAGCCACCCATGTGGGGATACTAGAGGTACAGTGCAAGTGCTCATTAGAAAATAAGTTCATTGATTGATCTATTTGTAAAATATTTGATGGTTAATAATACCTGACGTTAGACAGTAATTCTGTAGACTCAGTTGTGTATCTGATCCTTAGACTTGAGATACTAATAATACCTTATATGAGTATTCTTTTCTTTGATGCTATACTTACAGGTCTGAAGGTTTCAGATCTAGTATAGCCGTTTATCGGGATTGTTAGCCAACCTTATGAAGGCAACTGAGTGTCAATAGATAATCATTCACCCCCAATATCATGAGAGAAGTATCTTATATATGCTCGCTCATACAAATCCTTGGCCAATGTCGTTCGGATTGAGAGAATGAGTTCTCCGGGAGAATCTAATTAGAGTAAAACTCATATGCATTATGTATGAGGCCTAACAATATCATGCTTAATATATGGTCTCCTGGATATTATATGAATGTGGGACTATATATACACTATAGACAAACAGGTCTGATGGATTAGATCCCCTTGTAACATCTGGGGACTATAGAGTAGTGGCCTAGTACGTCGATAGTCGATGAGTTGAGTGAATTATTATAGGGATAATAATTTTTTTCACTATATCAGAATGAGTTCTGATTGGAGTGACTCACAACCAGCTCTATATCGAGCCTAGAGGGTCATACACTATGGTAGATATTGCGATGAGTAGAGGTGCAAATATAAAACATCCGTAGAGCCCCTATTTTACCGGATATCCAATAAAACCCTATATTATTGGATCATACGGATAAGATCTAATAAAATCCGATAAGAGATTATTGGATGAAGATCCACTGGTTTAAATAGTTTGGGTAATTGGATAGAGATCCAATATCCAATAGGGCAATATCTATTAGGGTTAAGCTGCATGCACCTCTATAAATATGAGGAACCTCATAATTCATAGGGTAGGACTTTTGGTGGTTTCCCTCTTATTCTCTTCAGCCTCCTCTCCTCCTCCTTGGCCCGATAACCTTATGATGTGCGTGGAGAGGCAGATCCTGCAATGATCTAAGGAGTGTCATCGTCACGTCTATCGTATCGATCACCACTAGAGAGGAGCACGTGAATTCTCCTTCATCCTCTCCATCGGATCTAAAAATTTTAGGGGTATAGATGTCTTTAGGTAACACATCTCACATAATACATGTTATTTTCGATTTTATGATTTTTTTCATGCACCAATTGTCACACAACGACCAAGTACTTGACTTTGAAAAATATGATCTTGTTTCTATTTTTCGTTGTGTACGAGATGTCGATCGAAGATTTCTCAACAGTATCATTTTTTATTTTTAAATAATATTTCTAATTTTAAAATATCTAAAATACCCCTAAAAGGTTTTCATATCAAATTTCTTATCCATTTTGTATTAATTTTTAACTATTACAGTATTTTTCGATGATGTTTACAATGATGTACTAAAAATGCTATAAATTTTATTGAAGAATATCATATTTTATTTCTTTGGTTATCATTGCTCATATATAATTGACGAGGTCAAGAGTCTATTTAGATATAAATATGTTTACAATAAAAATTATAATATTTTTAATGTGATAATCAAAACATCATAACAAGTCTACTTTTGATTTCTATTTGAGTGACATTATTTCTTTAAATATTTGTTTGAATCATATATCAAATGATTTTTAATATATTTTGATTTCATTTGAATCATTGGCTCAAGATAGACTTGGCAATATAAAATACTTAAATTTCACATGATCATACTTTTTTTTTTTCAAATCCAACCTTGTTTATGTAAAGCTATTCTATACTCTAAATATTTTACATTGTTTTTTTCAAACTATATACAGTTGGAATAACATGATTCAACCTAACCCAAGATTACTTAAGCCCAAACAACATATATGTTATATGGATTTTTTATTTTTTATATTAAAATATATATGTTTTAATTAATTATTTTCAAAAAATTCCCCTTCTTTTCGTAGTCTCCTTTCTTCCCTTTATTGATGACTTTTGGACCCGAAATGGATTACTGATGGCCCGATCTCCACTACTAACTCAAAGCTTTCCTAACGAGTCAATTTTTATTATTATTTATTTTATAATTTATTTATTTTTAGCTGAAGCATTTTTTTATTTTCCATATCTTGCTTGGTAGCTTTCTTTTTTTTTTTCTTACCTTCGCTATAGAATATTGAAGAACTTGAAGACTTTACCATGATATGATTCAGTCAAATCTGTCACTGATTCAGATTGCTGTTCTATCCATCAATTTCTCATGTTTAAAAAAACAAGGAAATTACATAAACGAAAATAATTTGTTCTGTCCATTACAAGACAACATAATCCGGGGGAAACAGTATTGGTAAATAGTATGTAGAATATTCAAAAAATTATAATAATGATGATTTTAAATTAAAAAAACATATTCAATATAATCTTTGATATCGATTCTCCTTTAGTTTATGATAAAGCAATTAAGATTAATTTTAATGAGGTATAATATAATTTTAGGATAGTGATCTTATATAATCCTTGATTTCTCAATTCCTACTTGAGATGGATACTAGTGATATTAGATCTTCTATTTCTCAAAAACAAAAACAAAATATTTTTTATATAATCAATTGTTATTATACCTTAAAAATATATAAAATTCTGTTTCTCTCAAGAAATAAATACTTTTAATCAGATATTGCATTACTATCATAAAAGTCTCTTAGATAATACAATGATTATTCTACCTTAAAAAATATAAAAGACTTCCATTATTACATCTTTTGCCCTCTCATGAAAATAGTGTCATATCAATTAATTATCACGATATCGTCATATCAATTAATTATTACATGGACAATATGTTTTATGACTTAAGAGCACGAAATAATTGATTCATTATTGTATTAAGCTTGAACAACTGATTCAAAATATTTAAATCTAAATTAATAGTAATTACCCACCCGTTGTCTATGATGTGAGATTAAAAACTGATGTATTACTACGCATGATCCAAATAAATAAGGTAGTGTTAAGAACCTGCATGAATGAAAACTTATCAACTAATTTGTATCTTTGAATATTGATAGGCATTTTATGGAATTGCCCCTTGCAATACACTACAGGCCATGTCAATTTCTCGAGCCACACATGTCAATCGGGATCACGTAGAATGATGCTGATTTCCCGATCTATACTACAACTCGGGATCACACGAGACGACATTGACTTCCCGAGTCGTACAACCACCCAAGATCATGTCGGTTGATGAAACACCACATATGCTGCCTGGGATCGCGTAAGACGGCGTCGCACTAGCAGTAACATATGGTACGGAGTACAACAAGACGCCTCACACCTCGCGAAGCATACGAGCAAGCCGACCGAGAAAGTGGTGACCATTAAGAGATTATATACAACTGACCTTGTATGAAATGTATAAAAGTTGACATTTGGGCCAGGGTAATGGGTCAAACTTCTGACACTCAAAACTCCTTCAACTACTCCATATACTAACTTAGTCATCAAAGGAGTTAAGTCAGGCACACACACCGACTTTGACTTTTATATAGAAGCAAACCCGAGGGAGCATATGAAGCTCGTCGCCTAGTGACAGATCAGTCTGACCAGGTACCCACCACCTGACTGTTATGATCAAATTGGCACTAAGAGGGGGGTGTGAATTAGTGCTGAGTGAAAAACCTCAGTTTTTAAAACTTTTCATTCGAAGAAAACCAATATCGAAAGTACTTTGAACTAGAACTAGTAAAAAGTAATTAAATCCAAGAGCAATAGTAAAGAAAAGGCGAATAAGAGGCACACCAGATTTTATAGTGGTTCGGTCCACTGACCTACGTCTACTCCTGATCCCTCTTCACTCGAGGTCATTGGCTTTCACTCTTGATATTTTTTAACGGGTGAAGATTAAACACCCCTTACAACTTTTTTCTCATTTTCCCAGGCTTAGGAGACAACCCTTACAATTTTTCAACCTTCCCTTACATAAATCTCACTCGGAGAAGAGGGAGGAATTTTCATACAATTTAACAGTATTGTTCTAAGTTTTTTCCTTCACTTTCTTGCTATCCCAAGTAAGAATACCTGAGGTATTTATAAACCCTAATTGGCTTCAAAAATTAAAGCTAAAAATTTAAACTTTCCTGAAATCTCAGAGTATGGGCGGTACTATCGCCAAATAAAGCTCGAGAATCTAGGCTCTGGCGGTACTACTGTCGGGAAAGGCAATGCTATCACTGATAGTCGGTGGTACCACCACCCAATTTACCCAAAAATAGTACTTTTCAAAACTTTTCATATCTAAGTTGTACTTATTTTGACCTCGTTGAAATGAGCTCTCTAATTAGCTCAAATCAGCCCTTAAACTCTAACTATGATCATTAAGACTAAAATAATTACAAGTAAGCAATCTTCGTTATCTAGCATGTCAATTAAACTTTTAGCTCTGGCAAACTCTTAGCAACCTACCAATGAACTCTTGACGAGCTCCCGACAACCTTCCAGCAAACCCTCGGTAAACTCCTGGCAAACTTCCATTGAACTCTCAATGAGCTCCTGACAACCTGTCAGTAAACTCCTAGCGAACTCCTAATAAACTTCTGGTGAACTCTTGATGAACTCCTAGTAAACTTCCAGTGAACCCCTGATAAGCTCCCGTTGCATCGTTCGAAGCTTCAGCATACCCTGATTCTTCTAGCTCGATGCTCGAACTTTGACTCCAAACCAACATTTAAATTCTTCTTTAATTGTTTTTGCCTTTTCATTATCGTAATTAGTCCAGCATCACTTTCTTCAATATAAGGGTTAGATCATATTTTACTAATTAATTTCATCATCAAAATCTGATATTCAACAATCTCTCCTTTTTTTTATGATGATAACCAATTGATAATGGAGTTAACATTAACTCCCCTTATCAATATACTATATTGATAGAAATCATCATTATATAATTATAATTTTAAAATACATCATTTTATACATGATTCAAATTTCAAATATTCATATCTTCTAAAATACATCATTCCATGCATGATTCAAATTTCGAATTTCTAATCTTTATATCTTCTCAAAATATATCATTTCATGCATGATTCAAATTTTAAATTTCAAATCTTCATTTCTTCTCAAACTATATCATTTCATGCATGATTCAAATTTCAAATTTTAAGTCTTCATATCTTCGCCTCTTCTCCCCCTTTGTCATCAGCAACAAAGAGAAAAGTACGACTAACAAATTTCATATCTTCATATCTTCGCCTCTTCTCCCCCTTTGTCATCAACAACAAAGAGAAAAGTACAACTAGCAAATTTTTACCACATACATCATGCATAATCATAATTTCATACATTGTGCATTATCATAATTTATCAAAATATAACATGCACAAATTTAAAACATTTTAACTCAACATCACTTCATGCATGATACCAACAACAAATCAATATCACTTCGGGCATAGCATAAATAATACTAAAACATTAAAAATTTTAACCATTCATCACCATGATACCAAGATTAATATTATTTTGAATTTTTTAACCATTCATCACTATGATACCAAGATTAACATTATTTTTGGCATAATAAAGCATTATAATTTTTAATCATTTTTGTAGGCATAGCATACATGATAAAAATTTCAAACTGAACATTCATCTATTGTCATCAACATAACATTTCCCCCCTTTGTCATCAACAAAAAGGAGAAATGTTAAACACATATTTGAACCATGTAAGTTAGCATGTTTCTTTTTCCTCTTTGTAAAAAAGAAGAAGAAAAAGATGGAAGGAATTCATTTATCACATTAAAAAAATAAGTATCCTCAAGAGTCTAAGAATCAATTTTCTTTTTGTAAATAGCAAGAGGGATGATCCATTTGAAAGCATCACAACAAACATCAAGTATACCAAAGAGTTTGATAATCAAATTTCTTCTTTTATAAGTAGAAGGAGGAAGGATACATAGGAAATAATTATCAAAAAAGAATTCAATTTACAAAAATCGAGAAATCCAAAATAGAAACTCTTTATTCAGAAGATTTATCATATATAATTAATTCTCTTTTAATCAAATTGTTCCTCATTCAACGGTTTTGTTGCAAGATAGCAATTTATCTCCCTTTGTCAATGTCAAAAAAAAAATGATAGTACAAATTTTCTTTTATATTAATAATTCTAATCACAATCATAAATACAAAAGGATTATATAATGAAAATCATATCATTAAGGATATAATATGAAAAATCAAGTTGCAAGTGCTAAAAGACATAATTTATTTTAACAAATCTCCTCCCTTTTTGTTGTGAATGATGAAAACAAATCTTAGCAGTTCAAATAGTAAGCAAAACTTTGATTCATAAAAAAATTTATCAAGTTATAAATATCGAGAAGTCAAGATCATGATTAAGATAAAAACTTCTCAATAGTAAATGCAAAAAGTGGCATAAGAGAATAAATAAGAGATCTCAATTCATGTATAAAAAATTTCAAGTCATCAAGATCATGGTTCATAAAAAAACTCTAAAGTTATAATTCTGAAACATCAAAAGACCAGTCATGATTCATTTGGATAATTTTTTAATAAAATGAAAGAATCATAGTGAACAATCTTGATTTATATAAAAATCTTAAATCTTCTTTTTAGTAAATGGTAAAAATAAAAAATCATAGAAGTTAAAAAATATTGATTCCCACAAGAGATACAAAGTCAAGACATCAAAGGAAACTTCTTGATTTTGTTAAAAAAAAAATCTCATTCAAATTAACATCATCAAAATCACTTTTATAATTCAAGAGATTAAAAAAAAAGAAGATATACATAGGTTCATCACTTTATGTCTTATTGAATAATTGATAGGATAGAAACATTTTCAAGAAAAATACATTCCACTTTTGTGTTTCAATTTATGTAATTTATTTCATGCAAGAATGTCTTTATCTTTTATGCTAAATCTATGCATTATCATTTAAAACAAAAAACCAAGTATCATTTCAAAAGAAATCATCAAGATCATTAATATAACACATTCAAACAATAAAACATCTTCAAACAAAAGATTTGATTTATTTTAATTCCAACGATAAGACATTTTACTTCTTAAGTGAGTCTAACTCTTTACACTTAGTGCAAGGGGTTAACATGCAATTGTCATGCTCATTTCAAAAAAAAATTAATTTTCCAAAAATACTAGAAAAGAGAAGCATGATTTTTTTTATTTCTTGCTAACTAATTTAAAATTATCAAGCAACTCATGAAATGCATCATGTAATTTCATTGTAAGGTAAAGAAATTTCGGGTAAGTCATATACCTTTTCGTCGAAAGCCATAAAAGTATAGTTCGTCATCTCGTCTTCGAATGCACTCAATTCATCCCAAGTCGCCTTATGTGCTTTCTTTTTCTTTGACAACTTCGATGATTTTGTACACTCATCTTTAGAGTGCCCCAGCTTCTTACATTCATAGCAAGTAGTTGTGTCCCCTTTTAGTTCATTTTTATTCTTATGATTTTTGTTCTTTTTTATGAATTTCTTAAGTTCTTTTGTCAAAAGTTCAGTGTCATTGTCCCCATCACTCTAGCTTTTACTCGAGAAGTCTTCTTTTGTTCTTAGTGCAATGTTCTTTATGTTCTTTGAAAAGTATTTTTCTTATTCGTCATGAGTTTTATAAGTCATTTCATAGGTCATCAAAGACCTTATAAGTTCTTCGAGAGACAAATTGTTCAAATCTTTGACTTGTTGTATAGTACTTTAGAATCATTGGTTTTAGGTAAAGATCTTAAAATTTTATTTACAAATTCAAAGTTAGTATAAGATTTACTAAGAAATTTCAAACCATTGATGATATCCGTAAATCGAGTGTACATGTCATCAATAGCTTTATTTGTCTTCATTTTAAACAATTTATAATTATGTACTAAGAGATTAACCTTTGAATCTTTTACTCTACTTGTGCCTTCGTGTGTGACATATAACGTGTGATATATATCATATGCAGAATCACACATAGAAACCCGAATAAATTCATTTTGTCTAAGGCACAAAACAAAGCATTTATAGCTTTAGCATTTAAAGATAATATTTTCTTTCATAATCATCTTAATCATTCATTGGATTGGAATACTTTTGAAAGTCATTTTTAACTATATTCCATAACTCAAAATCCATATAAATCAGTAAAGTTTTCATCCTAGTTTTCCAGTAGGTATAGTTCATCCCATTGAACATATGAGGACGTGTAATAGAGTGACCCTCGTTAATACTAGAGAAAATCATTTAAACTCGCTTAGGTGTTAATCTAATTAAGTGACAATGACTCTAATACCAACTGTTAGGGTCGAGTTGGCACTAGGGATGGGTTTGGGTTACGAAGGAGAGTGTGAATTAGTGCTAAGTGAAAAATCTCAGTTTGAAAATTTTTTCATTCGAAGAAAACCAATATTGAAAGTGCTTTAAATTGGAACGGGTTAAAAGCAATTAAATCCAAGAGCAATAGTAAAGGAAAGGCAAATAATAGATGCACACCAGATTTTATAGTAGTTTGGTCCACCTGACCTACGTCCACTCTTAATCCCTCTTCACTTGAGGCCATCGGCTTCCACTCCTGATCTGGGTGAAACACCCCTAATAACTCTTTTCTCCTTTTCTCAGGCTTAGGAGATAACCCTTATAATTTTTTAGCCCTCCCTTAAACATAAATCTCACTCGAAGAAGAGGGAGGAACTCTCACATAATTTTAACATTATTTCCCAAGTTTTTCTTTCACTTTCTTGCTATCCCAAGCAAGAATACCTAATGTATCTTTAGACCCCAATTGGCTTCAAAAATTGGAGTAAAAAATTTAAACTTCCCTGGGTGGTACTATCGTCGACACCGATGGTACTACCACCGAACAGAGCTCAGGAATCTGGGCTCTGGCAATAATATCGCTAGGAAAAGTGATACAACCATCGTCTATGCAATACTACCATTGATAGTCGATGGTACCACCACCAATGTTATCCAAAAATAGTACTTTTTAATATTTTTTTATACCTAAGCTATATCTTATTTTAACATGGTTGTACCTCCTTCCAAATCAATGAAATGAGCTCTCTAATGAGCTCAAATCAGCTCTTAAAATCTAACTACAATAATTAAGATTAAAATAATTACAAGCAAGTAATCTTTGTTGTTTGGCATGTCAATTGCTTTCGGCTTTAATGAACTCCTAGCAACCTTCCGGTGAACTCCCAATAATCTTTCAATAACCTTTCGATGAACTCCTGGTAAACTTTCGGCAAACTCTCGACGAGCTCTCGATAACCTATCGGCTAACTTCTGGTAAACTTTCGATGAGCTCCTATCGCATCGTCTGAAGCTTTGATATACCCCCGATTATTCTAACCTGATGCTCAAACTTTGACTCTGGCCTAATGTTTGATTCTTTTTTTATTGCTTTTGCCTTTTCATGATCATAGTTAGTCCTACATCACTTTCTTCAATACAAGGGTTAGATCAAAATTTCACTAATTGATTTTATCATCAAAATATGAGATTCAACATTGACACTATACATAGACGATCTTGTGCACTTAGACCAAATCGTGTTGTGCAGACACCTCAGCTATGACATAAGTTCCTCCAACATTTTAGCATTAAATGGAGGGCCTAATGTTGTAAGAATGCCCGTAGCCAAGCAACCCCAACGAGTGTCTCAGATAGAAGATCCCAATTGCCAACCATTCCCTCAGCTCTAACCTAGGGCTACAACTGGAGATTATTCAATGATCTAGAGCTCTCACCTCCCAGACCCAATGACAAACATTTCATCTGCTGGTTACATGTGCCCTACAAGCCAATCACCTGAGTGATGGCACGTGTGACATATTGCACAGTCTTTTTACATTATTATTATTAGCATATTTTTATATTATATTATATGTTAAATACATATATTGTGATGTCATTGGTTCTATGCAATGGGAATTGAATCGTGATAAGATCATGATAATGAGACTGATTCACCTTTAAACACATATCTTAAATAATCTCGATCATAAGTTGCTCAAAAGGGACATCAAGACAACCAGATAGATCGGTGTACTATATACTCATTCATATGATGGAAGTGGCTAGCCTTATAGCCCTTGTGTGGGGACACTAAGGGTACAATACAGGTGCTCATTGGAGAATGAGTTCACTGATTAATCTGCTTATAGAATATTGTATGGTTAATGATACCTAACATCATACAACGGTTCTATAGCCTCAATTGTGTGTTTGGTTCTTAGACTTGAGACACCAAGGATGTCGTGTTTGAGTACTCTTTTCTTTGATGCTAGACTTACAGGTTTGTGAAGTTTTAAATATAGTACAACTAGTTATCGAAATTGGTAGCCAATCATACAAAGGCAATTGAGAGTCAATAGGAGATTATCCACTCTCGGTATTATGAGAGAAATATCTCATGTGGTCTTGCTTAGACAAATCCTTGGCCAGAGTCGTTCGGATTGAAAGAGGAATTCTCTAGGAGAATCCGATTAGAGCGAGACTCGGACGGATTCCATATATGTCCTAATAGTACCATGCTTAATATATGATCTTTGAGATATTAGATGGATGAGGGACTATAGATACTATCGGGAAATTTATGTTTGGCATCTCATGCACACCGAAAAACAAAAATAAAACCCAGATTCCCGAAGTTGAGTATTTGGCCATTGTGCGATGATTGGTGTGCGAAAAATCTCGTAAAACTTAAAAATTGCATGAATCATGAGAGATGTGTTACCTAGGGAGATCATATATTTCTAAAAAAATTTAGATCTAATGGAGAAGATGAAGAAGCACTCGCGTGCTCCTCTCTAGCGGTAATTCATATGGCAGATGCAGTAATGAGGCTCCACAATTGCGAGATCAACCTCTCGACACTCTCATACTAAGGAGGAGAATAACACTGAGGAGAAATAGAGGCAGCTTCTCTAGCTCTAGCCCAAGGAGTGCCTCTTATTTATAAAGGTAAATAAGCATATTCCCGAATATATTATGTTTACATTGGAAATTAGATCTCTATCCAATAACCCAATCATATTGGATCTCATCCATAAGATCCAAACCAGGAGCTCCATGAATATCTCATATCTGCTCCTTTACTCATCGCAACATCTACCATATGTGTGACCCTTTAAGCTCGATATCGAGGTAGTCGTGAGTCGCTCCCATTAGAACTCTTTTTGATATAGTGAATTATTATTCCCATAATAATTCACTCGGCTCATCGACTATGGATGTATTAGGCCACTATGCCATGGTCCTCAAACGGTACAGGGTGATCAAATTCATCGGACCTGTCTATCTATAGTTATCGTGTATCCATAGTCCTTTATCCAACTAATATCCCAAAGATCGTATATTGGGAATGAATACGATCAGGTCACATATTGTATCCTTCTAAGTTTTGCTCTAATCAGATTCTCTAGGAGAACTCCTTCTCTTTCAATCTGAACAACTATAGCCAGGGATTTTATCTGAGCGAGCACCCACAGGATATTCCTCTCATAATACCGAGAGTGGATGATCCTTTATTGACACTCAATTACTTTTATATGGTTGGCTACCAATCTCGATAACCGATTGTATCATATCTGAATCTTTTGAAACTTGTAAGTCTGGTACCAAAGAAAGGAGTACTCATACAAGGTTTTTCTTGTGTCTCAAGTCTAAGGACCAGATACACAACATAAACTACAAAATTACTATCTGATATTAGGTATCATTATCCATCCAACATTTTATAATCGGATCAATCAATGAACTCATTCTCTAATGAGCACTTGCACTATACCTCTAGTATCCCTACACAAGCGACTATGAGACCAATCACCTTCATCATATGAATGAGTATATAGCACACTAGTCTATTCGGTTATCTCGATATCCTTCTCGAGTAATCTATGACCAGGATGATTTAGGATCTGTGTTTAAAGGTGAATCGGTCTCATTATCATGATCTTATCATGTTCTGATTCTCATTGCACAGATCTAGGAACATCACAATATACATTCAGAAATATATAATATGAGAAAATACCAATAATGATAAGCAAAAGATTACTGCAACGTGTCAGATATGTCATCACTCACGTGATTGGCTTGTAGGCACCTATAAATAGGAGATACATGGTAACTGAGGACAGACCGGTCCAATGAATTTGATCCCCTGTATCATCTAGAGACTATGACATAGTGGCCTAGTACTTCTATAGTCGATGAGTTTAGTGAATTCTTATATGATAACAATTCACTAAATCAAAAAGAGTTCTGATAGGCAAGACTCACGACCAGTTCGGTATGGGCCTAGAGGGTCACACATATGTGATGGATGTTTCAGCGAGTAGAAGATTAGATAAAAGTTATTCAGTTAGCACATATTCTCATTAGATGAGACCCAACATTGATGGATTACTACATGAGGTCCAGTTAAAGACTGATTGAGATTATTGGATAGAGATCTAATAATCCAAAATTAGTAGATAATTAGATGGAGATCCAATATCTACTAAGGTAGGATCTACAAGGGTTTCTTGATGGCTCTCTATAAATAGAAGGCAGGGGTGGCACATTAGTGATAGGCTACATCTTTGGCCGCCCCCTCCTATTCTCCTCCCTCCCTCATATTATATACAAGAGTTACGAGATTTTGGCTACGATTGGAGGATCATTGCTGCAACGATCCATCATGTGGATACCACTAGAGATAAGACATTTGATCTTCTTCATTCTCTCCATCTGGATCTGGATTTGTAGGGATATACGATCTCCCTTGGTAATCAATCTCTCACGTATCGCAGTTTTTGATTGTGTAGGTTCTTTGTTCACAAATCTTTTTACAACAATTTGATATTCATGGGAAACCTATTTTATTTTGTTTTTCATTGCGTATGTGATACTCTCGATGAGTTTCCTAACACCGTCGTCCCCACTAAGGCATTCCTCAGTCTCACTCACCAAGTCCAAGCCTTGGCAGGGGAAGGCGCCTCGGTAGGAAGCCCCTTTGTTCAAGATATCCAGGATAAACTGATTCTTCTAAACCTTTGCCTCCTGACATTGGAGGTCTAGATGGAAACTCGGACTCGGCGAAGCACATCACAACATTCCAAGCCTAGATGGCCCTCTATGGCACCTCCGACGCCCTGATGTGTCAAGCAGTCCCTACCACTCTCCAGGGCCCAACTCGTATGTGGTACAACCGACTAAAACCATCCTCAGTTTTATCTTTTGATTAGCTCACGAGAGAGTTTAAAGTGAACTTTTTAGCTAGTGCATAGCCCAAGCCATATGCAGCCTTGCTTCTCTGGTTGAGTCAAAAGGATGACGAACTCCTCTCCTAGTTCGTCGCTTGTTTTGTTATCGAAATTCGAGGAGTGCCAGACACCCACTCCTTGTTAATCATACAATCATTCCTGATGGGTCTACGACCATCATGATTCTTATGGTCATTGGTCGAAAGGTCGGCAATAATAGTTCCTGAGATGCTCCAGCGAACCAATACGTAGCCACCAAAGCATTGGTAAAAGGAAATGAGAAGACCACAAACGGCCCTGCACGAAGCAATCTCGATGACAATCCTTGGCATCATTGAGGAAAATGGATCGACCCGAGATGTCCCTACTGAGGCCCCCTCAGATGCCTCTGAATTCATCTCGAACAGAGATCTTCCTCCAGATCAAGGAGAAAGGCCTCCTCAGGGTGCCTAACTAATGAAGACATCATACAGGCACTAAGACCAATCAAAATATTATTGATTCCATTGAGACTATAACCATGACACCGAAGAATGCCATGATTTGAGAAATCAAATAGAAGAGCTCATCCGTAGAGGGCACCTCGGGCGCTACATCAAAAGGCCCCATGAACCTTCCCCTCACCCTTAAGGCTTAGAAGAAAAGTAGATTGACATCATTGTTGGTGGCCCAATTTCTAGTGGGGATAACTCTTTGGAATGGAAAGCTTATGCCCGAGCCATAGTAGAAAACCATCTAAGGCAAGAACCCGAGATCACCTTTCGATCAGGAGAAGTTGAGTACTTGACCATGATGATGCCTTGGTGATCTCGGCCAAAATCACTAACGCTTGGGTGAAGAGGATATTGGTGGATATCGGAAGCTCAATCGATGTCTTATTCTTCGACGACTTCTAGAAACTCAACCTTGCAGAGAAAGACCTCATTCCGATGATCTCAACTCTTATCAGGTTCACTGGAGACTACATCTCCCCTCTCAGCACCACCACCTTGCCAGTCACCATCAAAGAAGAACCGAGGTCTAAGACCATGATGGTCATGTTCATGGTGGTCGGGCTTCCCTCGGCATACAACGCCATCCTCGACCGCCAAACCCTTAATAAGTTGAGAGCGATCGTCTCCACTTAATATCAGATAATGAAGTTTCCAACTTGGGCGGGGTTCGGGGAAGTAATAAGTGATCTGTGGGAATCCATACAGTGCTGCTACCTGATGACAACCACCTTGCCCAAGAAGATGAAGCCTGAGTCACCCATGACCAGTCCTTGGGAGACAGCTAAAGCTTCACTCTAACTCGAACCCACCGAGCAAATACTAGAAGTCCCTCTCAACAAAGGTCGACCAGACAAAGTCATGAGGATCGGGTCTGCACTTCCGGAGAATAAATAGATCTAGCTCATCAACTTCCTAAAACATAATACTAACATTTTTGCCAGGTCCCTAAGAGACATGCCAGGGATTGATCTCGAGGTCATACAGCATCACCTGAATATCTCTCTGAAAGCAAGTCTGGTAAAGCATAAGCCTCAGAAATTCACACTTGACTAATAGACAGCGGTCAACAATGAAGTGGACCAATTGATAGAAGTTGGATTCATAGCCAAGGCCAAATATCCTTGATGGTTGTCCAATGTAGTACTTGTTAAAAAAACCTAATGAAAGTTGAGAAATGTGTTGACTACACTAATCTAAACCGAGCTTGCCCGATGGATGACTACCCCCTCTAGAGGAACGATTAGTTGGTAAATGCAACCTCAAGATATGAGCTACTCACATTCATGGATGTTTTCTCGTACTACAACCAGATCTGAATTGCCCCTAAAGATCGAGAGCATGTTGCCTTCATCACCAATCAAGGAATCTACTACTACAAGGTTATGCCCTTTAGTTTAAAAAATGTTAGAGCAACGTAGAAAAGTTCAGCGGCATGCATCTTACAGACTTAAGTGAGACATTCTGAATGCTCAAAAAATTCAAAATATGTCTCAACCCTGCCAAATGTATCTTCAGAGTCAACTCAGGTAAGTTTCTCAGCTTCATCATACATCAGCAAGGATATGATGTGAATCTCAAAAAGGTCCAAGCCATAATCGAGATGCAACCACCTCGATCGATAAAAGAAGTTTAATGCCTCACAAGAAGGCTTGTCGCTCTCAGTTGGTTCATGTCCTAGTTAGGAGACAAGTGTCTCCCCTTTTTTCAAGCCTTGAAATGCAGCAAAGACTTTAAGTGGACTCCAGAATGCGAAAAATCATTCAAAAAGTTGAAGGCACACATCGCCCACTAGCCCCAACTCGCTTCAATTGCCCCAGGAGAACCACTCAGGTTGTACCTTATAACCTCCGAGCATGTGGGCAACTTGATATTGGTCAAAGAAGAAGAAGGAAGACAACGATGAGTGATACCCATTGATCAAGAAGCTAGCATTGGCTTTAGTACAAGCAACAAGGAAGTTACACCCTTACTTCTAATCCCATGTAATAACTGTAGTGATCGCCCAACCACTCCGTCAGATCCTCTTTAGATTCGATGTGTTTTATCGGATGCTCAAGTGGTCGGTCAAGCTCTTAGAATTTGATATTCAATATGTCTCACGAATAGCCGTCAAGCCCCAAGCAATCGCCAACTTTATCTCTGAGTTGACTCCTTCCAGGAGCAACAATCACCAACAAAACAAGCAAACATAGACCTCATACATCAACGAGTCGACTAACATCAAAAGCGGAGGAGCGAATCTCATCTTGAAAGGACCCGCTGACCAGCTATATAAATACACACTCCATCTTGAATTCAAGGCCACTAATAACAAGACCGAGTACAAGGTATTACTGTTAGGACTTCGCTTGGCCTCGGAATTATAGGTAGAGGAAATCAAAGTCTTTACCAACTCATAGCTAGTCATAGGCTAGATCAATAGAGATTATGAAGCCCGAGAAATAACCATGAATAAATATTTGTCAGAAGCACCCAGACTCATCGACCACTTCTGACAATTCTCAATTACAAAGGTGCCTTGGGCAGAGAATGCACAAGCAGATGCATTGGCCAAGCTTGCCTCAATGCTTGGTTCGGGAAAATGGCCACCAGAGATTGAGAAGCTCCTTTGCTCGACCATCGCAACCCCAGATGTGGTCACAACGGAGGTCACACTGACCCAAATGGAAGAGATCCTCTACTACAAGAAAGATGGGACATTGCCAACTGACTGAGTCACTTCTCGATGGCTCAAGTGAACTCAAGCGTGGTATTGTGAAATCATTGGGCGACTCTACCGCAGGTCATTCAATCAACCCTTCATTCTTTGCTTAACACCAGTGGAAGCCGAGACAATTTTAGCTAAGGTCCATGAAGATATCTATGGAGAGTATATCAGGAGCTGAACTCTAGCTTTCAAAATCCTCAAACAAAAGCTATTACTGGCCGACCATGCATCGAGACGCTATGACCTATGCACATCGGTGCCTGCAATGCCAAAAACATGCCAGGATACAACATCAGCCTATAATTCCCTTAACGTTGATTGATTGTGTGTGACCTTTTGCATAGTGGAGAATGGACCTCCTTGGTCCTTTTTCCCTTGCCTCGGGATAGTGAAAATTCTTGGTAGTCGGGGTAGATTATTTAACCAAATGGGTCGAAGCTGAGCCATTGGCATCCATCACTGAGAAACAAATTGAAGAATTCATCTGGAGGAATATTATCACTAGACTTGACATCTCGAAGGCCATCGTCATTGACAAAAGGACTCAATTTAATAATTCAAAATTTAAATCATTCTGTCGAAACTATAGGATTCAGCTAAGGTTTAGCTCAGTAATGCACCCCCAAACCAACGGCCTGGTCGAGGTAATAAATCGAGCAATACTTAAAGCCTTGAAAAAGAGGGTTGTTGGAGCCCTTAACACATGGGTCGAGGAACTCCCGAGCATCTTATGGGCATCTTGAACTTTGCCCAAAATTGCCATAGGTGAATCACCCTTCGGCATGGCATTCAAGATCGATACATTACTGCCACCTGAGGTTGTTTTTCCCAACTCTCCGGGTTGAGAACTTTGAGGAACGAGCATCCGAAGACGGGCTCCAGGCTAACCTCGACCTTCTCGAAGAATGGAGAGCCGAGGCACATCTTCGAACCCTAGCGTACAAGAAAGTTGTGGTGAAACTTTATAACCGAGGAGTGCATCCTCGACAAATCAGGCTTGGTGACCTAGTCTTATGCAAGGCCGAGATCAGTGACCCAGCTCACACTCGAGCAAGCTAGCGCCGAACTAGGAAGGTCCTTATCGAATAACTAGTTTCATCTGAGATGAAACTAACCAACTCACCACAAAGGAAGGAAAACAATTATCGAGGACCTGACACATATCAAATATGAAGAAATTCTATCCTTAAGAGCCACCTCGAGTCCATGAGCCAACCCTCGTTGGATTAAAGAGAAATCATACAAGCAAGTTACTAGAAGGAATCAAAGGCGAGTCACCAGTGCAACTCAGAACTTTATAGGATTACTGTCAAAATAAGCAAAATAGACACAAGTTGCTTCCAAAACTCTAAAAAGTTTATTGACAAAGAGAAAACTACATCATATGGTGGCCAGAACTTTACAATACAAAAAATCAACTAATCAAAGGAAAAGAAAACCAAAAATACAGCCCAAGATGTTTAGCTAAACTTTCGGAGGCACAGGACTATCATCAAAGTGGACCTCGTCTTCCATGGGGACATTGTCGTCTTCCAGCAAGCTAGTTAAAAGATTTTCCTCAACTTCCAGGTTGGTATTTAGCTCAGAATACGGCCAAAGCGACCCGGTATCCATATTCATGAGATACCTACCCTGACCTCTATAGCCCAAGCTTGAAGCTAGAGGGCTCCTTGTGGCCAACAATTACCTCTTGGGCCTTGTTAGAAGCTTTATGAAGTTCAGCGTGCAAAGCCTCCTTGGCCTCTTGCATCTTCGAGCCAGCTGCTTCCAGACCGCGGGATAGCTTCAGCAACTAATCCTCCATAACTTGGACCCCTTGGACCTCTTTCAGCTAGCATTATGAGTCCCGGAAGTGTCGGTGGAGATCTTCCACCTCTTGTTGAAGCTTTGCACATTGTCACTCTGCATTTCCAGGGTTAAACTTTAGTTGATCAACCTCGGACTAGAGGTTGACTGCCCGTTGCTCACCGCTGCAATCGCCACCAGACCAAGACCAGCCTTCATTTCTCGGATCTCGTTGTGTAAGTCGGTGATCTTGTCACCCATACAGCTGATCACCTAACCCGTATCATGCACTCGATCGATCAAGGCCATGGCATAGTGATGGTTCTACCGAGAGAACAAAAGTCATGAGTTGAAAGGAAAGTTGCGAAAGGAAAACAAGGATACAAAAAGACTCTTGCCCAGACCAATGACTTTGTCACCCAATCAATCAACTCCTTGGACGACGCCCCATAGAGTTGCTTCGCTAGTGCTGGGCTAAGCACCCCCCTGAGTATACTTCGTAGCAGCCACCCCATCCAACCAAAATCAACTCTCGATCGTAAAGGTGGACCAACGAGCCTGAAATGGAGCGCCCGACACCCCTTCAAGTAGATCGGCCATACGGAGCACCTGGAACTACTCACCCTCTGATCGGGCTCGCGTCTGACATAAGTCCTTCATCAATCATGGACGAGGGGTTTTTCATGCAACCGAATCAGCCCCAGTTGCCACAGTAGGATCCTTGCGCCAAGGGCTCCTAGCTCCCGACCTGTCACCTCTAGGACCTTCCTTAGTGCCATAGGCCTCCCGCGCGATGGCCTCTCAGGCTGTAATGCTCCTAGATACCTTCCAGACCCCCAACTTTGGCTTCGTCTTATGATGGGCATCCCTGCCTTTAGGAAGACAAAGTTGGGCTGAGGCCGACCTGTACAAAGCGAGTGGCAAGGATAAGAGCTATCTGTACCCCATAAAGTTGGGCTGAGGCCGACCTCATCCAACCAAACCTTAGTCATGTCTCTACTGGCCCGAGATGAAGACAAGATACCCCTCAGCCTCCCAACTTGCTCTGACTCTTCGTCAGACAAAAATGGAGGAACATTATTGATTGTTCGGGTGTACCACTCAAGGTCGAATCCCTATTGCAAACTGTAACTAACAAAAAAGTGGCAAGCTTTCCACCCCTTATTGTTGGAAGGCACACAGTTGACCCTGAAGCCACCCCGGGCGATGAGGTAATAGCCCCCTTGCCCCTTACAAAGGCAAAAACACGATATGAATCATGTTCAAGTAGGGACTATTTTTTCCCCTCGACACTCCCTAAGAAGTGCAACCATATAGCACCACGAGTTAGGCGCCATTTGTGATGGCTAGGTGCGCCACTGCTGGAGGCAAGCCTCGATGATCGGGTGGAGTAAGAACCGAAGTCTCGCCTCGAGCGCATCGATAGACAACCTGAACCCATTCGAAAAATGAGTCATATGGGCATTGCTCGGTTGCAGGACATACGGCTCATAATTGTCCAGATACTGTAGCGCTCCTGGATCAACCTTAAAAGCTCCTCAATCATGATCGAATCAGAGTTGTGACACAACTTCATTATTTCTAAGCCCTGATAGGCCTTCACATCCGCTAGGGACATGCCACCCGAATATGCACTCACTACCTCCACCGCGGGAACCCGAAGATGAGTCTACAACTTAAGAAGATGAATTACTTGAGCAGGAGGAGGAAGATGAAGACATCCTGACCCGAAGGCTAGGGATCAAGAAGAGAGAGATCTTGAAGCAGAAGAGAATGAGTGGCAAATGAGCGGAATAGAGCCTCTCAAAAAGGATCATAAGGATTATAAGGAGCTTCCACCTTCCTACATGACCTTTTAACTCCCCAAAGTAGGAGTACAGCTTAGCATCATCATGATGGTTACCTAGGGAATAAGCAATCGCATTTAAAGCGTGCTCGCACTAAACACTCGATTGTCAAAAACTGATAAAATCTATCACCAATAGCCTTAAACATACGACCCAAGGATTGTTGTCAAGTCCCATCCTGAGATCTACCATCAGGCTTCATGACAAATCATGATGTCAAATCCCACAAATGAACTTTAGCCTTTATATAGAAATAAACTCGAGAGATCAAAAGAACCTTACTGTATGGTGACGTATCAATCCAATCAGGTACCCACCACCCAATGCTAGGCTTCGCGATGGATTATAACATCAAACCCCATGATGATGATAGGTCATCAGCCTCCATGACAAATCATGACGTCGAAACCCATGACATGATGACATGGCAATACAAGACCTCTCTGGACTCGGTCAGTCAAGTGCCTAAGTTGTGTTGCTCGACCAATCAATTTCTCGAGATGTGTAGCTCGGCCAATCAAGGCCCGAGTTGTGTTGCTCAGCCAGTCAAAGACCCTAGTTATGTTGCTCGACCAGTCAGAGGCCTAAGTTGCACTGCATGATAAGTCAAGTGCCTAAGATGTGTAGCTCGGCCAATAAAGGGCTCGAGTTATGTGGCTCGACCAATCAAGTGCCCGAGTTATATTGCTCGGCTAATTAAGTGCCCAATATGTGTTGCTTGACCAGTCAAATGCCTAAGTTGTATTGTTTGGCCAATCAGGTGCCTAAGTTGTATGGCTTGTTCAGTCAAGTGTCTGAGTTATGTTGCTCGACTAGTTAGGGGCCCAAGTTGTGTTGCTCGACCAATCAAGTGCTCGAGTTATGTTGCTCAACCAGTCAAGTGCTCGAGTTGTGTTGCTCGACCAGTTAAGTGCTTGAGATGTGTAGCTCAGCTAATCAGAGGCCTCGAGTTGTGTGTCATGGCCAATCAAATGCCCGAGTTATATTGTTCGACCAGTCAAGTGCCCGAGATGTGTTGCTCGGCTAGTCAGGTGCCCGAGTTGTATGGCTCACTCAGTCAAGTGCCCGAGATGTGTAGCTCGATCAAT
Source organism: Ensete ventricosum (assembly GCA_029747655.1). NCBI lineage: Eukaryota > Viridiplantae > Streptophyta > Magnoliopsida > Zingiberales > Musaceae > Ensete > Ensete ventricosum. The sequence continues at coordinate 18,427,413 of JAQQAF010000003.1, read as the reverse complement.
CAGGGGCTCGAATTGTGTGGCTCGACCAATCAAGTGCCCATGTTGTGTTGCTTGGCCAATCAAGTGATCGAGATGTGTAGCTCAACCAATCAGGGGCCTGAGTTGTGTAGCTCAACCAGTCGAGCACCCGAGATATGTTGCTCGGCCAAACAAGCACCCCGATTGTTTCTCACTCAATTACAAACCCAAGCAACTCCTCCTGGACAACCAAGGGCCCAAGGGAACCTGCCGCAAAGGAACCCACAAGGTTGCAGACCCAATTAAAGAGGACATCAAAGCCCTACCAAGAACCCCTCGATGAGGAGCTCTAGCTACGCCTCTTCACGGGAGGCGGTAGGTGGTGGGGGGGTGGGGTTGGGGGAGAGGGGAGAGAGAATGATATGACATTTTATAGAGTTGCACCATGGCAATACACTACAAGTCACGTCGATTTCTTGAGTCGTACTAGTCATCCGGGATCACGTAGAACGATGTCAATTTCTCGAGTCGTATAGTCGCCCGAGGTCACACTGTTTGATGCCACACCGCATATGCTGCTTGAGATCGTGGGAGATGATATCGCACCAACGGCAACACATGGTATGGAGCCGACAGGATGCTCCGTGCTTCATAGAGCATGCGAGCAAGTTGATCGAGACAGTAGCGACCATTAAGAGATTACGTATAGCAAACTCTACATAAAAGATATAAAAGCTGACTTCTGAGCTAGGGTCAGGGGTCAAACTTCTGACACTCAAAACTCTCTCAATTATTTTATATAATAAATTATCTATCAAAACGGTCAAGCCAGACAAATACACCACAACTTTAGCCTTTATATAGAAATAAACTCGAGAGATCAAAAGAACCTTACTGTATGGTGACGTATCAATCCAATCAGGTACCCACCACCCAATGCTACACATGTTTTTCGACATTACTTACTTGGACAGAATGGAAACTGCATAAGTTACCCCAACAAAGATGAATGGAAACTAATATACTAACTGGTATCGTTCATCTTGTATCTTTGGATGTGAAATGGAGTTCAATGTATTTCACAATGATTGATGAAACCCAAACTTCAAAGTGAGGGGTCTCCTAATTCATGTCAGACTGTATCATCTGCCAAAACAACTATAGCAAATGTAACTGAAGAGACAAACTGAAACTTTGGGAACTAAGACATGTAATGAGACTAATTGGAAAATGTATTTAGATCATATGCATTATAGGATTATAAATAATCTTTTAAGTGTTAGATCAGACTAAAGAACATAGGTAATAATGTTTTTTTCAAAAGATAAATGACAAATACAGGATTCAAGAGATATTGTGATAAACTATTAAGATCTTTATCAATTAACCTGACTGATACTATTATAAAATATATTTATCTTACTGTTTAAAAATCTCAATATTTTTATTATGACAAAAATAAAGTTTACTCTTATTTCCAGATTATATATAGGAATCTGAATTTATCTAGATTTCATACTATAAAAATATTATTTTCTTAAAAAAAAGCATCCATGAGATAGGATCCGATTAACTACTACTAAGTATGATCGTCAATAGTTAATTTAATTTAGAAAATTATTCTAAAATTTATTTATTATTCTCACCCTTCCAACACGAAATCCATTATCCTATTGGTCAACTAAAAAAATGTTAATTGATGTGATATAATATACGCTAAACTGTCTGCTACCTCACAGTGAATGATTGAGATTTAAATGCAATTATTTGTCGTAAACGGAAGCAAAGCCCAGCCATGACTCTGCCACTGGGTGATGGGGGGAGGGCCCACCTACGCCAGGAGTCAGACAAGAAAAAGGTAGAAAAGAAGGGTCACGGGTTCGCATAAATCCAAGCACCAAATCTACCATCGCACACTAGCCAGTCACGGACTGGTTATAATTCTCGCACCATTCCCGCCCTTTTCCTTCCCTCCCCAAAAAATATTACCCAGATTCCTCTCTCTCCCTCCCCCTGGTATGCAAGACAAGTCTTCCAGCTTTAATCTATAGAGCTTTAGTAACATAAGTTTTAATGGGGAAACCAGTCTTTTACTCTGGTTATGTATCATACATAAAACACTTCATATGTATGCAAAGAACTACGTAGATGATGCTAAGATAGATACAAAGCATTGCAACCCCGAGGTCAATAAGGTTTGGCTCTAAATAACCCTCCCCAAACAAGCTCCAGCACACGTACGTCTTGGGCAGATAAAACTATGGCAGCATCTCACATCCGACTGCTATGTGGAATCTCTCTATGCGACATGCTGCTTAGTTTTCTGTATTAAACTGCTATTTGTACAAGTTGCTTGCCATCTTCATATCGACTGATGATGACCCACAAAGATATCAGCTTCATCCTAAACCTCCGCTCCACACACTCTCTCTATCACTACTCAGACTGCCAATTGCATGATACAGAAAAGACTTGTAAACACCTTAGAGGATGGACGATGGATAAGGATGGGTTGGAAGCCTGTGGGCGGCCGCCCCACTCTCTAGCCTTACTGGTGAGTTCACGTGACGCCTTGTAGAGAGCTTCCCCATCAACCCTATATAAGTGTACCTTCTTCCTCCCCAAGCCTTCCACACCAAACACACTGCAGGAGTCCCATAGCTGAAGGAGTGAGTCCTTCGACGATGGACTCCTCCAAGATCTCAGCCATCCTATTTACCTTCATGCTCTTCCTCTCCTCCGTTGCCCCCATTGTTTCTGCTGGCACCTGTCCCCCCACCAAGCACAAACCACCCAAGTCCAAGCACCATAAGCCGAAGACCCCCACTCACAAACCACCCATCACCTACCCCCCGGTCATCGGCAAACCACCCATCACCTACCCCCCGGTCATTGGCAAACCACCCATCACAGTCCCACCGGTCATCGGCAAACCACCCATCACAATCCCTCCGGTCATCGGAAAGCCACCTATAACCGTTCCACCCATCACCGTGCCACCAGTGATCGGAAAACCACCCATTACGGTGCCCCCAGTGGTGGGCGTGCCCCCCGTTGTCATCCCACCGACGCTCCCGCCTAAGTACACTCCCTGCCCTCCTCCTCCTCCTCCGCCTCCAGCTCCACCAGCGTACCCGACTTGTCCCGTCGACACGCTTAAGGTCGGCGCGTGCGTTGATTTGCTGGGAGGGCTCGTGCACATCGGTATCGGTGATCCCGTGGTGAACCGGTGTTGTCCTTTGCTGCAAGGACTTGTCGAGATCGAGGCTGCAGTTTGTCTATGCACCAGCATCAAGCTGAAGCTTCTCAACATCAACATCTACCTGCCGCTGGCACTGCAGTTGCTGCTTACTTGCGGGAAGACTCCACCGCCTGGTTACACATGCACCATCTAGAGCGGCGTCAAAGGTCTCTCGACTTGGAGTTGACCTTCCTTCTTCCTCGTGTGCTTTTATTCGCAGCTTGCCTTTGATCTTATGACACCGCTCATCATCTTTTCGATGCAGGTTGACGAGAGGACACGGGGATGTCCAACCCACTGTCCAAGTGAAAGAGGAATGCATTCGTTCCTTTGTAGTTTCAGTATGTCGTGCTGAAGTCTGATAATAAACATCTGTTGGAATCTCCATCTCATGCATGCATGTGTTGGATTAAGCTTACGTTTACAAGAACCATCAAAACTGGAAGAACATGACTCCTCGTGAACAAACTCGCCGTGACCCATCACTTGCCGTTGTCTGCTTCTCAAGGCTAAAAAGAAACAAGGCATAGTATTATATACTCCATATATTTTGAGCACCTAAAAAATTAACCATTGGATCGAACCGCACATATTTAACGTACCACATCACGTCATATTCGCATAGTTTCAATGTGAACGATAACAGATGACCCGAGGAGTTCGATCAATATGGGGAGAACCCCAATCACATCGAACCGGGTTTAGTCCAATAGCAGACCGTGGTCGAAGTTCCATTACGACCACACGGTTGAATTGGATCACATTGGGTTCGCCAAGCAAGCTCGAAGAGGAACAGACATGGACTGGTACTCGATGAAATCGAACTCGAATTCAGTATGATGCACACAATCGGGTTCCTCGGCACATATCTTCTTACGAGCTAAGAGGAAGCCCACATCAAACAAGTCCTGCAAAGTCTTCTCAGAGTGGATCTCTGAAATCGCAATCTCTTCCATCTGCTCTTTCTCAGGAACGGATGCAATCCAAATATATGCTCAGCCATGAAGTCATGCCTTGTCAATATGCCAACCACCGGCGCTCTCTGCAGTTTGCATGCACACCAAAACTTAGTTAAGAAAAGGGAGATGAGAAGCGGGTTCGGGATGAGGCGCTTACAGAAGATGACTTGGGAACGATCAAGAGGTGTCTCAGTCCCATCTCCCGGAAAAGTATGAGAGCTTTCGCCAGCGACATCGTCTCCACCACCGTGTAAGGCGACGAGTTTGTGAAGGGATGCAAATCAACGAACATCTCCATCTCTTCTGCGCTTACCTCTACATCCTCAACACGGTCGTGCTTCCCTGATCCACGCTTACCCAACTCATCAGCCCCGAATTGCCCCGCCGCATCCGACCCTGCGACGCTACGTGTCAGCAGAAATCGCTTCTTCTTCAACAAGCTCAGCAGGTGTGCACGGAGGATCAAGCCGTACAGCACCGGAGAAGAAGAGAACGGCGGCTCATCTATCACGGGGAACGCGTGGTGCCCTGTCGTCTTCAGTATGTGGACCACGTTACCCACCTTCTCCACCCCATTAAAGGTTCGTAAAGGACCTGCCACCACATCGCTGACGGTGAGCTGCCTCATGTACGGTTCTGCATGGTCTTCGATATAAGGAAGCCCCTTCAGTCTCAAGATCAGGTCGTAGATGTTGGGATTGAACGCGTCGGCCACGGTTTTCGATATCAGGAGAACCAGCATCACCAGGGGAAGCAACAAGAGATCGTTGGTTAACTCCAGCATAATCACACATACCGACACCGTCATCCTCATCGTTCCGCCGAGGAAGGAAGCCGAACCGAGGACCGCGAAGAGACCGTGGTCGAGGTTCGCGTCGGAGCCCATCGCCATCCCGACGAGCCGTCCGTAGCTTGCACCGGTTAACATAATCGGCACGAAAAGACCGAAGGGCGCGGCGACGACGCCGTAGCTTAGGATGCCTAGAACGTAGGAGGCGCCAAAGGTGACCATGATGGAGGACTTCTGGAAGTCGTCATTCGTGCCACGGCCATACAGTTTGCGGATCGTGTCATCGTTGGTGTTGAAGAATAGACTGGCTAGATCGTTGTAATGCTCGGGAGGGCACTGGAAGTTCTCGAAGCCGCCGGGATGATCTATCGTGGAGCAGTCCTTGTTCGAGCAAGGTCTGCAGGGTGCCAACCATGGTAACCCAAACAGACAACAAGATATACATATGGAGACAGCAGCGGCCAGAAGCAACCTGTGGGCACGGCCTCTCCTGCACAAGTTAACAAGATTAACATTACTGAAACTTATTTGGGAAGAACTATTGATACGAATGAGGAATCATATATCAATCAGCACATACTCATTAACAAGGCTGCATACGTGAAGAACCTTCACCATAAGAACATTGTACAGACTTCCTAATACTCCCCCGATGACTCCGAGGAGGATGACTGGAGGTAGATCGGCGAGGCGATAAGCAACGGTATCTGCTGTAACATCATACGTTATCAGCCCGCCCTTCCCATATAACCAACAGTTTCCTCTTCCGCAGATGTCAGTCAGTGCACGGAGCGTGACAGCAACTACAGCTGTCGTGAAGAATGCTCTCCAGATCAGTGCACTTCTCCACCTGTGATAGATATCAAGCAAACACTACATGAAATCGATGAAGAAAGAAGAACGAACCAAAACATTACGGCGTTAGTACCATGAAGACAACGACTCCAGGGCAAATAGAACACCACCGACCGGGGCGCGCAACGCGGCAGCAACACCGGCAGCAGCCCCACAGGTGACAAGGTCACGCCTGTCTCTGTCGTTCTTGAAATAACGCAGCCATCTGCACGTCATGCGGTACTTCCGGGATCCACCTTGTCCGACCATAGCCCCGATGCATGCACCAATGTGCACCATGGGATCAGCCTTGCCCACGTGGAGCGAAGATGATACGGCAGCAATCGTACCTACGATCTACATATGAATCCGGCATTGATGATGGTGCGCCTTCGGGGCAACTATTCTCTCAAGCGAATTCGATGGGTTTCTCACCTTCACAACGAGGGTGCGAAGCGAGAAGATGTCAGGAGCATCAACGCCATTCAGATAAGCCTTAACCTCCGGGATTCCCGACCCGCCGGCGGCAGTCGAAACAAAAGCCGTGATCGCCGTCGCAAACGTCAAAAGGGCCAAATTTGAACCGGCAAACACCCAGAAAGCAGTCCAATGCCTTCAACACCGCCACCACTTTAATCCAATACATCAGGTAAAGAAAGGAGAAGTATCTCAAATGCGGCTTACTTGTTGGCGAGCATCAATTTGGAGACGGTGACAAACTTGCGGCCCGCGATGTTCTCCACTGCAAGGTTGTTGAAAAAGCCAACAGCGCCGGCGAGGATGCCAATGAAGAGGCAGAAAGTCCACTTGAGGAACACATACTGCAATATGGCCGCCCGGCCTCGGCTCCTCCAATCCTGGTTGAGGACGTCGTTCTCGATCAACCTAATGAAACGAACCATTCAATCGATCTTTACACACCAAACGATCAGTTCTGGAACAGAGATGAACCGGACAGAGTCATCACTCGTAGTCGAGGCTCTCGATGGGGCATAGGTTGGAGCCGACGCTGGCGACCTGGGAGGTGGTGTTGGCCGCGTGGCGTCGGAGATCGATGGTAGAGTGCTCCAAGAGAGGCTCTTTTATGTTTCCTCTCTGCTGCTCCATCACCTCCTCCTCCTCGGACGACGAAGACGACCGCGGTTGCAGCAATTCCTGTTCGTCAACTCCAGCTGGGGTCGCCATGTGAGAGAGAGAGAGAGAGAGATACTCTGAGTGGAATGGAGTTGGAGGGAGGGAGGGAGGAGGGAAGAAATAGAGAGCGACAGAAGAGCAAGTCGTGATGATTCGAAGGCCACTCCATCACAGCCGTCCTTTCCGTGGCCCCAAAAGACAAACGTGCACTGTGACTGAGGTGCTAACTACTTAATCAATTAATGTTATTTGGACTTCCTTTTTTTAATTTCCTCCTTTTATTCTGGTTAAGTTTTTGGGATGCCTAATTTCACGCAAATTTTATTAAGAAAAAAATATATTGAATCAAATTATTTTTCTCTATTAAATTTGGCGTCATGATTAAATTATTTTTTCCACTACAATGGCTATTAACAATATGGAGGAGCCATATTATATTATTTAAATAAAAAGATTAATCACGCCTTACATTAGTCGGTGCTGAGTGGTGTGCCACAAATATAGTTGGGATCTTAACATCAGTATCATCTGGTGATCTAAACTTGATCCCATAATTCAACATGGAGGCAAGTCAAAATGTTACTTCAATTAAACAAATGAAACAGAGAAATCATGAAAATACCCTTTGCTTAGTGAAATAGGACTCACACTTTTCTATTCTTTTGAAATATTGCTCTTTAATTAGATATAGTTTTATATGGTATTCTTTAGAGCTCATACCTCTAACCCCAGATCCATAACAAAGTCAGATATGCTAACATATTAAGTATAGAATATGGATAAAAATAAGTGAAAAATGAGTGATTTTTTCGTCTGATGTCAATCGACATATGAGATGAGATATTTCTCTTTGGCAACCTCTCTTTGCTATTTATAATATTATTTTTAATTTTTTTGATATCTTTAAAATATCTATATTTAAATGGATGTAAATATTCTCATCTTTTACTTCTTTTATTCTTATTCTCCTAATACGTCAAGCTTCTTCTTGCAAGGTACTACCAACTCATGATGTCAAAGCTTGGTTTCATCATTGCATCAAATCATCTCCAAAAATGCTAATGAATTAATCATTGTCAGCATCATCGTCTCCACTTATCGATAACTTTTTATTCTCTCACAAAGTTATTTTGTTTCTTTCTGATTACTTTGGTTAAAATGAAGAAAAAATTTCAAAAGCTTCTTAGATTATTGTTTTCCTACAAATAAAGAAAGAATTTGTTTTGCAAGAGTTAGCTATTACAGTCTTTTATTACATATCTAGCTTTTGTGTTCTTCGAGGATTCAATTCAATCATTGATTGATCTGGCGACGAGCAATACACCCTAGATGAGTGATGAGTAGAAACCTATCTTAAAGGTATAAACCTATCTTAAATAAAAATATAAATTTTAATTATTCACGATCTAAACCCAAAATTCATAAAATATAATTTGATGATACCAAATGTATAACATAGAAATTTTTATATACTCTAGTGTTCCTCAAATCATGCTCTATGACACCTCCAAAATGACATTCTTCAATTGTCCACAATCGAAACACAATATCCATAACATAGAATTTTATAATGCCAAATGTATTTAATTCTTATTCATCCACACTATAAAATTTGTACAATTTTATAATCATTCAACACATCACTTAAAAACTCTATAAAACACATAGTCAACTCAAAAAATTATTAACAACCATTTATAAACTCACAAGATCAATGAAACGCTATAATCATAAATCAACCATTTATTACGAGTTTACATCAATATAAAAACTTCAAATTTAACATTCTAGCTTTCAAAACAAGAAAAATCTTTTAACATTTATAATGACACACACCAACTCATACTTTTGGATAACACTACAAGCAAAGTGTTATCTACAACAATATCTTATTAAACCACTAAAAATATGTCACAATCTTCTAGCATTCCATTGTACAACCTAAACCTAACATGAATGTGAGTGATAAACTAACTTAAAAATTTTATATAATAATAATCTGAGCTACAAAGCTAAACAAGTGATTATCATATCCATGATATATGACATAAGCATCAAGATATAAAGCATGGATTTAAGAATCAATAAATATCATTTCATTAATTCATACTTGACAAAGAAGCAAAAAAGCAACATAAGCATGTCAAGAATAAATACAAGGAATGAGTCCACATGTAGAATCATATTTGATATTTTATTCAATTCATTGATATCAAGAGAGCATATCATAATATATAAGTAAACCAAGATCATAACATAAGATATAATCCCAAGAGTCATGTTTGACATTTCATTCCATTTATTAATAACAAAGGAGTATGGAGCAACATATAAGTAAATTAATATTGGAATATAAGGTAATAAGCTCAAAAGTATAGTTAAATTAGTCATTTCATTTGATTCATTTAAAACAATACAGCAAAGAGTATCAGATAAATATATCAAGAATAATACAAAGCATGAGCACGCAAATATCATATTTGATATTTCATTCAATTCATTCATATCAATATAATATATAGCAATACATAAATAGATCTTTTGCAAAACATATCAAAGGAATATAAAGAGTGAAGTGAGATCATAACATAATACAATGTCACCCAATTTTAAGTGTCTACTAGTCTCTCATGTTTGGGACCTCCATCTATCCATATCTTAATGAAATATTAAGACCAACAAAAACATCATAGGCTCTACACATAACTCTGTTTTCATTTATGACATAGGTTTATGTTATCTCACAAATATAGGAGAGCAATAACGATATTTTCATTAAGAAGGTGGGATATATTGGAAGCATATATGAGATAATAATAATATATAGTTACAATTTAATAATATCGGAAGCACATATCAGTTATAATAAGAATTAATGACTAAGAGATAAAAAATATTTTAAAACAATAATATGAGAATCACTTAAAGGCTAGTTGATAATATATTTTAAAACAAATATAGATAGTGTAGTGAGATCATAATATAATATAATATAATAAATAAAAGAGCTTAAATTATCAATATGAATCTCATTTAAGTAGGAATTTTAGCTAAAATAAGTTCCAAAAGGTAGAAGCAATAATGATAAATTTTAAAACCAATCTATTATGACAAAATCCATAAAATAAGTTTTACTAAATATTCAAAATCAATCTCTTATGGCAAAATATATAAAGTAAGTTTTATTAGATATTCAAATAGGCAATTGTGCTGTAATTTATTCAAGATGTTAGAAAGATATAGGCGTATACTTTTAACTATAAATTGAAATTATCAACAAAAAAATTACAAGCAATTGAATCTAGATAGGGTAGAAATAAAGAAGTTAGCAAAATTCAAGGGGTCAATTGAAATAATATTTGGATATACATTTGTATATCAAAACATTCAGGTATTGAAAAAAACATACAAGAGTTTTATTTTTAAGGAAAGAGATTTGACTTTATTTAGAGTTTTGTACTAAACATCATAATTGAGATAGGTAGAGAGGTCAAGCCATTTTATCTTTGTTTGACAGAATTCAATAGTTTAATTAAAAGAGATGTTTGAATAAAAATTTATACTCAAAATCACTCAAATAATATATTATCATAAAGATATAAGGGTTCAGTGTCTAATAAAAGGGAGTTTGCTCAATTATGAGTTCTGTATAGAATATTATAGTTGAAACAAGTAGATAGGTTATATTCTTAAAATTCTAGTATTACAAGTTTATAACTTAGATTGATGCTATTGAAAAAAGATAAAACTTTACTAATCATTCATAAATAAGGAGGAATCAGAGATAAGAATTATTATAGGCAATTGTGCTCTAATTTATTTAAATAAGACATTCTTAGAAAGATGTAGGAGTCTACTTTCAAATAAAATAAGTTTTATACAAATTAAAGTTAATAATAAAAAATTATAAATAATTTAATCAAGATAAGTCAAAATCATCTTATATATGTTCAATATAATTCAAAGGGTCAATTGAAATAAATATTTGGATAAATATTTTTACATCAAATTATTCAAATAAGGTGTAGAAAGAAAGATACAATAGTCTCATTTTTAACAAAAGAGATTTAGCTTTATATAAGGGTTTAGTTTTTAACAAAAAAGAGTTTGTCAATTTCAAGCTTTGTATAGAATGTTATAGTTGAAACAGAAAAGATAGGTTAGAAATCACAAAATCTCAGCATTATAAGTTCAAAGGTTAGTTGAGACAAAGCCTTACAAATCATTCATAAATAAGGAGAAATCAGAGAGATAAGAATCATCATAAAATGATATAGATTATTTGTCTTAGAAAAAGTTAATTCAAATGATGACGAATTAGTCCAAAATCCTTAACCTAGAAATAACACTTCATCTTTAATATCTCTTCTCTTGTCTTGTCCAAGATAGATTACAGTAAGTTTCTAATTTGATAATTTTTCATATTTTTTCTCTAGTTACTTAAGTTTAGATAACATAAAATATGATAATATGACAAGCATACAACAAAAAAGATTGTAAGTGTAAAAAATATGACAAGTGTGGGTGGCACATACCTTTGGGTAGTGAGTGATGTATGTCCCTCCCTTCTTTTCTTTTTCTTTTCATTTCATATTTTTTCTTCTTCACTAACTTAACACGGAAACTTTTACGAATCATATGTAAATTCAAAGACTCACAATTAGATCTCTAACATTAATTTTGTAATATAAAATTATTTAATTTATATTAAAAAATTAAATTTTAAAAATATTACATAGCAAACCAACGAGTGATGTTAAGGGGTAGTAGAAAACAAAATGATAAGATTAATAATTGAGGAACTATAAATAATAAATTATATTTTATTATTTTGTAAGGGTTGCAAATAGTATGTTGTCAATAACAAAAGGATTGTCAAATAATAATCTTCTAAGATAGAAATGTAAAAAACAAAAAAATTCAGTCCATTGGACAATCTAAATTTGTCGGCAAAGAATTGATTGCCATGTCTTGACCGAGACAGCAAAGACGGGCTCGACCTAATAAGCAAGACCCACATGGAAGAGCCGACGTCATATGACTCTCTCATTCATATTAATGAATTTGAGAACGAATAAATTTTCGACCAAAGAAAAAAATAAATAAATGCTTAACACACATGTGAATGAAACTTTTAAGAAACAGGCTCAAAAAAAAAAAATCATATTAGCATTATTATTATTATTTGGATCGGTTAGAAATTTTTTGGATTTTGTAGATCGCTCAAAGGAGAGGATTTCTTCGTTTAATAATTTAAATAAACTCCATAATAAAGCAATGGATTGAAATCCAAATACAGTCCATCCATCACGTGACAGTCACGGCCGTGCTGAGGTGGCAGTTCTTGAACCGTTAGATCGGTGAGAGGACACCTGAACGCCCTTGGGCGAAAGTAACGTTTCCCTTGTCGCGACGAAACGAACAAAGGCAACTAGGCTGCTGAGGTGGCAGTTCTTGAGCCGTTAGATCGGTGAGAGAACACACCGAACGCCCTTGGGGGCAAGTAACGTTTCCCTTGATACGACGAAACGAACAATGACAACCGAAACGGGCAGCCCCCATAAATTAAATGAATCCCGCTCTCGCGAAGGCGAAGCGGCTCCCGCTCTCTCCGCTTCGTTTCCTTAATCCACCACGGAGGAGAAACTATAGGCAGGAAATCCCAATCCCTCCACCTCCCCTGATTGGTGACGTGCAGCCGAGAGCTCCTCCGCCTGGCCCGCCCGCCCGCCCCATGGGATTCGTCGTCGGCCTCCTCCTGGGAGTCGTCGTCGGCGTCGGGCTCGTCATGGTCTTCGTCCGCTCGGAGAATGCTCGATCCAAGAGCCGAGGACAGCTGGTACTCCTCGTCCCCCCTCCCCTTGCGTTGGTTCGATGCCTGGTGTGCTTTTACGTGCTTCCATGGAAATTGTTCTTGAAATTGTCGCTGCGTTCTTGGCATTGCATTGTTCCCCTGATTAGTTGCTGCTGCGAAGAATCATGCCCACTTCAATCATCAATGCATATCTTACTGTTGGTGGGACGGTAGATCCCCCGACCATGACGACGAGAAATTAAGGAATAGGTCACATTAAATTATGGTTTGATCTACTCAGTTCTTCTTTTATTTATGCAAACTCGATTTGATCTGCTCATCCAACTTAGCTGAAATTAAATATCTTAGGAGCATTTTGATAGCTTCATGTAATATAGGGTTTTGTCATATTCTTATTCGTTCTTTTTTTCCCAAAAATATGATGAAAGACTACAACAAAAATAAAAATTTCAAAGTAGAAATTGGATGTGGTCCATACATGTCTTGCATTTTAGAGTGTAATCAAGGTGGGCATTTGAGACGAGGTTCTTCTTGTTTTTTTGTGCCCTTGAACCTGATTGCTATTTTCATTTCCAAAATACTCTAGCTTGATCCAGCCTAGGACCGACCGTAAAGTTTTATAATCTTAGTGGAGTCAGTTGTTTCTTGTGTTAACAAAGTGAACATCTGAATCTTGTCCTCTTCTTTTCTTGACTTGCTGAAGAAAAGAAGGGTATATTTTCTTGATTCTCAGTACCTAATGCTTCTTCTAATAATTAAATGGTTCTAACATATTTCTTAGCTTTTTTTTCCCAGCTATTTGTGTTCCAAGAAACACTTTTACTGTATTTGTGTTTGACAAATTGCATTTAGATGCTTCGGAGTTCAGATATTTAAAATTTTACTGATTTGTTAAAGATGGTTGCAAAATGAGATAAAAAAAAGGAATTGGGTGGGGAATTTATAATCTTAATCAGCCAAATACATTAACTGCATGCTTGGTTTAGGAGAAGGTTTGTAAATGTGTTATCATTATCTGTTTTAAGCATGCAACTATAACATTGAATAGTGGTTTGTTCAGTGGATAAATATTTCAATTGGCTACCTTGCTTCGAGGTACTCATAACTGAACTGAATGTGAAATTTCTTGTTACAGGCTGCTTCTGTAGTGGCTTTTGCAAGAATGACAATTGAAGATTCACGGAAACTTCTGCCAGCTGAATTTTATCCTTCATGGGTTGTATTTTCCCAGCGTCAGAAGTTTAGTTACTTTTACCTCCTTACTGAGCTTTTTATGGTTCCCCTTTCTCCATCTATTGATTTTGACCTTATTATTCTTACAGCTGAAATGGCTCAACCTTGAACTTACCAAGATTTGGCCTTATGTTAATGAGGTGCTCTTTTGGCTCCATTAATACATGAACTTACCAAGTTCATGTATATCATTATGATAGGAAATTTTATGTCATTCAAACTGTTAGTGTCATATTAAGGAATTGGTTGAGTTTACAATACAATTGCTACAGGCAGCATCTGAGCTGATAAGAAATTCTGTTGAGCCAGTACTTGAACAATATAAACCAGCCATCTTAGCTTCTCTGAAGTTTTCGAAGCTTACTCTGGGTACTGTTGCTCCACAATTCACAGGTGAGTACTATTTTTGGCATATATGGCAATTGAGACTCTTTCACCCATGTCTTGCTCCTATTGAATTTTATGCACTGAACTATTAATTCTTCTGACATTCCAGCATAAAATTTCAAAGGTAATACAAACCTCATAGAAAATTTTCAAGGCAATTGATTTGCTGATATGTGCTTAATTACCTAGTTTCTACACAAAACATACTATCCTATTGTTTTTTTAAAAAACAATAGGATTAGATTTAATTTGCTCTTTGTTTTTATTGTTTTCTGTTTTACTTTCCATTTTATTGTAAATGTTTTTGTTAATAAAATACTTCTACCAGAATAAAGATACGCCACATGGCTTAATACCCTATTTCCCCTAATTTTACTAGCCACATTGTGGTTTCATTATCAAGGCTTAAAATGCCGGTTGGATCGTACATACCAATTGGTATTTATTGGTTCAACAAGGACTGGTACCAGATTTATATGGCTTGGCATCGGCCAGTATTGTTTTCTTTTTATTGTTTTGAGAAAATACTGGTATAACAGTGTGGTATCAGTCTGAAAGGTGTTGATATGGATACTGATGGAAATTTCAAACTTTAAAGTTGATATCCTCTGCAACAGACTATCCTACAAGAGAGTTGTCTTAACCTTTACAATTAATTACCATAAAGATGTAAATAATTTTTCTAGGTGTTTCAATCATCGAGGAAGATAAATCTGGGATTACAATGGAGTTGGAATTGCAGTGGGATGGCAATCCAAGTATTATACTTGATATTCGAACAAGACTTGGTGTGGCACTTCCTGTACAGGTAATACAGAATATCTTTTGCACCAGATGTCATTTATTGGCTCTGCGGTCCCTTTGAGATGATACATACTCCACAATGCAAAACGTAGGGTTGCACTTAAAGCTTCTTAAATCCTAATAGAATTTGTTTTTATTTTTGTGAAAAAAAATCTTGCTGAAGATATTATGTATTGGCTCTAAGGTTTTGTTGTTAATTTGAAATGGATGCTTCCGATACTAGATTCATCACTTCCCTCTTAAACAGTTCCAATAGTTTAGGGAAAACTTTGAGTGTTGCTTCTAGATGCATGAGCATAGACTAAAAACCTCTAATATAATCTTTCTGTATACAAACTACCTTTGTGAGTTTTAACAAAAATAACTCTTTTGTACAAGTTTGCTTTGAGGTTTGCAATTTGATATTTACAGTTGATTGTGGGTTGAAAGCCAATCATAGGGTTCTCTAAAATCCTCAATTGAGGTTCAGTCTTGAATGGAGCTTAATAGTGAGCTCATTTAATTAGAAAAAGATTATGTTGTGATGAATTCTTGTAGTATTTAGATAAATAATTAAAAGCCATGCTAGAGATAGAGACCATCCAGATTGATGTCTGGATGAGTGAGTGCATCTTGCTATATAAAGTTCTAAATTTTAACAGCTACCACTTTTCTACACAATAATCCTGAAAACTTTTCTTTTTTGTACTTCTTAATTCTTATGCTATTTAATAGTTGGGAATTTATGGCTTTTTTTTTGTTATTGTTTTGCTATTTGATCTCATATTTTGCCTGCATGTTTCATTTCAGATGGTCACAAATACATATTGTTAAATGCAAGGATTTTAATTTTGGTACAGAGCGTATTGGTCATGGTCCAGACTGCTATGGGTCTAAGCTATAGCTAGTCATAGTGTGTTAGTATGCTGTTATGTACTGAGAGAAAACCTGGAAAAGAATGCTGAAAATTAAAAAATTTATTGTTCAGCACAAATCCTTTATCGGGTAGCACAAATGGTTACAAGTCTTATACCATATGGTATAAGGCCGTCTCAGATGGTATTATAAACCTAAGTGATATTCTTTTTCATTTTAAATGTTTTCTGATATTTAATATACTTAAAGATAATCCTTCACAGATTTGAAATCTGAAGCATTGTGCGGTTACCACAAAATTAGTGTTTTTCAGACAATAAATACAGATTGCATTTGCCATGCCTGGCAAGAACAGGTTATACATTAGGAGAGGTTGCAATGTGACATGCTTATGCAGGACCATGTAATATTGTTCTTTTCCATGTTTTTTTCTGGTTTATTGTCTAGCCATGTTATTGAGTTCAAATCCTGCATGTCCTGGTCACTGTATATGTGGATGCACCACCTTTAGCTTGTTCTCTGATGTGCTGTACCTGTGCTAGTTATGTTCCTGCACTCACTTCTATATTTGAGGCACCTTTTGAGAGTTGTTTGTGCTGACATAGTCTACACCATGGTACTGTTGGAGCTTCATCATAGTGATTGGCATGCCTCGGGATAGAAAGCTGAGCTTATGACCAAGCACTGTGAGTCATGCCCATGTCTGGAAACTCATATCTGGGTGAAGTCACATTATGCATCCAACACCGGATGCAACACCAGTTAGAAAGTTGTTTTCATTGAGTGTTTGAATGATCTTAGTTGGAACATTTGGACCACGTCGATTGCTTGTGTTCTTTATTTCTCCAAGTCTTTGAAACTGATTAATCTTCAAAGAATTCCAATCTAATATAAAGTAGGACATCAACATCATGTTCATCATCTTGGCTTTGAGATAATGCA
Organism: Ensete ventricosum; assembly: GCA_029747655.1. Classification (NCBI taxonomy): domain Eukaryota; kingdom Viridiplantae; phylum Streptophyta; class Magnoliopsida; order Zingiberales; family Musaceae; genus Ensete; species Ensete ventricosum. Next base: position 18,410,461 of record JAQQAF010000003.1, on the reverse strand, counting down.
ATAGAATTTCTCTAAGTACACATGTTGTACTCGCACAAGGTGCTGAGCCACTGTAAGTTTTAAGGCTATTTTGGTTAAATGTAACTAAAAATTCATTGAAAAAAATTGCTGCACATATAAGTGTGACTGTCACAATAAGAGATGGCAGCAGTGAGTATGGTCGGAAGGAGTGGCTATGGTCAAAAATATAATAGAAGGGGTGGGGGTTTCAAATTGCAAGTGGCTTAAAATTCTGCATATAGGCAGTTTGGTTGCATACGGAAATACAATTTAGAGAGCTTAAGTTGCAAGTTCATTCCAATATTATTTTGCTGATGCACATCATCATTCAATAGAATTAATAAAAAATCCTTGCAGTTAGGAATACTCTTATATTGTACAAACCAAAGAGGATCACCTCATTTGCTTGATAAAATCCTTGCTGCTTCTGAGAGCTAAAAATTGATTTACTGTGAAAAAAGAAGGTTAATAGAGTTTCCGATGTTACATACCCTTAAACTGATACGTTCTTATTGAATTTCTCAAACTAGGTGAAAAACATTGGCTTTACAGGTGTATTCCGTTTGATTTTTAAACCATTGGTGCAGGAGTTTCCTTGTTTTGGGGCTGTTTCTTATTCTTTAAGAGAGAAGGTATATTTTTTAAAAGCTTATATTTTATCCCTTTTTCTGTGGTTATGTAACTTATCACAGATGTTTTAACTGTAGAAAAAGCTTGATTTTACACTCAAGGTGGTTGGTGGTGACATATCATCTCTTCCTGGTATTTCCAATGCACTTGAGGTTTGAAAATCTCCAACCCAGCACACCACCTCTTTTATCCAAAAAAGGGGTGAAAGAAAGAAACAATACAAAGTGGGTCAGTCCTAAACTTTTAACTACGTAATCTTTCTAATTGGAGAAGTTTATAATTGTCCAGGGAACAATTCGTGATGCAATTGAGGATTCAATAACATGGCCAGTACGTAAAATTATTTCCATTTTACCCGGAGATTACAGGTATATCATATTGTTATTTGTTTCATGATAACATATACAGTGTCGTCTGTGATGTAATATCAATGACTCCTATATTTTTCTTAGTGACCTAGAACTGAAACCTGTTGGTGTACTGGAAGTAAAGCTTGTGCAAGCAAGTGATTTGACAAATAAGGATATGATAGGGAAATCCGATCCTTTTGCTGTGTTATATGTACGCCCATTGCAGGACAGAATGAAGACTAGCAAAACTATTGTAAGTTTGCATGGAGATTTCTGTTTGTTTAATGAATATTTTATTTTTCTTGATTTAACTTTCTATTCCTTGCAGAACAATGATTTAAATCCTATATGGAATGAACACTTTGAGTTTATTGTCGAAGATGCATCCACTCAGACTTTGACAGTAAAGATATATGATGATGAAGGGTTACAACCTCCTGAATTTATTGGTTGTGCTCAAGTAAAATTGAAGGATCTTCAGCCTGGAAAAGTTAAAGATGTGTGGTTGAAACTTGTCAAAGATTTGGAAGTGCAGAGAGACAAGAAGGATCGTGGCCAGGTTAGCTTGCACATCATAAGATGTAACTTTTTTTTTTTTTCCTGTTTTTCCTTCCAGTTCATGATCGAGAAAGTTCAAGAATATAGCAAGAGGTTTTATAGCTCGAATCATGATAAGTTTAGGCAAGAGGATTCTCCTGTAATCCTACTGGCCTTTTTGGTCATTTAAGTGCATTCGACTGGATAGCAACTTCAGAAAATCTTCTATCTGGAAGAAATCCAGAAGAAAGAACAACAAACTGCAGTATAGGACGTAAGGTTCATATCAAGGGCAGTGTGCCAAGGAACAACTCTAGTGAGTTACAATACTTACCTTCTCCCCTTGTCCTGTCCTGTCATGTCCCATCCTGTTGGTTCTAGTTTAGGTTGAATGTGTTAATCGTGCTATAAAAATGTTAGGGCAGGTGAACACAAAAAGATGTCAATACCTTTGAAATGATATTGTTATGTTTTTCATCTAAATGAACTGGGTGGTCTAGTGACACATGACCTTTTGGCCTGCATATGATGAGAGGAAGTCCTAGGAAGAGTGACTGACTTTTGCCTTCCATGTTTCTTAGCTCCAAATTCACTGATTCTTCTTCCTAGTCTCTCTCCCTATCGCTTTATTACCTCAGTTGCTCTTTCCATAGTCGGGGACTTAGGAATGTTTGAAGTTCATGCTTGCTTTTGCATTCATATATGCTCTTTCCATGCTTAGGAGGTTGCTTTTGGTTAATTGAGTCATTTTCTACAGCCAACATAGTCGTGAAAGGTGCCTAGGCTAGGAACTGACATTGACGTGTTCATTGTCTTGTGGCATATTTTTGGAAGATTACATATTATCTACTATAAGATTGTTAATATTGTAATTTCTTGTACTGGATGTTCTGCTTTTATAGTTTAAAAGTGTGTTATTTACTTACATGTAATGGAAGAACACATGACCTGCAACAATGTGGGACAGACTGCTCCTTGTGCATCTCATATGGCCTTGCCACCTGTTTCTTTCTTTTTTGTCCCTTCTTCACTTTTACTATCTCAAACAAGAAAGTTTCTAAGCCAAAATTTGGTGTTCAGACATCATGGTCGGGGAAGGCAAGGTGACCTCATATACTTTCTTCTCCATGATCACTTTTTCCGCACTTCAAGGAACATGGAAAGGATCAGTGTTTCCATTTTTAAGTTAGTGTACGGTCAACTGTCTAATCCTCTTTGAGTAATGTTCTTCCATGATTTTTTTTCTGTTTTCCTGGGCCCGTCAATATGGTTCATGATATGTTTTTCTCTTTTTGGATTGTAGTGCTGGTTGTAGTGCTGACTCATATGACAGAAAAGATTTGGATGGTGCTATTGATGGTGATCTTTGATGCCTTCCTGATGTTATGAACTTGTAATCGATATTTTGAAATGTGTTGTCATTTAGCTAGATTTTCCATATTCCATTAGATTCTTAATCTCTTCATTTGCACCCATATTTTGAATGCATATATGAGATTGACATCAAGCAGCATGGTAATGTTTTTTTCTTGTAAACACTCTGATTTTAAACTCTTCATATATGTTTGTCTGTAGCTATCTATGTATATTAAAGAGAACATGTAAGCCAACTAGGATCTCTGGTAGTGTTCCAAGTTATCCATTCTTTGTTTTATTACATCAGGTGCACCTGGAGCTGCTATATTGTCCTTACGGGATGGAGAATGAGTTTACTAATCCCTTTGCTGGTCAAAACTTGTCCATGACTTCTTTGGAGAAGGTTCTTAAAGGTAGCAGAAATGCAACTGAAGCTGCTAACATAGACCGGACAGCAACTAAACGGAAAAAGGAGGTCATAGTAAGAGGAGTGCTTTCTGTGACAGTCATCTCTGCCAAGGACTTGCCTGTGATGGATGTTATGGGAAAGGCAGATCCCTTTGTTGTGATTCGCATGAAAAAAACCGATACAAAGAACAAAACAAGGGTAGCTTCCTGAAAGTTCTACAACACCTCATTCTCTGTTCATCAAACATGAGACAATATATATAGTTTTTTGCAGGTAGTAAATGGAAGCTTGAATCCAATCTGGAATCAGACCTTTGACCTTGTTGTTGAAGATGGCCTGCACGATATGCTTATATTGGAAGTTTGGGACCATGATACATTTGGGAAGGTGTGTATGTTCTCGGGGATGCAAGTGAAGGTGCATTGAAAATTTTTATATGCGTGAACAATATAAATCTCAGTTACTGTTGTAGGACTACATGGGGCGATCCATCATGACGCTCACAAGGGTTATACTGGAAGGGGAGGTCAGGGACAGTTTTCCTTTAGAAGGGACTACATCTGCAACGCTCGAACTGTATCTGAAGTGGGCGCCACAACCCATATATCGGGACTCCTGAGGATGGGTCACTCTTTGCTACCAAAATGTTTTGGTCTTCCTATGGGTCTTTTTGGCCATGGAGAGATCAGGCAGGTGTTGAATAAAATTCAGTTGTTCTATTGTAAAAACGAGGCTGTGTAGTTTGCTGCCAGGGGGTGTAAATTTACCATGTTGTTTGTTGTACACTACCAAAGATGGGGAGATCAGATCCTTAACAGATGTTTCGCCGTTCCCTAAAACAAAGGCGACATTTATTTCTCTTTGGGCTTAAGTTTTGATTACTTGGGTTCCCTAAAACAAAGGCGACATTTATTTCTCTTTGGGCGTAAGCTTTGATTACGATGTCAATTTTGGGTTGGTGGTACACATTTAAATAACGATATCTCATTCTTAAGTGGATGATGGATTAAAAAGATATTATTATTATTATTATTATTATTATTATATTTGGCAGTTAGAAGTCGTGCGATCGAAGAATAAGCTGATGATCATAAAGGAATGAGATAGATTTAAAAGAAACCTCCAGGACAGGCACCAAATATGCACACATATTTTTGGTGATGGTGATGGCCAGGTAGATCATAAACAACAACAACAAAGCCACAGTTTCAAATTTTTGGATCATATGTTGTCTATTTTGAGCCCATAACCTCTTTGCATACATGTAATGGCTTTGCAGATATAAAAAGGTAAGACGGGAATAAAGCCTCCTCCCTCCAACAACGTCCAATATAAAGAAGAAAAGAAGCATCAGGCCAGGACGGGGAATAGCTCTTCGTATTTGGCAATGAGGCTGGCATGACCTGGAAACTTACGGTGCTTCTTCAGACTTCTCCTCCTCGTGTTGCTTGCCCTGCACAAACAATGATATTTTCCTAACATATCAGCGGTCGTCGCTAGCGGAAATCCAAAATACAAAAATCCACTATGGAAGAGCACCCACCAGTACTGGTTGTGGAATGTGACATGGTCCGTTGGCACATGTTTTCCATCATCATTTCTGTTCCAATGGTACAAGGCATGGGTTCTATTCTTCAATTCCAATGTCGAATGCCCGTAACTTGCCTCCCGATATGCAGAGTAGTCAGGTTGCAGCTTCGAAAACCTTCGCATTTATTTAGACACCAACAACAGGTCGCAATTATTACTGTCTGTCTGTCTGCTAATGCAAGAAACAAGAGTTCCAAAATGAATGAACTATTACAAACTTCTTTCTCTTTAGCTATTATACCTTACAGCAAGACCTTCCTGATTTCCTCCATCTCCAACAGTTATGTAGACAGGTGCTGATTTGTCAGGCACAGGATAATGGTTACCGGAGGTGATGTTGTAGTTGATATTGGACACACGGTACTACAATGAAACTGAATCTATTAGAAGTGAAATATAAAACTGGACATTTAGCATCAAACAGAGGATGTTATAGTCGTAAGAAGAGGAAAATGTCAACTTGACCCCAAGATAAAGTTGGGATGCAGAAAAATGCTTAACAAACTGACACAATGTTTGAATTTTCGACCAGGGTAATAATCTAGAAGACATCAACCCCCCGTAAGTATCGGTATTTGCATGTATCTTTTCAAAATTTATACAATCATAATGATTCAATTTAAATAGGCATTAATTTGACAGAAAGCCAAGAGGGTGCAAGTATGTTGAACAATCAATAGCATCTGAAACTATGCACTTATCCAACTTTCTTTATAAGGGCTTCATATGGTTCGTGGATGACCATAACAATAGATCATCGTACATGACCAAAAAGAGAAAAGAAACAACTCTGTGCAATTGGTAACATTATCTACAGTCTGTACCTACATGAGAAAATAAAGTTGTGGGCACAGTTTAACTAAAACATTTGAGTACGCAGCAGATGTTTGATGATCAACGGCAAATACCAAATCTATAAACAATTTGCATTATCTGGGAATTAAATGCACACAAACATCAGCGAATAAGATACCAACTGATCATAGTTCATGAAGAAAATAAGATTTGATGGGTGGGGTAAAAAACATACACATTCATCAATGTGCATCATCATCACTAAGACCCCTTCCGATAGATGGCCAACATTCATCAATGTGCAAAAGGTTAACGTTATCCTTCAACTTGGAGCTAAATTGTTGACAAACACTCAAACATGCATAATGTTCGACTACTTTTCCATCCATGGTTTTATTGAACAATGATGTCCCTTGAATTTGGGCCCTGCACCCTAGGGAAGAAGCAACTTCCGATACTCAATACCAATTCCTGTGAGGTCGACACCCTGAGAACCATGAGGGGTGGATGGGCTGGAAGGCAATGTGGGCCCTCAACATAACATGATGCCTAAAGTAAAACTGTTTCTCTGTAAGTTAATTATTGGAAGAGCCTTCCTACGGAGATTGTCTTTCCAAAGTTACTTACTCCTATCCCTTGCCATGCCTGGTTTTTCACCTTGGCAATGAGCCTTAATATAACATCTAGTTTTCATATTTTGAGGATTGGGTACATGGGGCATGGCTTGAGGAAGCCAAGGATATCTTCGAGGATTCTACCAATGTGCTCAAGGCTGTCATAGCTAATACTTTGTGGCTGATCTGGAATAACATATATATACGAGCCTGCTTGTCAACATTCATAAAGCTATTGACCCCCCATGCTGAATAGTAAGCCTTAAGAGATGGGCTGGAACAAGCTAAACAGGAGGGATCATCAAACATTTGGGTCAAAACTGATACACAGGGCTATGCAGATTTTGAATTCATATGGAAAGGTCTCATTGGTACTTGAGGAAACTATTTATGATGTTTTTTTTTTTTTTGTGTTTTAACTAGGGAAAGAGACCAATGTTCTGAGATGGTCTCATATTCCTAGACCACATAATTTTGCTGCCCACAAGCCTACCAATATGGCAAGGCTTAATGGGATTTCACACTTCTAGGCTAACTCCAATGAGTTCTGTAAGTTCGTTCATGGTTCTTAATTAATGGTCATTTTTTTGCCAAAACAAAAAATACTTCAAGTAGTTTTATGTAGCAGCAAAAGTGGAAAAGAAAGTACCGATCGCTCGTAGGCATGCACGTGACCAGCAAAGACGATATCAACCTTGTAATGTACAAACCAACTTTCAAAAACAGCCCGCATGGCCTCACCCTCCATATAATGTGCTTCATTACTATTGTACAATGGAACATGCATGAGAACAATCAGCCATGGTGTTTTTTCTCTGTTGACTCGCTTCAGCTCTCCCCGCAGCCAATGCCATTGAGGAGTATATTTAACTGATTAAAAGTCGCATATAAAGGACCAGTACTTCATGAGTATACTTTCTAGAAATAACCATACAAAAACTAAGATACATTAGAAGCTGCAGCTCTCAACTATTAATTAATTTTTTAAAGCAGATATTTTAAATCATTCAGATCTAATACATTTATTAAAAGAACAGCTACATAATAACCAGAAACTTAATATCTTATGGTGTTTCAATGCAAAAAAAATCACAGATCATTATTCTATGTGACACCATGGAATAAATTCATATTGATATTCTAGACACACTTGAATACCAAAATGAGTGAGATACAAAGGCCTAAAACAGTTGCTAACATATCAAACAGCTATAAAGCCTGTGCCAGGAACTTTATGTGAGACTTGACAATGAATTTACAATGCAACAACATATTTTTGCTGTCATGCATGAAAACATATGTGGTTACTGCATCCAGAAAGGAAAAAGCCCTTCGTCTACTATTAATATAACAAAAAAGTTTCAACATGTTTGATGTCAAGTGGATAATTTTCAGATCTATCACTAATTTTATCATTTAAGCAAAAGTTTGTGCACTAACAAAAAAGGGTTGATGTAAAGAGAAAGAAGCTATACATACCAAATGGTGAATAACTTGAAAGCACAATAATATGGGCAGATGCACGCCTAACTGCATACCAAAGGGGAGAACTGCTTTTGGAAGCCACATAAGGTGTTGTGAATCTGTGCATATAAGGTTTGAAAGTGGAAACTTCTCCCTGATTACAGACAAGGAAACAAAATCACCAGTGCGATAAAACTATACTAGTGAACAGGCTTCAGAGAATTCCTTTTTTCCAACCATGCCAATGTTCAATTTCTTTTACTCTGAACCTTAAAGCATTTTGAGGACTACCAAGCAGATCTAGATAATATCATCAAGGGAATTCTTTTATTCTTTAGTCATTAATGGTCTTTAAAACAATTCTAATCAAAATAATATTTTATATTGTCTGCAAAGTCTTGGAAACTTTCACTGCATGATAGCACTAGAGCAACATTTGAATCTTCAACAACATGATCCTCATAGCAGTAGTACACAGATACAAGCACAGGATAGATGTTAGTTGATTGTGGGTATCTAAGAAAATAAGAAGTACCAGATCAGGTCTGAAGTCTATGTCATGATTTCCAGTAGTCCAAATCCATGGCTGATATGCAGCAATCTTTTCTATAAGTCGACCCCATGAATCCCAGCGGACACCATCATTATATTCATACCTATCAGCGTACGAGAGATCTCCAACAAACAACACAGTCTGTCCACCAGTTTGCATATAATGCTCCAGGGTGGAAAGCGAGTTAAATGTCTGCCCCAAATCGCCTAGTGGTAACAAAAAAGAGATATAAGCAAGCACTCTAGAATATTAAGCTGCATCTATCTACATAACATCAGAAGTTGTTGAAGCATAATTTCACGTGAAAGATAAACAGACTTTGGCGATTATTGAATTTTGGATGAATCAACACATCTTGGCAGTTCAGATCATCAGAAAGATATATAAGATGTACTGACAAAGTAACTTTCTGATTTTAATTTCACTCCTTAACCCTTTCTTTCAGCCATATGTCTAACATTTGTAGGCAATGAGCAAGCATTTGAACTTTCAGTTTATATGGATCCAGTATTGTTTTGGCAGCTTGGCTCTGTAAAGATCAGACAACATCCAGTTTGTATTTAATTGATACATTGAAACAAACACTTGATCAAATTCTAGTAAAAATTTATCAAAAAATGCTGCAAGATTAAATGTTGGTGGAATTCTGACATATACAGTATTATAACACTATATAAGATCATTCTAAAAGAAATTTAGGTTTCCACTGGTATTTTTGTTTTTAGTTTCACTAAGACTTTGTCCTTCACATTCAAGATCTGAGACAACTAAATTTAATGTTATAAAAGATAAAATGTAATGTACACATAAAGAATTTGAGCTTTAAATGTTAAGAAGATTAAATCTCTGAGATACCTAATACCCTAATAATTTCTTGTTGTCAAAGAGGACCTCCATTTTCAAAATTAAAAGAGATTGGTACAAAGATTGCCATGGACGAACTCACTGTAATCCTAATCATTGAACCACTCTCAAAGCATCATAGTGGCTAAATGATAACCATCAACTTGGTCCCAAATATGCAATCCACCAAAGGAACTTCTATCATACTATATAAGGTTTGCCATGCCGCCCTATACCGCCTGGTATGGGCAGTATGTACCAGTCCGACAGGGTACTGGTACTTGGACCGCCCCATACTGGGTGGTACAGATTTAATATATAATATAATATAATATAATATAAATATATATTAAATATTAAAAAAAAAACAAGGCATCACCTCACCTCATGGGAGAGACGAGGTGGCGCCTCACCTTCCCTCGCGAGAGGGCAAGGCATCGCCTCGTTCGCCTGTGCAGGGACGAGGCGCTGCCTCGTTTCTACCACAAGGCGAGGCTATGCCTCATTTTTTTTATTATATATATATTATATTATATTATATTATATTTATAAAAATATTATATTATATTTTAATATATTGATATACACTGTGCGTACCACTCGATACCGGGTACCGTATCATACCGATCAGATACTGGTATGCTGGTACGGACCGATACAGCAAAGTTTTTTGGCTATAGATGGCTGCACTGACACATCAAAAATTTTTGGTATTTTCTTATCGCAGTACCAAGGTGCACAACAACATATGGTCTAAAAATATTCCAATATGGGTATCACTACTGGTATCTTAAAAGATTATCCACCAATCCTCTTAAAACTTCCAATAGAAGAAGCCCTCATAAATATTTTTCTCTACCAGCATCTGGGATTTATCTTATAGGATTGCCTTATAGATTAGTTCAACCAGATTTACAAATTTGGCTTTAATTCTTAATCAATCCTTACAACAGCCAATATATCAAGGCAGTAGTGGAACCAAAAAATTACTATACTGAAACAGAAGAATAAAGAGTACCCAGTCTAATCAAAGATGACATACCATTCAAAAAACAGATAAGGTACTCTATAGATACCCACAGTTAACATTTCAACAAAGGATCCTAATTTATGTTGTTTGCTTGTTAGTAATTGTTATCTTGTCTTGAGTAAGTATCATACATGACTAAATTCTTTCACAGCTAAGGTACAAATCGACACCTTCATAAAGATTAATAACTTAATATCCCTTAAGTTGTTCTCAAAATCAAAAATATTTTGAAAAGTCATGCAAAAGGATACCCACCGATAATGCCAAATATGTACGGAGCATCTGGATCAACCTCAGGAGGTGTTTGGAACCAAAATTCTCGAGCAGCAGCACCTGCTCCAATTCTATAATAATATTTTGTGTTGTACTACAATGAAAAACCCAAAAAAGTATCAGTTTCAATACAGTTCCAATACTGAACCAATTCATCTACAGCTTCTGGTTGTTTAAAACACATCAGATATACACTATACCATTCATTCTATCATATATTAGTGCGGCATATCCCAAAAAATGACATCAGTATATGTGTGTCCTAAACTATAAAAAAAATTCAGTATCAACCTCTTAACATGTTACAGGAAAAAAAATATATATGACTAGCAAAAGATGTCCCAGTTGGTCATTCATGTGCCCACAATTATGTATGTAAAATTATAAATTTTCTAGTATGAAAACTGTAAATAGCTGGAATTATATTTGAATAGAATGATCATATTCATATCAGTGACATACCATAAAAGAGTGAAGTACTAGAATAATAGAAAATATTTCTCTTTTAGTAAATCAGCACCAAGCAGAAAAAAGTAGAGCTTATTATAATCTCATTTGTAGTTGTGTTACAGAAAATACAAAGTTTGTTTCACCAATATTCTGTCCCTGTATTCACATTCTTTGTTTCTCCAATATTCCTTGGAGATCTCTTATCTTTCCTCTTGTTGTTTCTTCCATGCATCAAAGCCTTTTTCTTAGTTCTTGTTCCTCAAAAAACAATCTATATTTTTATAGAAAGGGAAAGTGAAAAGATAGCATCTTAATTCTTAAGCTAATCTATGATATAAAGTAAAGGAAACCTTCAATCCCTTCTCTCGCTATTTTGAAACTCAATGACCCACCTGCCATCCTATTTACATGCATCACTATCCATGTCAACTATACCTAAACTACATCAGGAATCACTTATCTACCTTTATTTTGTGATACCTTCTTTCTCTTCTTTCAAAAAATTACCCCAATAAATTGCATTGTGTAAGCAGTCCAGCAGCTATAAGTTCAACGTATACTTTCATTGCCCTTATATCCACAAGGGTCATTTGAAGAAGCAAGCTAGGTTCATCTGAACTTAGATAAAGACTCAAAAGCATCATCCACTAATTGATTGCCTTAACATGGCCAAGGGGCAAAACTTTCATATCAACAGACAGCATGTCAAAAACTAAGAAATCTGTCTAAAACCAGTCAAGACAGGACTAGTTGATCTCCACAATATGTTTAGTACAGTAGTAAATACTAAGATTTTCAATTTCGACCTGTACTGCCTAGTACGGGTGCTACATACTGGTCCGTTAGGTTACCGATACGCGGACCGGCCGCTACTCAGCGGTTCCACCAAAAATCCACCGTTTGTGGTCGATTTCGGCCGTCGGCGGCCGATTGAAGAAGAAATCGACCGTCGGCGGTCGATTGAGAGAGAAATCGATCGTCGACGGTCGATTGAGGAAGAAAAAGGGAAGAAGAAGAGGAAAAGAAGAAAAAAAGAAGAGAAGAAATAATACCTCTCCTGTGCGCTGTCGCCACCCGCGGGTCGTCCTCGCTCGCGGCCGCTTTTTCTCCCACGCGAGGAGACAGAGTGTCTCCCCGATGCGGGGAGAAATATTGAGGCGACATCGCCCCTTTTCTTTTTAAAAAAATATTTTAATATTTTTAATATTATATTATAAAAATATTATATTATATTTTAATATCGGGCGGTATGCATTGTACATACCGCCCGATACTGGTACCATACCGGTACCGACAATATGTTGGTACACCGGTATGGACTGGTAAATCAAACCTTACTAAATACCATTATTACTAAGGTTAAAGAATATAGTTGATATACTCAACAAATGTTGGATAGTTTCCATGAATGCATGTGCTTATATAAAGTAATTGGAAATCCATTTTAATGATGAGTTAGTTACCACTAATGGTCACAATTAAGCAGTCATGCACCTCTTACTTCAATAAAGATCAGAAGGCAAGTAGGAAACACTTGTGATGTACCCTACTTTGTCAGATATGATATGCACAGTGACTAAATATATAGTTTATATTCCAACATGATAAATTAGCACCTCCAGTCCATCAACAAGGCAGTGATGAATATATCCAGATTTATAATTGTAAAAGGTATAGTTTGCAATTTTCCCTTCAGCTTTCTGCTCGAATTCATGCTCCACAGTACCATACCAAACTTCGCTAGTGCCAGGTTCAGATTCTGTGACCCAGGATATTATTACAGCTCTTCCATCATAATCTCCTTGGGTAATATGGACCTGAACCACAAGAAGAAATTGTTTTACGATAGAAGATTTTCTACAAGAGAGTGCAAGTTTTGCCAGTTCTGCAGATCATCGTTTGCCTCTTTCATACAAAGCCAAAAAGCCAGAATAATTACCAGATATAGCAAAAAGAGACAAGATAATACAACTTCTAGCATCAAAAGAATCTGTTCAGCTGCTTAGTTTTTGTAAATTCCAGGTTAGCTTGGGACATTCTCATTAAGAAAATGAAAGAAATGCAAATTACAAATTCAACAGATCAAGTGGATGTCAACCTAATGTCTGATGTACTAGATTCAGTCCTCAATATTGAGGACCATGTAAAGGGAAAGAAACAGCAGATTTGAATTTGACTGCATGTTATGTATACACCTGCACTGTTATTGGTGCTTCATACATCTCCAAAAAGAGAGGACAAATGTTTAGTTTTAAATTCCAAGGAAGGTTAGGAAACCATATCCAAATACCAGGGTGGAGCCTTTCTAAAATTGGTTCCTCAGCCCCCTTAGTCAGTGCCAGTCCCAGAGAGGACCACATTCTCATGTTGGCTGAACAATGTCATGTTGGAAATATTTTAAACCTTTATTCCATCATGTTGGCTGAACAATGTCACGTTATGCTTTCCAGGGAAGGCTAGTTTAATATTTTGATCCTCACAAGAGCATTACCATTTGACATAAATAACATAGACAGACAGACGCCTACAGGAATGTGTCAATAGAAGACAAAAAGCTAGTCAAGATATTCTAGTGCTATATAATTTAGAATACTGTGCTGACTGTAATTTAGTAGATTGACCTGGACCAAGGTAAGTAGGTAACAAGTTGAGACATACAATGACCACAAGACAAGAACCTAATGGAACAAAGCTGACTAAATTGATTAGATGCTGATTAATCTTACACTTCTCAAGTGCACAACATTGGTTGTATATAGATTCAACTACCCCTGAGTGCCTCCCAGAGACATCTATTTTACCTGCTGCGGAGCATTATACCCTTCTGGAACTACAAACGCTTCATTCTCCAGAGGGATATCAGTAGACGGCCATTCAGAACGCGTGAAAGAACTTGTACGCCCAGAAAGAACATCGTTCACAAAGCATAGAAGGACCAGATATAACAAGAGTAGTGAGCTGCAAAGACCCATAGCCTTTACCAAATCGTTGGTGACTTCGACCTGAAGACATGAGAACCCGCATTAGTCAGCTATCTGTATTTAGAACAAGAAACGTTGAAGCAAAAGATACTGAGATCCTCTAGGCCATCATCTCCACACGCAGAGGCGTTGATCCTCGCTGGGGTCCCAAAAACAAGGACAACCGAGACAACAATTAACTCTGCCGATCTGGCGAGAGAATGGTTATCCTTCGACTCCCGCAACCATAAACTCTCCAGATCGCATCAAAAACACAAAATTATTCGTCTTTCACGCAGCCATCAAAGCACACGACAGCAGAACAAAGACCTAGTACCATTCAACAAGGATTTCAAGAAACGCTAACGATCCACCACAAGAAAAGGCGGAAGAAAAGCGAAACTGATATCCGACAAAACGCACATCTGAATAATCACGGGATTCACAGCGGAACAAGAAGATCCAAAGGTACGGATCGTTGAATGGGTTGAAGAATTTACCTACGCGCACGAACCAGGGGTGACAAGAAGGGGAGAGAGAGGACTAAACCACCAGCTGGGCGACAACTACGATCGACATCGCCGCCCTCCACCGGTTTCAGATACCGGAGAAAGAATATATAGCTAGAGGAGATATCGGGGGGCGGAACTGGCAGAGTTGTTTCCACGCCACTCAATTATTTGGGGAAGAATATTCTGAATACGTCAGCTCAAGAGACCGAGTTACCACGAATAACCCCAATTTCTGAATAATATTACAATCGTGGCACGTGATGGAGTTTGGTGTCTTTCCATCGTGATAAGGATGTTTCGGGCATTTTAATGACGCCGTTGATTGGTTCTGTGCTTGGTGTGTGATATCCAATCACTACGGTAACGATAACCGAAGCACCGTTTGTCTCAAGTGCAGGATTGCCGGTGCCGAATCACCACCGTCCACTCTCATACGGTCGGATGTGATAATTACAAATTCCATCAATCTATTAAAGGAAAATAGAAGGATAAGCTAAGTTTGTATTTACGTCGGAAGGAGTCCAAACGAAGGAATGGCTCGCTTCCTTAAAGGCGGTCAATGACTCCTATTCTAACCGCGGGTTATCCTAGCCGCGGCGGTCCTCCGATTGCTTTCCCACAAAAAATTAATTAAAAAATAAATTAAGATAAAAAATTAAAAATCATTATCGATATATATATATATATATATATATATATATATATATATATATATATGTAAAAGATTAACTTTCCGTGCAATGCAAGGCTGGGCTTCAACGTGTGACTTGACAACCAAGTTTTGTTTTCCGAAAGAGGAGGGTTGTTCTATATTAGGTATAACTACCATGGCCCGAACGGCGGTAAGACCCATCACATCTCAATCCCGATTTCTTTTTCTAAACCATAAATTAAATAATAAACTATTTAAAAAATATAGTAAGAAAAGTGAATCAATATAAACATGACATTCTAATGAAGTCAACATCAATATGCAACTAAATTTAATGAACATATGACATTCTTTAATTAATTGAATCAATATGTCATATTAATTGAAGTACAATATTATTACTTCAGTCGCAGAGTCGTTTGATTTAAAATTAAAGGGCATGAATTTAGTGAAACTTATTAATCAAATAAATCAAGATTTCATTATAATTGAAGTAACTTAAAGAATCATGGTTCAATTTTTAAACTAATTAAAATGACACTCGAAATCATGCATCCAAATTTCTTTTAAAATAATAATAAAAGTGATAATTTAAATTAAAAAAAATAATTAAGGTCTTACTTCTTCCTTCAGCAAGATGATACTCTCCCTTGTTCCCTCCTGTTGATAAACAATCTATGAAAGATAGGGGAGAGTTGTTCTCTTTAAATAGGAGAAGAGAAAGGACTCTTCCAAAGAAAATAAAAATTAAAAAATAAAATTATTAATGTAATATCTTAACTACATGTCCATCCTGTTAGGGAAGCAAATTCCAACTATTTCACACTTATGGATCACGAATTGGATAATAAATTATATCAAATAAGACTAATCCTATCTTTGGTAAATTTTATTTTTGAGAAAGAGTGGAGAAAAATTCTTGATAAAGAATAGAGGGTAGATACTTGACAAAGGATCTAAATATATTTAAAAAATATTGAATTAATTAAATAAAATTAATAGTCAAATTGATAAATAAAATAAAATGTTATTATCTATCACATTGCCGGTTCCTATAGTAAGTAGCTTTATAGAGATATAGTGAAAAAAGTAAAGATATAATAATTATAACTTATGTTGAAATTTTTTTTGTTAAGATTTTAACGACAGTAAAATGGGGATATATTAGTGAAAAGTATTTTATAATCAATTTTAAAACTCGATCAAAGAATTTACATATTTTAAAAACTTGATTAATTAAGTTAAAATTATGAATAAAGGGAATACAGCTAAATCATAAGTAAATGAGAATAAAGAGAGACAAACCAATTTATAATAATTATATGTTTTATCATTCACCAATTTTTTATGTTTAGGAGATAACCTTCACACTATTTTTTTTATATAAGATACCTTACCTCCTATACAGACTCAATAAAAAGAGAAGACTCAAACTACATTCAAAATGGGAGTTTATAATACTTCAATGGCTCATGAATGAATGCTTCATCAATCAAGCCTAAGTAGGATATTCATAGATCCTAAAAGGCTTTAAGACTCGAACTAAATATTTAAATCCCTAAAATTTTGAGGTATGGGCGATACTATCACTAATACTGAATTATACTACCGACATAACTTTTAACACGAGCTACTATTCTGGACTTTAATGGTACCATCATCATAATTTTTTAATTTTGAGTGATAATACTATTGCCCTAAACAATACTAATGTCGTCATAAGTGGTAATACTATCGGAAAGGTTGATATTTTAGAAATAGTAATTATCGATTGATAAATAATATTACCATTTGGGTCTAATAGTATCATTGTCCAGACCCGATTTAGGCCTCTGGTTCGATCTTCAAACGGATCCAATTCAATATTGTCTTTAAGCCTAATGTCTTTCTTGACAAGTTGACTTTATTTTAGCAAATTATCATTTCCTTTGACATATCGCTCATTCCATCAACATATCGACTTATCCATAACATCTGATCTTTCAATACAAGATCCAATCTTTTTGATATAATACTTGAACATATAGCATGAAATCTGATCTCTAGTACATCGATCAATTCTCTGGCTCGACGTTCAATTTTTGACATAATAATTTTTTGATACAACATTGAACTCTCCTCCTTGATAGTTAGCCCTTTGTTGGTTCGATTATATGAATGAAGTATTTTCTTGTGTCATTTATCTCAAAAATATATTAATCCAATAAACTAATCGATTGATTTCATTATCAAAATTTGATATTTAACAATCTCTACTATTTTAATGATGACAACCAATTAATGATGGAGTCTTAATGAGGCTTCCCGATCTACATGTCATCTAAAAAATATGATAAACTTGAATTAAAAATAATAATATTTTAGTGATAGTCTCAATTTCAAGTTGAAATGATTTGATCATAAATTCAAGTGATTTTCAATAATAATCATTGTAAAAATCAAATACATAATTTTAGTTAAAAAAACATCATAAGGCATCATCATAAATTAAAAAAGGTCATAAGTTAAAAACACAATAATATATTTTTATCTATTTAGCATCAAAAGATAAAGATAAATATAGTTACTATTTCTTCCCCCTTTATGCAATAAAATAATTTTGAGAGAGTAAAATATCATTCAAAGTCATCAAAACATAATTTATCAATTATTCTTCATTTATTTACTCTTTTACTTTTGAATATTGCTATGAGTGTTTTTTCTTATTTTTGCTTGATGACTTCTTTAATTATAAACATCCACTTTTTAAGTGTCCCAATTTTTTTACATTTATGATATATAATTGTATCTGTTTTGGGCTCACAAATTTTGCCCCAATTTTCTTTCTAGATTTATCTTATTTTGCCTCACAAACATTTTCAATCGTTTTATCTAAAGTGTCATGTCTTTATCACTGAGCTTTTGTTCGAGTATTAGTTCCATTAGATCCTTATTGAATTAAGTTTGATTTAAGTTTATTGGGTCATTCCAATTAGGATTTTGATTGATTGGGGAGTATTGAGATTTAATATCTCATGTATTTATGATCTTATGAACTTAAAAGTTTTATCTGAAAGAGTCATTTGGAAATGATTACTAATTGTGCTAGTGGTCCATATTGATAGTAAAAGGAGTTACAAGCTCATCATAGTGCGGAGCACTAATGAATATAGTCGAGCAAGTTATACCTCAAACATAATATCTCACAATATTATATCATACTATTTCTTAGATACGTGCGTGAATGAATAGATAAATATAAATAAATGATCATGATTATTTATGTATCCCTATCGAGGGTTGGTAGTGTGATTTTCTTCGGGGAGTAGCGAGCCGTCAGATATGATGGTTAGACAGTTCCTTCATCCACTATTGGAAGAAACGTGTCTCCACTTAAGTGGGTGAGAAATACTACTCTATCCATTATTATGACAACGATATAAGTTATCTTCATCCGTTGAGAGGAGGAATTCATCTCATGGAGTATGTCTCTCCGTCCGTTGTTAGAAAAGTACACTATTAAGTGTGATATACATATTTGTTACTTGACTATTGATTATTATGTATATGTTACATGTGAATGATATATGATCTTATTTATTACATAAGAATTATCATTAATTTTCTAATGCATATGTTTATAATAAATCGATATATTATTTTTTATATTAAATTATTAATATTTATATATATTTAACATATATTAAAGATTATTTTTATGATTTTTCAGAGATTCTTATCAGCATGTGTGGTTGCTAATATATTTTTATCTAATATTTATTTTCAGAATAATATACTTTTTGAAAAAGATTTAAGACTTAGGTGGAAAAGATATTTTCATCACTCGTGGCTTTACCAAAAAGATGTGATTATATTTTTATTTAATAAAATATTTACTATGGTAGAGATAAAGATTTGAATTCAAGGATGAAAAAAAGGGGTGTTTTTTTAATAATAAAATTATAACTTTTTTATTTTTTATAAATATGGGATGTGATAATTAAAATTAGGATTCAATAATTTTGATATCTAAATATTTAATGTTATAAATATAAAGAATAGGATCATATCAAATATTATAAATATAATATCTAATTATTTCTCTTTAGATTTAGAAGTAATATCTTTTCTTTCTTTGAAACGCTTTCTTGTTTTTGATCATGTGTTTTGCATAACATTTTATAGGTCATTAAAGATTGTATAAATTATTCTAGAGAAAGATTGTTTAAGTCTTTTGACTTTTGGATCGTGGTAATCTTTGAATCCTAATTCTTTAGAAGAGGCTCTAATATCTTGCTTACCAATTTAACATTAGTAGAATTTTTACCAAAAGTATTTAATCCATTGATAACATTTTTTAAAATGGGTATACATGTTAACAATCGATTCAGTTCATTTTATTTTAAATAATTCATAATTATAAACTAAAAAATTAATTTTTATTTCTGTTATTCTATTTATGCCTTCGTAACTTATATATGTTATATATCATGTACAGTATCATAAGTGAAAATAAAATAAAATTTATTTTTATCTAAAACATAAAATAAAATATTCAAAGCTTTAGTATTTAAGAAAAATATTTTATTCAAAATTTTTCCACTTATCTATTGGTTTAGAAGATTTTTTTTTAAAGATTCTCATCAATCATTCGGTTTGATATTTAATTTTTGATATAATAAATTTTTAACATAATATCTAATTGATAGTTGGTCCTTTCAAGGTTTAATTCTATGATTGAAATTTTTTTCTATATTATTTATCTCAATAGTATATAATTCTAATAAAATCATCAATTGATTTTATTATTAAAATTTAAAATATAATAATTTTAATATCTTATAAATATATAAAAGTATTAAAATATAAAAGTATAGTTAACGAGACTTGAATTACCGAGGGTGGAGGTTGAAGATGATAAATTTTTTTATAAGAGTAAAACACAACATTGTGGTAGGTTAAAATAAAAATCAGGTCTTTCAATGCTATTTACTGTTATAAATACAAAGAATAGGATCGTATCAAATGTTATTGTCTCATAAAAAGAAAAACGAAGAAGAGAATGATGATTGCTCTAACGGTGAAATATTTTCATAATTTTACATATATAATAATATAATCTTTTTAGAAAAAATTAATATTTAAATTTTGCTTGATATTGAATGACATATTAGCTTGTAAGTTCGAATTTTGATAATGATTCGAGGTAGATCCTTCAAAATTAGATGAATCAGAAGTCGGAAGTTACCGATGCATGAGACAATACAAAAAATAATAATAATAAATAATCGTGGAATGGACTATTATAGTCATCCTTGCTGAATCGAAGGCTATATATATATCACGGGACAAAGTGCAGCGCACTAAATGACACGTCGCGTGCACTCAGAGTGTTTTCCTTTTTAATCTCGAAAAAGATTGAAGGCAATACGGGAATCTTAGTGTTTTCCTTTTAACGGTGTTGAGTGATTGATACTTTTAGTCCAACGTTGAACAAACATAGAACATGATTGCAAATAAAAAGGAAAAAAAAAAGGGGGGGGGAACAAACAATAAGATCAGCCATCACAATCCGGATTTATAAAGACATCTAAACTAACCTATAATTCATCTTTGTTTTAGATCCAACCAAATTATTGCACTACGGAAATCTTATATTTTAATTATGTGGAAAGCTAGCTGATGTTGATACACACAATGGTACCATGAATACTAGATTCGATACTCTATTAATAAAACGTCTTTTATGTTGATAGCTACCTCTAATTAATAACATTTGATAGATCCAATTGGCAGCCGCACTTGTCGATTTTATCAAACATCATGTCAAACACTCGATTATTAATCGAATGCCAATATTGGCGACGTAATACCATAATTTCCTTGATCGCATGCTATCATAGGGATAATTATTAGTTTTTGTTTCTTAAACCAAAAAATTATTCGAGTTTGTTGGTGTCATCCATCACTCGGTAGCCACTTGAAACCGATGAACTGTGACCACGTCACTCGACAGGAACAGCTCGTTTGTCCGCTGTACTCATATCCTGATTGATCGCAAATAGTATATGTGACTCACAGATTAATTTTCATGTTATTTGCGTTTCACAATATTAGCAAATGGTTCGTTGATACACTTTAATGGCGCACGGAGAAACTTGATTTGCATTTATTGCCTCTCTTATTCTTGGCACTTTAGAATTGATTTATCCATTCAAACAAGGTGGCGTTTGTCTCAATTCACTACATGATCATTTGCAACATTTATTTTTATAAATGTATAAATACACACACGGTTTAACTAACTCAAACTGACGGCTGTGAAGGAAAAGAAAACCTTTTATCATTGCAAAAGGTTTTTTTTTTTTTTTTTTGAAACTTTTCTATACAAGTAGGTTGGTTGGATGATTTTTTTTTTTAAAAAAAATACTATGCCAATATATATGTGATTCTTTAAAATAATTAGTTGGTATGAAAAAAATATATATACTTTTGCGACTTTAGATGGATCTAAAGTAAGTAACAATAATTTACCTTATTGGTTGGGTTGGAATTAAGATTGAATTGACCTAGTGATTCATTGATTCCAAATCCAATCAGAATCAAAGATATTCATATTACAATTAGAATTGAAATGAAAACTAAACAAAATATTCATATTTAAACCAACCAAACTTACAAAATAAGATTTTATTTTATAATTTTATTTTTTATATAAATATATGCATGAAAATACATTCATTTTTCAAAGTAGAACTTGATCAAACAAAAATTTGAAATAAGATTATGTTTTTTACGCTAAAATAAATAACATTATGATTTCTTTTGAAATAAGTGAATTGAATCTATCGATTGATTGATGAAATCTTGAATCAAATAAAAAATAATAATAATTATCAAGTAGTAGTCATTGTTATTTATTTTTTTTACAAAAAAAAATTATATATTATATAACGTACATAAACTTCATAAGTTGATTTCGTACCTATTCTATATACAATAAATAGTAAATGAATCGATTTAGATATCTGAGCAAAGTTGTTTCTTTTATTAGCCCATTTGTCGCCGCTATTAGTGTGGGAGGGAGGAAGAGATTGCCACATCGGGTGGTCCCGTACGAGAATGCGACACGTGACACACCCATGTGTGTCTCCCAATGCCATGGAGATGCTGGTATTCGTCTCCACGGATACCGAGGTTGGTGATCGGATGGGGAGCAACAGCAAATGGTGTCCGTGTGACGCATGAGATTAATTTATTTCTATGTATCATTAGTCTTTAAGTAGCTAACGTGATGTGATTAGAATACGGTGAGACTGCGTATGGGGTGTCATCGACTTGGGTTTGCATGTTACTGCCACCAACCATCTGCCTCGCCGTCACCGACACTTCACCGACACTGTCACGGATATAATAAAGGGTACCCAATTGAATGTATATGCAGTTAGTTACAATTAGACTTAATTATAATTGTTGGAAGAATAATTATTTGAGATCGGTTGATCCTCATTATCTGAGATCCGTAATATGAACAAATGGTTCATATGTAAAACCTCATTTGTCCAATTTTAACACTGCAATTTTAATTGTCCAATTTTATTAACAAATGAGATCCGTAATATGAACAAATGAGATCCGTAATATGAACAAATGAGTTTTTACATTATGTCGCCCTTGAAAACATTAATAGGGGTTAATTTTTTAATTGGACAAGGATAGCCTTATCCCTTTAACATTATTACATGACTTTTTTCTAATTGAACCGAAAGAGCAAATTGGAACCAATCAAATCGGATCTATCCAATTCAATAAAAAATAATGAAGCATCATCCAATAAAGGTAATCTGGTGAAGATTTTTCTAGATAAATTATCTCTCTTTCTGCTTCATTTATTTACTTACACTTGGTTTGAATTAAATTTAATTTCGGAAATGAGATGATGATGACACGATTTGGTGGAGAACCGACAAGCGGTGATAGAGACAATGCAAGACGACAAGAGAAACCTCCTCCTCCTCCTCCGTCCACCGGCTCGCCCGCCGACGAGGAAAGCCCAACGGGCACCACTCTTTCCCATTCCCCAACACTCCAGCTGTGCTGTCGCAGAAACCTTTCTCACCCTCCTCTCGGCACCCCGCGACGCACCCTTCCTCTCATCGGTGCGGGTCCCACACCTTGACCACGGGCATCTCGTTGGCTTAAGTCCTACGTGTTCCTGGTTCAGTGGTAAAAAAGATTAATATTATTTTTTTGGCAAACATATATCGGTTCCGCCAAAAAAGCGAACACGCAGACCACCGGTGGCTGCCGTTCCACGGGTTCACCACGGTTCCTGGTTTCGACCGACACCGATGGTTTGATGCGGTCCCCACCGTCGAGCCCGCTCTGCCTCCAATAACAAGGCAGGTGGGTTTGAGGACCCCCGTGAATACGGGGTCGGGAAAAAGGCTAAGAGTTGTTTCCTTTGAGTAAAATGATCCGCCAGAACACCCACACTAAATTGATCCCAGTCCCCCCGCTCTCTCCTTCGTTTTCTGTATATAATGCACTCGAACCCCGGCCGTCTCCGAGTAGCATGCGAAGAGAGGGAGGTCGGAACCCCTCGAAACCTTCACGCGCGATCTGCTAGGCACAGATCCGGCAATGGGGGTGGCATTACTCTCCGATCTCCTCACTGAGGTCCTGATCCCGGTGGCGGCCGTCGTCGGGATCGTGTTCGCGATGGTGCAGTGGCTCCTGGTCTCGAAGGTGAAGCTCTCGCCGGAGGTGGAATCCTCCGGAACGGGCAACAGCAAGAACGGATATTCGGATTACTTGATAGAGGAGGAGGAGGGGCTTAACGATCACAACGTGGTCGTCAAGTGTGCCGAGATCCAGAGCGCCATTTCGGAAGGTGAGAGCAATTATTATATATCATGCCTTGTTGTCGTATGTTTTGGAGGGTATCTGCCCGGTTTACTGTTTGAATCTTCGCGATTGTTGTGGAGTTTACTGTGCAGAAGGAATCTTCGTTGCTGTTCGTTTCTTCGAGCTACGATTGATCTGCTTTTCGAAAGTAAACTCGATGAACAAGTTAGGGTTCTTAGGTTGTCCACTGTTCCTTTCGGATTTTGGTTTATGAGTCCCCTTTCAAAAAAAAAACCTGAATCGAAACTTTTTATTTGCTCGGGGTTTACAACATTTTTTTTCTCTTCTTTATTAGCCTCAAACTTGCATGTCATGTGCTGTCATTTTCTCTTCTTTACATGTGAGCTTATTTTTGGTAGTTCTCTTTTAGATCATTGTTAAAAATGTATTTGAATGTATTAGCACTGACTTCAAGACCATATTTTCCTTTTTTTTTATTTTACGTTTTTTAACGAGTCGTACATTGCAAAATTTATCTCGTGCACTAATGGGGCCTTTTACAAGGATATTGCACGATCTGCTGGTACTCTGCCTATAAGTGGCGGGTTTCTACTATTACTGACAGATCGGTCTGCAAAAGATGTTTTGAGATCATGTCATGTAGCTTGGTCAACGAAAATGGAAATTGGTGGAAACTGATTGAGAATTTATATCCCAACTTAAACTACCTAGCAAGATCCAATGTTATCTTTCATGTGTCCATTTATTTCTCAATTTGAGTACTAGTCAACTTTTTATGACATGGCATTCAATTTGATTGTTTTCTTTTCTAAAAAGGTAATTCTAAGAGCAGCAATCTGTAAAGCTACAAAAAGTTCATCTATAATTAGGTACCGAAATTGTATGTGCCTAGATCTACCAATATTTATTTTTAGCTTAGATCCAAAAGATCATGTATTTTTAGCTTTGTTCTAAAAACATTTTCGAGCTTGATAAATCTTTGCTTTATCTCATTGTGGTTCGTAACCAGGATGATTTACTAAATTAAGATAATGAAATGATTTTTGTGAATTGGTTTATGTGGCATCTAACACGACGTTGCTGTGCATTTGAACAGGAGCTACTTCTTTCCTCTTCACAGAATATCAGTATGTTGGAATCTTTATGGCTGTTTTTGCAATCCTGATCTTCGTCTTCCTTGGCTCTGTTGAGGGCTTTAGCATGAAGAACCAACCCTGCACTTACAACAAGGACAAGACTTGCAAACCTGCCCTTGCCAATGCCTTTTTCAGCACCTTGTCTTTTTTGCTTGGTGCTTTCACCTCTGTTGTTTCTGGTTTTCTTGGGATGAAGATTGCAACATATGCCAATGCCAGGACAACTTTGGAGGCAAGAAAGGGTGTTGGAAAGGCTTTCATCACTGCATTCCGATCGGGTGCAGTGATGGGCTTTTTACTTGCTGCTAATGGGCTTCTGGTGCTTTACATTTCCATAAACCTATTCAAGTTGTACTATGGCGAAGACTGGGAAGGTCTTTTTGAGGCTATTACTGGTTATGGCCTTGGTGGTTCTTCCATGGCTCTCTTTGGGAGGGTTGGCGGAGGTATCTATACCAAAGCTGCTGATGTTGGGGCTGATCTTGTTGGAAAGGTTGAGAGGAACATCCCTGAGGATGACCCTAGGAATCCAGCTGTAAGGATATAGTCTAAAACTTTCATTTTATGTTCTCATTTTTATGGTATCTTAGTTTATCATAGTGCATGCCCTACAACTGTTATATTTGTTCTTGGACAAGTTAAAAGGTCTCATTTTATTATTTCATTGATGTGCTTCCTTTCTTGTGTCCATGCAAGTACCAGATGTAGTGCTCCTTGTTCCAAGACATTATAGCTTCTGCGAATTGCAGCAATCATATTTCTTCCAGTAATTTGTTTCCTAATTTATGTTTACAGGTCATTGCTGACAATGTTGGTGACAATGTTGGGGATATTGCCGGAATGGGATCTGATCTCTTTGGTTCATATGCTGAATCTTCATGTGCTGCCCTTGTTGTTGCTTCAATATCTTCTTTTGGAATTAACCACGAACTGACTTCAATGTTGTATCCGCTACTGATCAGTTCCATGGGCATTATTGTTTGTCTGGTCACCACTCTTTTTGCTACTGACTTTTTTGAGATAAAAACGGTGAAGGAGATTGAACCTGCACTAAAGAAGCAGCTTATAATCTCCACTGCTCTTATGACCGTGGGTATTGCAATCGTCAGTTGGATAGCACTCCCATCCACCTTTACAATCTTCAATTTTGGTGTCCAGAAGACTGTGAAAAACTGGTAAGCTACCTTTCACTTGCCACTTCCATTATTTAGAAGTTTATATGAAGATTAGGTGTATCCTAATTTTATGAGCTGAACTGGTAGGGAGTTGTTCTTCTGTGTGGCAATTGGTTTGTGGGCTGGTCTGGTGATAGGATTTGTCACAGAATATTATACTAGCAATGCTTACAGGTATTAAATGAATCTTGTTGTGTTGTCTCTTCTCAGTTGGTTACTTTTTTCCCTTCTTACAATCTACCTTGCTCTACAGCCCTGTGCAAGATGTTGCCGATTCCTGTAGAACTGGTGCTGCTACCAATGTTATATTTGGGCTTGCTTTGGGATACAAATCCGTCATCATTCCTATATTTGCTATCGCAGCCAGCATTTTTGTTAGCTTTAGTTTTGCCGCGATGTATGGTATTGCAGTTGCTGCTCTTGGAATGTTGAGTACCATTGCTACTGGACTTGCCATTGATGCCTACGGGCCTATCAGTGATAATGCTGGAGGTATCGCAGAGATGGCTGGCATGAGCCATAGGATCCGGGAAAGAACTGATGCTCTGGATGCTGCTGGCAACACCACTGCTGCAATTGGGAAGGTAAATAATCAAAATAGTTCATTTCACATCTTGTTATTCTATCACTGTTCTGCATGGTCAAATAACTTGATAGCTATGTTGATGTTGACTGGATTCTTCAAATGTTAACTTTAGGTTTCTGATGTGTGTGTTTGAGTACATAAGTAGTTTAGTCTGCAGAAGAAGTCTTGGCTTCCAAATTTTCTTTTCTTCTCTTCTAGCCTGCTGTAATGTTAATACACTTCATTCCCGTTCTTCTATCTCTTAGGGTTTTGCTATCGGTTCAGCAGCCTTGGTGTCCCTTGCACTTTTTGGTGCCTTTGTTAGTCGAGCTGCAATCTCGACCGTAGACGTTCTCACACCCAAGGTTTTCATCGGGCTGCTTGTTGGTGCTATGCTTCCCTACTGGTTCTCAGCTATGACCATGAAGAGCGTTGGTAGTGCAGCTCTTAAGATGGTTGAAGAAGTCCGCAGGCAGTTCAACAACATTCCTGGTCTCATGGAGGGAAGTGCTAAACCAGACTATGCAACCTGCGTCAAGATCTCAACCGATGCTTCCATCAAGGAGATGATTCCTCCGGGTGCTTTGGTCATGCTTACTCCACTCGTTGTTGGGACCCTTTTTGGTGTTGAAACACTCTCGGGAGTCCTTGCGGGCTCTCTAGTTTCTGGAGTCCAGGTCGGTAGAGATCTCTCCTGGTATCATTACCATCGTTGCTTCATACATACATTTACTGTGAACTCATAGCATGTATCGGACAGATTGCCATCTCTGCATCGAACACCGGTGGTGCATGGGACAATGCAAAAAAGTATATTGAGGTAAATTTTATTTACATGTATACCTTAAACTTTTGCATTGATTGAGAACAATTCAAGCTTTTGATTTCTGAGACCTGAAAAATGAGATCTCACTATCCTTCAAATTACTCTGGCTTGATCAGGCTGGAGCTTCAGAGCATGCCAGGTCTCTTGGCCCAAAGGGATCAGATGCCCACAAGGCTGCGGTGATTGGCGACACCATCGGAGACCCACTCAAAGACACGTCTGGACCATCTCTCAACATCCTCATCAAGCTCATGGCAGTTGAATCACTTGTGTTTGCTCCATTCTTTGCCACTCATGGAGGGATCCTCTTCAAGTACCTTTAAGATGCCAAGAAGGAAAACATGTATCGTCGTCGCCCTCCAGAAACTGCACCTCTCTTCTTCATTCCCATCTTTGTTTTTCCCCATGCCTTATTATGCACCATTTCTGGTTCTAAATTTTAGCTGTATCATGTTGAATTCTCAACACCTTTCCAAATAGAGCATTCAAATCGTCTCTTGGCAATGACTGGTATTGGATAGCCAAAAAAAAAAAAAAAAAAGAAGAATAATCTGGTTGGATGCTATGTGGAATAAGGTTCCGCCAGAAAATTATTCGTGGCGACTTTAAATCAATCACTCGTGTCCTAGACCACCAGCTTTTTCAGGAAAATATACGGGTAAAGATAAATAATTTTTAGCGATAACAAGATTTGGCCTAGGATCTGCTGACCATAGTCAACATTTTTACCAATTGAATCAGTGGCGAACACAGATTCGCCTCCTCTTATAGTGCAACGAAACGAGAACGATCAAAGATTCTGTAATATGTTAAGAATTATTTTGGGTTCAAAAAGCTCTTAATATTTATTATATTTTCATCAGATTTCACCCACACAATTGGTTTTTAACTTAAGATATATATTTTGTTATCATTTTGATAAAAATATTTTTTTACTATCAACAATATGTTATGATCATAATGACACTATGTGGGGCGAGTGTGAATTAGTGATTAACAAAAATAACGAGTGAAGGTTGAAAGTAAATCAGTATGTCAAGGCAAGAGAAATAATGCAAGTTAATTTATAGTGGTTCGATCGTCTCGATCAATGTCCACTCCCGATTTCTCTTCCCCTCGAGGTCATCGGCTTTCACTACCGATCTTTTTTTTAGTGGACGAAGATTAACTACCATTGTAACAACTCTTCGCCTTTTAACATACTCAGGAGAGAACCTGTACAATCATTCTTTTACAAGAGACCTCACACCTCCTACAATTGAGAATCAATTCTAAACTCAAGGAGGAGGAAGAGACACAAACCCCAAAAATATGTTATAACCCTTACAAACTTCACAACTTGTTTCTTGCTTCAATCCAAGCCTTGATGTATTTTTATAGCCCCAAATGGCTTTAGAATGAGGCCAATAAATTCAAATCACCGAATATTTTAGAATTTGGATGATCTTACAGTTGCAACTTTTGACACTACAGTTTTAAACTTTTGGATGGTACTATCACTGCAAAATTTAAATTTTGGGTGGTACTACTATCGCCCCAAGTGGTACCACCACCTACACTGGTGGTACCATCATCGACTGCACTAGCAGGCACAACAGTACTTATTGGCTGTCTGGGTGGTACCATCGCTTGAGCTTGGTGGTACCATCGCCCAAGCCTCCTCAAGGCCACAAATTTGGCCTTCTAATAAGCCAACTCGGTCCTGGTTCAAGCCCAATAGGTTTCTCGACAATTTGGTATGTTTTCGACCCAATACCAACATGATTTGACCCTAAAAGACATCAATCAAGATATAAACAATTCAATCACATTTTTAGTATAATCACAAAGCTTTTAACATGTTGCCCAGCATTTCGTCATGTCATCTGATCATCCAGCACTTCGTCTGAACCTCTAATGCATTATTCTTTCCTTCAGCATATTGGTCGATCTATCGGTATGTTAACATTCATACAACATATGATCTTTTAGTGCAATACTCAATCCTTCCAACACGATGCCCAAACTTATGGCACGAAGTCCATTCTTTGGCACATCGACCAATCTTTCGGCTTAATGTCCAATTTCTGATATGATACTTATAACACAACGTTTGATTCTCCTACTTCGATAATTTGCCCTTCGATGGTTTAAGTCTGTGATCGAAAAAATTCTACGTCACTTATCTTAAGAACATATTAGTCCATAAACTTATTAGTTGATTTCATCATCAAAATTCATGATTCAATAATCTCCTCATTTTTTATGATGACAACTAATTAATGACGAGGCTTTAACCAAACTCTCATATCTATATATCATTTTGAAATGAACTCGAATTCATAAATATAACAACCTTTCAGTGCTAGTCTTTGAATTCAAATCGAAACGATCTTAATCATAAATCTTAGTTATTTTCAATAGTAATCATTATAAAAATTATATGTATTATTTCAATTAAAATATCAAAATAATCATTGCACACATCACATAATTTTAATTAAAATCTCAAATATTATCATAATACTTCCACATCATCAAAGTATACACATCCCCTCATCGTCAACAAGTTATGATAGAACCCTAAAGGAGCTCTATAAGATTTTGATCTTTAAGGGGGATCAACCCTTGGAACACTATAGGGGTTCCTCCCTCTTAGGGTCGACCACAAGGCTGAAATAAAAGTATTCTTGCTTGATGAAAAAGAGATGAAGGCTACAAGCTTATATAAGGCTCAAAACCCTAGCCCTAGGGGATGCTTCCTAAGTAAATTTCTCCCCTTGCCCCTCCTATAGCCATCCTGCCTAACTAGGGATTGGCGGCAGCCTAGGTGGCTGCATATTCGACTCTAGCAGATGGAAACCCTGGCCGACCAGCCCAGTAAAGGGGGTGGCGACCACTAAGCCCTAAGGCCCCAAAATTAACCTTAACCACACTTCTTTATAAGATAGAGGTGACTAGGTGAGGTTTTATTATAATTTCACAGAATTTTATTGATTCATACTAGGGTGAATAGGCTTCAACCCTACTAGGGACCTATGAAGCCAACCCTCTTTAAATCAGTCTTATCTTCAAGGCTGAGGTTCCATGAACTTAGTGAACCACGTCTTCAGCTACTCGTAAGACCCCCATGTGGCATCTTCATGTGGTAAGTTGTTCCAATGCACTAATACTTCAACGGAAGGGCGTCGACGGTGCATTATAATTCTTCGATCAAGAATGGCTTGTGGCTGGGCTTGAATTTCTCTATTATTTGTAGTGCTCGACAGTTGAGTCTGGGCTGACTCGTGTTCTCCCAGTTTGAGCTTCAAGCAGGATACATGGAAGACTGGATGGATTTTAGCTTCTTCTAATAACTTTAATATATGCCACAACTCCAATTCACTCTGTCATCTGATATGGTCCATAAAATTGAGGAGATAGCTTCATCGAGGCTCTTGTGTTGATGGATAGTTGTGTGTACGGTTGTAGGCTAAGATAGACCCAATCTCCCACTGAAAACTCTCGCTTGCTACAATGAGTGTCAGCTTGTTGCTTCATTCGGGCTTGAGCAGTAGATAAATTATCTTTCAGTAGCTTTAAGAGTTTGTCCCTGTCAATTAAACTTTGGTCGACCTGGTCTACTTTGGCCACACCAATTACATACTTGGGTATTACAGGGGGCGATTGACTATACAATAAATACTTCATAGGGGGTACATTTTGTGGATGAGTGATAAGTAGTGTTGTATTATCATTCGGCCCAAGGGAGCTACTTCGTCCACTCTCTTGGCCGATCACTGGTGAAGCCTCAAAGATAAGTCTCTAGGCACCTGTTCGCCACTTCTGTTTGGCAGTCCGTCTGTAGATGAGAGGCTGTGCTCATATTGAGTTGGGTGCCATGTAGTTGAAATAGTTCAGTCCAAAATTTGCTTGTGAATATCCTATCACGGTCGCTCACAATCGACCTTGGCATCCCATGCAGTTTAATAATATTTTCAACAAAGAGCTGAGCAATACTGGCAGCGATATAAGGGTGTCTCACAGCATAGAAATAAGCATATTTTGTTAAGCGATCTACCACCATAAAGATTATACTTTTACCTTGAGATGGTGGTAGCCCTTTAATGAAGTCCATGCGAAGTCTGCTATGGGTAGTGGTTGCAGCTTTCCTGGTCTAGCCACTGTTCACCCTTTTGTTGCTGGAATACATCACATTTAGCTACATAATCAGAAATAGACTTTTTCATGCCTCTCCAATAAAAGTTTTGCATTACCCTTTTGTATGTTCTCAGAAATTCAGAGTGCCCTGCTGAAGATGAAGAGTGCTTTCGTGCATAATAATTTTGATGCAAGGAGAAGTGAGAATAAGCACAATTCGACCCTTGTAGCGTAGATCCCTCGAATCCCAAGTGTAATGGGCTATGGCACTCGGATCGTTCTCTAATTTTTCTATGATATTTTAGATCTTTGGGTCCCTCTTCCGTTTCTCCCTAATGTTCTCGAGGAAGCCGTGGAAGGAAAAGAGATGAATGAAATTTTGGCTTGCTCCAGTAGTCATGATAGTGCATTAGCAAAAATATTTTCTTTCCCCTTTTGATAAGTAATTTCATAATTGAAACCAAGGAGTTTAGTTACCCATCTTTGTTGCTTCGGGGATGATATTTTTTACTCCAAAAAATATTTAAGGCTCCGGTGGTCAGTTTTGATTAGAAGCGTCAGCCGATCAGGTAGGGTCTCCACTTTGTAACGACGTCAACAATCGCAAGCATCTCCTTGTCATATACAGATATTTTATGATGAGAGGGAGATAAGGCCTTGCTAGTATAGGCAAGTGGTCAACATCTTACATTAGAACAGCTCCAATTCCAACTCCAGATGTATTAGCCTCAATGATGAAGGGTCGGCTGAAATCGAGCAGCGCTAAGACCAGTGTTGTCGTTATGGCTACCTTGAGCTTGTCGAAGGCTATGGAGGCTTTGTCTGACCACTGGAAGGAATCCTTTTTTAGTAGGGAAGTGAGTGGGGCACTGATCTTTTCATAATCTTTTACAAACTTCCGGTAGTAGCCCGTAAGTCCAAGGAAACCTCGCAACGATTTCACGTTTTGGGTCTCGACCAACTTTGCATCGCTTCAATCTTCGTCGGGTCTACCACCACTCCATCTTCTGATATAATGTGCCCAAGGTACTCCAATTTTTACTGTAGGAAGCTGCACTTTGATTGTTTAATATAAAAGATATTCTCTCGAAGAACCGTTAGAATAATTCATAAGTGTTGAAAATGAATATCAAGTGTAGGGCTATAAATGAGAATGTCATCAAAGAATACCAGCATAAATTTGCATAAAAACCTCCAAAAAAATATTGTTCATTAAGCTTTGGAAGGTGGAAGGAGCATTAGTAAGTCCGAAGAGCATTACCAAAAATTTGTAGTGATCGTTATGCGTTCAGAATGTCTTCAGCACATACCTAAATCTGATAGTACCCGAACGGAGATCCAATTTTGTGAAGACTCAAGCTCCTTTTAATTCATCCAAGAGCTCATATGCTACTGGTATGGGATACTTATCCTTGACGGTGATGGGGTTCAAAGCTCAGTAGTCAACGCACATCCGCTACGTTCCATCCTTCTTGCACACTAGCAACACTGGCGAGGAGTAGGGGCTGCAGCTTGGCCGAATTACCTCAGTGTCAAGCATCTCCTTAACAATATTTTCAGTCTCATCCTTTTGTAAGTGAGGGTAGCGGTACGACCTTGAGTTTACTGGTGGTTTGCCCGGAAGTATAGGGATGCGGTGATCATGCTGCTGGGTAGGAGGAAGTCCATATAGTTCGACAAAAACATCGACGAATTCTTCCAGCAGTTGGGTAAGTTTTGGATCTATAATTTGTATATTTTCTCCTCTGATGGCTGCTAGATATGCATCAAAACACCGCCATATGTCTTGTACAACACTTTCTCCATCCGCTGTGTCGAAACGGTGGAGATATGGCTCTTGCGCTTGCCTCGTAAGGTGACCTGTTTGCCTTTGCACTAAAATTTCATAATCAATCTAGAGAAGTTCCAAAAGATGGCACTTAATGTTATTAGCTATTCAATCCCGAGCATAGCTTCATAGTCGTCAATGGGTAGGAGGAAGAAATCAGCTACAATCTCTTGGTATTGTAGAAGTAGTTTCACCCGCGAGCACTATTGGTCGCACTTAAGAACCCGACCATCGACGACCTTTACGAAGAATTTGTTGTAACCTTCAATTTGAAGCACCATACGATTAGCAACCTTACCGTTGAGAAAATTTTATGTGCTACCCATATCGATGAGAACGGTGATGGGTTGTTGCTTGAGAAGGCCTCTCACTTTCATCGTCTGCGTGTTGGAGTAGCCGGCTAGCACGTGCATTGTAAAGTCGATCGATTAGGGCTCTTCCTCCGCTACTTCTTCTTTGGGTTTGAGGCTCTCTTCAGGTGGTCCAATATCCTCATCTTCTACTGGTTCAATCACAAGAAGCTGCCCCTTCTTGCAGTGATGTT
The DNA here is from genome assembly GCA_029747655.1 of Ensete ventricosum. NCBI lineage: Eukaryota > Viridiplantae > Streptophyta > Magnoliopsida > Zingiberales > Musaceae > Ensete > Ensete ventricosum. The sequence goes on along the minus strand of JAQQAF010000003.1, from coordinate 18,376,403 downwards.
TGCGACTCCATGGTTCGTCGCAGTGTCAGCATAATCCCTTGGCAGATCATTCCAGAAGTTCATCTCTTATCAATTTTTTTAGTGCAGGAGCTTGGATGGCAGTAGAGGGGGCTGAAGGCTTCAACATTCTTGGTTGGGAAGTGACCCTAGTCCTTCGGTCTTCGTGGTTCAATTGTTCTTCTTGTAGCCACGCGAAGGAGATGGCCACCATAAGGGTGTACGGTCGTTGCGCCTTCACTTCTCATATCTCTAGCTTCAAGCCCTCAATGAAAGTTCCTAAAAGTTACTTTTTAGACTAATCATGAGTTTAGTTAGATAATCGCTCAAACCTCATTTGGTATTCTTGTACAGTAGTGGTTTGCCGGATCTCCGCCAATTGTCCATCGATGTTCTCATAATCGGTAGGTTCGAAGCGGTTCAATAGTCCTTCCTTGAATTACCGTCAGGAAAGGCCTCCATGGGTATGCTCGAACCAATCAAACCATTCAATCACGTCTCCTTCAAGGTGGATGGCCGCAATCTCCACCATGGAAGCATTGACGGTTTCGTGGAACCTAAAGTAGCGCTCTGCACGTGAGATCCAACCGATCGGGTCTCGTTCTTCCCATCTAGGGAAGCCTACCCTCATGCGTGGATTATATGGATCAGTGATGGTGCATCCTCGCTCATGGAATTCTTCTTTCCAATCTGAAGTTTTCCCTTGTTGTGATTTCCTTGGGCTCGATGGTCAGCCCATATTGAGTTTGACGAAGATAGTCCGAATTTTCTCCTCCATGCGAGTCTCAAAAACTTCAAACTTGGCATTGATAGCCTCCTCTGTTGCCATGGCATAAGCCTCCAGATATGCGATGTTGAGATCTTTCTTTTGTTGTCGAGTTAAGAGTATGAGAGGTTTCAGAGAAAGGGTGGCCCAAAAGGTGGGTGGTTCGGTGAAGAAGTAGGCTATGGTTAGGGGTGTTTGTAGGCTGATTTGGATCATTTTTTTGCTACGGTTTGATAGGGTTTTTGGGCTATGAGGGAAGGGGTTGAAGATGAGAAAGAGGGAGTTCAAAAACCCAAAAAAGACAACAGTGAAATCTGATAGTAATTCAATGAGAAGATGCTACGTACTTGCTATCCTGCAGAATAGAATTTGCGATGAAGAAATAGCGAATTCTCGACGTAAATTCCAGAAGAAATCTAAGGAAATCAAGTATAATTTTAATGGCAAAACTTTGGTTCATATGAGAGTATTAACAATAATTTAGATTAACAAAATTTTGCAAGGTAACGGTAGGAAAACTGAGGCAAAGTAAGAAGGCAGATTCTTATCGCAAAAATCCAACAATATACAATAACGAATTGCAACAATATATGATCGGTTTCAAAGAGAATTTTCATGATAGATCAGTCTCAGATGGAAGCTAAGTTGATCTATGAGGACATGTAAAATTTTCATCCACAAAAGATGTTCAATAAATCGGATTCAATAAACCTTTATGCGGCTGAAAATTTTTTTGCAGCGTTTCACCTTCGCAACGATGATCACGTTTTCGACGGTAAGAAATTACAGTAAGGTAAGGATAGAAAAAATTCTTCGGTATATAAGAATAAAGGTTTGCAGTAGTAACAAGGTGTGGGTGGTAGAATTTTACCAGATCTTCAATGCAACACAGGGGCATCGGTAGATTGATTGATCTGCAGCTTCGGGATGATGGTGGAGGCGATGTCTTAGAGCAATTATGGGAATTGCTTGGATGGGCGGAGGCGGCAGAGATTGCAATAGGGGTAGTAGGAATGCGGCTCTAATACCAAATGATAGAACCCCAAAGGAGCTCTATAGGATTTTGATCTTTGAGGGAGATCAACCCTTAGAACACTATAGAGGGTTCTTCCCTCCTAGGGTCGACCACAAGGCTGAAATAAAAGTATTCTTAGTTGATGAAAAAGAGATAGAGGCTACAAGCTTATATAGGGCTCAAAATCCTAGCCTTACGGGGGTGCTTCCTAAGTAAATTTTTCCCCCTTGCCCCTCCTATAGCCGCCCTGCCTAACTAGGGATGGGCGGCGACCTAAGTGGCTACATAGCCGACTCTAGCAGATGGAAACTCTAGCCGACCAGCCTAGTGAAGGGGGCGACGGTCACTAAGCCCTAAGGCCCCAAAATAAACCCTAGCTACACTTCTTTATAAGATAGATGTGACTAGGTGGGATTTTATTATAATTTCACAGAGTTTTATTGACTCCTACTAGGGTGAATATGACCCAACCCTGCTAGGGTCTTATCAAGTTACCGTTACTTCTCTTTGTTTGACATCAACAAAAAGAAAAAATATACAATCTACTCAAGTGGTGGTAATCCAAAATTCCTAAATAGAGTATGAAATTATATATCAAAAGTATTAAGACACTGATAAATATGCTGCATTTCAGTCAAAATTTGGTCTTGAGGATGAAAATATGGATCAAAATATCAAGATGTTGATGAATATGCTACATCTCAATCAAAATTTGGTCCTGACAAAGCTCAATATGATCTAGTTGAGTTGCTATGGAATCAGAAGATAAAGAAGGTGCTGGATCCATCGAAAGTCTTTGTTGAATCTTAGATTTTGATAATGAAATCAATTGATGGGTTATTGATCTAACATGTGTGCTAGAGATAATTGATGAATGATTAACTACGACAGAAAGAGAATTACAATCAGATGTTGGGCTAGAGTCATGTCTGGGCATCGGACCGGGGTTTAGATGATGCAGTGTGAACTCATTGAGAGACACGCCGGAAGCTTGCCAAAGGTATTGGAAGCTTGCCGGGAGTTCCTCGGGAGCTCGCCGAAGGGGTCGGAGGCTTGTTGGGAGTTTGCCAGAAGCTTACCGAAGGTATCAGAAGCTTGCTGGGAGTTCGCTGGGAGATTGCTGAAGGTGTTCCAGAGCTTGTCATGATGGCATTAGGAGTTTATCGGAAGAAGACTAAGAGATTTGCCGGAAGATCATCGGGGGTTGCCAAAAAATTTATCGGGAGTTAGGAGGGTCTTGATTGGACTTGATGGTAACATTTATTATAATTAATTAGTCATAGTTAGCATCAGTTAAGGTTTTAGTCCTACTTGAGTTAGATTTAGATTGAATACAAATTAACTCAAGTGAGGCAAACCAGGTTCACATTTGGGATGAGGTTGAGCTCAGGTTGAGCTCAATTGGTTGACATAGAAAGGGGTCAATTGAAGGTATAGGTCAACATTTAAAAAGTAGAGGGAATCACTTTTCTGGGATTCCCAGCGGTTATATCGCTAGTGGGCGACAGTCATACCACCCAAGCGACGGTTATACCGCCCAAGTCAATGGTTGTACTACCACTGTCCAATTTTCTAGGCACCTTTCTGTCACGATAAAAATATAAACAAGGTGTTCTACGTAATGCTCATGATTGTCCGTGTCCTTCAATTTTTGCACATGCTTTGTATAGCAAGTAGCGGATTTGTAGTAGGCTTGGCAACCCTAGTTTAGTTAGCTTTTGTGATCGATTTCAACTTATAAATGAGAGTTGTGTCATGTAGGATTATTATCCTTTTTGTACAACCGTTCAGAACTTGTAAAGTCCATGGTTATAATTTGTATTGGTTTTATAAAGTGTTTGCTATAGCAGTCGCTTGTGGATCTCGTGAGAAAGGCTTCTTCTAACCCATTTTTTCTTTTGTAGGTCCTAAGGGACCCTAGGAGGTTTCAGGGGAGGCTGACCTTTGCGGACGGACACATAAGGGTGCCGCACAACTTATGCAAAACTAGCTAAGCCCGTGACATTTTGGTATCAGAGTCGGACATGCATACGCAGAAACACTTGCCATGCAAATGTGGGGGACATAGCTGGAATGCGTGGAGGGCAGCCAACACCAAGGTTTGTAATTTCGACCTGTATCGCTCGGTACGAGCGGTACATACCGGTCCGTCAGATTTCTGGTACGCAGACCGCCCGCTATCTAGCGATTCCACCAAAAATTAACCATCAGCGATCGATTGAGGAAGAAATCGATAATCAAGGGCCGATTGAGTGAGAAATCGAGCATCGACGGTCGATTGAGGGAGAAATCAATCGTCAACGGACGATTGAGGGAGAAAAAGGGAAGAAGAAGAGGAAAAGAAGAAAAAAAAAGAAAAGATGAGTACCTACTTCCCTCAGCCATCCTTGCCAGCGTGTCATCACCGTGCGATGTCATTGCCCGCAGGTCGCTAGCGCTTGCGCACCATCGCCGCCTGCGGGTCGCGGGCGCTTTTCTCCCACGCGAGGAGACGGAACGTCTCCCTACACAGGGAAAAAGGTCAAGGCGATGTCGCCTTGACGATGTCATCCCTTTTCTTTTTCTATTAATATTGTAATATATTTAATATTATATTATATTATAAAATATTTATATTATATTTTAATATACCAAGTGGTACGCTCTGTGCGCACCACTTGGTACCAGTACCGAGATAAACTTGGTACATCAGTACGGACCGATAAGTCAAAACTTGGCTAGCACACGCGGTCGTTTGGGAGAAACGGACATAGAGATGTAGGGAAAGGAGTCACTTATAGGAGCGGGCATCTTTGATCGGCATTCAGAGGAATGGCCAAACCTTTGCGCGAGAGGCACCATGAGGATAAGCAAACTAGAAAGAATGTGTAGTGCACAAAGGTTGGGATGGCTGGGTTCGAGCTACAGCTCGATGTTGGCAACCAAATTTGATGGTGCTCAAGACAAGCGGGGCGCTTAGTAAAAGATGAAACTGTTCAAAGTGAGATTTGTTGCTCAACGGTCGAAAAAGTTTTGCAAAGCTCACACAGGTGAGGGGAATTGCTAACTCGAAGAAATTAGGTACTCATGCAAGGGCTTGTATGCTGACGATGGAATGTTTGTGGCCATCCCAAGGCGACCAGAACTCACGCCATGGAGCACTGAAACTTTCTCTTCAGCATGGAATGGATACGTACATAGGAGACTGAAGTATACAACAAGTTCAACATGTTGCTAGGCCTTGAAGGGTGCAGCGAGGGTTGTATTACCGAAGATTCGTAATCTAGTAAGCGCATTTACGGAGGCAGAACAATGCACAGATTGTTCAGTAAAACGGAGTAGTCCAAGGGGATGGTGGTCTCCGAAACTTCCAGAGGGAAGAATGCAAAGAGGAAAGTTACTCCAATAGGACAGATATCTAGGAGGGATAGGTCATGGTTCTCCAGAGGGAGAATCATGTGTAGTGGACGTCACATGTTGAGGAAGAGTACCTCAAGACAATATCTCCACAAAGCTTAATGAATCGAGTGACCAGCGAGGAGTCGTTGTATGATCTTGAATGAAGTAATGTGTTGGTGGATGCATTGTGAGATCAAATGGGGGAGCGATAATGACAATATTATACGAAAGCACACTTAGAGTCGATGTGAAAATCAAACTCAATGAAGGGCTGACCCGTGGAATGGTGGGCACGAGGGCCATCATCAACTCAATGCAAATCGAAAGACGGAGCAACTTGGGTGGAATTTGGTGAAGTATCCAAGTCGCATGAAGGGAGTCGACGTAGAAGATAGAAATATGGAGCGGAAGCATGGAGCGTTTCTTGGATAGAGGTCAAGGACATGAACTCTTGTAGAGGCAAGAGTGAGATTATCTTGTTCCATGGGTTCTTCATTATGATGGGGCAGACTCATTTTGCATGGTGCCAAAGATGAAGGGAGCTTCGAGTCACATACATCTTATCTCAAAGAAGCATTTGATAGAGGAAATAAGGTGATTCAACTTGCAGAGGCGAAGTTGGAATCAGAAGGCCATAACATGGGGCAAGAGGACTCAGAGGCGGGTACTCTTAAAGAATATGCTACAATGTTGTTATTCGAGTTGTCATGAAGAAAGTGGTGTGCAACGGAGATTATGCTAGTGGGGGATAGAGGTCTAAGATCTAAACAATGGTGCACCAATTTTAGCGAAGTCTAAGGACTTCGGGAGCTACTAGGCGACGAACTGTCCTAAAGTGATGCTTCGTCCGAGTGTGACCCGAGAGTAGGTCGACGAAGGTGAATTGCCAAAGGAGCGAACACAATCGGAGGAGGCGAAGGCCCTACAATGTGTTGGCAGAGGCCACACATAGAGAGATCGTAGTCCGAGTTCATCATATAGAATTTGAATGCAATGAAGATGTCACTAGGAGGCGACATGGTGTAGCAGATCGTGGTGGAATAGATCACAGCAATACAACACATGCAGAGATGTCCCGTGAGGGACACGATCATGTAGAGGTATAATCAGGAGCTACTAGAAGCTCCACTTTGATGAATAATACAACAGAAAGAAGGGCTATGAATTCAAGGAGTGAATGTCATGGTACCATAGTGGCGGGTCTTCTATGTGTGCGTATCAAATCTTGCATCAGATGAAAGCCTTGGTCATCAGTATACGGGGGCTATGTACCACCGAGGGAGAAGTCAGATTGCAAGTACTAGTGAGTCCCATGGAGGGGACTTGATCATAGAGAGGTATAATCAGAATGATTGAAGAGTTAGACTACTTCAGTGCTTATATTCGCTTAAGAGAGCCCAACAAGTCAGAGGACAAGGCTGAGTAAGCGAATGTTGCCATCAAGGAAGCTAAGGAGAACAGAATAAGTGCAGACCCTGCAATAAGATGGTGGAGGCCATGCATGAGAGTTGCAGTTTATCTTTCCATCGACCAAGGAGAACTGCTAGGAGAACACAGAGGTGTTGAAGCAGGTGGTCGAAAGGGGCAAGGAAGCGATGACGAGTCTAGAGGGGCTCAGCTACCCAAAAGCAAAGCCTCGGTTAGAAAGGAGGTGGACTTAGAGGAGTGTCATAGTACTGCAGAGGCAGACCTACCAATCGTGAAAAAAGGGACACAGATGCAAGACAATGGATAGTAGGGCCATGGGCTGTTAGTGCCATGGTACCGCAGAGGTAGGACTTCCGTGGAGTCATCGATCCCTTGCTCTCATAGAGGGAGAGCGTTGATTGTAAAAGGGGCCGAGGAGGTGGAGAATGCAGAGGCAAACTCCAAGTACCAAGACAAGATGGAAGGGCAGAGGCCAAGGAACTTCATAAGACCGGTGTTGATGAGCTTCTCATCAAGATAGTTGAAAGTAAGGGACTTCGGGTTGATGCAGGAGTGCTCGACCAAGAAAGAAGTAGGCAGTACGTGTTATTGTACCTTTTTTACTCAGAGGAGTAGGCGATAAAGATGATAGAGAAGATGATACTATCCCAGAGGCGACCAGAACTATTAAAGACTTACTCCAAGTTGGGGGACTCCAAGTTGGGTTAAACTTTTACTCTTTTCGGGCAAAACTTCTTGCATTCCAGAAGTTCAATGACAGTGGGAAGGTGAACTCAGAGGAGTAGGCGATAAAGATGATAGAGAAGATGATACTATCCCAGAGGCGACCAGAACTATTAAAGACTTACTCCAAGTTGGGGGACTCCAAGTTGGGTTAAACTTTTACTCTTTTCGGGCAAAACTTCTTGCATTCCAGAAGTTCAATGACAGTGGGAAGGTGAATCACAGTAGCTAACTCAACGCAAGGAATGTAAACACTTCGAATGCTTCAGAAGTATGAGCAAAGAGTAGGCAAAATACTAGTAATCAGCTTAATGCATGAAGTACAACCTCGAGGAAGTCCGCAAAATCAAATAACCCTTACCTTCTCAACTCAAGAGAGCGGGCGAAACCGAGTACCCCAATTCTTGTACCTTGAGGAGCTGGGTGAAATTAAGTAATCTTTGTCTTTCTAACTCAAAGAGAATGGGTAAAACTTAGTACATTCTCTTATTTATCCAGCAAAGGAGCTCTACATAAGTTCCAAGACCCTTTAAAGAAATCTAATGGAAGATGAGTTATCAAACCTCACCAATGGTGATCGATGCTACCGAGAGTAGATTGTCGGCTTCATTTCCCAACAGAATATCAATCGAAAGTGGAAGTGATGTGAACCTACTTGGAAGTGATAACTAAGTTGAAGAAGAATTGATGGGCAAATTTTATGAAGGAAGGATCTCAAAAACTTCAAAGTCTGCAAGGCGATGCTCGTTAAAGCTCAAACAAGCATCTACCTAGTTTAAGCAACATGAGATCATTACGATATTGACACATAATAAGGAAGGTCTTTTCTTTTATCAATAGGATCTGTAGGAATCGACTACTCAATAATAGCAGCGAATAGCAGCTAGGAACTAAGAGGCGTGTTGCAGCCAGAGCAGAAGATTGAAAATTCAATAAAAGGAGAGGAAATGCAACGTCTACAGCAGCTTCGATGAGGACATCGAATAAATAAGTGAGGGGGAATGTCATAGACAAAAATATAAACAAGGTGTTCGACGTAATGCTCATGATTGTCCATGTCCTTTAGTTTTTGTACATGCTTTGTATAGTAAGTAGCGAGCTTGCAGTAGGCTTGACAACCTTAGTTTGGTTAGCTTTTGTGACCGGTTTTGGCTTGTAAATGAGAGTTGTGTCATATAAGCACTTATTGGGACTTCGGTTTGTAATGGATCATTATCCTTTGTGTACAAACATTCAAAACTTGTAAAGTTCATAGTTATAATTTGTATTGATTTTATGAAGTGTTTGCTAGAGCAGTTGCTTGTGGATCCCATGGGAAAGGTTTCTTCTGACCCGTTTTCTCTTTTGTAGGTCCTAAGGGACCCTAGGAGGTTTTGGGGGAGGCTGACCTTTGCGGACGAACACGCAAGGGTGTTGCACGGCTTAGGCAAAACCAGCTAAGCCCGTGACATTTTGGAGGTTGTACCGCTTGTACCCTTTTTTCCAGATACGGTTGAATTTTTTGCTCTATTTCTGAAGTCAATTGGAGTCTATAAATATCCCAAGATTTCTTGCATTTAGCACAACACATTGGTCTCAAAATTCTATGGAAAATAGTATGCTAAAATTATGAAAAAAAAAGGGTAAGGGAGTAAAGAAAAGAGTTATATTCTTGTAAAGTCCCCCTTGTGAGTTTGTAATGTTCCTCTCTTGAGCCTGTGAAAAGGAGGGTGGGAAGTGTAAGGGTTTGATCTTCATCCAAGGAAGATTGATAGTAAACACCAATGGACCTCGGAGAATAGGACTCAGGAATGGACGTAGGCCAAGTTGAGGCCGAACCACTATAAATTTATGAGTTCTCTACTCTTGCATTATTTACTGCTTTTAATTACTCTTAACTAGTTTAAAGTAAGATAGGAGCATCATTTCATAACTTTATCTTAAATCATTTTCTTAATCATTTCCAACAAAATATAAAAAGCACTTCTAGTTTTCTTTCTTTCTCGCAAGCAAGGTTTTAAAATCAATCACTTTCACTCTTGTACTAATTAGTACCAATTGATCCTAACAATTAGTATCAGAGCCATATGCTACTCATTGAACTAAAAACCCAAATGAGTAAATGACATCATTTGGCATGAATGAGGCACATTCTATTGCATGTCCTCCCATGTTCAATGGGATGGATTATATATATTGGAAAACTAGAATACGTATTTTTCGAATTTTCATGGATTTTGAGTTATGACACATTATTGAGAACGATTTTGAAAAATCCTCTAAACCCATGAATGATTAGAATGATTTTGAAAAGAAAGTTTTTCTGTTAAATGCAAGGTAATTAATGTCTTATTTGTGCACTTGATAAGAATAAATTTAATCACGTTTCTATTTGTGATATTGCTTATGATATTTGGTATGCACTTAAAATCACAATGAAAGCACTAGTAGAGTCAATGAGTCTAAAATTAATATTTTAGTTCATAATTATAAATTATTTAGAATGAAAACAAGTTAGTCTATTAGAGACATATGCACCCGTTACGGATGTCATCAATGATCTAAAAGCTCTTGGTAAATATTTTTCTAATTTTAAACTTGTTAGTAAAATATTAAGATCTCTTCATAAAAGTTGGGATCCTAAAGTAACTGCAATACAAGAGGCTAAAGATCTTATAACTTTCCTCTTGAAAATTTATTGGATCTCTTATAACTTATGAACTAAGCTGTAAAGCTCATGACGAACTTGATGAATCCCTTTCAAAAAACAAAAAGGATTTAGCACTGAAAACTGTAGATGACTCCTTGAATGAAACATCGAGTGATGAGGACAATGACATTGCACTATTATCTAGAAAAATTAAAAAAATTATGAAAAAATATAAATTATAAAAATAAAAATTAACCCAAAACGGATAATATTATATGTTTTGAATGTAAAAAGTCAGGATATTTAAAAAATGAATATCCTCAATTAAAGAAGAAGGTGACGCACAAGAAGAAGGCTCTTTCGGCGACTTGGAATGACTTAAGCTCATCGTATAAATAGGACCACATTAAAGAAGAAGTAGCCAACTATGCTCTCATGGTCATCCATGACGAGGTAAGTGAGTCTTCAAATATTTCCTTTACTGAATTATTGAATATGTTTCATGAACTTTATGATGAGTTTAGAAAAATTAGTAAGTCTATAAATTACTTAAAAAAAACATGGTTCTTTAGTTAGTAAATTTGAACAAATACATGATGCATCACCATCACACAATTCTTGCTCTAAATGTGAAACGTTAGAAGAAGTTAAAGAGAAAAATATCATGTTAAATAAACTTTAGAAAATTTTAAAATAAGGAATAAATCCCTAAACATGATCCTTACAAATAAGGGTCATGTTAATAGAAAAAAAAGTATATGCTTTGTTGGCAACGTTCAAGAAAAGTTAATTATTTTTATCAAAGGACCTACCCTAAATTTACCATCAAAAATTAAATATAACTTTTGTGAAAAATTAGGAATAAAACCCACAAATATTCATTTAAAAAATATAGTCCACATAATTTAATTTGGGTTCCTAAAGGAACCATAAACAACTAAAAACCTTTAGATAAGATAGGTAAGTTTTTCATGAGGGACCTAAAGTAAAATATGTACATAAATTAAAACTATCTTTCTTGTAGGTTTGTCTCCAAATTAAGGCTAGGAGCACCAAATGGTACCTTGATGGTAGATGCTCAAGACACATGACCAGAGATCCAACTTATTTTTCTAAGCTCACTAGCCTAAATAAAAGAGTTGTCACCTTCAGACACAACAACAAAGGTAAAATCATTGGGAAAGGAACCATAGGTAACATATCAAACTTTTTGATTAAAAATATGTTATTAGTTGATGGCTTGAAACATAATTTACTTAGCATTAGCTAATTATGTGATAAAGGATATATTGTCAAATTTTAACCTAATGCTTATATAATTGAATTATCACACAAAAATAAATCTTTGATTGTCTTAAGAAACAATAATGTGTATACCATAGATCTTGAAAAGTTTTGTGATTAAACATGTTTTTCGACCTTAAATGATGATGCTTGGATTTGGCATAGAAGACTAGGTCATGCTAGCATGAAACTACTAAACTAAATTTTAACTAAAGATTTAGTAAGAGGATTACCTAGCATTAAGTTCGTTAAAGATAAAGTATGTGATACCTGTCAATTAGGAAAATAAATAAAAAGTAGCTTGAAGTTAAAAAAATCAAATAAGCACCTTTAGGCCACTACAATTAATACATATGGATTTATTTAGACCAATTGATACTATAAGTTTAGGAGGTATCAAATATGCATTTGTTATAATAAATGATTATAGTAGATATACTTGAACTTATTTATTGGCACACAAAAATGATTCTTTTAAATATTTTTTAAAATCTTATAAAATTACTCAAAATAATTTTTTTTTATGATTTCGTCAATACGTAGTGATCATCATGGTGAATTTCAAAACAATGAGTTTTAAAATTTTTGTGAGTCAAATGGGTATATCAACAACTTCTCTACTCTAAGAAATTCATAACAAAATTTTATTTCGTCAATACGTAGTGACCATCATGGTGAATTTCAAAACAATGAGTTTTAAATTTTTTTGAGTCAAATGAGTATATTTAAAACTTCTCTACTCTAAGAAATCCATAATAAAATATAGTAGAAAGAAAAAAATAGGAGCTTACAAGAAATGACTAGAACCATATTAAATAAAATGATTACTCTCTTATAACACCATTACTCTCTGAAACTCCTTACAAGAAATGGGTAGAGCCATAGTTAATATGACATGCTATATTTTAAATAGGATTCTTGTAACACCATTACTCTCTAAAATTTCTTATGAATTATTTAATGGTAAAAAATCTAATATTTCATATTTTAAAGTTTTTGGTTGTAAATATTTTATTTTGAATGAAAAATATGCCTTAAGAAAATTTGATACAAAATTCGATGAAGGTATTTTTTTAATTATTCCTCTATTTCAAAAGATTATCGTGTATTCAATAAAAAAATTTAATAATTGAAGAATCTATTCTTGTTATTTTCAATAAGATTTTTGAACTTAAGAAAATTGATTTGATGATGAATTTGATTTTGGTTCTTTGAATTTAAATGATAATCCTCTTAAAAGCAACTTGAACGAATCTACTTCCAAATCCTTACCCAAGGAATGTAAGCATGTAAATGCTTATCCTAAGGAGCTTATAATAGGAGATACATCAATATGTATTCAAACTCATTCTTCTTTTAAAAAATTTTGTGCTAATGTCACATTTCTTTCTCAAGTTGAACCAAAATGCATTGATAAAGCCCTAAAAGATGACTTTTGGGTTAATGCAATACATGAAGAGTTAAATCAATCTGAGAGAAATAGGGTATGAGAACTTGTTCCTAGACCTAGTAACCATTTAGTGATTGGTACTAAATGAGTTTTTAGAAACAAGTAAGATAAAAATGATATCATGGTTAGAAACAATACTATATTAGTGGCCAAAGGTTTCAACCAAGAAAAATGGATCGATTATAAAAAATATTCGCTCCTGTCGCTAAACTTGAAGCCATAAGGATGCTAGCCTTTGCATCTTTCAATGATTTTAAATTATTTAAAATGGATATTAAAAGTACTTTTATTAGTGATTTTATTTCCGAAGAAGTGTATATTAAATAACCCCCTGATTTTAAAAATAATCTTTTTCTAAATCATATTTTCAAACTTTCTAAAGCTCTTTATGGATTAAAACAAGCCCATCGGTCTTGGTACGAAAGACTTAGTTTTTTTCTTATTTCAAATAATTTCTTGAAAGGCAAGGTTGATACCAAATTATTTTTGAAGTATTTTAAAAATTAGTTTTTTGTTATTCAAATTTATGTTGATGATATCATTTTTGGTTCAACGAATAAATCTTTGCATGAATCTTTTGCCAAAATATGAGCCAAGAATTTGAGATGAGCCTAATGGGTGAGTTAACTTTTTTCTTATGATTAAAAATAAAATAATTAAATAATGTTATCTTTATAAGTCAAGCTAAATATATCTTAGACTTACTAAAATATTTTGGTATGAAAAATGCCAACGCCATAAACACACCCATGAGTACGTATACAAAATTAGACTTAGATAATGAAGGATTAAAAAATATATAGAGAAATGATATGTAGTTTATTGTATTTAACTACTACTAGACCAGATATAGTATTTAGTGTTGGAATATGTGTAAGATTTCAATCAAATCACAAACTTTCTCACCTTAAAGTAGTTAAACGAATACTTAGATATTTAAAAGGAACTTTTAACTTAGGATTATGGTATCCAAAATCTAAAAACTTCGATTTACTTGCTTATGCGGATGTCGATTTTGTAGGATGTAGGATAGATAGAAAAAATACTACTAAGACATGTCAATTTTTAGGGCATGCACTTGTTCTTGGTCCTCTAAGAAAAAAAATTCAATTGTTTTATTTACTGCTGAAGCCGAATATATTCTAATAGTGCATATTGTGCCCAAATCATTTGGATGAAAATCACATTAGAAGATTACAAAATTAAATTAAAAAATATTCCTATAAAATATGACAACACAAGTGTCATATGTTTAACTAAAAATCTCATTCAACACTCAATAACTAAGCATATTGATATTGGACAACACCTTATCAGGGATCATATGAATAATCAAGATATATTTTTAGAATTTATTGATACTAAGCATCAATTAGCAGATATTTTTACTAAATCATTAAATGAAGAGCAATTTGATTTTATTAGAAGAGAGCTAAGAATGCTAAATCATGAGAATGCATGAATTGCTACTCTTGTTTGAAATGCATATAAAATGAATTAAATTGTATGGGTAGTTCTTAACTCTTGAATTTTGAAATTTACTAGATTAAGCTCTATTCTTGTGATGATGTTTTTCACTCCCCTTCCTTGCTTCTACTTTCTTATTTACAAAAAGGTAACAAACTTTTCATGAAAAAATTAGATTTTTATCCTATTTACTAAGGGGGAGCAATGAAGCAATTAAACGATTCATCACATTTATATGAAAATTTTTGACACATTATGAGTTTATATATCATAAAATTACTTGCTCACTATTTCACTTCTTTTGATGATAACAAAGGGAGAGAAATAGTGTATTGATGATACAAATATGAAAAATAATACATATATAACAAAGGGGAAGAAATAACATAAAAAATAATACATATATAACAAAGGGGAAGAAAATAACATTTCTTCTTAAAGAAAGGAAAATTTTAAATTCATTGTATGACTAATGCATAAACTTTAAAATTTCTAAAAATTTGATGATTCATGATTAGTTGAAATTAATATCAAGTATCATTGATGATATGATGATTTTAAAATTCATGATATAGTATTTCAAAATTTTGATAAATGGATGATATGATACTTGAATTCAAGAGTGTTTGGTTCTCTTGAACTTAAGTTTTTCTTATTTGAATTATAACATGGATCTAGGGGGAGTAAGGTTTAACTCTCATCATCAATTAATTGTCATCATCAAAAAGGAGGAGATTGTTGAATCTCGAATTTTGATGATGAAATCAATTGATGGTTTATTGATCTAATGTTAGGCCATAGTCTAGTCTGGGCATCGGGTCGGGGTTTGGACGATGCAGTGGGAACTCGTCGGGAGACTCGTCGAAAGATTACCGAAGGTATCGGAAGCTTACCAGGAGTTCATCAAGAGCTCATTAAAGAGATCATAGGCTTACCGGGATTTTACCGAAAGCTTGCCAAAGGTATCAGAAGCTTGCTGGGAGTTCGCTGGGAGCTTGCCGAAGGTGTTCGGGAGCTTGCCAGGGTGGCGTTGGGAGTTCGTCGAAAGAAGACCAAGAGACTCGTCGGAAGATTATCAGGGTTTACCGAAAAGCTTATCGTGAGTTATGAGGATCTTGATTAGACTTGATGGTCACATTGATTATAATTAATTAGTCGTAGATAGCATCAGTTAAGGTTTGAGTCTTACTTAAGTTAGATTTGGAAGTAATCCAAATTAACTCAAGTGGGGCAAATCGGGTCTACATTTGAGATTGGATTGAGCTCAAGTTGAGCTCAATTAGTTGACCTAGAAAGGGGTCAATTGAAGTTACAAGTCGGGATTGAAAAAATAGAGAGAATCACTTTTCTGGGATTCCTGGTGGTTGTACCGCTAGTGGGCAGCTGTCGTACTGCCCAGACGGTGGTTGTACCACCCAGGTCGGTGATTGTACCATTGTCGCCTAGTTTTTCAGGTACCTTTCGGTGGTTGTATCGCCCGTACGCAGTTCTTTTCAGATATGTTTAAATTTTTTGCTCTATTTTTTAAGCTAATTATGGTCTATAAATATCCCAAGATTTCTTGCATTTAGCACAACATAGTGGGCTAAATATTCTATAAAAAATAGTGTGCTAATTTCTTTCTTGCACTAATTCACACCCCCCACCCCCCCCCCCCCCCCCCCCTAACCCTCTTAGTGCTAATTAATCATAATAGTCTTGTCTCAAAGGGGACTAATATGAGGAGAATGACTGCCCTTATATATAGGTGTTTCTAGTTCCGGCTCAAGTGGGGGAGGATTCTCCTAGGTAATATAGTCTAAATTCCATTCATTACAATGCACCTCAATCTTATATAGGTTTCTGTTAATGATATTGATCTATATAATTTCATAATTTCTTCATTTGGTGGGATGAGGATAAGAAGGATGGGATTGGTTGTAAGAAAGGTTTAGAAGGACGAAAAAGGGAAGAGAAGAGTTTACAGGAAGAGGCGAGGAGTTTAGATAATCATTAGGGCGGTTCTATCACCAGCCCTAACTAAATAGGGCTAAGTCAACTTGTTGGTGGTGGTATTGCTAGCCTAGGCAGTGCTACCGTCGTTGGATAATAGGTTATGGCGGAGGTACCGCCAATCCAACAATGCTACTGCTAGGCTCCTATTTTTTGTTTTTATTTTTCATTGTTTCAACTTATTAAGATTCATCCATTCAAGTTTAACATACATAATTCCCTTCTAATAAAATTAAATTATTTCTCACTTAATAGTTTAGTGAATATATTTGTTAGTTGATGTTTTATATCAATAAACTCCAATAATATATCATGATTGCTTATAAGGTCCCTAATAAAATGATGTCTAATATCAATATACTTAGTTCGCGAATATTGAATATGATTTTTTCAGAAGCATATTGCACTGGTATTGTCATACTTTACAGGGATATTTTTCAAGTAAAGTCCATAATTTTCTAAAGTATTTTTCATCCAAATTACTTATGCACATCATGCACCTACCGCAACATATTCAGCTTCAGTTGTAGATAATGTAATAGAGTTTTGTTTCTTAGAAGACCAAGAAATAAGTGCATAACTTAATAACATATATGTTCTAAATGTACTTTTTTTATCTACTCTACATCTTACAAAATCGGCATCGACATAAGCAATCAAATCAAAATTTTTAGATTTAGGATATCATAATCTGGATTAGGAGTTCTTTTTAGACATCTAAAATTTTTTAACTACTTTATAATGATATTATTTAGGATTGGATTGAAACTTGCACAAAACCCAACACTAAGCATTATATCAGGTTTAGTTATAATAAGATATAACAAACTACATATCATATCTCTATAAGTCTTTTGATCAAAGTATTCTACTTCATTGTCCATATCTAATTTTGTAGAGATGCCCATTAGTGTGTAATATTCTTAGCATTATCCATATGAAACCGTTTTAGTAGATCCAAATTATACTTAGTTTGACTAATAAAAATTTCATCAAATAGTTATTTTATTTGTAATCCTAAGAAAAATATCAGTTCACCTATTAAACTTATTTCAAATTCTTGGTTCATACTCTTGGCAAATGATTCATATAAAGATTCATTTGTAGAACTAAAAATAATATTATCGAGATAAATTTAAATAATAAAAAATATTTATAAAATATTTAATAAATAATGTAGTTTAAAAAATTATTCTGAATAAGAAAAGAACTAAGTCTCTCATACCAAGCTCTCGGGGATTTCTTCAATCTATAGAGAACCTTAAATAATTTATAAACATAATTCAAAAAAAGATTATTTTTAAAATTTGGGTGGTTGCTTAACAAAAACTTTTTCAAAAATAAAATCATTAAGAAAAATATTTTTGACAAATATTTGAAATAATTTAAAATTTTTGGAACATGTACAGGTATGGAGTATCCTTATGGCTTTAAGTCTAGCAACATGAGCGAATATTTTTTTATAGTTTGTACCTTCTTCTTGGTTGAAACCTTTGGCCACTAATCTAATCTTGTTTCAAACCATGACACTTTGTTCATCTTGCTTATTTCTAGAGACTTATTTACTGTCAATCACAAGATGATCCCTAGGTCTAGGAACAAGCATCCAAATTTTATTTTTTTCAAATTGATTTAATTCTTCATGCATTATCTGTTAGTCATCTTTTAGAGCTTCATCAATACATTTAGGTTCAATTTGTGATAGAAAGACAGTATTTACATAATTATTTTTAACAAAAAATGACTTTGAATACCTTTTGATGTATCTCCAATAATTAGATCCTTTAGATTTACATTTACATACTTCCATTCCTATAGTAAAATTTCTCTGAAAGTAGATGTATCCAAGTTGCTTTGGAGAGAAAAATTTTAATTCAAATTTAAAATCATCATCAAAATCATTTTTCTTAACTTCAAGAGATTCATTAAAAACAATATGGATAAATTCCTTAATAACCAAAGTTTTTTTTACTGAAAACACGATAGGCTTTAGAAATAAATGATATCTAAGAAAAATACCTTTATCGAATTTTGCATCAAATTTTTCTAAGACATCCTTTTCATTTAAAATAAAATATTTATAACTAAAAACTTTAAAATATAAAATATTGTGCCTTTTATTGTTCCACAATTTATATGAAGTTTTAGATAATAGATGTCTTATGAGAACTTTATTCATGACATAACATGTCGTGTTAACGGCTTCAAGCCAAAAGTATTTGAGTAGGCTATGTTCATCGAGTATGGTTCTTACCATCTCTTGTAAACTCATATTCTTTCTCTCAATAGTTCTATTTTGTTATGGATTTCTTGGAATAGAGAAATTGTGGTTAATACCCATTTGAATCACAATTCTTGACGTCATGATTTTTAAACTCACCATCATGATCACTACAATTAGAAGAAATCATAAAACATTTCTCATTTTGAACTTATTTGTAAAACTTGGTAAAATATTTAAAATAATCACTTTTTATACGCCAAGAATTATGTCCAAGTATATCTACTATAATCATCAACAATCATGAAAACATATTTTCTACATTCTAGACTTATGGTATCAATAGGTCCAAATAAATCCATATGAATTAATTGTAATGGCCTAGAGGTACTCAATTAATTTTTAGGTTTGAAGCTACTCTTTATATATTTTCCTAGTTGGCATGCATCACAAATTTTATCCTTGACAAATTTAATTTTGAGCATTCCTCTTACAAGTTCTTTAGTTCTAATTTGTGAGATTAGTTTTATACTTGCATGTCCTAATCTCTTATACCAAAGCCATGCATCATCATTTAAAATCGAAATGCAAAGTTTCATCACAAAAATCATCAAGATCAATAATATAAACATTATCACTTCTTAAAGTAAGCATACATTTATTCTTATTTGATATTTCTATGATGCAAGCATTAGACTCAAATTTAACATTATAGTCCTTATCACAAAGTTGACTAATGCTTATTAAGTTGTGTTTCAAACTATCCACTAAAAGAACATCTTAAATCAAAAGATTCTATTTGTTACTAATATTTCTGATGTTAATAATCTTTCCTTTGTTGTTGTCTCCAAAGGTGACATATCCTTCATCTCGGCTAATCAACTTTGAGAAATATATTAGATCTCCAGTCGTATGCCTTGAGCATCCACTATTAAGATACCATCTTTTGCTTCTAGCTATTGTTTGGAGACACACCTATAAGAAAGAGGGGTTTACTTTAGGTACCCATTTAACTTTAGGTCCTTCATAGTTAGATCTATCTCTCCTGATTTTTAGTATCAAATCATTAATTGTTCTTTTAGGGATCCAAACTAATTTATAAGAGCTATATTTTTTAAAAGAATAAGTATAAGCGTAATGACCAAATCTTTCACAAAAATTATATTTATCTTTAGGAGAAATATATTGTGTGGATCATTTTACAAATTTTGTTAGCTTTTGATGTGTGTTACTACTTACGAAGCCAATTCCTTCTTTTCTTGGTACATAACCTTGATTAGTAAGAATCATATTTGGTGACTTATTTCAAATTTTAAATTTTTCTATGGTTTATTGTAGGAACACATTTTTTTAAGTGCTTCTAACTCTTTACATTTAGTCCAAGATTTTGACATATAATTGTCATACTTATTTTTTAATTCATCAAATTCATTAGCAAGAGATATATGATTCTTTTTTAGCAATTTATATCTCTTACTAATCTTTTTAAGTTTATTATATAAATTATGAAATACATCAAGTAATTCACCATAAGATAAAAAAGTTTAAGGAGAGTTAAATACCTTATCGTTGAATGTCATCAAAGCATAGTCTGCTACTTCATCTTTATTGATTTGCCCTTCATCTTATGATGCACTTAATTTATCCCATATTGCCCTGAATGTTTTATTCTTCTTTTGAGTTGACAGCTTCTTTTTTAGTTGTGGACACTCTTTTTGAAGTAACATGATTTCTTTTTTTTTACATTCATAACATATGATTATATATTTATTTGGTTTATTTTTATTCATACCTTCTCATCTTGTAGAATTAGTTTTTTTTCTCCTCATGAGCTTTTTGAATCTTCTTGTAAGGAGTCCAATGTCATTATCGTCACTTAAGCTTTCACTCGAGTAGTCCTCTTTAGTTCTAAGTGCAATATCTGTCTTATTCTTTGGAAGATTTTTCTCTTGTTCATCATGTGCTTTGCAGGTCATTAAAGATCCTATGAGTTTTTCAAGAGGAAAGTTGTTCAAGTCATTTGATTCTTGGTTAGCGGTTACTTTTGAATCCCAACATTTTAGAATAGATCTTAAAATCTTATTTATCAATTCAATATTAGTATAACTTTTACTAAGAGCTTTTAAACCATTGACAATATTCGTAAAACAAGTGTGCATGTCACCAATGATTTCGCTTGGCTTTTTTTTAAATAATTCATAACTATATAACAAAAGATTAATTTTAGATTTTTTAACTCTACTTATGATTTCATGAGTAACTTCAAGTACATGTCAAATATCATGTGTAGTGTTACAAGTAGAAACACGATTAACTCATTTTTATTTAAAGCACAAAATAGAACAATCATAGCTTTAGCATTTAAGGAAAATATTCTTTTCAAAATCTCATTCACTCATCGGTTTAGAGGATTTTTAAAACCAACTTCAATTACGTTACATAGATCAAAATCTATAGAAAGCAAGAAAATCCGCATTCATATTTTCCAATATGTATAGTCTATCCCATTGAACATAGGAGGATGAGTGATGGAGTGACCCTCTTGGTTGCTTAAAAAAGTCATTAGATCTCTCTTTTGGTATTAATCTAACTGAGAGAACTAAGCTCTGATACCAATTATTAGGATCGTAATGGCACTAAGAGGGTGGGTAAATTAGTGTATAGCAAATTTAACTGATTTTAAAAGTTTGATCAATAAATCTATATTAGAATGTGATTAGCAAAAATAGTGAGTAAGGGTTGCATGTAAGTAAATCAGTATGCAACAACAAATCAAGACAAGATAAAGAATGCAAACTGATTTATAGTGGTTCGTTTGTCTCGATCTATGTCCACTCTCGATTTCTCTTCCCTCGAGACCACCAGCTTTCACTACTGATCTTCTTTTCAACATGCCAAGATCAATCACCCTTGTTACAACTCTTCTCCTTTTAATAGGCTTAGCAGAGAACCTCCATACTCACTCTTTTACAAGAGACCTCATACCTCCTACAACTAAGAATCACTTCTAAACTCAAGGAGGAGGAAGAGACACAATGCTCAAAGAGAGAGTTACAATACTTAAAAACTTCACAACTTGTTTCGTGCTTCAATCCAAACCTTGGTGGGAGTATTTATTGCAAGGTTTGTCGTACCAGTTCGTACCGACGTACCGAGATTTGGCCGGTATGGTATGGTATGTTGGTACAGCTCGGTATGCCCAATCGGTATGCTTGGGCGTACCGAGTGGTACAAATAAAAAATATTTTAATGATTAAAAAATATTATTTTTTTAATACTTGAAAAATTAGAAAAAAAGTTTGGTTAGGGTTTGTAAGATAGAAATTGGTATAGATTCAACAAAATTAATGTAAATTTGGTAGAAATAATATTACATATCTTTTTCGAGCTTCGAGGAATCGTTTTGAGAAAGTGAGAGAGTTTGAGAAAGAGTGAGTGTGTGAAGTGAAATGGGAGAAGGGTGAGTTTAAATAGAGTTAGAAAGGGTTTTTCGACCGTTATAGAGTCTGTAAAGGTTGATTTTGACATTTTACAGGGTCACTAATGGTTGAGTTCGACTGTTACAGGGTCTGTAACAGTTGAGTTCGACCGTTATAGGGTCTGCAACGGTCGATTTTGACCGTTATCGATCATTAACGATCGGTAACGATCAAAAATTCGACCGTTACTAAGTGGTATCGGTCAATTTCGCCCGTTATATTTATGTAACGATCGATTCTGACCGTTATATACCATATAACGGTTGGTACCGTTCGGTACAAGGCAATCCGCGCACCGGTAAACCATCGGACCGGTACGTACCACCCGTACCAGGTGGTATGAAAAACCTTGATTTATTGTTGGAAAACCAAGCAAGAATATCACATACGCAGTGAAATATCAAAATAAAATAGGTTTCACACGTAGATCAAATCCTTATGCAAAAGATTGGATCGCGAGAAAGTCGCAAAATCAAAAAATCGTATCATATGAGAGATTGTTTATCTAGGGAGATCGTATATCCCTATTTTTCCAAATCGGAATGGAGAGGATGAAGAAGGTCAAGCGTCCTCCCCTCTAATGGTATACACATGATAGATCGCTGCAGCGATACTCCTCCAATCGTAATCTCATGACTCGCAACTCTTGTATAGAGGGAGGGAGGGAGGAGAATAGGAGGGGGTGGCCAAAGATGCAACATATCAACTATGAGCCTCCCTTCCTATTTATCGAGAACCACCAAAAATCCTAGGGGTCTTGCCGTAGTGGGTATTGGATCTTCATCCAATTACCCACTAACCTTATATTATTAGATCTCTATCAAATAATCTCATTTGGCCTCTAATTGAGCCTCATATAAGGAGCTCATCAATGTAGGGTCTCATCTAATGAGAATATGAGCCAATTGGATCTCTATATAATCCTCTATTCGTTGAAATATCTACTATATGTGTGTGACCCTCTAGGCCTGACACCGAGTTGGCTATGAGTCGCTCTAATCAGAACTCCTTCTGATATAGTGAATTATTATCCCCATAATAATATACTCGACTCATCAACTATGGATGTACTAGGCCACTGTGTCATAGTCCTTAGATGGTACAATGGGTTTGAATCTATCGAACATGTCTGTCCACGTTTACAATGTATCTATAATCCCTCAGCCAACTAATATCCCAGAGACCGTATATTGGACATGGTACTATCAGGCCACATACAAAATCTGTTTGAGACTCGCTCTAATCGGATTCTCCTAGAGAACTCCTTTCTCAATCTGAATGACTATAGCTAGGGATTTATCTAAGCAAGCATACATGAGATATTCCTCTCATAATATTGAGAGTAGATGATCCTTTATTAACACTTAATTATCTTTGTAAGGTTGGCTACCAATCCTGATAACTGATTGTACTATATTTAAAACTTTTAAAACTTGTAAGTCTGATGTCAAAGAAAGAAGTACTCATACAAGGCATTCTTGGTGTTTTAAGTCTAAGGACTAGACACACAATTGGAATTATGAAATTATTTTATGACATTAGATATCATTAACCATATAACATTCCATAAATGGATCAATCAATGGACTAATTCTCCAATGAGCACATGTACTATATCCTTAGTGTCTCCACACAAGTGACTTTGAGATCAGTCACCTCCATCATATGGACGGGATATAGTACATTAGTTTGTCCGGTTATCTCAATGTCCCTCTCGAGTAATCTATGGTTGGGATTACTTGAGATCTGTGTTTAAAAGCGAATCGATCTCATTATTATGATCTCATCACGATCTGATTTTCATTGTACAGAACCAAGGACATCACAATATATTTATATAACAGATAATATAATGTGAGAATATTCAATAATAATTATAAGAAAAAAGATTGCACAGCGTGTCACACGTGTCATTACTTACGTGATTCGCTTGTAGGGCACTTGTAACCAGCATTTATAGCCCAAAATATGTTTAGAATAGAGCCAAGAAATTTAAATCATCAAAAAATTTAGGATTTAGATTATCCTACAATCATAACTTTTGATGCCAATTTTGAACTTTCAAGTGGTACTACCACCGTAAATTTGAATTTTAGATAGTACTACTACTGCCCTAGGTGGTACCACTACCTACACTAGAGGTACCACCACCAGTTGGGCCGACAGGCACAAAATAGTACATGTCGATTGTTTAGGCAATACCATCGCCTAGGCTTGGTGGTACCATCACCCAGGCCTACTCAAGGACACTAATTTCACCTTATAATGAGCCCAACTCGATCTTGGTTCAAGCCCAATAGGTTTCTCGACAAGTTGGTATGGTTTCGATCCAATACCAACATATTTTGACCCTAAAAGACCTCAATGAAGACAAACAATCGAATCATATTTTTGGCACAATCACGAAGCTTTCAACATGTTGTCCAACATTCCATCATGTCATCCGACACTTCGTCTGAACCTTTGGCTCTTCGTCATATTGCTCGATCTATCGGTATGTTAACATTCTCACAACATCTGATCTTTTAGCGTAATACTCGATTCTACTGACACAATACTCGAACTTATGGCATGAAGTCTAATCTTTGGCACGTTGACCAATCCTCTAGCTCG
Source organism: Ensete ventricosum (assembly GCA_029747655.1). Taxonomy (NCBI): domain Eukaryota; kingdom Viridiplantae; phylum Streptophyta; class Magnoliopsida; order Zingiberales; family Musaceae; genus Ensete; species Ensete ventricosum. The sequence continues at coordinate 18,351,961 of JAQQAF010000003.1, read as the reverse complement.
ACGTCCAATTTTCGATATGATACTTATCCGACCTAACATTTAAATTTCCTACTTCGACAATTTTTCCTTTGATGGTTTGAGTCCATGATCGAAATTTTTTATGCGCCACTTATCTTAAGATTATATTAGTCCATAAACTTATCAATTAATTTTATCACCAAAATCTGGATTCAACACTATCGCCATCCTTCCTCATTGTCGTCTTCACCCCATCTTAAGGTGGGGTTATCTGTCATTTCTTGTTATCTCCTCCTTATCTCTTTTCTCTCGCTTTATCGCAAGGTGGCAGGGAAGGAGGAGACGAGTAAAGAAAGAAGAAGAGGAAAAAGGAGAAGAAAGAGGAGGCAACAAAAAAAATTGATGAGCGACATGTCTTGTCTTACAATAGGGTAGAGGTGGCCAAAAACATGATAAAAAGAAAATAATGATGGTGTGTCGATAATCAAGGGTGGCGAAGTGGTGACGACTATACTATGAGAATGAAAAGTTATTTTCATTAAAGTAACTAAAAATAAGATACCAACCACATGTAAACACTAATTGGCTGAGGACCAATAAAAGCCCCACAGTAAATTACCCTATATATATATATATATATATATTGTTTTTCATCTTCGTCCATTTTTCACAATTTATGGGACTTCCTTTATGAAAGGGATTTACATTTAACTCCTCAACAAAAAAATTATATTTGAGCTTTTTTACATTTAACTCCTCCGCGAAGTTGGATATCTATGGACTTAAATCTGAAAAAGGGAGAACCATTCATCACAGAGACCGGAAGAGAGAACGGCCGAGGCGTGAGGATGGGAACGGCGTCACTGAGGCGCTGCTGCCTCTTCTCATCCCCCATCTCTCCCTTCTTCGCCGCGAGATTTAGACGCCAACTCCCCGTCCCCGACTTTTCTTCCCTCATCCTCGCATCGAAGAGGCTAAAAAGTCCCTCCTTTTCTCGAACCATCTCCTCTTCTCCCCGTTCATCGAGTCCGCAATCCGTCTTCTGTGGCGTCGCCAATGGGAGAACGCCTATTCCGGCAGAGACGAAGCCGTCTCCCGACCTTTACCTCTTTAATACCATGACCAAGGAGAAGGAGCTCTTCCGGCCAAGGGTCCCTGGTAGGGTGGGCATGTACGTCTGCGGCGTCACCACCTACGACCTCAGCCATATCGGGCACGCGAGGGTCTATGTCACCTTCGATATTCTGTACCGGTAGAGTTTTGATTTTGACGTTTATCGAGCTGTTTTTGCTCTGAAAGTTTGAAGATATTGTTTGGTGTTTTGAAGATACTGTCGGATCCTGATATAATTTGGTGTGTTGGGTGACTGTTATTTTCCTGTTTCTTTGGATAAATTGTGAATCTTGATAATACAAATTTGATAGTTTACAAGTTTTAATGAACATTTCTTGGTATTTTTGTTGTTGTTAATGGTGAGAAGTATGTTTTAGTTTATTATCTTTGTTTAAAGATTCAGCTTCTGAGTCTCTTCAAACGTCAAATTTACATCCATTGTTGAAAATTGATGAATTTGAAATTGATGTCTAGGATCAGTTGCGGCAAGTTCACAGCATCATGCTAACATCAACTAATTATATGCTTATTATTGCTGTTTAACACAATTTCCTTACTCTCCCTGTAACACAGCCTTTTTTTGTCCTTCAAAACCTTGTTTCTTTAATGCTTGTGCATGCTTTAGGATATATTTGTTCGGTTCACAAGGACAGAACTACTTCTTGTGCAGTGATACATTTTGATGATCATATGCCAAACTAGATGGTGTTCTGATGCATAAAAAATATTCATACTAATGAAAACATGGTTTTATAAGTGAATCATTACTGGGAGGTTATTATGGGGTTCTTGTTAATTTAATTAAAACAAAATAAATGTCAGTATCAAGGTTTGACTTACCGGTCCATACTGGTACCGACATATTGTTGGTACCGGTATGGGACCTGTACCAGGCGGTATGCACAGTGTGTACCACCCAGTTTCTAAATATAATATAATATTTTTATAATATAATATTAAAAATATTAAAATATTAAAAGAAAAGGGAAAAGGGGGGCGACATCGCCTTGATTTGTAGGTGGCCGCGGGCGCGGGCAACCCGCGGGCGGCGACGGCGCACAAGCGACCCGCGGGCGGCGACGGTAGGCGGGCGAGGTATTCTTTCTTTCCCTCTTCTTTTTTTTTTTCTCTTTTCCTCTTCTTCTTCCCTTTTTCTTCCTCAATCGACCGCCGACGGTCGATTTCTCTCTCAATCGACCGCCGACGGTCGATTTCTTCTTCAATCGGCTGCCGACGGCCGAAATCGACCGCCGACAATTGATTTTTGACGGAACCGCCCAATAGCGGGTGGTCCACGTACCGGTAACCTGGCGGACCGGTATGTACCGCTAACCTGACGGACTGGTATGTACCGCCCATACCGGGCGGTACAGGTCGAAATTGTAAACCTTGGTCAGGATTCCCTCTATGATGGCAGATCTGTGTCAACTTCCAACATACTCCATTTGTGACCAGTGGAATCCAAATGGCTGGGCTTGCTTTGTTAAATTGTCTGGGTTACTTGTAATAAACTTGTTCCAATCATCATGCTATTATTTCTCTGAAAAAGCCACTGCACCTAAGATGGGCAGCATCATATATATATATATAATATTTATTTATTTATACTTGATGGGTATCTCTAACATTGTTTTGTTCTCTTTCCTATGTCATATATTTTTACTCTTGATTGTTGAATCTCTCACTAAGTGAAATCTTGCATGACTCAGCAACCTTATATTTTGGTCTAACATAAGTAAGATATGCTTCAATTTGTGTTGAGTTTTGGTCTTGCTAGACAATAATTGTTTCATTTTATTTTAGTCGAATATGATATCTATGAGCATTCATAATTATAGAAGTAGTCTTACAGGTTAAGAAAGAAACTCTCTTTTGTAAAAGTATCATCACCGTCAAATTTAGATTTATTAGATGTGAGATGAGATAAAAACTAAGGGAGATGACCAGAGAGCTTTCAGTGACACTGATAAATGTCCTCCATATTAAATAGCTTGCAATTGTCTGTCAACTGAGTAATTGGGGTAATTCTTGTGTGTTTGAAAGCTTATACATGGATTGATATATGATAGTCATAGTTGCCGATAGATGTGAAGACTATGCAAGAAGTTTTATCTTTATGTTGCTGGTAGTGACCTGTACAAACTTTTAGCAAGTTATAACTTGTGACCTGACATTACAAATTTTATGACAAGGCAAGGGGTTTTAAGATATCTGCTTGCAATTCTTGCAGCAAAATTGCTAAAAATGTAGGAGCTCAGAAAAATGAGACGACCTACTGTCTGACAGACTCCCTGAAAAACCCATAGATGCAAGTGGTAACTTTACCAGAATATTTGAAACTGAATCAGAGGATACTGTTGTTCATGATATCGGAAGTTTGTACCTGCATACCTCATTTGTTTTGGATTTTGTACATACACTTCTAGAATTTATAGCTCTGATGTGCCATGAGATAAGCTGTTTGTTTCAATTAGTGTATGTGCTACTAACAATAATTAGTCAGATAATCTTGACAGAATTGATCAATTATCCCTATTCTATTTTGATCAATATGGCAGGTTTCTGAAGCATCAGAAGTACGATGTTTGTTATGTAAGGAACTTCACTGATGTTGATGACAAGGTGAAAGTTGAATCTTTTCCAAGTGTACATAAACATTAGCTATTCATTTGACTTAAAGATTGTTCCTATTTGATTGCTATATATTAGAACCAAGGTTTTTCGTTTCGTTCTGTACCACCCGGTATAGGACGGTACGTACCGGTCCAACAGGATACCAGTATGCGGACTGCTCGCTACTGGTTGGTACCACCAAAATCGGCCATCGACGGTCGATTTCAGCCGTTGGCGGTCAAGTTCGACCATCTCGGTGGTTGATTGAGGGAGAAAGAAGAAGAGGGAGATACCTGCTCTTCCCCGGTTCCCCGCGCAATCTGTCGCCTGCGAACGATTCTTCGTCGGCGGGCTTCCTTCCCCCCGCACAGGGAGATAAGGCGAGAAAGGAGAAGGGAGAACAAGGCGACGCCTTGTACCCTCGCGGGGGGAGAAGGCGATGCCTTGTCTCCCCACGTGGGGATAAGGGAGAACGAGGCAATGCCTTGTCTCTCTGCGCGGGAATGAGGCGACGCCTCGTCTCACCGTGCGGGAACGAGGCAACACCTCATCTCCTTACGCGGGTAGAAGGGAGAACGAGGCGACGCCTCATCTCCCCGGTTTTAATATATATTATATTATATTATATTATAGAATATAATATTATAATATAATATATTGAGTGGTATGCACTGTACATACGGCTCAGTACCGGGTACTGTACAGTACCGAGATAAACTCGGTATGCTGGTAAGGACCGGTAAGGCAAACCTTGATTAGAACTACAAATTCTCACTATATTTTTCTTCTTGTTTTTCTCTGAAGCTATCTGCTATTTTAAGGTTCCTGTAGTGGAGTCAGGATGTGTTTGACCTGATGCTGACTGACAGCTAATTCTTTTTTTAATTCAGTCCATAAAACCAAAACTGAATCTTTTCCATCTGTACATCAATTTTATCTATTCATTTAAGTGCTATTCCTGCTTGACTGCTAGATATTAGAAATATAAATTCTGATTAGATTTTTCCTTTTTTTGAAGCTATGTGCTATTTTGAGATTTCTGTTGTGGCCTTGTGATGTCTGACATGATGTTGACTAGCAATGCATTTTCTTCTATAATGGTAGTCCATAAAACAATTAGTGATGTATCAGATATATGTAGATATGACTCACTTTTCAGACCATTGTTTGTGTTTCATGGGTCTAATCCCATTTGGAAAGAAGTATGGTGACTAAGGTATCATGTTTTCCTTTGTCTTTGTCATTTGAAGTTTTCATACCCATCTTATTTTGATCCTATCTAAAAGAGCTTATCTAGAGAGAATATGAATCATACTATCAGATAAAATAACAAGATGAAATGCAGCCCATAGTTGAGGACAAACTTGAATGTTTATAGCACAAACTTGAAATTTGTATGCACAACATGTCCATTAGTGAAGCAGCCCAAATTCAAGGATTGTTGAAGTAATTATGCAAGGCAAATATATGTAACACGGACAATGGGTATGAAGATTAAGTAGAGAGAATTGTTGTAACACAAATATATGTAACAAACAATCCTATAATAATTAAGGATTGTTGAAGTAATTGTGCAAGACAAATCTCACTGGTCTTCTTTGTCTCTTCGCTTATCTCTGACATCCATTGTTGCCTTGTTCTCCTTTATCACAACAGCAGCTAGACCTGGCAATGAAACTCCACACTAGCTACTTTGCTTGTTCTCCAATAAAGCTGCAATCTTAACAAATACTAGGAATCAAAAAACAACGAAAAGAATGCTTCTGATCTGGTGTGAATGTAAACATGCTGATACACTAGAAAAGCTATAACATGTTTGGTGCACATTTCCATACATCTCTTGTAGTTTTGTCCTATGACAATCAAGTTGGTTTTCTATTTTTTTTTCCCTATATATTCATGTTTCTTTTTGTGATACTTAATAATAATTTGGTTTTTCATGGTTTTGAAATTACAGTTATATTTTATGACAGTGTCTTCATCTTTCAGTCTGTAGACCAACTGCTTTCTTAAATATGTATGACAGGAAACCTGATTTCTGGACTTGTGGAATTCTGTAGATTATTGCCAGGGCAAATGAACTGGGGGAAGACCCTTTAAGTTTGAGCAGTCGCTATTGTGATGAATTTCACAGTGATATGGCTTACCTTCAATGCTTGCCTCCATCTGTTGAACCACGTGTTTCTAATCATATGAATCAAATTATAGATATGATTAAGCAGGTATGTTTAAAGTTGTTATTTTATTTTGTTAATTTTAGTGATTTATTATCATACGAACTGTGTTATTTATTTGTGCCTTGTTTAAATTTATCGTAAATTGATCATGCACTTTCTTTGATTAAGCAGAGGTATATTTTTCAAGTTCTTATTTTGTTAAATTTTTTCAGTTTATTATTCTACAAACAATTATCCTCGTGTGTTCCCAGATTCACATTTTGTGTCTTAGAACAAATTATGGGGGTTTGATCTTTACTGCTTTGATTCTTTTAAATGAATGATTATGCTTAGAATGATTCCTGGTGAAGGAATAGTTGGGTGTGGTTTCAGGCATATGGTTGCCATCTTCATTATGGTGATTTACATTTCCAACTACTGCTTGGTCCTTTTCTTCTGTTGTTCTGCAGAAAATAGCTTGTAAATTATTTCTTTAATATTTGTTTACTTGTTTGATAGTTCCATTCTTCAAGTGATTCTTCAAATATGCTTGATAATTGATCTCTACTTACTTTTAGAGTGGTCCTGGATCTAGCATTTTTTACTGAAAACCTTCTTATGTTGTCCATGGTGTTTGTTTCAGCGCGATGGATGTTTGGGGAATATCTATCAACCTTTGGTGGAACTTCCTGCATACAGAAAATTGCATGACTGTCACAAAAAAGTGATATATATGAATTTAACACTCACATGTATTGGCTGAATGATTCCATTATGCTGTTTGACACAATAATCCTTGGATGGAGTTAAAACTGCTAGTATTAGAAAATGTGGCTTTACTTATGCCTAGTGTAGCATACCTTTTGTTTGTCTCCTTCATGGACTCGTTCTATCTTTTCCAACAGATTCTTGATAATGGTTGTGCCTACATAATTGATGGAGATGTCTACTTTTCGGTTGACAAATTCCCTGCTTATGGTCGACTATCTGGAAGGAAATTAGAAGATAATCGAGCAGGAGAAAGGGTTGCTGTGGATTCAAGGAAGCAAAATCCTGCTGATTTTGCTCTATGGAAAGTAAGATACTTTTATTTTTGGTTATGTTTGAAGAGCTTATGGTACATGAACAAGTCATATCTCGTTACTTGATTTTATGCTGCAGTCTGCCAAGGATGGGGAACCATATTGGGAGAGCCCTTGGGGACCAGGAAGACCAGGGTGGCATATAGAATGCAGCGCCATGAGTGCAGCATATCTAGGGCACTCATTTGACATACACGGTGGAGGGATGGACCTTGTGTTTCCTCACCATGAAAATGAAATCGCACAGAGCTGCGCTGCCTGCAGCAAGAGTAACATAGGTTACTGGCTTCACAATGGATTTGTCACTGTGAATGAAGAAAAAATGTCAAAATCACTAAAAAACTTTTTCACCATTAGAGAGGTGCAGATTTAAGTACATTACTTATTATTTTTCCTCGATTCTAATAGTTCAAGTATTTAAGTCTCCAGAATTTTCAGGTCATAGAGCTTTATCACCCACTAGCCTTGAGGTTCTTCTTAATCGGCACACATTACCGGTCTCCAATTAACTACTCGATGACACAGCTTGATATAGCTTCTGATCGATTGTATTATATATATCAGGTACCCTGTTCCTATCCATTCCTTTTCTGATATGCATGTGTGGCTCATTAAAGTTTACGGATATCCACAGACAATTTGTGATTGTGAAGAGACTTTGCATCAGCATCATGGAAATGATCTTAAAGATTCTTTACCAGAAGACACTCTTCAGTGCATCCAGAAACTTCATTTGGATTTTGAGAGTTCAATGTCAGATGATCTGCACACTCCTGTTGCATTAGCTTCTATATCTGAACCTTTAAGAATCATCAATGATCTTCTGCACACACGGAAGGTAAGGATTTTATTCCTCTTGATCCAGAAAAATCGAAAAGACAAGCCCGTTGCTTTCGACCACTGGTCACATCAAAGTCATAATAAACTTGTAAATTCCCTGATGTCTCATGTTTAAGTTCTTTGGTGCTTGACATTTTGGGCAGGGGGGGAAGGAAGAGTTGAGAATGGAGTCCCTTTCATCTCTGGTAAAGGAAATCAAGAATCTTCTGGGTATTCTCGGATTGGTACCTTCAAATTACTCTGAGGTGAGTAGATATTGCATATTGTGAAAGTTGTCAAATAAGTTTGTCAGTTACCAAGGCGATTATGTAAGCAGGTACTGAAGCAGTTGAGGGAGAGGGCTCTAAGAAGAGTTGGACTCACAGAAGATGAACTCTTGCTAAAAATTGAAGAAAGAACCACAGCCAGGAAAAATAAACAGTATGACAAGTCTGATGAAATCAGGAGAGGGTTGGCTGCCATTGGCATCACTCTCATGGACAGCCATACTGGAACAACTTGGAAGCCTACCGTCCCGCATGATGTCCATGAACATGCGAATGCAATGTGATCACCTTGTAATTTGACCTCTGATGGTGCAGGCTTGTATGTGGTAGTACTTTTGGTAGTAGAAGCTTTTTCGGTCTTCAGCAATTCAACAGGTCTGAGCAATTTTCTACAGCAACAGCTGGTCAATTTCCAACCATCACATACAGAAGTAGTTTGCTTGGAAGTGTTAATCATATGTATAGTAAAACTGGAAAAAGAACTGCATAATTTGGGTTGACAGGATCATAAAGAGTGGTGAAGTTGACTTGGTCTGCCTAAATTCTTTTTTTTTTTTTTTTTTTACTATGTAACTCTTTTGCTTTATAAATTATTTTTGATCAGCTCTTCATTCAAAAGGATTGATATCTGAGCTGGTTTTCTCATAGTGTGAATTATACTGGAGTGGTTCTTCTCCGTACTGCATTAAAGCCACTGATTGTTGCATGTCAACACATTCGAGAGTTTAAACTTTGTATATAATACAAGGTTAAGAATCTGTAGTATAGCACTCTACAACAATCCAATCTTGTTGGATCTTAGAAGTGAACAATCCATATGCCAGCTAATTGCTTTCTAAAAGAAGAAGAAGAAGAAGAAGAAGAAGAAGAAGAAGAAGCTGTCAATTCATTGGTGTTAGCAGGACATTTGGATCATGTATCACATTGTACATCCACATCCGTTTCTTCTTCTTCTTCATGAAACACATGTACACGTCAACTGAAAACTCAGTGTGCTAATTAATCCACGAGTGAGTGAAGAAAGGAGGAGGAGACACTAAACATTCTATTTTGTCATCGCTATAACCTGTCGGTCGAGATCTATCAACACTACTGATACTGCAACTGCACATATCAGCGATGGCTCTTAAAACCTGCTGCATCATCCAAACCAAAAAGCTTGATGACCGACGCAAAAACACCATTTGATTGCGCACTGTTCACCGTAGCAGGAAACGATGCTGCTACTGACATATCTTTCAGTGATGGCTCATCATCTGACATTGCTGTCACCTGCATTGCTGCTTTTTAGATTTTAGATAGGTTGTATTTGCAGGGAAAAGAACACGGTTTCATTGTTAAGCGGACATTTGCAAACCTTTTACGCTTGGTTTTCAGAGAACTCGATGATGATGATGATGGATTACTGTGCCAATTCCTTTTCCTTTGGTTGATGAACCAGTTATTGATCTGCTTCAACTGTAGTCCAGTTTCCTGCACCAATCTTGCTTTGTCATCCTCCTGCATTGCCCAACAAAATAAGGTTATGGATTGCGGATTAAGCTTGACTTGTTTATGATGCCTTAAACCGAGCCACACAACGCAGAGGTCTGCAAGACATATCGAGAGAGCTACACGACACAGAGGCCACAAGATGCAGGAGAATGAATGATGAGTTAGCATAAGTACCGTTGGATATGGCCACTTGGAGTGGGACTGCCACCAAGTTTTCAAGGTAGAAGTGCTGTTCCCAGGAAGTTTCCCAGCTCTTCGCTTGCGAAGAATCTCTTCTCTGATGTCCACAATCTTCGTTTTGTACCCCTACAAGTAAAATGATTTGGTTAACATCATATCCATGAGCTTAGAAATTCTATGATATCTACAATCTTATTGTATCTCTCTCTACAAGCATAATGATTTGGTTAACACATTATGTGTAACCTTACAATGATCTCTTGTGTGATATCTGTGTGAGCTGTAACGGATTTTTCTAACTTAACGAGAAAGATCTTGTTTATCAGTTGATGAAAATCTTCCTTCTATCTCTATATAAATAGGTGCTGAAACAATATACCAAATGTGATTTTTATTTCTCACATTCATTATTAACATGGTATTAGAGCTATGGAGAAACTTTCTTCTCGCTTCCCCACTACCCAACACCGCATCTCCAGTCCTCCTCCCCAACGACTCGAGCAGCTTCTTCATCAACAAGAGGAAAGTAGTGTTTCCTGGGATCTCTCTCATTTTATGGCTTACGAGCGATCAGTATCTCTTGGTTGCTGTCAAATGACACCATCTCTAGCCGCTGATCGCCCACCACTACTTGTCGCCCGTGCCCTTCCTCTGCTTCCAATGCAATTCACCCAGACCCACTGCTAGAGCCCCACTTCCTCCCTCACTTGCTCTGGCACTCGTTCGCAGCAACACTGACGCCCTCTTCGATGACAGTCGGCTTCTCCTCTTGCACCAGCAGCGTCGTTGCTCCCTAGCCGCAGTCGCGTCTCTGCCAACTGTTGGAATTAAACTTGTGCAATTATCATGAAGAGATTAATTCATCAGAAGAAATGTTCATTTCATCCAGAGAAAATATTTATGGAAGGACAAGTCAAATTGACTATTGATTCTTGAAAGGGTTTCTTGAAAGAGAAAGATTCATTCTTAGTGCATAAATGTAATGTATCTTGGGGGACTATATAAACCTCACATGTTGAGTCATAAAAAATATAGAGTTTGTGAAATTATAAAAATATTGAGAGAAATGTAGAAGATTAAGCCTTCTCCTAGTCTTCCTTAGTGTGATAAATCTATCCTTTCTTTCTATCCACTTCAACAATTGGTACCAGAGCTATGGCTTCATTCTCAAGCACCTTCCAACTCCAAATCCCTAGATTGACAAAAGAAAATTATGATATATGGTGTACCCAAATGAAGATTCTTCTAGGCTCCCAAGATGTATGGGAGTTTATAGAAGATGGATTTGTTGAACCAAGTCCAGCATAAGGAGCAATGAATGCAAAAGCAAAAGAGCAACTCAAAGATATAAGAAAGAATGAGACAAAGGTCTTGTTCACGATCTACCAAGGGCTTGATGATACAATGTTCGAGATCATCGCTCCAGCAATGCTTCAAAAGAGGCTTGGGAAATGCTTCAAAAAGCATTTGGTGGTGTTGATAAGGTAAAAAAACTCCGTCTACAAGTTTTATGAGCCAATTTTGAAAAATCTATTTCTGATTATTTCACAAAAGTTATTTCTATTGTTCATCAAATGAGAAGAAATTGTGAACAAATAAGTGATCAAAGAGTGATAGAAAAGATACTAAGATCACTAGATTCAAAATTTGATTTTATTGCTATTGCGATTGAAAAGTCTAAAGATTTGGAAGAAATGTCTTTAGAACAACTTATGGGTTCCCTTCAAGTTCATGAACAAAGGATTACAAAAAGAGCAGAAGAAAAAACTGTGGAATAAGCACTACAGACCAAGCTTACTCTTGAAAATAAAGGTGAATCAAATTTTCAAAGAGGAAGAATTCGTGGACAAAGAGGAAGAATTCGTGGACAAAGAGAAAGAGGTGGTAGAAATCAGACATATCAAGAATATAATTCTAGCCAAAGAGGCCTAGGTTATGGTCGAGGACGTGGCCAAGGTCATGGACGTGGCATAAATTCTAAAAGGTCTAAAATACAATGTTATATTTACAAAAGGTATGGGCATTACTCCTTTGAATGCTATTATAATCATAACAATCAAGGTGATAAGGCAAATTTTGCTGAAAAAGAAGAGAAGAATGAAAACCAAGTTTTGCTAATAACTTATGATAATTTGAAGGAAGATCAGTCTATGATATGATATCTAGATACAGGAGCTTCAAATCATATGTGTGGCATTAAAGAATTATTTTCAGAAATAGATACAAGTTATTCTGAAAATATTATATTTGGTGATCTGTCTCAAAGACCAATAAGAGGCAAAGGTAAAATTATTCTTGGACTCCATAATGGCAAAGAATTATGTATTTAAGATGTTTATTATGTGCTTGATATGAAAAATAATATTCTTAGCTTGGGACAATTACTTGAAAAAAATTATAATATTGAGATGAAAGATATGACTCTTTCAATTTATGATAAGACTAAGACATTAATCTCACATATGAAAATGGTGAAGAATAGAATATTTCCTCTATATTTATGTATTTTTGATCGATCAAATTATTTTAAGACTGATATTGAGGATATTTTTACATTATGGCATCTTAGATATACACACTTAAATTTTGAGACTTTAAAACTTCTAGAGAAGTTTAATATAGTGACAGGAATGCCAAGAATTGACTGCCCATCAAAATTATGTGAAGTATGTGTTATGAGTAAGCAAGAAAGAAAGCCTTTCAAAATCAGCAGAACAAAAAGAGCATGACATCAACTTGATCTGGTACACTCGGATATTTGTGGCCCTATCAGCCCAGTATCACTTGGAGGAAGCAGGTATTTTCTTACCTTCATTGATGATCATAGAGGTAAAACTTAGGTCTGTATTTTAAAGAAAAAGAAAGAAGTGTTAAACAAATTCAAAGAATTTAAAGACTTAGTTGAAAGACAAAGTGGTTGCAAGATTAAATGTTTACGAACAGATAGAGGTGGTGAATATACATCAAATGAATTTGGAAGTTTTTGTAGAAATAATAGAATTTTATATCAATTTATTATGCCATACATACCTCAACAAAATGGTGTTTCAGAAAGGAAAAATAGGACTATACTTAATATGGTCCGATGTATGTTAAAGGAAAGAAATATTCCTAAAGAATTTTGGGGGGATATTGTTGCTTGTGCAGTTTATTTGCTTAACAGGTTTCCAACAAGGAGAATTGGTAATTCTACACCAGAAGAAGTATGGAGCCTGCAGAAACCAAGAGTTGATCATTTAAGAATTTTTGAAAGTGTTGCATTTGCCAAGATACCATAAGAAAAGAGAATAAAACTTGAAAATAAAAGTCAGAAATGTATTTTATTAGGTTATGCTGAGAATTCCAATGGATACAAACTCTACAATCCTATCACAAATAAAGTTGTGATGTCAAGAGATGTTGAGTTTAATGAATAACAGATTTGGGACTAGAAAAGTAATGAACAGCATAAGAAAGCTATATCATCAAAAGAGGATGATATAATACAAGCAAGCACAGAAGAGGCTTTACCAGAATCATTACTGAGATCATCTAGGTCACATGATTCGAGAAGTCCGATTATAAGAAGGACAAGATCGATCCAGGAGCTATATGATGTGACTCAAAGAATTGATACTAATAATGATGAACTTTCTCTATTTTATCTTTTTACAGGATATGATCTATTAACTTTTGAAGAAGCTTGTAAAGAAGAAAAATGGAGACAAGCTATGAAGGAGGAGATTAATGCAATCAACAAAAATGATACATGGGAGCTTACTACACTTCCAGAAGACCACCAAGCTATCGGTGTTAAGTGGATCTTCAAAACAAAAAGAAATGCACAAGGAAAGGTGGAGAAATATAAAGCACGATTGGTCATAAAGAGATATAAATAACAATATGGGATCGACTATGAAGAAGTGTTCACACCAGTTGCTCGATCGGAGACAGTAAGATTAATTATCTCCGTAGCAGCTCAAATGAAATGGAAAATTTTACAAATGGATATCAAATCAGTATTTCTTAATGAAGTTCTTGAAGAAGAGGTATATATTCAACAACCCCCTAATTTTATTATTTATGAATAAGAATACAAAGTATACAAGTTAAAGAGAGCTATTTATGGGCTTAAACATGCCCCACGAGCATCAAATTCTCGGATAGATACTTATTTTATTCAAAACAGTTTTTCTAAATGTCCACATACTCTCTATATAAAATCTAACATTGATGAAAATATCATGTTTGTATGCTTGTATGCAGATGATTTAATATTTACAGACAGTAGTAGCTCCATGATTAAAGATTTTAAATACTCTATGAAGAAGGAGTTTGAGATGATCGACTTGGGCTTAATGTCTTATTTTCTTGGTATCGAAATTATACAAAACAATGAAGAAATTTTTATTTCACAAGGAAATTATGCAAAAGAGGTTCTAAAGAAGTTTTTTATGGAAGATTGTTATCCTACACACACACCTATTGAATATGGCACCGAGTTGATCAAGAAAGGCGAAGGTAAATACATTAATCTAACTTATTACAAAAGTCTAGTTGGATGTTTAAGATATTTGACATACACTCGACTTGATATATTAAAGGATACATGGAATCTCTTAAGACTTCTCATTTAAATGTCGCTAAAAGAATTTTATGATATATTAAAGGATCAATTGAGTATTGAATATTCTATTCATCATTAAAAGGACTGGATCTTATTGGATATAGTGACAGTGATTGGGCTGGAAGCTACGATGATCGAAAGAGTACAACTGGATTTATGTTTTATTTTGGTGGAGCTATATTTACTTGGTCTTCAAAAAATCAACATATAGTTGCTTTATCAAGTTATGAAGCAGAATATATAACATCATCTTCTTGTGTTTGTCATGCAATATGGCTAAGAAGATTACTTCAGGAACTTCATATTCCATAGGAGAAGTCAACCAAGATTTATGTTGATAATAAATCAGCTATTGTCTTAGCCAAGAATCCAGTCTACCATGAAAGATCAAAGCATATCGACATAAAATTTCATTTTATAAGAGATCATGTCAAAAACAAAGAATTGGAGCTACACCATGTCAAGACAAGTGAACAAGTGGCTGACATTTTTACAAAACCTCTCAAAATTGAAATATTTCAACATCTTCAAAGGAAACTTGGCATGTTGGACGGAACAAGTTTAAGGGGGGAGAATGTTGGAATTAAACTTATGCAATTATCATGAAAAGATTAATTCATCGGAAGAAGGGTTTATTTCATCCAGAGAAAATATTTATAGAAGGACAAGTCAAATTGACTATTGATTCTTGAAAGGGTTTCTTGAAAGAGAAAGATTCATTCTTAGTGCAAAAATGTAATGTATCTTGGGGGACTATATAAACCACATATGTTGAGTCATAAAAAATATAGAGTTTGTGAAATTATAAAAATGTTGAGAGAAATACAGAAGATTAAACCTTCTCCTACTCTTCCTTAGTGTGATAACTTTATTCTTTCTTCCTATCCACTTCCACAATTGGTATCAGAGCTATGACTTCATCCTCAAGCACCTTCCAACTCCAAATCCCTAGATTAACAAAAGAAAATTATGACATATGGTGTATCCAAATGAAGGTTCTTCTAGACTCCCAAGATGCATGGGAGTTTGTAGAAGATGGATTTGTTGAACCAAGTCCAGCAGAAGAAGGAGCAATGAATGTAAAAGCAAAAGAGCAACTCAAAGATATAAGAAAGAGGGAGAAAGTAATCTTATTCACGATCTACCAAGGGCTTGATGATACAATGTTCGAGATCATCGCTCCAATAAATACTTCAAAAGAGGCTTGGGAAATGCTTCAAAAAGCATTTGGTGGTGTTGATAAGGTAAAAAAACTCTATCTATCTTCAAAAAGCATAAATATAATATATCTTGGGGGACTATATAAACCTTATATGTTGAGTCATAAAAAATATATAGTTTATGAAATTATAAAAATACTAAGAGAAATACAGAAGATTAAGTCTTCTCCTACTCTTTCTTAGTGTGATAACTCTATCATTTCTTCCTATCCACTTCAACAAACTGCCAAGCCTTACGCTGCTGCCTCCCACCCCACCGGTCGCATCACTTCGGCGCCTGCTTGCCTCCAACAGGTCCAATACCCTATGCGGCTCCGGTGGAACCATCCGCCTCTCCCTCAGCGGATCCGTTGCTCCACCTCCTCCGTCAACACCTTCATTGCAGCGGTCGGGAAGTTGTTGTTCTCATCAGCGACGTGTGTGTCGGCTACCTTATGGACGTCGCTCAAGGACTCTTGGCATAAGACCTTCCCCTGCCTCCTTTTACAACTAGCATCTCTCATCATCACCGACTGCTTCCTCGTTGGCTTCCTCCTCCCATGTCGGAGTCATCGTCGACCAGTGATGTTTAACTCTTTCCACCTCACCGGCAACCCCAAAGGGGTCATCCAAATGGGACTCGCAAAAAACCACCTTTTCTTGCCTTGATCCAAGATTGGATGAAGAACTCACAGGCTTTGATCTTCACTGAAGAAGGGGTCTCATAGTTCAAAGCATTTGCTAACTTCCTGAACTATCATGGCCTCCCAGCAACAGTGGCAATAGCACAATATTCTAGTCTATGTGGACGATATTATTATCACATGTGATAACACTTTATGGAGGTTCAGGTGTTTATTAAGCAATTGGCCGACAAATTATCTCTTAAAGATCTTGGTAACCTAAATTATTTTTTTGGTGTCGAGGCTACATTTACATCTTCTGGCCTCTTTCTTTCACAGAGAAAGTACATTCATGATTTGCTTTTGAAGACGAACATGTAAAATGCAAAAGAGGTTACCACTCCTCTATCAACTAGTGAATCATTGAAGTTACGTGATGGTAGTCCTACTACAGAACCTACTCTGTATCCACAGGTGGTTGGCTCCTTATAATATCTCGCTCTTACTCGTCCAAATGTCTCCTTTGCAGTTAATAAATTATCTCAATTTATGCATCGACCGTCTATTTTGCATTGGACTACTGTTAAATGTATTTTACATTATCTTAAGGGGACCATCGATCATAGTATTTTTCTTTGCAAATACTCTCCCTCTCAGCTTCATGCTTTTGTTGATGTTGATTGGGTCGAAAATATTGATGATAGAACTTCTACATCATGGTATATTATTTTTCTTGGTGCTGATCCGATTAGCTGAAGTTCTAAGAAACAAAAGACAGTTGCCCGATCTACTACTGAAGCCGAATATCGTGCTATTACCACTATTGCTGCTGAACTTAATTGGATCATCAACTTGTTTAAAGATCTTGAAATTTACTCTGATTCTGCGCCTGTTATTTATTGTGATAACATCGGTGCTACTTACCTTTGTGCCAATCCGATTTTTCACTCCCATATGAAGCATGTTGCTATTGACTTTCATTTTGTGCGAGATCAAGTCGTCCGTCAGCAGCTTCGTGTTTCTCATGTCCACACGACTGATCAACTCGCCAACTCCCTAACGAAGTCTCTAGCCCATAGAATATTTTCTTTATATCGATCCAAAATTGACATCATTGATCGAAGCTCGGTCTTGCGGGGGCATGTTAGCTATAATAGATTTTCCTAATTGAACGAGAAGATCTCATTCATCAGTTGGGGGGAAATCCTCCTTCTACTTCTATATAAATAGGTGCTAAAACAATATTCAAAATGTGATTTTTGGTTTCTCACATTCATTCTACAATCTTCTCTTTGGTTAACCCCTACAAGTAAAATGACTTGGTCAACATCCTACAAATAAGCTCACAAAGAATGTCCACAATCCTCTCTTTGTACCCCTATAAGTGAAAACGATTTGGTTAACATCATATCCATAAGCTTAGAAATTCTATGATATCTACAATCTTATCATTGTATCTCTCTCTACAAGCAAAAGCAAAATGATTTGGTTAACATCCTACACACACACAGGGCTTATAAAAGAATCTCTTCCGTAGTGTCTAGCCAGCCTAACAAGTTTGAAGATTTAACAGCAAATGCAATAAACTGTGTACCTGTTTTAGCTCATTCTTCAGTTCCTGTCTGACGCGCTCTATCAAAGATCGCTCAGTCTCAGTTGGAATGAGAGAGCCAAACCCCATGCTGTCTGGTCCGTCAAAACTTCCATCAAACAAATTTGTTTCACTGTCATCATCATCATCATCATCATCATCAGACATGGTTGCACCTGTGCCTTCACCGGGAGAGACACCTATTTCATTCGTCATCTTTCAGCAGTCTTCTTCTTCCCACCAACAGCATTTAAACACTCGTAGAAGAAGAATAATAATAATAATAATAATGCATGCATGCATATATGATGATATTGACTTGTAAAACAGAAATAGTAGCATGCTCAGCTCATGGGGCACAAGTTAGGCTTATCAAAATATGTGGTGCAGACTACAGGACATTGCTGATCAAAGCAACTGCAGCATGATGTGTTAGCAAGTTTAATTTTCCTGAAAAAGAACAATTTCCTGAAAAGTGTATCAAACTGTTACTATGAACTACATGTATATTGCGGAACAAAGAATCTGAAATTAACCTGTTAGGCTTTGCAGTGATTGTTCCAGCTCCCAACAAGCCATCACTGCCTCCATCGCATGAACACGTACGTGTTGCTGCAGTTGTTCTTTAAAGGAACAAAGTAGCAAGACATAATGTGTCTGGCCAATGAATGAGATTTTTAGGTATCAGAAACTTTAAATCAAACATACAATAACAGCTAATCTAGCATATGAAGGATCAGAAAGGAGTTCATAGTTCATCAAGTTCCAATCCAAGCAAATTTGAGGATGCATGAGTGTCGACTATATGATGAAAATATCTGGAGATATAGAAAGAGCTCAATCAAAATTTATGGATTATGCTCACGCACGCTCTGAAGCTTTCGAGCTGCATTTAGATCATCTAGTATAAGAATACAGTTTCTACCGTACAAGATCAATTTATGATACATAAAATATTTGGCAGATGGCCCATATTCAACCCATAGTAAAACCATAGCCACTAACCTTTTGTTTTCCTTAATCTAAATCCTATATTTTGTGGGAGAAGTAATAGTAGTAATTGAGCGCAGAAAAATAAGAGAAGTAGAAAATAGAAGAAGATAAGGACAACGAAAGATTATTCTCAAACATCCAAACAATATTCTCATCTCAAGTTAGATCAGATCTGTAGTGAGAATTCTTACTGTGATCATTTGAGGAGGTTTTGAATATTATGGATAGTAATATAATCCTTGTATCCTTATCATTCTATTGTGATTGTTGCTTAGGTTTAGGCAAGATGGCTTGAGATTTGTACATTTATTATTCTTATGGTAGATTTTCTCTAGTTTGCCCCATGGCTTTTACCCTTCGAGTTGGAGGGATTTTCCACATAAATCTTTGTGTTTTATTTGATTATCATTTCTGTGTGTTACGGCCTACAAGTATTTTTTCGTATACAAGGCCTTTACATTTTATCCTATCAACTGGTATCAGAGCAAGGTTTAATGACATTTAATTTTTATGTTTTAACATGGAGACCGATAATGTTTCTCGCATGATTAGCTTGAACGAAAATAATTGGATAATATGAAAATCAAGATTAGAAGATCTCATGTATTGCAAGGATTTGTATGGACCTTTGCAAGGGAATAGTGCAAAGCCCGTAACTATAGCAAATGATGAGTGGAAGAGGTTAGACCGAAAAATAATTAGGTTCATTCGACAGTGGCTTGACGATAGTGTCTTTCACCATGTTTCTACTGAAAGTTCTATATACTCTCTTTGGAAAATGTTGGAAGGTCTTTATGAAAGAAAAACGACTAGCAACAAAGCTTTTCTGATTAGAAAAATTATGAACCTAAAATATAAAGAGGAAACTTCTATTACTGAGTATTTGAATGAAACACAGAGTATCACTAACCAGTTATCCTCTATAAAAATATCTCTTGATGATGAGTTGCAGACATTGTTACTTCTCAATTTATTATCAGAAAGTTGAGAGACATTAGTGGTTTCCCATAGTAATTTTGCACCAGATGGTGTTGTTACCATGAGTCAAGTAACAAGTAGTTTGTTGAATGAGGAGTTGAGGAGAAAGAATTCAACAACATCTCAGATTGATTCATAGGCACTTGTCTTAGAGAATAGAGGATAGAAGTGGCTCATGCATGGGTAGAAGTAAGTCAAGACTAAGCAAAAGATATTATTTACTACGATTGTGGTGAGAAAAGATATTACAATAATCAATGCAAACAACCTAAGAAGAGCAAAAGAGAAATAAAGCTTTAGAATAGGCATGAGTGATCAAATGGAATAAAGTAGCTCGATAAGAACCTATACCTAGAGCTAACATAATATAACCCAAAGACTTGTGGAATAAGCTAAATTTCTTTTTATATCCCATGCTAGCAAGAGCTAAAGTAGCTCCTAGTAATACTGTTATTACACCTATTAAAGATATAAAATTTATTATGTAAGATATGACTATGAGAATAGGAAAAAGTCGAGCTACAAGAAAAATTCCTACTGCTACCATAGTAGCAGTGTGTATAAGAGTCGAGATAGGGGTGGGTCCTTCCATGGCATCGGGTAACCATACGTGAAGGGGGAATTGTGCGGATTTAGCAACAACAGCAATGAATAATAAAAAGGCATACAAAGTAGCAAATAAAGAGCTGACCCCATTATTATGAATCAAGTTATTAGTTATTTTGAACAAATCCTAAAATTTAAAACTACCTGTTATCCAATAAAAACCTAAAATTCCTAATAATAAACCAAAATCCCATACACAATTAGTTACAAAAGCTTTTTGACGAGCACTTACTATACTCGGTTTTGTGAACCAAAATCGTATTAATAAATAGTCTCACTAGTTCCCGAAAAATATAAATTTGTATGAAGTTGGAACTGGTAACTAATCCCAACATAGAAGCATGGTGACTATTTGATTTTATCTACTTCTGATGATATCTTTTTTTATGTGTGTTAAGATCTCGAGTGGATAATTGAGACAAGTGATTCTTATTATGTTACACCACGGAGGGAGTTCTTTGCTACCTATAGGTTTGAAAATTTTGGTATTGTCAAGATGGGCAACTATGGCACAACAGACATTATTGGCATGGGTGATATCCACATAAAGACTAACCTTGACTGCAAGTTGATGCTTAAGGATGTGAGGCATGTGGTTGACTTAAGACTAAATTTAATTTCAATTGGAAGACTGGATGATGAAGACTTCGATGTCAAATTTCACAAAGGGCAATGAGAGCTCAGTAAGGGTTCTCTTATTATAGTTAGTGGAAATAAATATCACACTTTATACAGATTGCAGGCTAAAGCTTGTGGTGAGTAGTTGAATGCTATAGAGAAATACTTTAGCATGAAATTGTAATATAGGTGACTGGGACACATGAGCGAGAAGGGGCCACATGTTCTTTCCATGAGAGAGGTATTGCTAGACCTCAAAGGTATACGTTTGAACCCTTATTTTGATTATTTGGCTGACAAACAATATAGAGTTTCTTTTGTTAGTCTTGCTTTATTTAAAAAAAATACATATCTTAGATCGTGTCTATACAAATATATGTGGTTTTTTAGGAGAAAAACTCTTAGTAGATCTATTAATATTCCTGGTCTCAGTGGTGCATTTTATTTTGTCACTTTTATATATGACTTCTTAAGAAAAGTTTGGGTCTATGCTATGAAGACAAAAGATCAGGTTATTAATGTATTCAAAGAGTTTCATGCTAGAGTTTAAAGAGATACAAAAAGATAATTAAAATATATAAGATTAAATAATGGTGGTGAATATATAAGATTATTTAATGATTATTGTAAGTCACATGACATCTAGCATGAGATGACAATTCCTTGTATGCCTCAACAGTAATTACAGAGATGATGAACTGCACCATCATGAAAAATATCAGATGTATGCTTTCCTAGGCCAAGCTACCCCAAAAGCTTTGAGATGAGGCTTTGAGGACTACAGTGGATGTGATCAACTTGTCACCATGTATAGCTCTAGATGGTGATGTTGCAGAGCATGTATGGTCAAGGAAAGATATCTCTTATAAGTAATTTAAAGTGTTTTGTTGTCGTATATTTGTACATGTTTCAGATAATGAGAGGTCAACGCTGGATGGTAAGATAAAAGAGTATATTTTTATTGACTACTCATATGATAAGTTTGGTTAAGAGTTTGGGATTTAAAAAAATAGAAGGTGTTTAGGAGCAGAGATATTATCTTAATTGAGGATCAAACCATTGATGATTTAAAGAAGGAGGCACAACCAAGACTTCTGCTGAAGGATTAGCAGACTGTGACCTTGTTGGAAGATGGTGTAGAGTCTAATATTGATCTACCTGCAAGACATGTTAAGCAGGAAGAAGACAAGAAGCAACTTTCAACAGAACATCAGTTGAGAATATCTTCTAGACCACATCAATCTTCCAAAAGATACTCTGCATATGAGTATGTGATGCATATTAATGCAAGTGAACCAGAGAGTTCCCAAGAAGTAGTTGAAAGTGAGGAGAAAAAGAAGTGGTAGTTGCTATGCAGGAAGAGATAGATGCTCTATAGAAGAACCACATATATGATTTAGTGCAACTACTAAATGGAAGTAAGGTCTTGAAGAACAATTGGGTTTTCAAGTTAAATACTTAAAAATATTATTCTCAAATAAAGTATAAAGCTATATTAGTTGTGAAATACTTTGGTCAAATGAAATGTATTGACTTTGAAAAGATTTTTTATTATGTTGTTAAAATATCTTCTATCCATGTTACTCTTGGTATTACTATTAACCTGGACTTGGAGGTTGAGTAGTTGGATGTGAAGACAACTTTCCTTTATGGTGATTTGGAGGAGAAAATTTATATGGAGCAACCAGAAGGCTTCAAAGTCAAAGGTAAAGAAAATCTTATCTGTAAGTTGAGGAAGAGCTTGTATGAGCTGAAGCAAGCTCTAAGACAGTAGTAGTATAAAAAGTTTGATTCATTTATGGTTTAAAATGAATACAAAAGAATATTTTCATATAATTATGTGTACATCAAATGATTTGGTGAGAATTTTATTATTCTCTTATTTTATGTTGATGACATACTTATCTTTAGGGAAGATATGTCTACAATTGATAGGTTGAAGAAGGAATTAAGTAAGTCTTTTGTAATGAAAGACATAGAGTCAGTAAAGTAAATTCTGGGCAAGCAGATTTCTCATGACAAAAAAGATAAGAAGATTTGGGTGTCACAAGAGAAATATATTGAGAATGTACTGGATAGGTTCAGTATGAGTAATGCAAAGTCAGTTGGTTCTTCTCTTTCAGATCACTTTAAGTTGTACTCAGAGCAAAGTTGGTTAAGTGATGAGGATAAGGAGAAAATGCAAAAGGTTCCTTATGCTTTAGCAGTTGCAAGCTTAATGTACGTGATGGTATGTACGAGGTCGGACATTGCATATGCAGTGGATGTTGTTAGTAGATTTCTTGCAAATCCAGGCAAAGAAAATTGGGCAACAATAAAGCAGATCTTTAGACATCATAGAGGGAGCTCTAAAGTTTGTCTCAGCTTTGGAGGTGGATCACTTGTGTTGACAGATTACACATATGCAGATATGGTAAGAGATATTGACACAAGGAAGTTCATATCAGGTTTTGTACTCATTTTTATAGGAGAAGATATATCATGACAAAACATATTGCAAAGGTGTATTGCTCTCTCTATCACAGAGGTAGAATATATTGTTGCTAAGAGATTTACAAAAAAATGTTATAGATGAAAGAATTCTTACAAGAATTGAAGCTAAAACAGAAAAACTATGTGGTGCATTGTAACAGCCAGAGTGTCATCCATTTGTGTAAGAACCCAATATTTCATTCTAAGTCAAAGCATATAGATGTCAGATACCACTGGATTAGGAATGTGCTTGAAGAGATGTAGTTACAACTTAAGAAAATTCACACAGATGATAATGGGACAGACATGTTAACAAAGACCTCACTGAAAGAAGGATAAGAGATGTGCCAACAACTGGTCGACATGACTTCACATTGAGGGGTCATGAGACACCCTCCCTTATAGGCTGAAAGAGGAGGTTATTAGGCAAATCTCTTATTTTTCTGCCCTCAACTGTTGTTGTTGCTTCTTTTTTTTTTTCTCATTCATGTTCGTAGCTGTCGTTGCCCATTTTTTCTAACCTTAGTCACTAAATCTAGGATTTAGGTTAAGAGAAATAAAAGGTTAATGACTGTGAATTTTACTAAAATCCACTATGGATTTAATATGAGTTATCTGTCTAATAACTTTTCCCTTCAGCCCATAAAAAAAATTGTCCCATGACTCCTCAATGTGAAACCATTTTACCGTATGTTAAACTTGCTATTATTTATTCATATACAAAGCCTTTACTCTTTATTACATCATCAAAACGTATATATATTAAACAAAAACTATATAAGTATAAGTTACTCTTGTAAGTTAACAAGCAAATCATAGCGGGGGATCATGACTTGATAGCCACCTACCTAAGAAGGAAGCATGAAACAGTAGATAAACGAAGTCTCCTTCAGTTCCTTAGAACTGTGAGAGAATAAGAATATTAAAGATTTTTGTAGAGTTAAAAGTACTGGAGAACCCATATGGCAGTAGCTAGATGAGGCTTCTGATGAACTAGAAAAAAGCAACGACAATTTCCTGGTAATTTGGGATTAATATGAGAAGGTTTTTTGAGGTGATCGCCATTTTTGCGAACGTATGCAAGTTCTGAAGCATGCAAAGACAAGAAAAAAAAAAAAAAAGAATTTGTCAATTACCAATAAGTGTCCGAAATACATAATCAGAAGTGCAATCAAAATCACCGAAAAGGGGAAATCACGAATCGAAAAGAATTAACTAAAGCAATATTGATCGATCACAAAAGATGATTTTTAAGTGTGATGCCTTTTCTCATTGTTTAATTTGGTCTTCATCTACTGGGCATACTGTATATGGTGTAAGCACTGTTTAATCTCTCGCTGGAAATATTCTGTGAAGTAGATATGGAATTTACCCTTAAGCATGCATATTTAGTGACCTACGTGTCGAATATATCAAGGAAGAATTACCATTCCTACAATAAAAGGATACCATCTAATTGCAATAATTGCTTTGTGATGTGTCAAAGAGAAGGCCTACCGAGAAAGATATCAGCCACGGCACTTGCCGGAAGACCAAATCAAGCTCATACACATAAAAGTAGTGTGTAGGAAGAAAGGAGTTCGTCATACATGAGCTGTGGAGTCAAACTTGGTGGGAAGTGTTACCAGAAGTTGTCAAAACATACTTTAATTCTCAAGTCATCGCTTTGGATGTTTCACGTGAAACATGGACACAAGATTGCTTCGATTCTGAAATGATCGCTTTGGATGTTTCAGTCGAAGCACGAGTTGGGTTGATGTTTTTTTTTTTTTTCTTTACCTACGAGGCAGGGCATTGTAGCATCCAACTACTAAGGAGCAGTTCCAGCACTACAGGAACCAAAACATCAAACTCAAATCTAGTAGTTAGATTGTGGTACTTCAAGCCTTCAGCTATCTGTCTTCCGATCTCTACCACTACTACTGTTCCACATCCTATCGAACCCGAGAAGGAAACAAATGAATCATGCGCATGCATATCTAAGGAACAGAAGCCAGAAATCGAGTGAACGCATCGAAAAGAGGGCACCAATTAGAAAGCAAAAGAAGCATTGGAGCGACGAAAATAAGGAGCTTTGCTGTACCATGAACTGATCGAGCTCCTTGTCGTCGCCGGGCATCTGTCCATTGTTGCCGAGCACCGAGTACTTGGACACGATTTGCTGAGACTGACCGAGCTGTGCGTCGATCCTCGGCAGCTGGTCCACCGGCGTCGCGATCCTCAGGCACGCCACATGCGCCGCCAACAGTTGCTCGTACAAGGGGTGTGCCACTATCTCCGCCTTGTACCTCGCGTTCATCCACGTTACCTCCCCGGCCGCGGTCTCCCCGCCGCTCCCTTGCGCCCCTGCATCCGAATCCCCGAGCTCCCCGCACACGTGACCCCGCCCTCCGCCGTGCTCCCCCGAGATCGCACCGGCCACGACGGGGTCGTTCGACACCGGAACCTCGTCCTCGCTCCCGCTGCGCTGCAAGATCGACGGTCGGGGGAACCAGCTATCCGCCCCCGCACCTCCGGCAGCGACCTGGGACGCGGAGGAACCGGACGTGGTTTGAAGATGGAGGAAGCTTCCGTCGGCGTAGTGGTGACCCTGCTGCCGGAGAATTGCGCTGTTAAGCCACGTAGGCCCGCCCCCGCCTGCCATCGTCGGCTTCACAGCCGGGGCCGCGTCGGCCACGAGGCGGTGGAGGTCCTTCCCGTCCTTCACCCTGCCAGCATCAGTAGAGGCACCGGAGGGCGGAGGTACGGCGAGCTGATCCATGGTGGTACTTAGCACGGCCGGGTTATCGACCCTCAGCTGCTGCTGCTGCTGCTCCGCGTACCGCAGCGTCGTCAGCTCGCGAGACAGGTGGTTGCGGAACGCCATACCCCCCTCTCCCCACCCCACCGCCAATTCGCCCAGATCCAATGCAAAACAAAGCAAAGCGGCTGGGCGGAGAAGAGAAGCGAAGTGAAAGCGAGGGCGAGGCGTTGAAACTATAAGCCACTCCTCCAATTAGCTGAGATGGGAATCCATCGGCTAAGAATCCATCGCAGTTCCATCCGGGAGTGGGTTGGCATTTATTACCGCGGGACGTGGATCCCAAAAGCCGTGGGGACGGAGGGCCAATGGGTGTGAAGCACGTCAGCAAAGGGAGGTGGGGCCTACGGGAGGTCTGATGTCGGCTTTTGGTGTCCTCTTCTTTTGTTCTGCTATTTATTTCGTTTGGGTTCGTTGGTCCCCCTTTAACTCCTCCTGACGCTTGCCACATATCGTTAACGACTGTCGATGGTGAAATATTCTAGCTAAATATTTACAAATAATACATATATGTAAGACAGAGAGAGAGAGTATTTTATTATTATATATAAAATATATATTATGAAAAAAAGGGGTGAGTTTTGGAAGAGTATTAGGTGACGGTGTGGCGATAGTGGGGACCACGGTGGAGGGGAGCCTCTTCCATCACCGTCTCCGTCTCCGTGAAGGCGGGGGGGCGGTCCCCGCTGCCGCCACTACCGGTCGGAAGGCGTCGGTCCCAACGTGGTCCCCGCAATTGACGTGGTGCAGATGACGCCACGTGGCCGGAACCTATACCAAAGTCCCATTCCCCCCCCCCCCCCCCCCTGCAAAGCAATTACTACTTCCGATGGGCTGCTCTGCTCCATTAGGTGCGGGAAGCGAGAAGAGAGAGAGAGAGGTCAGCCTCATCATCATCATCATCATCATCAACGTTGTGGGAAGTTTAATGGCGAGAGAGAGAGGTCAGCCTCAGCCTCATCATCATCATCATCATCAACAACGTTGTGGGAAGTTTAATGGCGATTTAATTGCAGGTTGAGGGGATGGCGTGTGGTATCCCGTGACCCTCCCTCCGCCCAGAGGTCACGTGGACTCATCACCATGATTGCGTCTTCCCTCGACAAAGAGTAGAAAAAGATGATGGCGTCGTGGCAGGTGTCTGTCTCTCTGATGTTAAGTGTCCCAAAATACCTTACATTGAAAGCCAATACATATCTTTATTTTAATGAAATTAAAATATTTTGAAGATAAATTCTATTATTTTATTTCACAGAGAATTTACCGGTCGGATTCGTCAGATACCCTCGATGTATGTATAGCATTTATTTACAGGAAAACAAATTAAACTCTCTCTATATAAATGTTTTTTTTTTTTTTGAATTTTCTGCCAACTCAAGCCTTAGTTGCATTGAGGGAGACTGAGGTTGTCATAAGTTCCATATCAAAAGATGATGTCAAAAGATCGAAGGGTTCAGTAGAGAATCCTATATTTTTATATTAAGATATATATATATATATGATATTTAAGTTAATGAAATTAAAAAAATAAAAATAAAAAAAATGCTACGAGCTTAAGTTATTCCTGTGAGAGATATAAGGAGCATACATGTGATTTTTTTTAATAGTGGGTTCGAGTAATCGTTTGAATTGAGTTGAGAGTTAATTTTTAAAATAATTATATAAAATCATCCATCATAATTCAGTAATCGAAGGTGTTTATCAAACCATCAAACGTTAAGCTCACGACATTTTAGCTCGTATTAATGAAGCCAAGAAGCATCAATTGATGAGTGGTATTAAGTCGATGTATAAAATATTAGATTCTCGGGCTTATATATAGGATATATTTGACATGTAATATAAAGTTAAATTATCCATATGTCATATCACATTTATCAAACATTGATGATTAAATTAGTTGAAGCATTTACGTGAAAGAAGTTACTCTCTATATATATCTCACGTTGACCCTAGTTTTAAAATTAATATAATTATCCTCTTAAATAAAAAAAATATATTTAGAAAAAACTTGGTTATATTTATAGAATCGTATCAGTTTTATATAGTCCATTAAGTTCATGTAGATTATTTAAAAATTAATTAAGTCCATCGATTCATTTTGATTTTTTTTAATATAATCGATTCAATAAATGAATCAAACCGATCAAATTCTCCGATTTTTTTTTTTAATTTTATAGATTTAAGCATCAGGTTCCGTCCGACCTGCTTGAATCAGCAGCAGGTCATTTCAATAAGTTTGGGCTCATTCTGTTGCCTAATGTGTCATTTTCTTGACTAAGCAACATCGTTCATTCACTGCATAGCCTTTAGATCATAACCACATAAATGTCCACACGTTGCCACAATCACATGTTGAATTGATATGGAAATGGGACGTAAATTTTATCCTTTGGGAGACCAGAAGTGATGCTGAACCAACCTAACATGTCTTGTTTTGTTGCATCTGTTTCCAAGGACTTGATCCTTCTTTTCCCTTCTCCTCTCTCTCTCTCTCTCCTTGTATCATATATGACAAGTTGAAGGGAATTGGATCAACACTCTATCATTTGCCTCATTTCTCTTTTCTTCTTTTCCAGTGAGTGGGCTCCCCTACACCTGATAAATAACCAGTGTCAAACTATTCAAGTACAGAAGAGGACTCCTATTCCTCCTCAACACACTTCAAAAGGCTGTGTACTACTACTCTTCACAGGCCCCATGCAAGGGGGAAAAAATTAAAAAAAAGGAGAGAAGGAGACAATGTGTGTGTTTGGGTGTATTATTATTTTTCTGTAATAATACTACGGCTGTCTTTGTCTTCTTATCATTTAGGACAGCGGAGAAGGAACCTTAAAGCTCCAGCCCAGAGATTCTGCTTCTCTGCGTCCTGCCATGCCATACAATGAAAGAAGCTTCCATGGCCAAAGCCTCTTCCATTCTTAAGGCATCAGCAGCTATGAAGGGTTGGTAGTAACTGAGGCAGGCTAATAACCTTCATGAGTGTGGGATGAAAAGAATCCGACCTTCTCAGCAAATCCCATAAGAAGTTGTCTCTAGCGGAACAGGGCGTGTGTTGTCTGTGAAGGAGGGATGAGACTCCAGGAGAACCTTCGCTGCTGCTGCTGCTGCATTTGATGAGTGTCTGAATTATATGAAGTCAATTTATTTTTTTCTTATAATGATAAGAAGCTTTCCTTCCTCAAATCACTAACTGGTTCAGCGTGAATGCTTCTTTGACATGTGGCCTAAAAGACCTACTTAGTTGCTGGCTGTGCATTATTACCTTATAATATATATATATATATATCATAAAAATAGCTTCTTTTACCTCTTAAAAGTGGGTTGATTGATCGGAGGCCATCAACACAGTTGATGATGGTAAGTCTCCACGTAAATGGGCTTTGTTTAAGTGGGCTGTGGTATTTGTTAGGTCGGTCAAACGAACTCCACGCATAAGGCCCGACCTTAAACCCTAACCCTACGTAATGAGCGAGTGGCAACAGCGACGGAGAGGCGAGAGGCTTGGGCATGGCGGGCGGCAAGATCCAGAAGAAGCGCCACCAGCATGGGTGGGGCGGCGGTGTTCCCTTCGAGAAGTCGAAGGGGCAGCACATCCTGAAGAACCCCATGCTGGTGGAGACCATCGTCCAGAAGTCCGGGATCAAGCCGACCGACGTCGTCCTCGAGATCGGACCCGGCACTGGGAACCTCACCAAGAAACTCCTCGAGGTCGCCAAGTCCGTCGTCGCCGTTGAGCTCGACCCGCGCATGGTTCTCGAGCTCAACCGCCGGTTCCAGGGTACTCCTCACTCCAGCCGCCTCAAGGTATCTCCTATTCATTGATTCCGTGTTCTTTTGCGGAGTTGCTTCTCGAGGCTTAATTCGTTTTCCTGATATCTTGAATTGTGTAGCTAATCGAAGGAGATGTTCTCAAATGCGAGCTTCCCTACTTCGACATCTGCGTAGCCAACATCCCCTACCAGATCTCCTCCCCTCTAACTTTTAAGTTGTTGGTCCACCGTCCGGCCTTCAGGTGTGCGGTCATCATGTTCCAGCGCGAGTTCGCTATGAGATTGGTTGCAAATCCCGGCGATGCTCTCTACTGCCGTCTCTCGGTCAACACGCAGCTCCTTGCCCGTGTCTCTCATCTCCTTAAAGTTGGCCGGAACAACTTTAGGCCGCCGCCAAAAGTCGACTCCGCTGTTGTGCGAGTAGAGCCTAGGAGACCACTCCCTCCGGTTAACTTCAAGGAGTGGGATGGGCTGGTGCGCCTTTGTTTCAACCGGAAGAACAAGACTCTGGGATCCATCTTCCGACAAAGGAGCGTTCTTTCGTTGCTACAAAAGAATTACAAGACATTGCAAGCCACCCAGAAAGTACAGATGGAGGAGGATAAGGTGTCTTCGGAAGATGTCACCGTTTTGGCAGAGATGATTGAAGAGCTTAGCATGGGCAACGACGACGAGAAAGAGGTGGAGGAGGAGGAGGAGATGGAGGTAGAAGAAGACATGGGTCTGGTGGGTGAAGGAGGTGAGAGTTCCAGTTTCAAGGACAAAGTGTTGAGAGTTCTGAAGCAGGGTGATTTTGCAGAGAAGAGGGCAGCCAAGCTTACTCAGGTTGATTTCTTGTACCTGCTTTCACTCTTCAGCAAAGCAGGAATACACTTCTCCTGAACCATTATGGTTTGCATTCTTTCCCTTCAATTGTTTTGGATATATATATATATGTCATTCTTTTTCAGGATCTTATTCTGTCTTTTGTTTTATGAATACTAAGAGAAAAACTAAGATTTTTTTCTCCCCACTATGTTAACCTGCCACTAGTGGTTCTTATATATATATATATATATATATATATGTATTATCAGTAAAGAAGTCTGGAATTTTCATAATTGTATTTGTGGTATGTTCAAATTATCTTCTCTCTCTTCAAGAAAAGGGATGGATTTTGCAATACTCTCTCTAAAAGCTGTTTGTATAATGAAGAAGAAGAGTTCTACTTGAGGTTAAAAGATGGCTTACTTACTGTTAAAAATTTTATCATAATTAGACCATGCAGCATATGAATGAGAAACCAAACATTGTGCTGTTGTCTTAGCTTGCAATATCATAACTATACCTGGGAAAACATGCCCAGACCAAGAGTCGGATACAAAGAATGATGAAGTCTTGCATCAAGGTATATATATTTTTTGTTAACGTGGATGATTCAAATGACTCCATATCAGACTGTTTTCTTTATGAAAAAAAGAAGAAGAAATAAATGTAGCTTCTCTGGTCTAACCTACAGCCTGGCAGAGGAACAATCTTATGAACCAGATAGTGGTAATGCATAACAAAACATTAGCTTAATTTCCAGTGTTAACATTGCTAAACATAATACAAATTGCAAGTCCAGTGCAGGCCTCATCTTTTACTTGAATAAAAAAAGGTTATCAAGACGCTAGATAGAGTCCACAGAATTAAAAGTCTCATAAAATTCAATAATTTGTCTTCATCACAGCAGTCAGCAAAATAAAATGATATGAAATCCACGAGAACGTCAAACTTGGGTAAAATGGAGCTTTTTTAATTAATTCAACAACTCTCCATTGTTATTTTATAAACTAGTATAACATCTTCTAGTTAATTCCCATTCCAGTGGTCGTGCCGGAGTGGTTATCGGGCATGACTAGAAATCATGTGGGCTTCGCCCGCGCAGGTTCGAATCCTGCCGACCACGCTATTTTGCTATAAATAATTTTATTTATGTTCGAAATCGCACGATGTGATGTGTATGATTCAAGGGACTAACTTCGAAAGAAAAATAATTTTATTTATGTTGTCATTCTATTTCAATCGATGATTAAATCACTTCATCAATCATCGTTTACCATCAAATGAAAACTGGTTATTGATCAAGATGTATTTATCATTGATGGAATTACATGATTTTTATATTTATATATATTATACGATATAATATTATTTTTATCAAAGAAAGGGCAAAAAGGACATTTAGTAAAAGAGATGGAGACACTCTACAAAAAAAAGTATGGTACCATGTTTTCTACCTAAATCGACTTCTTTTAACTAACGAGGGACCCACTTGTGTCCCCCAACGAGGGGCACACGTGCCGCAACTACTCAGGACAGTCGCTTCATCGTGAAAAGCTACCATTAAGCAGCAGTAATAATAATATTATTATTATTATGAAAAAATATTAATTTAGGATTCTTCTACGTTTTAAATTTTAAAAATTTTCTCAAATCTCATGCCTTTGTTGTCTGATCATTATCTTTTACTGTGATTTAGCCACGACGACGATACAAGTGATTAAAAAAAAAAAAAAAAGAATGAGGGCGACTAATATTATTACTTACTGGTTTATGCGTAAAAATGACAATGCAGATGGCTACATATATGAGGCTATCAAGCACAAAGCAATTAGGTATAGGGCAAAAGGGATGGTCAATCGAGCTAATGTACAACGAAAGGTGATGAACGATAGAGATAAAATTATTTAAATAAATATATGTATTTTTAAATTTTAAATTAAATATTTTGTTTAAAAAAATTCCTATAATAATAAGCACCTAAATGTGCCAAACAACACGAATTTTTTTTTTTTAGAAAACGCAAGACTTATGGAAATAACATAATTATCTTTTTTTTTTTCGGTAAGAAGTGAATAACTAATTAATTGATTTGCTATCAATAGCTAATCATAAATCTTAAAATCCTAAACTCTCAATCACGTTTATTAGCTAAATGAATGAAGCCTTTAAGATTAATATCCCTATGAAGATTCATATTTATTAGTTTTAATTTGAATAAATAAATATACAAATATCTAAACTTTATATAATATTCCAATGATAATTAACTGACTTTAATTTACGGTTTAATTAATCATCTAATGTTAGTTGAATCATGAAAATAAGCCATATTTGTATATTTTAATATTTTACAGGGATATATGCTAAACTTAGAATTAGGTGGATGAATAATGATCACTTTCACAATTTTCTTTTATCTTAATGATAGAAAGATTAATTCCTATCTTAAGTTTTAACTATTAACTATCTTGTATCAGTGCTAGAATAGGTTTAATTTCTTTAGGAAACAATCGCTACAAACAATCGCACCCCTTCTTCCAAACATATATATATATATATATCATCTTTTACATTTTAATTTTTGGTTGTAGCGATATTTAACAGCACCTCTCTCAAAAAAAATAAAAAAGAAAGAAAAAGAAGTGGAGACTAGGAAAAATCGTGCGTACAAATATCAACAGCATCACATGAGACCAAAGAAGAAGAATTCCACACGTCATCTGCAGCATCAGCGAAAGGAAGGGATACAGGCGGTTCGCTGAATCCCAGATCTCCTTCTTCCTCCCGACATTTTTAATCCAACAATGATTCCTTCCTCTTAAAAATGTGATTTTTAGGTGTTGATTACTCGCAAAAGATTATTAGTATTTTTTGTTTTCTCCATATCCACAAAAGGAGAGGGATTAGAGTAATAGGAGCGGGAGAAAAACCAAAAACAAAAAAAGGCGCAAGCGATTCCTTAAAGTTGCAGCAAAATCCATGCTCCATTTCCGAATCCACACTCCCTCTGCTCCAAAGATAAGATTTTGATGGTGCTTTCCCCCTTTGCCCCTCCCATCTCTCCAAATGCTTCCGAGATCGTCCGGTAGGGGAGAGAGAGAGAGAGAGAGAGAGAGAGAGAGCTGCCCTGAGCTCTACCCTTTCGCCTAGGGTTTCTTGATCTTGCCCGATTGTTTGGTGGCATCGGTGTTTCCGTTTGATTCGGCTGGATCTTGACGATGGCGCTGTTTCGGAAGTTCTTTTACCGCAAGCCGCCCGATGGGCTGCTCGAGATTTCCGAGAGAGTCTATGGTATGCTCCTAACCTCTTGATCTCTTCAAACCCTTCATTTTTGACAATGCTGCACAATCGAGTAGATCTTTTTGGATCTTCTGACAATAGTTTGTGTGATTTGTCCGTGACTTGTGATTCATGACCAAAGGTTGAATCTTTATCGTACTTTGTAATTTGTCATTTCGTGTTTGATGTCGTGGTGTTGCAATGGAGCTCGCGGTTGTCAACTTGACGCCCGTCGTTGTATCATGTGTTACCAACTCTGCAGTTTTCAGTTCACTAATCTAGATGTGCATCCATTTGCACTTGACGCATTACCTCGAAGGACTTGAATCTGTCCAATTATAGCAAATTCTTCATTGGGTGCTACGTTTTGCCTAAATGCTGATCAGAAAGTATCCCTAACCATTGGAAGGAGATCAAATAACTAAATGTTTGATGTAATAATTTTTAGTTGTATTGAAGAGCCTATAAACATCAATGTCTTGGTGAAATCGCCATGCAACATCTATTTTGATGATGTACCTAACTTTCCCTTGTTTAATTCGGTTTCAGTTGCCAGTTGCAGCATCCAATTCTATATAAGAATCATCCCCTTTCTAAACAAAACCTTGGTACATGTGATATTTCAGTTGCCAGTTGCAGCATCTAAATGTAGATAAGAACCATCCCCTTTCTAAACAAAACCTTGGTGCATATGATACGGGCTTAAAATGGAGTAGTTATGTCAGATAAATTTTGCTTGTAAGAAATCAGCTTCTATTAAATGGTTTGCAGTGTTTGATTGCTGCTTCACGACTGATGTCTTGGAAGAAGATGAATATAAGGTCTACGTTGGAGGTATTGTGGCACAGCTTCGGGACAATTTCCCTGATGCCTCCTTCATGGTGTTTAATTTCCGGGAGGGAGAGACTCAAAGCCAGATTTCCAGTATATTGTCAGAGTATGACATGACTGTGATGGATTATCCAAGGCAGTATGAAGGATGTCCGCTTCTCACGATGGAAATGATTCACCATTTCTTGAGGTCAAGCGAGAGTTGGCTCTCACTGGGTCAGCAGAATCTCTTGTTGATGCACTGTGAGCGAGGTGGCTGGCCGGTTCTAGCTTTTATGCTGGCAGCGCTTCTAGTTTACCGCAAGCAGTATGCAGGCGAACAGCGGACATTGGACATGATCTACAAGCAAGCCCCTCATGAGCTCCTGCACTTTTTGTCACCACTGAATCCACTGCCTTCCCAACTGAGATACTTGCATTATATATCAAGGAGAAATGTTGGTGCTCAATGGCCTCCACTTGATCGGGCCCTTACTCTGGACTGTATAATCCTTAGGTTTATCCCTGACTTTGATGGAACAGGTGGGTGCAGGCCAATATTTCGAATTTATGGACAGGATCCTTTTATTGCTTCTGATCGGACTCCAAAAGTTCTATTCTCAACACCAAAGAAGAGCAAACTTGTTCGGTTTTACAAGCAGGTAATACTCTATGTCCTCTCTGAAATTAGGTGTTTCTTAAAATGTCCAAAGATGTTTTGTAAACTTTTGTCCTTTTCTGTTTATATCTTTTCTTTTGTGGTTTACACTAACTGTTACCATATGACATGCTTAAATTAATTTCAATGACAGTGAAGATGAAGTGCATGCTGTGACTTGTAACTAATTATTACCATTAAAACAAGAAGTTGAGATTCTAATGAATGCAGACCTTACTTTTTTATTGAATGGTATAATTTAAAGGAGTTTAATGTGTGTAAAACTTGTCTTCAAATGCCATTTCCAGCTTCTACAAGATCCTGTTTCAATATTTTGATCATTTCTGTTGACAAATACAGGAAGATTGTGAACTTGTTAAAATTGATATTCATTGCCATATTCAAGGAGATGTTGTGCTTGAGTGCATCAGCTTGGATGAGGATCTAGAACGTGAAGAGATGATGTTCAGGGTGATGTTCAATACAGCTTTCATTAGGTCTAACATTTTGATGTTAGATCGTGATGCAATTGATATCTTGTGGGATTCCAAAGATAGGTTTCTAAAGGATTTCAGAGTTGAGGTCTGTTCTCTTTCTATTCTTCAATGAATTAGTCCTCCAAATTTGTACTGATACTCTTTTTTCTGTGGAAAGGTAATTCTTTCAGAGATGGATGCAGCTAATTCACTAACATTGTTAGAATTGACAAGTGGTGAGGAAAAAGAGGGACTTCCAATTGAAGCATTTGCCAAAGTGCAAGAAATGTTCAACAATTTGGATTGGCTAGAAACGAAAGCGGATGCTGCGACGAAGGTTCTTCAGCAGATAACTTCATCAAAGAATTTGCAAGAGAAGTTAGATGCAGTTTCTCCACAGAAATTAGAAGCTGATGTTATGCTAAAAAGGTCAAGTACTGATGTGCTTCATGAGAAAGTCCAATCTGGTGAAACCAATGATAGAAACAAGAAACCATTACCCTCTTCTCCTAAGAATCTGCCTTTTCCACTTAATAGAAGTTCTGATTCAGTTACAAAGAACCAAAATATTGAACTTCATGGTCTGCAGATCTCATCACATCACCCTTCCCAGATTAAAATAATATCCCAACGAATCCCAGCATCTCGATCGACTCCTGTGTTTTCTTCTAATTCTCTGTCAGGCTCCCATGTATCTGTTACAAGATATCATAGTGCACCTTCAGCTCTTGGAATTATGGCTCTGCTGCATGACCATGCTGTACCTGATAGCTCTGAAGTTACTCACTCAACAAAGTTAGCTTCATCCCTTTCAAACAGTTCAGCTTTTGGATCCAATATTTCTTTGGAAACAGGACATGGCCTGTCATCATCAGTATCGCAATTGACATCTTCAGCTAGCTACACAAAAAAAACTTCACTAGTTCCTGCTGGTATTCCTCCTCCTCATCCTCATCCTCCTCCACCACCACCCCCACCACCATCATTGCCACCATCACCACCACCATCATTGCCGTCACCACCACCACCACCACCACCACCACAATCACCATCACCGCCATCACCACCTCCCCCTTGTCCTGCTGCTAAAACTGATGCAGAAACAACTTTCAAACCACCAGCACCACTGGAACCTCAATCTAGGACAATTGGAAGCTCAATTCCAGAAGTCCCTTCATCGCCTGCGTGGAAGTTTTCAACTTCAGGATCACATGCTTTCATCCCTTCCCTACCTTCTCATTGTGGAATTCCTTCACAGTCTAATGATAAATCAACTTCAATTCCTCCTCCACCACCTCCTCCCTTTAAAGGAACATCACTGGCCCTTACCTCTGCTAGCTTGGAAGAGCCTGCTTCTGCTGCAGATGCATGTCAGGCACTCTCAAGTAGCATAACAAGCAAGTCAGTACCTAGCCCCCCTCCACCACCCTCGATGTCCCCCCTCAGTCCTACTAATCTTCTGCCCTTGAGAAAAACAGATGATACAGCTGTTATTCCTCTCCCTCCACCTCCTCCATGCCTTTCTCCTGGTCCTGGTCCTGGTCCAGTATCCGCAACTCGAGCGCCACCTCCACCTCCACCACCTCAGATTTCATCAAAACCTTCTGGTGATATTTCTACCAGATCACCATCTGCGCCGCCTGTACCACCTCCTCCACTACCTCCGAGTTCCATGAAGAGTGTTACTGCTCTTAATTCTTCTGGAGGCAGGGGAACTGCCTCTGAGGTTATGCCTCCGCCGCCCCCGAATGGCATGAGCTCTCTATCAGGTGGGAGAGGACGCGGTTTGGCACGGATGACAAATTCTAGGAATATGCAGCTTAATCAATCATCATCCAAAAAGGCTAATCTAAAGCCATTACATTGGATTAAAGTAACAAGAGCAGTGCAAGGAAGCCTATGGGCTGAGTCGCAAAATCTCGATGAATTCTCGAAGTATTTAACAATCTATTCTCATTGAGTGTGAAAGTTTTACTAATTTTTTTTTGGCTTTTTTAACTCCTTGCAATTCTTTCTGTTCTAGGGCTCCTGAGTTTGACATGTCTGAACTAGAGAGTCTTTTTTCAGCTGTAGTTCCAAACTCTGACCATCGAGGTTCAGGTTCCAAGTCAAGTGGGCGTTCCATGGGTCCAAAATCTGACAAAGTTCACCTGGTAAACACCTACTACTTGTAAGTTTAGACATACAAATGTGTGGATTTTACTGAGATGGAACCCTATTTGTTTCACAGTTTATCTAGTAGCTTCGATTTTCTTGATAAGCCAATGCATTGTTCATGAGAGCTCCTCTAAGAAATTATTTTGCCATATTTCCAATTGTCCTCTGATCTACCTTGGCTCTAGTAGAAGGCTGCTGCTTGGTATTGCATTCTTTGATGCTACCATGAAGACAAGTGGTATCCTGTATATATGGTTATATTATAATAAATTCAATTCGTCAAGTTCTTATAGAAATTCTGCTTGAAATTTAGGCAAGGACTGGATACATCTTTTTGAAGTTAATGTTTTGTCCAAAACAAAGACTAAATTATTTGGAACAAGTGGTGGTTATTGTTCACAGTTTTAATGACATTCCTTGACAGCATTGCGCTGGCAATATGCATACCTGCATTGTGCTAGAATACCTTTGTGCAGATATCATGCTGCTAAACCTGTATGATTTTAGCAGAGGTTGGTGCTGTCATCACATGCAATCTCCAATCCTAATTACTTTTCAGTAAATTATATTTGGAAATGTGATTCAACAAGATAATAACATCAGATATTGAAAATTCATCATTTAAATTTCATTATTTTATGTTTTTTAAGTAACTAACTGCGGCATTCTTGCAAAGTTTAAATATGAGGGCATATAAGTGCTTTTAGTGCAATACATTACAGACTTAAACGTTTTCAATAATTTATTTAGATTGCTTGTGCTTGCAGATCGATCTTAGACGAGCTAATAATTGCGAAATCATGCTTACAAAGGTTAAGATGCCACTAAATGATCTAATGGTAAGTAGGTGTTAGCAATTGAATTTGTCGCAGCTGTTACTTTAAAGTCTGATGCTTACCTTTTTCATCAAAGTCTTACTTTTGAGGTATCTTTGTCCTATGAGAAGTGCAGATTTCTGTCTTATTTACTTCTGTCAACTAGTTAGTCACTTAACCATGTGAGACAAGTTGATGCCTGTAAAACAGCTTTTTTTTTTTAAATGAGACCAGATTGTGACTTGGTAGTTTGTAATATTAAATTTCGATGGGATGAGTATAGAGACAGTAATATCTGAAGGCATGAATGTTCCATTACTATTCTTCATTAGTTTGATCCTGGTTTATGACATTAAGTGATCCTCCTTCTGGTTGTTCTCTGATTTCATTTCACAGAGTTCAGTACTTGCCCTGGATGATTCCATGCTAGATGTTGATCAGATTGATAACCTCATAAAGTTTTGCCCAACAAAGGAGGAAATGGAACTACTCAAGGTAATTATCTGTTGTGAAGTACCTCAGTTCTTCAATATGGATCATTTTGGCATTCGCTGGTGTTGCTTGATATTTTTCTTAAGTTCTTTACTCTTGATGATACATTTTGCCATTTCTTTGCTTCTTATGTTTCAGATGTTACCTGTTTTTGTTTTTATAAATTTCAGGGATACCATGGAGATAGAGAGAACTTAGGGAAATGTGAACAGGTATATAAGTTCAATTTGTTGCTGTAGTTTATTTCAGTGGACATTTAAATCATGTTGACACAGATTTTCCATATAAATTAGTAGTAATTGCGACAAACAAAAGTTTTGTTTGTCTTCGACAAATTTCTCCTAAGTCAAGTTTGTTCTTACGTAAACATTCAGAAGATTGAGTTTGAAGCCTTATTGTTTCTTGACTTGCATGTAATTGTTGAAGGTAAGAGTTGCATTGTCATGTACATCTGAAACAGTTTCTGATGTACAATTTTTTTGCTTGTTTGTCTTTCCCCTGAATTAACCAGTATTTCTTGGAGCTGATGAAAGTTCCACGAGTGGAATCCAAGCTAAGAGTTTTCTCTTTCAAAATCCAGTTC
Source organism: Ensete ventricosum (assembly GCA_029747655.1). Lineage (NCBI taxonomy): Eukaryota > Viridiplantae > Streptophyta > Magnoliopsida > Zingiberales > Musaceae > Ensete > Ensete ventricosum. Next base: position 18,311,923 of record JAQQAF010000003.1, on the reverse strand, counting down.
CGATCCCAGGTTTGATCATCTCTTGTTTTTTCTTTGTGTGAATTTGAGGATGTTAATTGGAATTATTTTCTTTGTATTTCCTCTTATAGGTTGGTGACCTCAAGGGTAACCTGAACATTGTCAATTCGGCTGCACAAGAGGTAAATCCCTTTTTCGCTAATTATCAATTGACAGATTAACTATCTAGGAACTAAACTAGTTGGTCCTGATATTTTATTGCTTACATTTATCACTTCCATTCTCAGATCAGAAGTTCTGTTAAATTGAAAAGAATCATGCAGACAATTCTTTCTTTGGGAAATGCATTAAACCAAGGAACTGCCAGGGGTGAGTCAAAATTACAAACCATGGTTATTTAGAATCATCTTTAGTTTTTTTATACAAGTAATCATCTCAAATATGGAACACACATTATTGAACACAACGTAACACCCTCGATTTAGTCTCACATCAGAAGTGTGTTAAAATTTAGATTATCTTATAAGGGTCTGAAGTTGTACTATTGTTAAGTTGGACTTCAGTATTTTGGACAGGAGGTTTAGGCTCAACGAAGTCAATAGGCTATCCCATCAGGTTGTATCATGTGACACACATGATGTATCAATTTATACCCATCTCATGGAGCAACCTTGACCTTGCATGGTGCTGATCTGGACCTTTTGTCTCTTGTAGGATACTGTACCTATGAAAATTATAATTTAAACTTTGAAAATATCAAGAGCTAGAAATTTCTCGCTGATTCTCCTGGATCCCTATATCACTTGATATCTGGGATGGACTTAAATCATTAAAAGATGATGAAGCCTGCACATGCATAATTGTTTATCTTGTTTGGTAAGTACATAAATTATCACATCTTTCTTTCTCATTTTTTTTCTCAAGATTAGGTACGAGGAAACTTTGTTAGCTAGAAATTTGTATATTCATTTTTGTCGTCTTTTGAGTGGTGATTTTCCAATCACATTGAAAGTTTGAAACTACATAGTATGAGCTTCATACCTGTTTGGACTATAAGTAAATTTTTGAAGGAGAAATATTTCTAATTATATAACAAGATGAGACAAATTATAATTATGTCCATGGAATCTATTTGAGTTGCTTTGGTATGTTTTTCTTTGTGGTTAAGCTACAATTTCATCTGACAATTGTATACCAATATTGTGACTAATGAGGCACAAAATGCTGACCACTTGGGTTCGTCTAAACCAAGGTTCGTCATACCGGTCCGTACCGGCATGCCAAGATTTGATTGGTACGGTATGATATGTCAGTACAGCTCGGTATGCTTCGGCATACCGAGTAGTACAAATAAATAATATTTTAATGATTAAAAAATATTTTTATTTTTAATACCTGAAAAATTAGAAAAAAAAGTTGGGTTAGGGTTTGTAAGATAGAAATTGGTATAGATTCAACAAAATCAATGTAAATTAGCCAAAAATAATATTACATATCTTTTTCGAGCTTTGAGAAACCGTTTTGAGAAAGTGAGAGAGTTTGAGAAAGAATGAGTGTATGAAGTGAAATGGGAGAAGGGTGAGTTTAAATAGAGTTAGAAAGGGTTTTTTCGACCGTTGCAGGGTTTGTAATGGTCGATTTTGACCTTTTACAGGGTCAGTAACGGTTGAGTTCGACTGTTTCAGGATCTGTAACGGTTGACTTCGACCTTACAGGTTTTGTAATGGTCGATTTTGATCGTTACTGATCATTAACAGTCGTAACGGTAAAAAAATCGACAGTTACCGAGTGGTATCGGTCAATTTTGCCCGTTATATTTCTCTAACGGTCGATTCTGACTGTTATATACCATGTAACGGTTGGTACCCGCCTAGTACTGGGCGGTCCGCTACCGGTAAACCATCGGACCGGTATGTACCGCCCATATCGGGCGGTACAGGGTGGTACGAAAAACCTTGGTCTAGATCATGGGACTGGGAAAAACAACACATTTCTGGAATCTGTTAATCAATGTCCGTTCACATCCTTTAGCTAAAATCATCTGTGATTTTTAAATTATTTCTTTTGAAAAAAGAAAGACTATTACTTCTGGAATTAAGCATACAAGCTCTTAGGAGGTGAATTACTTCTCCAGAAAACATCATATTTATAAACTAGCAAAATTAGCCAGGAGATGAGCTTTATTGTTGAGGTTCCTAGGTATGTGTGACCATTTAGTGACCTTAACAATGTTGGCTCAAAACAAAATGTCTAGGCAAACATTTCCCAAGCACCATGGTGGAATGCAGCCTTCTGAAAGTATGTTAAATATTGTGAGTGAGTCAGATTTGAACCGAATACTTATCAGATTGCCGTGTTGAAGCTTCAGCAATGCATGTTTTAGAGCCAAACATTCAGCTTGCAGAGGGTCACCTGGATTTATATTATGAGCAGTCTTTGCAAATGTTTTGTCAAAGTATGTTAAACGTTGTGAGTGAGTCAGATTTGACCTGAATATTTATCAGATTGTCATGTTGAAGCTTCAGCAATGCATGTTTTAGAGCCAAACATTCAGCTTGCAGAGGGTCACTTGGATTTATAAGTTGAGCAGTCTTTGCAAATGATTTGTCAACTAGTCTCAGTTAATATGGAAGCCAGCACCTGCTTTGACATTGCTATTAGAGAAAGATCCATCACCATATAGAATGAATGACATATCAAGAAATTTAAAAAAAGGGGGCCAATTAGGGTGGTTAAATTCCCTTAAGACTGTTTGGATGACATATGACTCTCACTGGTCGAGGCTAAGGCCTTAAACCAGATAAAGCTATGCATGATCTGGTGGTTGCGGTAGAGGCACTCATACCTGTTCTTCCAATTTTGAATTTAGATGATGCACATAGATCGTGGTTTCCCTGCAAGAAATTTTTCATGCAAAGAAGTGCTTCCTCAAAATATCATAAACAGATGAATTAGAATTGGCTTAGGGACGAGAACATTTGTTCCAGAATTGTTATGTAAGCCCATTATAACATGGTTGAGATACAGGGAGTGGAAGCTTTGGAATTCAATTTGCTTATTTTTCCACGGGGCTTTCAGTATTTTTGCCATGCTCGTACATGCCTATACAATTTACTCTCTTTTTTCTTCTTTGCTTTTCCTTGGCCACCCATATCTACCATCAACTTGCTGATTCATTTAATGAAATTGAATTTCCAGAAGAACTTCTCTCATGGCTATTTATGTTTGAAGGTGGCTGTAATAGTCAAGTATATCCACAAATTACATGTTTGAAAGTCACCTGGAACCAACTGTCCTGGGAGGCTCTGTCTAGATAATGGATCTGCATAGGCACTTAACTGGAGAAGCTTGGCATGGGATGTCAGCTTGAAATCTTATAGTTATCTTCAGCATTGGTGTTTTCAATTCCTAGGCATCTTAGTGGCTCGGCTAAAACCTTGACATTTGGATGTTGGAATCGCTGTTTGCTGGTTAAGGATAAGAAACTAGATGAAGGGATGGTGCACTGGCAATAGATTCCTGTATCTTGTGGGGTATGATGTGATATTTCATGTAAGAATGTATCTGTTACCGTAGATATCTCTAAGTTTATGTTCCGTTAATTCGGTCACTATTTTTAATCCTTTAGATATATTTTAGCATTTTAGCTCATTATTTTGAAAACTTAAAGTCTTACTTAAATTAAAAAAATTCCCCTTCATTAATCTCAATTCTGAGGGTGTCTTTAGATTTCTTGTTGCTTTTTTTTTTTTGATGCTTGACAAAATACTTATAGATACCATCTGATGCTTCATAATTGTGAACTAATCCATCTCAACCAAGACAAAAATTCCATGTTTCCTCTTAAATGATTTAATTTCTTGCATTTGTGGTATAAATGACATGTTTTCTGTATATGCGACCCCTATATTTTCAGGTTCTGCTGTTGGATTCAGGTTGGATAGCCTTCTGAAACTTACTGATACACGTGCACGTAACAATAAGATGACTCTCATGCATTATTTATGCAAGGTAGATTATTATTATAACTGAGGTTTTTTTGGGCAAATTGCATATATAGCCTTGACTGTAGGGATTACTGATTATATGTCTGATGATTTAAGATTATTATAAAAATATGCAAATATTTTATTTGAGAAATTAAGTTATTGAATAAAAGTTTTTGTATATCAAACCAGTTTAAAGATATGTGCTTTGGTCCTAAAATATTCAAGTAAAATCAGAACCTAAACTTGTATTTTAAAAATATTGGGTGAGTCGAGTTGGATTGTTACTATTGGTGAGACATTATTATTATTTCTTTCTGGAAAGCATGACATTCAGATTCTAGTTCAATAAAATATATTGAGAAGTATCTTGAAAATTTACATTCCTGTACTGTTTTTTGGATGTCTTTTGCTCTAATTCCCCTTACCATAATGAAACAGAATATTTAGCTTATTTATGTGATCTTGCATAATAGGATTGACATATCATTTTCATGCATATGAATGAGTTTCTACTTGCTTTGTTCTTTGGTTTATCTTGTTGGTGTTACTAAAACTTGAACTTATTCCAAATGGATTCTGTTATCCTGGTTACCTTCCAATCTTTTATTTTGTCTTCCTTGTCAACCTGCAGGTTCTTGCAGACAAACTTCCTGAGCTTCTTGATTTTCCTAAGGATCTTGTTAGCTTGGAAGTTGCAGCTAAGGTACATTTGGTTGGTCGTTGATATTTTATGTTTCTTGACTTCAAAATCTTAGTGAAGCAATTATTTTTTACAGATACAATTGAAAACTTTGGCAGAAGAAATGCAAGCAATAAGCAAAGGCCTTGAGAAGGTTGAACAGGAATTAACAGCATCTGAAAATGATGGCGCTGTCTCACAAACTTTCTGTAAGGTATTGCTTATGATTGTATAGCTCCTTCAGTTCATTGGCTAATCTCCCTCTAATTACCTTTTGCTAGCTTCAATTGCTCCTTAAGTTCTTGTCTCTGTTTAGAAACCATCTGTTACAATTTGTGATACCTGATCATGCAAGATATATTGTTTCAAACATACTGGATTTATGAGCAATAGCTTTCTACAAAAATATGTAAATGTGTTACTAGGTTAAACCTGAATATAAGCTGAAGACCTGGGTTAGTATCATCTCATGAATGTAACAACAAAAATGGTCAGTTGTCAACTATTAAAATGAGTATGTCAACAATTAGAATTTCCTTTTTCCTTTTAACAACAAAAAGGTCAGTTGGCAATTGGTTCATACATGTGCTTGTTTCCTCTTTTGTGGTTCTTCGATAACTTATGTTATATTGTTTGCTGCCACATGGATGTCTTGAGATTTTTACTTAAAAAATTATTTAGTATTTTTTATCTTAGCATTCATTTTATCAGCACAAAGACTAAATTTTATTGAGGACCTTACATCTAAACAGATTTATATTGTGTATTTTACATGACTACCTCAGTCATCTTTTGCAAGCAAAAGATGGAAAGAATTGGATCTGCCTTATAACAAATGAATTCAAGTAAATAACTTGATGATGCATTACTTTTTTGTTTATGGCTGACATTCATTTGTCAGTGGCCAGAAAACTGCATATCATTGTCAGTAAATCACACTGGCATTTTTCAAGTACAACACTATTTCTATCGGCAATTGAAAATCTAGTTAGTTCGCCACATAAGATGTAGAACAATGATGCTGAAATATCTGTAAATTGAGTTCCCTTTGACAAATGCTAATTGTTCACAGTGGCAAATTCAGGTTTCTGACCAAGGAAGTACCACCATGTAAAAACATTGAGGAGGCCTAACTGGATCCTTCACAAGATCCAATGTCAATTACTCAAAAAACAAAAAGATCTTTATCAAACTCATAATTCATGGAATGTTGTTGTCTTGTTGATGAGTATCTTTGTTAGCCAGTAGCCTGAAGTAGTTATGCTCAGTTTTTCTGGTTGCTACTGAATTTTATCAGTAGGAACTTTGATGCAATATATAATGTACACAAAAATTGTTTGTATTTTCCTTCTTAATCCGCCTCTTACACCATTTTTGTCAGACCTTGAAGGAGTTTCTTGTTGTTGCTGAAGCTGAAGTTAGGGCCCTAACTTCACTTTATTCCAATGTGGTATGCTTTGATGTTACTGCTGCTGAAAATTTTTCAGCCTCAAAGCACTTGTTATACCTATCCTGATTCTGACAAATTTTTGAACTCGACCTACAGGGTAGAAATGCTGATGCATTAACCCTTTATTTTGGAGAAGATCCTGCCAGGTGTCCATTTGAACAAGGTACATGTCATTCCAACCTAGAAATTACTGCTTGAAAATTCATCAAATTATCTACTGCTTGCTTCAGATTCTTTCCTGCACAGATGATACCTGAGTTCTTTCATGTTATTTCCTACAAGCCTTTATAGATGCCCATGCTTGTGAGCTGGCATAGTTTCGCCATTCCTTGTTGCATCAAAATGTTTGCTTGCTCACGTGCAGCATATTAGCTGTATTATTATTGGTTGGCTACTTTTGTATATCGAACTCAGCTAGAGAGCTTTGGGGTACATATCCTTATAAAACACCTGTGATTTCTTTTCTTCATTTTGCAGTTGTCTCAACACTTCTCAACTTTGTTAAGATGTTTGCGCGTGCCCATGAAGAGAACTGCAAACAGCTAGAGTTGGAGAAGAAAAAGGCACGGAAAGAAGCGGAACAAGAAAAGGTGAAGAACAGTCGTACAAAGAAAGAGCCACAGAGTATACCACCATAACTGATGTCACCTACACCTCTGACCATTAGATTATGCAAGAATTCTTCTCTATCATATCCAAGGAACCAATGGTAGTAGATAGAGAAGATCCTAACGGGATATATCCTATTATAGAGTATAGTGAAGGGAAACACCTTAGTCGATATTGATAACTCCAGAACAAGAAGCTTTCGGGAAGGTCCATGCATCATCATCAGAAGCAAACCTTGTTATTGATACGGTAAGCATTATACCACCTTTTAACATCATCATCTGTGTTGATCTCATCCAAACTACGATGAGTTAAGCTCTTCTCTGTATCTTCTTTTGCAGCTTGCCATAAGGAGAGTGGAGCTTGAAAACACACAACTGGGGGGGGGGGGGGCCTTTGTACAGATGACTTAACCCAAACCCATCTACCTGTATGAATACTCTGTAGAGCCTTTTATTTTTTGTTTGTTACAGTCTGATTACGTGGTTTCACTTATCAAGATGTATATTCTTTCTTGTTTTTTTTCATAGATGATGATGATATAAAAGGAGAAATTTTGGTTGATGTAGTTTGATTAATTCATGTTGCTTGCATTTTATATAAATAAATAGGAAGTAAATTACAACTTTCAACTGTGACTCTTTGTCTCTCTCAAGTCACGGCTGTTTGTGCATCTGCCGTCACGCTCTGTTTCAGTGGATCACAAAATTAACGGCGCTTACTTCGGCTTCCGTACCATCATGTGACGGAGATGCAAAAGTATGATCGAACCGTTCAATGCCGTCTAGATACTGACGTGGACATCATATTGACTGCACGTGTTCGAATTCTCTCTCTTTCTCTCTTTCTCTCTTTCTGACGCCTCGTTAACTGTTGCGCGTGGCTTCGCAGGCTTTTTGAACCACAACCGCCGTGTAACTAACCGAGAAGATTCCAACAGAAATGAATCAGGGGCGGAAGTGACTTCGTAGATCGAGATCGAGATAGGGAGATGGCCGGCGAAGTCCCAAGAAGAAGCGCAGCGAACTGGGCAGGGCTTCGCTTGCAGCTCGTCAAAGCTCACCTCCCAATTCTTGACGAGCGCCGACGTCTATCTTCGTTAAGGCGCCGTCTGCAAGTCGTGGCGATCCACCGTCCTCCTCTGACCCGATCACCTCCCACTCAGCTCCCTTTCCTCCCCCTCCTCGCCACCTCCGAACCAAAAATCGGATTCGTCTTTCGCCTCGCCGCCGCCTGCGCGGGAAATATTCGCCCGCGACCTAGCGCATCCAATATGTCCTGCATCGGCTCCTCCTTCGGCTGGCTTATCCTCTGCGGGGACTGCGGTCTGATCAAGCTCTTCAACCCTCTTGCCGGAGAGGATATTCGGCTGCCCCACCTCGTGAGGGTTTCCCGTTTCATATCTGATGCCGGGGGCCGATGATGTCGGCGATGACATAGAGAAGGCTGTAGTATCCTCGGATTCCACGCTCGACCGCGACTTCGTGGCGATGACTCCGCATCCCAGCTACCTGGTTGTATCGGCCGGAGAATTGCTGCTGGTTACGTGCCATTACAACAGAACTGCAGGTGGGAAGATGACCCCCGGAGTCCGTGTCTTCAGGCTGGAAACAGGCGGAATAAGCAGGCCAGCGGTGGCCGTCGAGGTGGAGGATGTCCACGACTGTGTCTTGTTCTTGAACCCAAGCTCATCTGTGTCCGTCACCGCTGAGGGCTTCTTTGGGTTCCCGGGTAATGCAATCTACTTCATCGCCAAAGATGAGTTCGAGGAGAGGGCACATAGAGGCGGGTGTGGCTCGTCGGCGTCCTGAGCCTAGAAAGTGGTGAGATCACCGAGGTTGTCGATTCGGACATCGCCGATGAGAACGGGCTAAAGTGGCCGGCACGGCGGTCGGACGTCCTCTGATGGATGCCGCCCAATCTGCGCAGCTACAACAGTGATGGTAACCCAATGCCTCCTTTTTTTTTTTTTTTTACCGTTCGTCTCGTTTCCCTTATAACAGTCAAATCTGAGCAGCGATATAAGCAATGAAGCCATTTAAATTTCTTCATCTGCGCTCTACTTCTCTCTCATAATCTGATCCACTCGGGTGTCGTGTGATGATTAACCCCATAAACGGATCTGGTTTTGCTAGGGAAAAAACTATTGTGCCTACCCAGCAGATGCGGTCTGTCTCCGTGTCTGCTGAGCAAGCATTACTGGTTCAGGCCCATGTGCGCTAGCTCGCCCGCGGTCGTCTCGGCGTAGAGTTGGAGCTCGGGTCGGGGGAAAAGGGACCCCAGGTCCAGCTAGAGAGGTCGGCTCCTAGAGTTGTGGGTTTCAAGTCGGGTGGAATGATTTCAGCTCGGGTCGTCCGCTGGTTCCTGCAGGAAGGTCAGGTCGGGTCGGTTCCCGACGTGACCCCTCCGACGGTCAAGTTAGTTTGGTTGTGGATTTTGTGACCCCCCTGCTCCGTAGAGGCGCAGGAGCCTTTATAGCAATAGTAACTGGGTATCCGTACCTGAATCCTTTATCTTCTTTATTGCTTACCATACCGCTGCTCCTTATCACGTCGTCCGTGGTCCTTGCGGCGAGGCACGCACCTGCAGCTGAGGAATGTCGACCTTGCCCACCTTACCTGTGTTAGGTCGGTCGTACGACCGCTGACCCCTCCATACCCGTGTCAGGCCGACTTTCCCGTGTCGGGTCGGCCACGTTGGCGGGCCAGTTGTCCGAGGACGTGACAGCCAGGTCAATATTTGCCATATCATTCCCCCCCCCCCCCCCCCCCCCCCCCCCGAGGAGATCTTCTCGAGGTTCCCGATTAGGGTGCTGGAGATGAGGTCTTATGCTGAGCCGTCGGTTTGCGGTGAAGTCAGACTAGTCCCGAAAGCCGGCTGATTCGATCGGGCGGGAGTTGATTTGACCGAGCAGGGGCTCGAGAAATGATCCGACCGAGCGGGGCTCGAGAAAGGGACTGGCCGGGTTTTGTACCCGGGAGTTGAACCGACTGAGCAGGAGCTCAGGAACTGATCGGATCGAGCGGGGCTCGAGAATGATCCGACCGAGTAGGAGCTCGGGACCTAATCCAAGCGAGAGTTGATCCAACCGAGCAGGAGCTCGGGAATTGATCCGACCGAGTAGAAGCTCGGGAACTAATCCAAGCAGGAGTTGATCTGACCGAGTAAGAGCTCATGAATTGATCTGATTGAGCAGAAACTCGAGAACTGATCCAAGCAGGAGTTGATCTGACCGAGCAGAAGCACGGGAATTGATCCGACCGAGCAGGAGCTCAGGAACTGATCCAAGCAGGAGTTGATCCGATCGAGCAGGAGCTCGGGAATTGATCCGACCGAGCAGGAGCTCGGGAACTGATTCGAACAAGAGTTGGTCCGACCGAGTAGGAGCTCGGGAATTGATCTTGGGATTTGGCCGAGAGGGCGAACTCGGGCACAAGTCCTAAGAATTTGGCCGAGAGGGTAAACTCGAGCACAAATCCTAGGGATTTTGCCGAGAGGGTGAACTCTGGTACAAATCCTGGGGATTTGGCCGAGAAGGTGAATTCGGGCACAAATCATGGGGATTTGGCCGAGAAGGTGAACTCGGGCATAAGTCTTGGGGATTTGGCCGAGAGGGTGAATTCGGGCACAAATCCTGGGGATTTGGCCGAGGAGGTGAACTCGGGCACAAGTCCTAAGGATTTGGCCGAGAGGGTGAACTCGGGCACAAATCCTAGGGATTTGGCCGAGAATGTGAACTCGGGCACAAGTCTTGGGGATTTGGCCGAGATGGTACATACATATTTTGGTATCATTATTTTTATCCAATATTATTACATGTGCATTTTTTGTTATTTCCCTTGCGTCTCAGTGCCCTCAGCATAGATTTTCATTCGATGCAGTGATGCATTTAATGCATTGGGTGGTTTTTGGGGCGGCACTTTATTTTACCTCGGGAAGCTAAAACGACACCCTTGGGTACTATAAATTTCATACGGTCAGGTTGAGACCTCACTTGTTCATTCTGCCCCTATTTCACTTCTCCCTTGGATCCCCCTTAGCCACCCAGCATCTCTTCAGTCGGTATTTTTTGGAACAGGTCGGAATGGCCTCCTTGGACTCTTCGAGTAGCGTCAGGGTCATCTCTTCCCCGGGGTCGAGGGGAGTGAGTCAGGGTGATCCCGAGGCCAGTTCCTCGGGAGCATCTTCGGGGCCCCCGTCGCAAGTCGACGCGAGGGTTCTAAGAGATTTGTAGGTCATGAAAGCGGATCATGACCTAGACACGGCAGTGACCGAGGGGTCACTTGCTGTGATTAGGGGCCGATATAGCATCCTGACCGAGTACGGGTTGCATGTTTCACGACCCGGGCAACGCCCCTACAATTCGGACGCGCCCGACATGTGCATCTCGGTGGATACTCTGGAGGCCGGTCTCTGGTTTCCACTGCATCCCCTCATAGAGGAGTGTCTAAGATGGTGGAGGATCTCCCCCAGCCGGGTAGCGCCACGAGTTAGGCGCTACCTCATCGTGTTTCTGGGCGAGTGCCGAGGGGCTGGGATTATCCTGACTCGAGACTTGTTTATGACGTGTTTTCGCCTTTGTAAGAGTCGAGGCGGCTACTATCTTACTGCCCGAGTCGGTTTCCGGGTCAGCGGGGCGCCTTCCAACAACAAAGGTTGGAAATCCCGCTACCTTTTCGTGAGTGGTCCGGTCTGAGGGTTTAGGCATGACTGGTCGGCACACCCGATTGGCAATGCCCCCCCGTACATATCAGAGGAGGAATTCGTCCTGGTCGGCAGACTGAAGGGAATCCTTTCCTCTTCATGTGCGATCAAGGAGATGATCGAGCTTTGGCTGGTTAAGGCAGGTCTCAGCCCGGCCTCTAGGGGTATTATTATGTTTGCCCTATTTCAGCTTTCCAGGTCGTTTTCTAACCTGTGAGTCGGGATGCAAATCAGATGGATCTCGGTGACTTGCGTGGGATGCCCAAGATGTCCGGCGGCAAGGCCCCCTCGACTCGTGTCGCCGCGCCAGCCCGGGAGGTCGACGTTTCTCCAGCGAGGGAAGCCCCGAAGGCCTCATCCATGAGGCCGATCGATGCACCGACTGAGCATGTTGATGATCCGGCTCGGCGGCATAAGAAGGTGAAGGTGCTGACGATGAGACATAAGACTCGGCACGGCGAGGGGGAATATCTCTCCCATTCCAAGGGCAAGGATCCAGCAGCACCGTCGGAGGAGCTCGAGATGTCCGTTGAATCTGATGAGGGGGGCGCATCGCCGGTTCATCACCGCCCGAGGTCCATGAAGGACCTCTTCAAGACAAAAGTTCATAAGAACGACGCAGGATACTGCACCCTGCAAATGTCCGATCTGGGGCACCAAGACCCCGACAAGGAAATGAAGGCCAGGTGGAGGGGGTTGAAGAACTCGACGAAAGTCTGGAATGACTCGTCAGCCGCGGAGGAGTTCGAGAGGGGACTTCTCCATCCTCAGCTGGCGTGGGAGCTATACATGCTCCCCTCGGAGGTCTTGCTAGCCCGAGCTGCCAAGGAGATGGTTTTGGTAAGTTCCCGACCTTTGTCTCGGCATCGCAAGTTTTCTTTTGACTGAGTTCTTAACAATTGTTGTTCTGTGCAGAGCCAACACTTCCAGATGGCGCTCTTTGACTGAGTCCATGATGCGGGCTGGTTGATCACATTCATGGACTACCATATCTCCCACCTTCAGCAGGAACTCGACGCCCTAAAGTCTGGAGGGAGTCTGGAGGCGGTCGCCAAGGCCGAGGAGCGCGCCTCCAAGCTAGAGCAGGAACTTGAAAAAACTAAGCGCGAGTGGGATGAGGTGCTCCAGCATTTCGAGGCCTCTGAGAAGGAGCTGAATGAAGTTCGGAGCAGCCTCTCTGAGATCCAGAGGTTGCTGAAGGAAGCGCGGGTCAGAGCTCGAAAAATGGACGACGAGCTCCTACAATCCATAAAGGCTCTGGAGAACGCCCGAGCCGAGCTGCCTAGGCAATCAGTCGACCACTACAAAGAGTCGGCCGGCTTTAAGGAGGGGTTGAAGAGGATGGGCCGAGTCACCTACGAGTACGGGTATCGGGTGGCGTTGGCTCGCTTCCATGCCCTACACCCGGACTCGGAGGTTGAGGAGGGGCCCTTCACCATCCACCCGAGGACGATCTGGTGCCGATGGAGAGGCAGCAGGCGTTCAACGACTCGGACCCGCCCGAGTCCTGACTGTAATTTAGTGATTACCACCATTTTGTAATTCGGGTCGGGAAGAGTCTTATTTAGCTCCCTACGTCTTTTGTAATCACATTTTCATCAATACAACTCGGAGCACATCTTTCCATATTATACGTAAAATTTTCGTAGATTTGAAATGTGCCAAGTTCTCGTAGCACTCGCCCCTCCATTGTTGCCAGTGTGTAAGTCCCTTCTCGGACAACTTCGATGACTCGGTAAGGACCCTCCCAGTTCGGAGCCAACTTCCCACGAGACCGAGTCGGGTCGCTGACCTCGGCTTTCCATAGCACTAGGTCGCCCATCTTGACGAGCCGAGAGCGTAGTCGACAGTTGTAAAGCTTGGCGACGACCCTTCTATAAGCTAGTGTCCGCAGATGGGTGTCGGCTCGCTTTTCCTCCAGTAGGTTGAGGTTTTTGCGCAGCTGTTGGTTAGACGCCTCTTCGCCATGGGTCTGGACCCAGAGGGTCGGGAAAATCACCTCGGGAGGTAGTACAGCCTCGGTTCTGAAAGCCAGGCTATAAGGGGATTCCCCCGTTGGGGTTTTTGGAGTCGTCCGAGACGCCCAGAGAATGTTTGGAAGTTCCTCCACCCAAGAGGTCGGGGCTCCGAAAATTCTTTTCTTCAACCCTTCAAGAATGGCTCAGTTTGTTACCTCGGCAAGTCCGTTGGCTTGGGGGTGGGCGACCGAGCTAAACTTTATTTGGATGCGATAGCTTTGACAAAATACCTTGAACTTTACATTGTTGAATTGCATTCCGTTGTCTATGATTATGACCCTAGGAAGGCCAAACCTGGTTATGATATTCTTCCACAAAAATCCTTCAACTTGCCTTTCGGTAATGGAGGCCAATGGCTCGGCCTCGAGCCATTTGGTGAAATAATAGACTCCCACTATTAGGAATCTCCATTGTCCCGAGGCTGGGGGGAAGGGGCCGAGGAGGTCCATTCCCCATTGGGCGAAAGGCCAAGCACAATCGGCAGTTGTGAGGGGTACCATCGGTTGATGTTGGAACCGAGCGTGCTTTTGGCATGGCTCACAGCTTTGCACATAGGTCTGAGCATCTTTACGCAGGGTGGGCCAATAGTAACCTTGCTTGAAAATCTTGAGTGCCAAGGTGCGAGCGCCACCATGGTCTCCACGTATTTCCTCATGGGTCTCGGCTAAGGTGGTGCACGCTTCGGTCGGATGCAGACACCGAAGTAGTAGTTGACTAAAACCTCGCTGATAGAGCCGTCCATCGATAATAAAATACCACGACTCTGTCCTCCTGATCCTTTGGGCAATCGGCTTGTCTTTGGGGAGGGCTCTTGTTTGCTTGAAACGAATGATTTCGTTGATCCAGCTTCCTTCTTCCTCGCCGACGGCTAACACCCCTAAGTTGACGGAGTGTCACGGGCTTAGCTGATTTTGCCTAAGCCGTGCGGCACCCCTGCGTATCTATCCGCAAAGGTCAGCCTTCTCCGAGATCTCCCAGAGTCCCTTAGACTTACAAAAGAGAAAACGGGCCAGAAGAAGCAATTCCCACGGGATCCACAAGCAACTGCTCAAGCAAACACTTCATAAGCCATATGCAAATTACATCTGAGGACATCACAAACTCAGAGAGGTTGCACACAAAGGATAATGGTTCATTACAGACCGAAGTCCCCCACAAGTACTTACAAGACATACTTGTATTTATAGGCCAAAATTGGCCATAAAGCAAACCAAACTTGGGCTGCTAAGCCTACTGCAAGCCCGCTACTTGCTGGATAATGTATGTACACAAACCGAAGGACACGGACAAACATGAGCATTTCATCAAACACCTTGTTTACATTTTGACCGTGACATTCTCCTCCACTTATTCCTTCGACGTCCTCGTCGAAGCCGCTATAGACGTTGCATCTCCTTACATTTTGCTAAATCTTCAATCTTCTGCTTTAGTTGCAACACGCCCCTTTGGCTCCCAACTGCTCTCCGCCACTGTTGTTGAGTAGTCGAACTCTGATCCGCCATGCTGCTTCAACTCACCACTGACTGAATCTGGTGTGGGGTTGGCTGAGTTGTGCTGATCCTTGTTGGTTCTCGCGGATCCTGCTGATGAAGGAAAAGACCTGCCTTATTATGCGCCAGTATCGTAGTATACCCATGTTGCTTGAACTAGGTGGATGCTTGTTGGAGCTTTAACGAGCATCGCCTCGTAGACTTTGAAGTTTTTAAGGTCCTTCCTCCAAAATGTTTGCTCATTGATCCTTCCTCCATGTTTAGTTGTCACTTCCAAGTAGGTTCGCATCATTTCCACTTTCGATTGACATTCAATTGAAAAATAAAGTGAACAATCTACTCTCAGTAGTACCGATCACCAATAGTGAGGATTTGACAACTATTATCTTCCCTAAGCTTTCTCTGAAGGGTCACTGAACTTATGCAGAGCTCCTCTGCTGGATAAGTAAGAGAACTGGGATACTTGACTTCACCCATTCTCTTAGTAGTTGAGAAGGCAAAGTTACTTGGCTTCGCTCACCTCCTCGAGTTAAGAGGATTGGGGTACTCGGTTTCGCCCATTCTCTTGAGTTGAGAAGGCAAAGGTTACTCAATTTCGCTTGCCTCCTCGAGTTTGTACTTCATGTATTGAGCTGGTTACTAACATTCGCCCGCTCTTTGCTCACACTTCTGAAGTACTTGAAGTGTTTACACTCCTTGCGTTGAGTTAGCTACTATGATTCGTCTTCCCACTGTCATTGAACTTCTGGAATGCAAGAAGTTTCGCCCGAAAAGAGCAAAAGTTTACCCCAACTTGGAGTCCCCCAACTTGGAGTAAGTCTTTGATAGATTTGGTCGCCTCTGGGATTGTACCGTCTTCTCCATCACCTTTGCCACCTACTCCTCTGAGTAGAAAGGTACAGTACCATGTACTGTCTACTTCGTTCCTTGGTCGAGCACTCCTGCGTCAACCCGAAGTCCCTCGCTTTCGGTTATCTTGATGAGAAGCCCTTCGACATCGGTCTTATGAAGTTTCTTGGCCTCTGCCCTTCTGCCCTGTCTTGGTACTTGGAGTTTGCCTTTGCATTCTCCACCTCCTTGGCCCCTTTTGCGACCAATGCTCTCCCTCCATGAGAGCAAGGGATCGATGACTCCACGGAAGTCCCGCCTCTGCGGTACCATGGTGCTGCCAAGCCCATAGCACTACTATCCGTTGACTTGCATCTGCATCCCTTCCTTCGCGATCGGTAGATCCACCTCTGCGGCACTGTGGTGCTCCTCCGAGTCCACCTCCTTTCTAACCAACGCTTTGCTTTTGGGTAGCTGAGCCCCACTGGACTCGTCGTCGCTTTCTCGCCCCTTCCGACCACCTGCTTCGACACCATTATGTCCTCCTAAGCAGTTCTCTTTGGTCGATGGAAAGACAGACTGCAACTCTCATGCATGGCCTCTGCCATCTTGTTGTAGGGCTCACGCCGATTCTGTTCTCCTTAGCTTCCTTGGTAGCAACGTTCGCTTACTCGGCTTTGTCCTCTGACTTGTCGGGCCCCCTTAAGCGAATGTGAGCACTGAAGCAGTCCAACTCTCCAACTGCTCCGATCATACCTTAGTATAATCAAGTCCCCTCCATGAGACTCACTGGTACTTGCAATCTGACTACTCCCTCGATGGTACACAGCCCTCATATGCTGCTGATCAAGGCTTTCATCTGATGCAAGCTTCGATGCGCACACACGGAAGACCCGCCTCTGCGGTACTGTGGCATTCACTCCTTGAATCCACAGCCCTTCTTGTCGTTGCATTGTTCACCGAAGTGGAGCTCCCAGTAGCTCCTGATCATTCACATGATCACGTCCCCCTCCATGGGACTCACTGGTACTTGCACTTGGACTTCTTTCTCGGTGGTACATAGCCCCCATATGCTGACGATCAAGGCTTTCATCCAATGCAAGCTCCGATGCACACACGAAGACCCGCCTCTGCGGTACCATGGCATTCACTCCTTGAATCCATAACACTTCTTTTTGTTGTGTCGTACACCAAAGTGGAGCTCCCAGTAGCTCCTAATCATACATCCGCATGATCTTGTCCCTCACGGGACAAGATCACCTGTGTTGCATTGCCACGAACTATTCCATCACGATCCGCTGCACCATGTCACCTCCTGGTGACATCTCCATTGCATACAGATTATTGTGTGATGAACTCGGACTACGACTTCTCCACGTGTGGCCTCTGCCAACACATCGTAGGGCCTCTACCATCTCCGATTGTTTAGTTCGCTCTCTTGGCAATTCACCTTCGTCCACCCACTCTTGGGTCACACCTGGACGAAGCATAGCTCTAGGACAGTCCGTCGCCTAGTAGCTCATGAAGTCCCCCTGACTTCACTAGAGTTGCTGCATCATTGTCTGGATCTTGGGCCTCTATCCCCTACCAGCATAATCTCTACTATGCACCTCTTGTTCCTGACAACTCGAATGGCAACACTATGGCATATTCTTCAAGGGTACCCGCCTCTGGGTCCTCTTGCCACGTGCTAAGGTATCATGATCCCAACTTTGCCTCCGAAAGTTGAATCACCTTAGTTACTCCGTCAAATGCATCTCTGAGGTAGCTTGCATGTGCCTCCAAGCTCCCTTCATCTTTGGCACCATGGAAGATAAGTCTGCGCCATCAGAATGAAGAACTCATGGAACGACATGATCTCACTCTTGCCTCTACAAGAGTTCATGCCCTTGACCTCCGTCCAAGGAAAGCTCTGTGCCTCCGCTCCATGTTCCATCTTCTATGTCGACTCCCTTCATGCGGCTTGGATACTTCACCAAGTTTCACCCAAGTCGTTCCGCTCCTCGATTTGCATTGAGTTGATAGTGGCCCTCGCGTCCACCATTCCACGGGTCAGCCCTCCGTTGAGTTCGATTTCCACATCGACTCAAAGTGTGCCTTCATATGATGTTGCCTTGGATTACTCCCCCACTTGATCTCGAAATGCATCCACCAATGCATTACCTCATTCGAGATCATGTGACGACTCTTCGTCGCTCACTCGGTCCGTTGAGCGTTTTGGAGATATCTCCTTGAGAAACTCTTCCTCAATATGTGCGATCTGTTGCACATGATTCTCCCTCTGGAGAACTAGGACTTATCCATCCTGGATATCTGTCCTATTAGAGCAACTTTCCTCTTTACATTCTTCCCACTGGATGGAAGTTTCAGAGACCACCATCCCCTTTGGACTACTCCGTCTTGCTGAACAACTTGTGCCTTGTTCTGCCCCCGCAAATGTACTTGCTAGATTGCGACCCTTCGCCAATACAGTCTCCACTGCACCCTCCAGGGTCTAGCAACGTGCTAAACTTGTTGCACATTTCAGCTGTCTAGGACGTAGCCTTTTATGTCAAAGAGAAAGTTCTGATGCTCCATGGCACTGAGTTCTGATCGCACCTTAGGATGGCCACGAACACTCCGTCGTCCGTGTACAAGCCCTTGCATGAGTTCTGAATCCTTCGAGTTAGCAATTCCCCTCACCTCTGTGAGCTTTGCACAACTCTTTCGGTCGTTACGCAACACCTCCCACTTTGCACTGTCTCATCTATCACCAAACGTCCCGCTTGGCCTTGAGCACCGTCAAGTTTAGTTGCCAACGTCAAGCCATAGCTCGAACTCCACCATCCCGATCTTTGTGTGCTACGCATTCTTCTTTGCATGTTAGTCCTCGTGGTGCCTCTCGCGCAAAGGGTTGGTCATTCCTCTGAATGTCAAACCTAGATGCCCGCTCCTCTGAGCGACTCCTTTCCCTACATCTCAATGTCCGTTTTCTCCTAAACGGTTGCGTGTGCTGGCTGTCCTCCACACAGCCCAACTAGGTCCCCCACGTTTGTATGGCAAGTGTCTCTGCGTGTGCTTGTCCCGCTCTGATACCATATTGTCACGGGCTTAGCTGATTTTGCCTAAGCCGTGCGACACCCCTGCGTATCCGTCCGCAAAGGTCAGCCTTCCCCGAGATCTCTCAGAGTCCCTTAGACTTACAAAAGAGAAAATGGGTCAGAAGAAGCAATTCCCACGGGATCCACAAGCAATTGCTCAAGCAAACACTTCATAAGCCATATGCAAATTACATCCAAAGACATCACAAACTCAGAGAGGTTGCACACAAAGGATAATGGTCCATTACAGACCGAAGTCCCCCACAAGTACTTACAAGACATACTTGTATTTACAGGGCAAAATTGGCCATAAAGCAAACCAAACTCGGGCTGCTAAGCCTACTGCAAGCCCGCTACTTGCTGGACAATGTATGTACACAAACCGAAGGACACGGACAAACATGAGCATTTCATCAAACACCTTGTTTACATTTTGACCGTGACAGGAGGGTCCGGTGGCTCTCACTGTTCCTCCCGGTGATTTGTTGGTCACGCAAGAGGATGCAAGCCTGGCCAGGGCGTCCGCTTGTGAATTCTCGGCACGAGGCACTTTGGTGATGATACACCTCCGAAATCGATCCGTCATCCGTCGCGCCTCAGCTAGGTATTTGATCATCGTCGCTTCCCGAGTCTCGAACTCTCCATTGACTTGGCCTGCAATGAGTTGGGAATCAGTAAATATTTCAATGTCTTCCGCGCCCAGTTCGGCTGCGACTTTTAGCCCGAATAGGAGCGCCTCATATTCTGCTTCATTGTTCATGGCCTTGAACCCTAGCCGAAGCGCGTGCTCGTAGATGTGGCCGGAGGGGTCCTTGAGCACCAAGCCGACGCCCCCTCTTTCCGAGTTGGCGAACCCATCAATGTGTAGCGTCCATTTAAGGTCCGAGCTCGCTGGGGTCTCCGGGGGGCGTGAGTTCCGAGAAGAAGTCTGCCACCACCTGACCTTTGATCGCCTTTCTTGCCACGTACTCGATGTCAAATTCCCCCAATTCTACCGACTATTTAAACATCCGACCTACAACATCAAACTTCGAGAGGATCTAGCGCAAGGGTTGGTCGGTTATCACCTTGATAGGATGTGTCTGGAAGTATGGCCTTAGCTTTCTGGATGCCAGGATCAGCGCCAAGGCCAACCTTTCTATGGGAGGGTAGCGGAGCTCGGGACCTGCCAGGACATGGCTGGTGTAGTAGATCGGCCTTTGCCCGGCTTTGTCGAGCGTCACCAAGACCGAGCTAACTGCCAGGTCGGATGCCACAAGGTACAAGCCGAGAGGCTCCCCGTCCCTTACCGACGCTAACTGGGGCAGGTGTTCGATGTGGCTCTTTAGCTGGCGGAATGCTTCCTCGCATCTGAGGGTCCACCTGAAATCTTTTGCCGATTTCAGCGCTCAGAAGAAGGTCGAGCTCTTGTCCCCGGCTCGGGAGATGAAACGGCTCAAGGCCGCTAGTCTGCTTGTAAGTCGTTGGACCTCCTTCATCGTCCTGGGGGATTGCATTTCTTGTATCACTCTTATCTTGTCAGGATTGGCGTCTATCCCTCGTTGATGCACAATAAAGTCGAGGAACTTTCCGGATGTGATGCTGAAAGTACATTTCGTCGGGTTGAGACGCATCTTGTATTTCCTCAGCGTGCAGAATGTTTCTGCCAAATCGGAGAGGTGAGCCTCGATCTTCCGACTTTTGACTATCATGTCATCCACGTAAATCTCCATGTTCCTCCCAACCTAGTCCTTGAACATGCGATTTACCAATCGCTGGTATGTCGCATCGGTATTCTTCAGCCCAAATGGCATCACCTTGTAACAATAGGTGTCGTTGTGAGTGATGAAGGTTGTATTTTCTTTGTCTCTTGGGGCCATTCAGATTTGGTTGTACCCCAAGAATGCATCCATAAAGGAAAGCAGTTGGTGTCCCGACGTGGCATCTACTAGTTGGTCGATGCGAGGAAGGGGATAACAGTCCTTCGGGCAAGCCCGATTGAGATCGGTATAATCAACGCACATTCGCCATTTTTCATTAGCTTTCTTGATAAGTACAACGTTGGATAACCAGGTCGGGTACTTCATTTCCTCGATGAGCTCCACATCCAATAGGCGAACGACCTCTTCTTGTACGGCCTTCCGTCGGTCGGGAGCCAACTTGAGTGGACGCTGCTTCACGGGTCGGGTGCCGGGGGTGATGTTCAGGTGGTGCTGGGCGATCTCCGGGTCAACCCTTGGCATATCCTTTGGAGACCACGTGAAGACGTCCTCATTCTTCCGCAGGAACTCGACCAGTTGAATTCGCTGGCCCTCCGTGAGTTCCGACCCGACCTTCACCAGCCTGTTCGGGCGGCTTGGATCGAGGGGCACCTCCTGAACTTGCTCCGTCGGGTGGGGATCTCGAGCACTATCCTCAGGATTTTTGGGAACCGCAGCGGCTGATTGGACCTTCGGCTTCTTGGATAATGTTGTTACCATTAAATAACATTGCTTGGATTCTCTTGGGTCACTCCTGACCTCGCCAACCCCCGCTCGGGTCGGGAACTTTAGGAGCCGGTGATAGGCCGAGATGACCGCCTTGAGCCGGTTGAGGGTCGGGCGCCCGATGATGGCATTGTACGCTGATGTGAGCTTTACCACCATGAATGACACCATAAGAGTCTTTGACCTCGGTTCTCCTCCGAACGTGACAGGAATCATGGTCGCCCCCAAGGGAGAGACAAAGTCCTCGGTGAACCCTGTCAAGGTAGATGTTAGAGTGACGAGATCTTTGTCGGTCAACCCCAATTTCTAAAAGGCGTCAAAATATAAGATGTCGGTCGAACTTCCCATGTCAATCATAACTCTTTTGACATAGGCGTTAGCCATACGGATTGAGACCACCAACATCATCATGGCATGGGTACTCCTCGCCTCCCGACTTGAATGTGATGTCGAGGTCTTCGTCATGCGCCGGCCTCTTCCCGACCTCAGATCATGCATAGGCCTTGCGTGCCGAGGAGCTGTCACCGCCCGAGGCTGGCCCTTCGAAGATGACGTTGATTTGCTTCTCGACCGGACCTTTGGGTCGGGACGACGAGTCTCGAGGGGGTCGGCTATCGAGGAGTGAGGTTTGGTCGCGGACATACCGACGTAGGTGTCCACGCCGGATGAGGTCTTCGATTTGATATTGCAGGTCGCGGCATTCCTCCGTGTCATGGCCGTATTCCCTGTGAAAGAGACAATACCTCCTTTTGTCGCGCCTCTCGGAGTGTGACTTCATTGGGTTTGGAGCCTTCAAGAGGCCCTTCTCCCGAATTTGAAATAAGATTTCTGTTCGAGTCGAATTGAGGGGAATCGAGGGGGGGAGGGGGGGGGGGGGGGGGGGGGGGGGGGGGGGGGGGGTCTTGACGGTAACATGCCCGACCTATCCTCCCCCCTCTTCGGTGGCGGCAAGGGGTGTCATCGGGGCTGCTCCACCCAAGGGCGCTTCGTCTCGTCCCGCTTGTCTGCTACCAATGTCTCAGCGGCCATGTATTAATGCGCCCATTGCAGCATCTCCGGTAGCGTTGCGGGCGATCACTTGATCAGTGACCAGAAGAACCTTGACGGTCTCAGTCCCATCAAGAATGCCTGGATGGCTAGGGGTGGATGGAGGTCTGGAATTCCTTGGACCTGTGAGGTAAACCGTCCCACAAATTGGGAGAGGGGCTCGTCGCTCCCTTGGACCAACCCCAAGAGGGAGGCGGTGGTCGGTTTGGGGCGTGCACTCGCCAGAAAGTTTAATTCAAACTCTTTTGCCAATAGATCAAACAAAGATATAGAAGCGGGTTTAAGACGAGAATATCAGGTCCTAGCCGGTCCTCTTAGGGTGGTCGGGAAAGCCCGACACATCAGCGCGTCAGACGTGTCGTACAAGGCCATCTGGGTGCGGAATGCGGCGATGTGCTCTGTCGGATCACCGCTGCCATCGTAAGGCTCGAGGGTCGAGAGTCTGAAGGTGGTCGGGAGAGGCTTGCCTTATATTTCGGGAGTGAATGGGGAACCGCCTTTAGAGCGTTCTCCAATCTCCCCTCTTGATTTAAGGACCTCCTTTTGGACCTCGTTGAGCCGCTGATGGACTAGGCGAACTTGTTCCCTCAGGGAATCGGCAGTGTCGGATGATAGGGTGTCAAAGTCGGGGCCGGTTTGAACCGGATCGTGAGAGCAACTTTGCGACCGAGCTGGTGCGGGTGTCGGGGAGCTGCCTGAGCTTCCGCGACTTGGTGCTGTGGCGACTCCGCCTCAAGCGGGGTCTCCCGGTTCGGGGCTACAGGCGACTCCGTTTGTAAAAATACCGTCGAGGGAGCCGATTGGTGAATTGTCGAATGTATGAGCTGGGGTAGGTATGGGACTATGGTTTGCACCATACTGGTCAGTGCTTGGACCTGGCTAGTGA
The DNA here is from genome assembly GCA_029747655.1 of Ensete ventricosum. Classification (NCBI taxonomy): domain Eukaryota; kingdom Viridiplantae; phylum Streptophyta; class Magnoliopsida; order Zingiberales; family Musaceae; genus Ensete; species Ensete ventricosum. The sequence goes on along the minus strand of JAQQAF010000003.1, from coordinate 18,288,720 downwards.
GGCCGAGAAAAGCCTCGGTCGTGACGACGAACGGAATAAGGTTGGACGCGGGTGAGGGAAACCCTGGGTCGGTCATCATTTTCTAAAACAGTTTGGGGTCGACGCTACTGTGGTGACCTCCTCGGTTGGCTGAGAGTGGTTAGGTTGCGGGCGATGCTCCGCACCCGAGTTCCCAAACGGACGTTCTTGCGACATGGGCCCTCCTTCTAGCGCCAAAATGATAGGGAAAAAACTCTTGTGCCTGCCCAGTAGATGCGGTTTGCCTCTGTGTCTGCTGAGCAAGCACTACTGGTTCAGGCCTGTGTGCGCTAGCTCGCCCGCGGTCGTCTCGACGCAGAGTTGGAGCTCGGGTCGGGGGGAAAAGGGGCCCCGGGTCCGGCTGGAGAGGTCGGCTCCTAGAGTTGTGGGTTTCAGGTCGAGTAGAATGATTTCAGCTCGGGTCGGCCGTTGGTTCCTGCAGGAAGGTCAGGCCGGGTCGGTTCCCGACGTGACCCCTCCGACGGTCAAGTTAGTTTGGTTGTGGATTTTGTGATCCCCTTGCTCCGTAGAGGCGCAGGAGCCTTTATAGCAATAGTAACGGGGTATCTGTACATGAATCCTTTATCTTCTTTATTGCTTACTATACCGCTGCTCCTCACCACGCCGTCCGTGGTCCTTGCGGCGAGGCGCGCACCTACAGCTGAGGGATGTCGACCTTGCCCACCTTACCTGTGTTAGGTCGGTCGTACGACCGCTGACCCCTCCATGCCCATGTCGGGTCGGCCACGTTGGCGGGCTAGTTGTCCGAGGGCGCGAGGACATGACAACCAGGTCAATATTTGCCATATTAGTTTTTAATGTCCAAATAGACAAAAAATTATAATAAACTAATAACTCAAATACCAAATATTTATAATATTTTCGGAATCAAATTTTGATCCATTCTATGGTGAGAGAGTCAAACTAACCTGTCCTCTCTCTCTCTCTATCTCTCTCTCGTTCCTTGAGCGTTAGGGCCACATCTGAAAGAACACTACCAATTTACATCTGAACATTACCTATTTACACCAGCAAAAGCTTAGACAATGAAATATTGATTATTACTGCTTAGACGTAATGTTTGTTTATTCATATTTTTTGATATTATTCACAATTTACACAACATATAGATCATTCATAGTACGTTTGTCATTCGATTGATTTTTGTAATCATTTATAAAAATATGTAAAAATAGATCATTCAAATAACATTATTTTTGATATTTTTGGCTATACTAAGTGTCAATCAATATATCATCCAGAGTTACTCCCTAGAGTTACTTGAGTGAGCTATGATTGGATGGATATTTGAGGTATTGTTCAATGTTGATTCATTGTCTTGTTTTGTACTAGTGGCATGTGGACATTTACAAGGACTTTTGATTACGATAGACTACTTTGGACCCTTTCTTGTGAGATCGTTTAGAGTTTATAAAATCAATATTTATAATTTGTATTACCTTTCATTGAAATGTCTACTTATGATATTTCAATATAATACTTTTTCTTACTCATCTTCTCTTTTATAGGTCTTTAGGGGATCTTATGAAGTTATGGGGAGGTTGTTCCTTTATGGACGGACACACAAATGTATCATATGACTTAGGCAAATCAACATAAGTTCATAATATATGGTATCAGAACGAGGTAAACACACTTAGAAATATTTGACATGCAAACGTAGGGGACCAAGTGGGTTTACATTGAGGGCAACCAGCACTCACGAGTATTTGAGAGAAACTAGCTGGAGACATGGGGAAAAGAGCCACTAAGAGGAGTTGGTATCTTAAGTTAACATTCAAAAGAATGACCAATCCTTTGTATGTGAGGCATCACATGGATAAGTGAGTTGGGATGGATACACAGGGCATTAAGATTATAGTGGTTGAGTTCAAGCCATAGATTGATATTGAAATCAAACTTGATAGTGCTCTATGCAAGCAAGGCCACAACATATGAGATCATGCGAGGAGGGTGTGTATATATATATAGTGTGTGTGTGGAGTTTAGCTATAAAATGTAATTGATTAATTGTGTTTGAGTCAATCCTTTTAGTGCATCATCCATCATAGTGTAATTCCTTTTTCATGATAATATAGAGCAGTCTTCAGATTGAATTTGGTAAATGGAAGAATCGATGCTTTAAATCATATTAATATTGATTATCAATCTCATGAAAATTTATAAGTTTATATATTCCAAGATCAATGATGGACTGTATAATGATCCTCAAGTAGTAATCCTGATGCAACTAATCAAAGAAGATAAGATATGACGATTTTGGGTCCAGGAGGGACTCATCTACACCAAAGGAAATTATGTTTATATTCCTAAGTGGATAATTTGAGGCGTAAATTCTTGAGAGTGTGTCACAACTCCCTTTGGGCTAGATATCTAAGTATTCATTGAATATTGACTCTTGTGAAGAGGGCCTTCTATTGGCTAAAAATAGGGACCAATATAGAGGAATATATTTGAACGTGTCTTACTTGTCAATAAGACAAGGTAGAGCAGCGAAAGCTAGTGGGATTTTTAGAGTAGTTGCTTGTACCAAAAAGGTAACAAGAGATTATTTCTTTAGACTTCATACCAAGTTTGATGGCAGTAGGGGGACTCGAATCGATACTCATGGTGGTCGATCGATTTTTAAAGTATGTAACATTCGTTGCTGCACCCCTACACTGTGCAGTAGAGGCGCCAAGTTGATAATGAAGAATTTGGTGAAATATTGGGGAGTCTCGTACAATATCGTCAATGATCGAGATGCACAATTCTTGAGACAATTCTAGATCGAGCTATTTGAATTATTGGGGTTTAAATTATAATTCTCCACACGCCTCCACTTGTAAATGAATGGCTAAACTGAAAAAATAAATTTGCTCATTGAGCAATATCTTCGACACTATATGAGTACCAACCAACGAGATTGGATAAAGATGTTGGACATGACCCAATTCTCCTACAACTTATTGTGGAGCTTTACGTTCAACAAGAGCTCATTTAAGATCATTATAAGGCAACAATCATCACACATTGGCTATCGGTTATGCTGAGAGATCCCGTCTTGCAAAATAATGACACTAAAATATAGATATTACATGAGCTTACTTGTTGAAGGTGACTAAAAAGATGAAGTGGGTAGACTTGGGAAGACGACCACAAGAGTTTAAAGTTGGCGACTTGGTATTGGTGAAGCTCCAACTAGCATCACTCCAATTTTTTAGGCACAAAGTGCATAAGAGATTGATGCACAAATATGAAAGATATTTTCCAATTATCAGTAGGGTAGGCAATGTCTCCTACAAGTTACAACTACCAGCGCAGCTCAAAATTTATAATGTCTACCATGCAAGTAACTTGAGAGTCTACCATTTAGATCGACAAAATACTTCTTGAGGTATTCCAACTTGGCTACCCCCCACCAGAGCATCCTATTGGAAACAAGTTAAAGCCATTTTACTATATGGCAAGACAAAGCTACCCATTGGAGTGGAGCAAATCAAATACCTAGTGAAGTGACGAAAGCTTCCTCGAATAGAAGTCAGTTGGGAGCCTAAAGATGTCCTATGACATGAAGAAATAATCATCAAAGTCTACCAGCAAGCGTCGACGAGGGCATCGACAGTTTAAGTGGGGGAGAATGCCACAAACGGTCGTCATGTACCTGCAATATCTTTGCTCAATGAATCATTTCTTACTTTTTGCATGCTCGTATAGATGCTTGACAACATGTTTCCTTGGTTTTATATGTTTTTACTTGAAATTTGTAAGCAAGAATAGTTCAAAATGCTGCAGCATAATAGCTCATCACGTCGAGCAAAACTATCCCCAAATGACTTCGTTTTCACATGTCGTGGCCTATTTTTTATAGATCACGATGCGATATGAAACATCAGCCAACTTAGACCCTAGAACCCCCTTGGGTGGCATAGGAGTGGATGGGACCTCGTGGTAGTGTCGGGCATTGAACAATCTTCACAATGTTGCACATTAACTTGAAGGGAACTTGCCTTCACACCCGACACCCGATAAGTAGTCGTTTGTAGACTTGTGACTATTCATTTTACCTTCTAAAGTCTTTGTTTTCTCATTATCTCTTTTTTCTCTTGCACATAAAGTATTTACTGAATTGCTTGTAAAGTTTTTCTTTTTGTGAGATGTCAAGACTTGTTCATCGCTCGCTTTCAAACTAATCAACTTGCTCTTTTATAGGTCCTTCAGGACATGACATATGTTTTAACTAGGCTGACCCTTTTGTAGATGGATAATGCAAGGGTATTTTATGACTTAGGCAATTCTAACTAAGTTTAAACATTAGCACAAGGGTGCTTCTTAACTTAGGCAATCCCAACTAAGTTCAAGATATTGCGCATGGGTTCACGACTTAGGCAACTCCAGCTAAGTTTGTGACTTTTGTCGCAAGAGTGCCTCACGACTAGGCAATTTCAGTTAAGTCTATAACAGTAGGTCGGGAAGATCAAACCATAATAAATCGGTTAACGTTCCTTTCTTGCTTTTGATTCTTGTTGCTTACGGATTTACTCTGCTCACAACCCTTACTCGTACTTCTAGTTAATTGCATCACAAATAGGATTGGGGCACCCTAAAGTGATACATTGGGTCGAATGAAGCCCTTATCCAAAAGTTCTTAAATATAATGTTTTAACTCCTACAACTCAATTGGTGCCATTCTATAAAGAGGTCTAGAAATAAGGATATCTTTTAATACTAGCTTCTTAGATTCTTCTTAAAAAATGAAGGCCCAGTACCCTTGATATATTTTATGTAATATAGGAGCATTTGCAAAATAGAGGGTGTCAGATTTTTTGTAGGGACTTGACATTCTCATCAAGGCCCAGCATAATCTAGATCATACCATATAACTCTATCCATGGGTCATCCTTTTTTACTTGAGCTCCCTTATGTATAAATACTAGGTCGACTCTAATATTAAATATCACGATTTGGGCCTCATGAGTTAACTGGCCTATCAACTTCGTATAGTTCAATTCACTAGTCAAAATGGTTAAGTTGAAATTGATAGTGATACATTCATCAAACATTTACAAGTTAATATTAGTTTTGCTCACTTCTAATGTGGGCTAGGTATTACAATATCTTATTGTTGAGCCCCTCATCGTATCCATTATTGTTGGACATTTCTCTAATTCCGAGGGAATGTCATCTACTACATCATCCGAAGGGATGATAGTGTGAAGGGGAATGTCATCTACTACTGCATTATCATTCAAGTGGTAGACATAGCCTTCGATTGTCTCTTGGTGGATGCAGCAAAATTTTTGGGGCTTTTACAACTAGAGATGGTTATATACATCATAAAAATTTACTATTTATTGGTGTTCTTTTTGCCGAGGCTGAGGTGTCGCCTCGACTTGGTCCGACCCGCGTGCGCCGAAGCGTCAATGTGGCATTGACGGTTGAACCCAATCTAGGCATCCATTGCAATGGATGTCTTCCTTCTTATCCAAAGTCTGTTGGCTCGCTTGGCTCCTTGTTCGTCATCAGCGTCCTGTACCAAGGCCTTAGTCGGGCGATGGGGGCACCTCAATTTAGCTCTTCTGATGATCAAGTTAGTGAGATGAAGAGCTTGAGTGTATGCAGTGCGAATGAGAGAAAAGGAGAAGTCCTCTGCTATAGTTTACCTGAGTATCTTTTATACTACATGCTAAGAGTATGAGGTTGTCTAATCCATGCGGGCATTGGTGTAGAGTCGTATGCTGCCATGCTCCTCGGGTGAGGGGCGAACCATCGATCTATCTACTGATGCCGACTGGTGCGTCCCTCATCTCACCATGTTCATTGAGCGAAGGGCCAGGGTAGTGCCCCTTCTCGAGACAGGCCAAAATACGTTTTATTATTCTCTCCCCCTAAAAAAGAGTCGTGCCTCGAGAGAGTCGGGGGGTGCAGCTCATGATTGCAAGTCTGATTAATCGTCAGCTTTGTTATGAGAATCCTGGTTTTGAGCCGAGACTGAAGTCGGTAGGACAGGCCGAGACTGAAGTCGACATGGACTGGCTAAGACTGAAATCAACTAGACAGGCTGAGACTAAAGTCCGCATAGACTGGTCGAGACTCAAGTCGGTAGGACTAGCTGAGACCGAAGTCAGCATGGACTAGCTGAGACTGAAGTCAGTATGGACTGGCCGAGACTCAAGTCGGCATAGACTAGACAAGAGTGAAGTCAGTATGGACTGGCCAAGACTGAAGTCGACATGGATTGGCTGAGATAAAAGTCGACATATATTGGCTGAGATTGAAATTAGCATGGACTGATCGAGACTGAAGTTGGTAGGACTGGCCGAGACTAAAGTCGGCATAGACTGGTCGAGACTGAAGTCGGCATGGACTGACACTTCAGTATGGACTAGCCGAGACTGAAGTCGGCATGGACTGGCCGAGACTGAATTCGATAGGACTGGTCCTGACTGAAGTTGCTAGGATTTACCGAGATTGAAGTTGACATGACCAGTCGAGACTGAAGTTTGCATGGATTGACCGTTCAGGCGGGAAGATTTTGAATCCTGAGGCTGCCGCTGGTGCGCCATACTCCTTGCTTGAGGGAGGGACTAATGCCTCATAATGATATGGTGCTAAGCTATCATGCTGTGAAGGGTAGCTTCGAGGGGCAGCTCGCCTCTTCCTAAGCGGTTCCTTTGTGCTTTTTATGCTTATTTATTGTAGATCTCCTGGGGATCTCTAGGTGTCACCCTGGCTTTGCATATGGTAGTCTAAGGATTTTCTTGGGTGGTGCGCTGGAGATTGTGAGGTCATTGCCTCTGCCTCATTCTTGCAGCCCCAGCCGGTCTTTATAAACTCCGGGCTTCAAGGGAGAGAACGTTATGACCTTTGCCAGATGCTTCTCCGGTGCTTGCATCTTTTTGCTCCTCTGACCATTGTCTTCCATCTCTCTCGCTCTTTCCATGAGTTAGTAGTTGAGTTTCTTCCTCCCCCCTCTTGCTCTTTCATCTTTTCACGTAGCTGTCACTTCCTTCGTCTTATAGTAAGGGGAGGAATTTTAGGGACTGCTCCTTTTATGGGTCATCGTTCTCAATGGATGAAAGGTCTTTTAAGGCCCTGGAGGCCATGCTTAGAGAATATGATGAGGATTCGGTTATTAACTGAATCCTCTCTGCCCAAGATCAGGGCTACATACCGTATTCATAGCGATTTCGATCTACATGTCCTGGAAGTCGGACAATGCTCTTTTGACCTTTTTCTGAACAGGTTTAGCTTGTCTGTCGATGCCTTAGAGGCGAGGGTGAGATTCCCCCCGCACCCTTTGGTGATTTCATGCCTTCAGGCATTGGAGGATCTCTCCCTCTCAAGTTATGCCGAACTCATGGTGCTACATGATTACATTCATGGGAGTGTCGAGCGATGCAAATCGAACCGACCCTTACCCTGTTTTTGGGTTATTTTCTCCTCAATAAGGGGCGTGAAAGTTACTATTTGATCGCCCGAAGTGGGTTCTGGGTGTGTGGGGTTCCTTCCAAAAACAAGGGATGGAAAGCTCGGTTCCTGTTTGTCAGCGCCTTTAGAAGTTGGGGCTTCAGCCTGAAGTGGTCTAATCAAGACAATGACAACTCCTCTCCCCTTTTGACAAAAGTCAAGGCCAAGTAGGTTGCGCGGGTGAGGGGGATCCTTTCCTTCTTGACGGTGATTAAGTTGATGACTGAAGCATGGCTGGAGGCGACGGGCCCTAGTCCGGCTCCTAGGGTATGACTCACTTTGCACATCTCTTTCGATGTTTGCTTTATGTCTTTTTTCCCTGATGGCTTAGCCTATTTTGTAAGTATGAATCTCTTGGGGAAAAAGAAGGTGGTTACCGCCCGGGTTCCTCGCCCCAAGACATCCCGCCCTATCGCCAATCCTGCTATTGAGAAGCATGTGCCCATCGAAGTCAGACCTCCCACAAAGAAGCTAAAGAGGTCGGGCGACTCTATCGGCCCTATCAAGGAAGCCTCTCCAGCACCCACCCCAAAGCCGAGGCCTGCACCCGAAGTCCCTCGGGGGGACGGGAGTTGTAGAAAGAAAGAGAAGGGGGTTGCCCATCCTTGGGCCATGAGGGACCTTTGTCGGGTCTAAGTCTGATGCCTGACAAGCCCTATATGGCTCAGGAGATAGCTGACCTCCTTGACGAGTCGATCGGGGATAGCCAGCTGAAGGTGCGATGGGCTTCATTAATCCCTTGACACAAAGTGCGGGCGAATGGGGCTGACGCCCAGGTGTTCTGCCGAGGCATCCTCAGCCTCCCGCTCGCCAAGGAGATATACACTACACCTTCCGAGGTGCTGGTGAACGATGCTGCCAAGAATCCGGTCATAGTAAAATAGTTGCCTTGTTGTCACGTCTTATTTCTCCTTTTTCCACTGATCTTTTCGAGTTGTCGACTGACGAATTGCCCTTGCAGCACCACCACTTTGCCATGGGTCTTATTGATCAAGTGCGTGATTTCGGGAGTCATAGATAATCTCTCCCAACTTAATGAGGAACTTTGGGCTGATGTCCGAAAGTTGAAGGATGAGACCAGACACGTTGCAATCGCAGTGGTAGAAGCTCGGGCCAATAAGGCGACCATGAAGCTGGACGAGGCCCAGCACGGGGAAGCCGAGGCCCTCGAGAAAGTGAAGGCCTTGGAGAAGGAGCTCCAAGGCTTGAAGGGAGACCTGGAGGCAGCCCAGGCCAAGACTTGAGAGATAGAGAAGTTTCTCTTGGTGGCGCGGGCGACGCGGGAGAAAGTCGAGAACGGCCTTGCAATTGAGCTGAGCGCGGCTCCCAAGAAGGCACGGGCGACCATCGCCAAATATAAGGAGTCGCCCGGCTTCAAGTCGGGCCTGGAGAAGATGAGCTGAGTGAGCTACGAGTTCGAGTACAAGATCGCATGACCCGAAGCTGGAGGTCGAGGAGGATCCCTACGCCATTCTCCCATAAGATGATAGTGTCTCAATGGAGGTGGAGGTCCCCTTCTATGACAGCAATCGGCAGACAATGTAAAAAATGTTTTGTAATCGACTCGATCGTCTTTTGTAATCGGCTTGGCTAGGACATTTTCGGTCGATATAAGTAAATTTTTTTCCTTTTGGACTTTCGAACTATGTTTATGCTTCTCTTTGCTTAATGTAAGTCCTTTGTCGGGACATTATTGTGGGCAATCAGGTAGTTAGGTCCTTTGCACCGAGTTCCCTTCATGCAACTTTCACCGAGTTGTGTCTTGGGCGGCCTTATGGAATTGCTTTGAGTCATGTGTCAGATGCTTTTATTCTGCCCTTGTGCTGTTTATGTGTAGAATTTCCTCAAGTTAGACACGTTCCATATTTTGGGAAGCGGACACCCCTTAATGGTTGTCAGGCGATAAGTCCCATTTTGGACTGCTTCGGTGACACGGTATGGCCCTCCCCAATTTTGGGGCTAGCTTGCCCTAGGAGTGTGTCGGGTCATTGACCTCAGCCTTTCTCAGTACCAGGTCATCGACCTTGATTGGTCGGGGATGCACCTTTCGGTTATAGAGTCTTGCCATGGTGATTGGCTTGGAGGGCACATGTTATTAGGACCCCCAGTTGAGTTGGGTCCTAGTTGATTGAGTCGAGTCCTTAGATTGTGGGCCTTGTTAACCAGCCTAGACCTAACATTAGGTTGGGTAGGAGGAGATTTGAGTCCATTGTAACAAATCAGCTCAAATCCTAGGAGGGTTAGGATTCGGCTGAACCAGAGTTTAGTTAGGAGTCAGAGTTGGATTCGGGTCGGATCAGCCAAGTCAATCTTGTAATCAACCCAATTGACCACCCACCTTGATAAGGGGAAGTCGGCTAGGGCTAAGAGGAGGTGGCTAAGGTAAGAAATGGAGAGTTTCATTTAGTTAGGACTCTCTCTAAGTTTGATTAGGAGTTAAATTAGGAGTTGGAGTCTTGGTTTACTTGGAGTAGGACTTTCACTAGGAGTTGGAGTCTTCCATTAGGGAGAAGTCTTCATGGAGTAGGAGTCTTATTAGGATTAGGGTTTTAAGACCCTATATAAACACTTGTAGCCACAACCTTTTTTCTTATCAATAGATCAATCTCTTTTGTCAGCCATTATGGCCGACTACCAAGGAGGGAGGATTCCCTATGAGTTTCAAGGAGGGCTGATCCCCTATAGAGATCAACTCTAAGCTTAGAATCTGGAAGGGTTTTAACACTTTGTATCAGAGCAGCGATCTTCGTGCCTCACTGTCCTTCCACAGCCGCTCATCATCTTCATCCAGCCGCCCAAGCAATATCCACAATTGCTAAGATCATTGCCAACTACGTCGTCATCAACACTATCGTATATCACCCCTATAGTCCCCACAAGAATTGCATCAGGTTCTGGTAATATACCTTACTACTGCTATAATTTAGTTATCCTTAAACCAAAACCCAAAAAAAGTATTACTCTATTACACTGCATAAACTTGTCATCACAAAGTTACCATCTTTACAATGAAAGTTACGCTGCATATTTCAGCCACATACTACTACCCTATCTTTGATCTTGCTACCACTATTTTACTACCATATTTTCTACATATTTTTATGATAGCTTTGGCGTTTCTCATCAGTGGATTTCCTTTGGGTTCTGCGTAAAAATTCTTGTAACTAGCAATCTCCCACTTGACCTAAAGCCGATCACCCACATGTTTGATCCCCATCAGACGTCTGTGATACTCAAATACAATATGAGGTAATGGCTTAGTTAGTGGATCTGCAATGTTATCTTCGGATAGAACCTTTTCCATTACTACATCTCCATGGGCCATGATCTCTCTAATCAGATGGAACCTCCTTAGAACGTGCTTAGACTTCTGATGAGACCTGGGTTCCTTTGCCTGAACGATCGCCCCATTATTGTCGCAATATATAGGGATTGATTCTATGCTACTTGGAATGACTCTCAGATCCATGATGAACTTCTTCATCCAGACTCCCCCCTTTGCAGCTTCTGCTATAGCAATATACTCTGTCTCAATGGTTGAATCAGCAGTAGTATCTTGCTTGGAACTCTTCTAGCTTACTACTCCATCAAGGTAAATGCATACCCTGAATTAGACTTGCTATCATCGATATCAGATTAAAAACTCGAGTCTATGTAGCCTTCAACATAGAGGTTACCTCCTCTATATACCAGTAAAAGATCCTTAGTCTATCTGAAGTATTTAAGGATACATTTTACTACTTTCCAGTGCTCCAAGCTTGGATCCGCCTGATACCTGCTCGTGACATTCAGAGCATATGCTACATCAGGCCTGGTACAGAGCATGACATACATGATAGAACCTATGGCTGAAGCATAAAGTATTTTATCCATGTTTGTCCTTTCTTCAGGAGTCTTTAGGGACATACTCCTGGAAAGTGATATTCCATGTCTCATTGGTATGAGACATCTCTTGGAATTTTTCATGCCAAACTTTTTGACAATGGAATCTATGTATTTGGACTGGGACAAGCCGAGCATCCTATTATATCTATCTCTGTAGATCTGAATCCCCAATATATATGATACTTCCCCTAAGTCCTTCATGGAGAAGTGTCGAGATAGTCAAGTATTAACTGTGGAGAGCATTCCTACATCATTCCCAATGATTAGGATGTCATCCACATATAATATCAAAAAGGTGATAGCACTCTCACTTACCTTCCTGTACACACATGGATCATCTTCATTCTTAACGAAGTCAAAAGATCTGATTGTCTCATCAAATCTTAAGTTTCAACTTCGGGAAGCCTACTTTAATCCATAAATGGACTTAAGCAATCTGCATACTTTATCTGGACTTTCCTTGGACACGAATCCGTTAGGCTCTGTCATATACACTTCCTCTGTGAGGTTGTCATATTCACGTCCATCTGCCAGATTTCATAATCATAGTATGCTGCAATAGCTAATAGAATTCTGATGGACTTCAGCATGGCTACAGGCGAGAAGGTTTTGTCATAGTCAACACCTTGCCTTTGACGAATTAGCCACCAGCCTTGCTTTATAGGTCTCCATTTTTCCATCTACTCTGATCTTCTCTTTGAAGATCCATGTGCAACCTATGGGTATAATACCCTTAGGTGCATCAACAAGGTTCCAAACCTTATTTGATTATATAGAATCTATCTCAGAATGCATAGCTTCTTGCCATTTCTCAGAGTTTATGCTTGTAATAGCCTCCTCATAGGTCTAAGGATCAGCATCCTGAGTGTCCTCTCTGTTGATATGTCCTACATATCTCTTAGGAGGATGTGACACTCTGCTAAACCTATATAAAGTTGGAACTTGTGTGTCAGGTGCCAGATCTAGTCTCCAGAATGGTGCTTGAGCTAGATTCTTTAACCTCGCTCAACTCTATCATCCTCCCACTTTCCCTACCAAGTATATGTTCCTTCTCAAGGAACACTGCCCTCTTGGCAACAATGATGTTTTGGTCTTCGGTATGATAGAAGTAATATCCATAAGTTTTCTTAGGGTAGCCCACAAATTTGCATCATTCTATTCTTGATTCTAACTTATCGAGATTGTGTCTTTTAACGTAGGCAAAGCAGCCCCAAATCTTAACAACCTTAAGATCGGGCTTTTTTTCCTTTCCATATCTCATATGGCGTAGACACTACCGATTTAGATAGAACTATGTTTAGAATGTAAGCTATGGTATCTATGGCATATCCCTAGAATGAAATGGGTAAATCAATGAAACTCAGCATGGATCATACCATGTCTAACAACGTGTGATTCCTCCTTTCTGACACACCATTGAGCTAAGGTGTATAAGGAGGTGTCCACTGAGATAATATTCCATGATCCTTGAGGAACTGGGTGAACTCTGTACTCAAGTATTCACCTTCTTGATCTGATCGAAGAGTCTTAATACTCTTTCCAATCTGATTTTCTACTTCATTCTTATATTCTCTGAATTTCTCAAATGCCTCGGATTTGTACTTCATCAAGTACATATATTCATACCTCGAGAAATCATCATAGAATGTAATGAAGTAGGAGTATCTAACTATGGCCTGAGTTGACATAGGATCACATACATCACTATGTACGAGTTCTAGTAACTCAGTGGCTCTCTCTCCAGTTCAACTAAAAGGAGAGTTGGTCATCTTTCCTTGAAGGCAAAGCTTGCAAGTTGCATATGACTCATAGTCAAATGGATCCAAGTATCCATTTTTTAGCAACTTTTGAATCCTTCCCTCATGGATATGACCTAGCCTATAATGTCATAGGTATGTTGTGTTCACCTCATCTCTCTTCCTCTTAGACGTGCTTGCATTCATGATATGTGGAGTAGTGTCTAGCATAAACAAACCATTATGCAATGTCCCTCGGATGATCACAACATCCTTTATAAGTGAACAACTATTGTTATCAAAAACCAGTTTATATCCATTTAATGTTAAACTTGAAATGGATATAACGTTTTTTATAATACAATGGACATAATAACATGCATATAATGTAATAGTAGCTCCACCAAGTAGATGTAAAACAACCTCACCGATGGCCATAACGGTAACGCTTGCCCCATTGCCCATCTTTAGATCCATCTCACTTTTAGCTAGTCTCCTAGGCTTTGTCAAAAGCTGTAATAAATTACAGATGTGATAAGCACTTCTGATATCTAATACCCATGTGTTATCATAAAAATCTGACATATGGAGACTTATCATGAATGTTTTAGAAGCTTCTCTAAGCTTATGTTTCGCCTTTTCTGCAAGATACTCCTTGCAATTTATCTTCTAATGCTCGTTTTTACCGCAGTGGAAGCTTTGTCCTTTACTGGGTCTCTCATATCAACATTTGTCTTACCCTCTAGGACATATATGTTTTTCTCCATCTTGAGAACTATTCTCAAATTATGGAGTCAATTAACAAAGTTTGGACCACTAAGGCTATTGGCATCAAATATGCCACATAGGGAGTCTATATACGACATGTTTCTGACAAACAGGAGATGTAGCATAAATAAATAACATGCAGACTTTGCAAAAAAAATAATCAAGATATGAACTTTTATCTTGACATGCTCCCACTATTTTTATCGAATCACGCGACACCCTCAACACGTGAAATGAAAGTCCCTGGTAGACTCATAGTGGGGATTGAGATCCAATTGGCATCTTAGCATGACCTCGAGGGAGACTCGACTAATCACACTAAGTCTAAAAGGTAGGTAACTCTTGCTAATCATAACTCTTTGTGATTCTAGTCCTTTTCGACCTCTGGACTACTATGGTCTCGAGCGAGACTCGACCAACCATGATATCTAGTTAAGTCATCACCATCGTTACAAGATGAGTATGATTCGATGATATACTTTCGAGGGAGACTCAACCAAGCAATACCATGTCCTCAGGTCATTGATAACATCTCATGTCGTAGGAAAGATATCGAATCATGAGGATAGGTGAGCCTCGAGGGAGACTCGACCAACTCAACCTTCGTCATGACCCGATTTTTTCTTATAACGATGGAAGGTCACGTGGGTCAATCTTATTACCTCACGCTTACCGACTTAATATTATATAGGAGGGGATTTCAGATTTTGGTCTCATATGTGTCACACATATATATTTGCATCACATGCAAAATATATCAAATGATCATGGACCATACTGCCTGATATAAGACCCGAGCCAGTAGGCCTATTTATATCATACCTATATGTATTAGTGCATCTCTATACACTGTGATTATCTATCTCATGTTTCATGAGATCTTGGATACATCACCATGCGTCGTAATCAGCCTTAAGTGTCCCACATCTTTTCTATCACATGTATCATGACATAAAATTATTAAATACATAATATTAGTTAAGTAAACAATTTAATTAACTAATTCTTAAGCCTTTGGACTTAAAGGGATATTTCATAATTCTATCAGAGGATATAATTAGAATTTCGAAAATTCTCAGGGGTAAAATCATCATTTTGCCAAAAAGAATGCCCTAGACTCTTCTTCCCTTCTCCCTTGCGTACGGCAGCTGCAACCCTTGTAGTTGCCGCCATAGGATTGCGGCGCCGCCTCTGCGTGGCGAAGGCGATTGCCACATGTGCGGTGCTGCCGCGTGTCCCACACGTCACCCAGAGGCGGCCACTGCCTCTCTCGGAGGCAGCGCGGGGTGCCACCTCACGCAGGGGCAACAGCCCGCCTCTCTGCGCAGGCTGCTGCAGGCGCCGGCGCCCGCGGGGGCTGCCTCCTGCGCTGGCAGCCATGCAGGCCGCCGCATATGATGGCGGCCATGCAGGTCGCGGGTTGGCCAATCGCCGGCTGGCCACTGTGCAGTCCGGCTGCCAGCGCTGCGGCCCGTTACCAGTCGTGGGTTGGCCGCCAGCCAGGGCTGGCCAGCTTGCGCAGGTTGCTGGATGCTGCACCGACAGTTGGCCGTCGGAGCTACTCAGCCATTGCGCAAGCTGCCCTTTTTGCTGGTTAAATCATTTCGCCGCAACTCTTGCGCGCGAGTCAATTTTCCGTAACACCTTTCAATCAGAGAATAATAAGGTGCTTTCAGATCTAAAAATCACGTAAAACAATTTTTACGAAAACGAACACATCTTATGTTGTTTACAAAGCCTATCATCGCACGACGAATTCAGGGATGGACATCATATGCACAACAAAAACAAAACATAAATCCTAGATTTCTGAAGTTAGTTATTTTGTCATAATGCGATGATTGATGTATGTATAACATGTAAAAATATGAAAAATTACATGAAATAAACTGATCCGTTACCTGAAGAGATCGTATCTCTGAGATCTCTAGATCCGACGGAGATGTCGAAAGAACACTCGCGTGATCCTCTTTAGTGGTATCCACACAGCAAATGTGGCGACAACACCTCAGCAGTGGGATTAACCTCTCCACACTCTCAGCAACGCGAAGGAGAAGACTTTGAGGAGAAATAGGAAGCTGAACCCTAATGTTCTAGCCTATGAGCATAAGGGTGCCCCTTACTTATAGAGGTAAATGATATATTCCTGATGCCAATATAATGATGTTCATATTGGATATCTCTTCAAATGTGTTTATCCAAATGGTATATTCCTAGTTTATTCTTAGAATATTCACGATATATTCTTAAAATATTCATGATATATTTCTGGTATATTCCTGAAATATTCATGGTATATTCTTGGAATATTCTTAGATCTTATTCAAATGATATATTTTTATAATATTCTTATATCTTATCTAGATAGAATATTCATGAAATATTTATTATGTCATTGGATCTTATCCAGATTTAATCTTATCCAATCTTAGCTACATCAGGATCCCTGCGAATATCTTATATCTGCATCTCTACCTGTCGTCATGTCTAATATATGTGTGTGACCCTCTAGGTCCGATACCGAGCTGGTTGTAAGTCATATCCATCAAAACTCCTTTTGATCTAGTGAATTATTGTCTTCATAATAATTCACTTGACTCATCGACTATGGTTGTATTATATCACTATGCCATAGTCCTCAGACGGTACAAGAGAATCAAATCCATCGGATCTCTCTGTACACAGTTACCGTATACCTATACTTATAGTCTCTCATCCAACTAATATCCCAGAGACCATATATTGTGCATGGATACTGTCAGGTCATATACAGAATTCTTTTATGTCTCGCTCTAATTGAATTCTCCCAGAGAACTTCTTCTCTCTCAATCTGAATGACCATGGCCAGAGATTTTATCTTAGCGAGCACACGGGATATTTCTCTCATGATACCAGAGAGTGGATGATCCTTTGTTGACACACAATTGCCTTCATATGGTTGGCTACCAATCCTAATAACTAACTGTACCAAATCTGGATCCTTTCCAAACCTGTAAGATTGGCATCAAAGAAAGGAGTATTCATACAAGACATCTTTGGTGTCTCAAGTCTAAGGACCAGATACACAACTGGGACTACGGAATCGCTGTCTGACATTAGGTATCATTATCCATCTAGCATTTCGTAAGCGGATCAATCAGTGAACTCATTCTCCAATGAGCACCTGCACTATATCTCTAGTGTCTCCACACAAGCAACTATGAGACCAGTCACCTCCATCATATGGACGAGTATACAGCACACCAGTCTATTCGATTATCTCGATGTCCCTCTCGAGTAACCTATGACCAAGATAATTTAGGATCTCTGTTTAAAGGTAAATCAGTCTATCATGATCTCATCATGATCTGATTCTCATTGCACAGAACCAGGGACATCATAATATAAATATATATAATGTGAGAATATACCAATAATATATAAAGAGATTACTGCAACGTATTACAGGTACCATCACTCACGTAATTGGCTTGTAGGGCACCTATAACTAGTAGGAATTTCCCCGATGCCACGCCAAAGATGCACTTGGCAGGGTTGAGCTTCATTCTGAACTTTCTTAGGGTTTGGAATGTTTCGGTGAGATCCGTGAGGTGCGCATGTGCTTGCTTGCTTTTGATGATCATGTCGTCCATGTAGACCTTCATATTTCTGCCCAACTGCTCTTTGAATAGCTGATTGATCATTATCTAATAGGTACTCCGACGTTCTTTAGTATGAACGACATCACTTTATAACAGTAGGTTCCCTAATGCGTGATGAAGGCTGTCTTCTCCCGATCCTGAGGTGCCATTTGGATCTGGTTGTATCCCGAGAATGCGTCCATGAAGGAAAGAAGTTTGTACCCCGAGGTGGAGTCCACCAGTTGATCAATCCTTGGCAGTGGGTAGCAATCCTTCGGGCAAACCAGGTTGAGATTGGTGTAGTCAACACACATGCGCCACTTTCCATTAGCTTTTTTCACAAGAACTACATTAGATAACCAAGTCGGGTATCTAACTTTTGCTATGAACCCAGCCTCTAACAGTCGATCTACTTCTTCTTCGATAACCTTTTATCGGTCGAGGGTGAACTTTCTCAGCCTCTACTGCACCAGGTGAGCCTCTAGGGTGGTGCTCAATTGGTGCTGGGCAATTTCTAGGTGTATGCTTGGCATGTCGCTTGGTGACCAAGCGAAGATGTCTACGTTGCACCCGAGGAAGTCTATGAGCTGGATGCGTTGGTCCTCGAGGAGAGACGACCCAATTCAGACCGTCCTCTCCAGATGATCTTTTTCTAGGGGTTCTTCCAATATTGGCTCGGTGGGTCGGGTCGAGTGTCTGGCTTGCAAGGCTCTCGAGGGTTGTGGACCGAAGTCTCCCTCTTGCCTTTTTTGGGAATGATTGTTGCCGCCAAATAGCATCGTCTCGACTCTCGTAGGTCGCTCCTGACTTCCCCAAGCCCAGCGCTAGTTGAGAACTTCATGCTACGGTGATATGTAGAGACGACTGCCCTTAGCTTGTTGAGAGTCGACCGCCCGATGATCACGTGGTATGCCGAGTGGAGCTCGACCACCATAAAATGAACTATGAGAGTCTTGGTTCTTGGCTCATCGTCGAAAGTCATGGGGAGGGTTGTGATGCCTGTTGGGGTTATCACATCCCCGGTGAACCCTGTTAAAGTTGAAGTAATGGGGACGAGATCCCGATTAGTCATACCGAGCTTTAGAAAAGCGTCAAAGTAGAGTATGTCAGCAGAGCTCCCTGTATCTATCATGATGCGCTTGACACGAGCATTTACAATGCGAGCTGTCATCACCAGGGCATCGTCGTGGTCTGAGTATTCACCCTTAGATTCAAAAGTGATCTCAAGATCGCGCCGTGCTCGAGGTCTCTTCTGGACTTCTACGCGGGCATAAGTTTTCCTTATCAAGGAGTTGTGCCACCCGCATCCGGGCCGCCAACTATGACATCTATTGCCTCTTCATGGGGCCTTTTGGATGGAGAGACGACTCGCGTGGCTTTCTTACAAACCGGTCAAGGTGACCTTGGCGTATGAGGTCTTTAATCTGGTTCTTCAAGTCGTAGCATTCCTCGATGTCGTGTCTGTAGTCAGGTGGAAGCGGCAGTAGCGCCCGCGGTCATGCCCCTGAGTCCTCATTGGATTGGGGGCTTTAAGAAGCCCTTTCTCCTGGATCTGGAGGAAGATCTCGGTCCGGGTAGAGTTGAGTGAGGTGTTGGGGAGTCGGGGGATGGCTTGCTCGGTTCTCTCTGCCCTTTTCCTTGATAGTGTGGGTAGTGGCCCCCGGGAGGATTCGCACCATGGGTGCTTTTGATCTTCGTGCTTCTCCACCACCAGGGCTTCGAGGGCTACAAATTAGTTGGCCCTTTGCAGCATTTCTGGCACACTCATTGGGGGTCACTCCATGAGCGACCAAAAGAGGTGCGAAGGCCTAATCCCAACCATGAATGCTTGGATGACCAACGACGGGTGGCCCTGATCTCTCTTGTGGAACGGGCAAGGTACGGGCCAAGGACCTCGTCTTCCTTTTGCCTCATCTCGAGGAGAGACGCGACGGTCGGCTTTGGCTGGGTGCTAATGAGAAAGTTGGCCTCGAACTCTCTCGCGAGCTGGTCGAAAGAGCGGATGGAAGCGAGCGGTAGCCGGCCATACCATCCTCGAGCGACCCCGCGTAGAGTTGTTGGGAAAGCCCGACACATTATGGGAGAGCCACAGAGGGATAGGCGTGTCTTGAATTTCTTGAATAAAGGGAGAGCCACATAGGGAGCTCTCACCACACTCATCCTTCATTCTGATGGTCTTGTGGACGTAGTTGTGCCCTTAAGGAATCGATGGAGTTCGAAGTGTATCAGGGTCTGGCAAGCTATGGATTGATGCGCTTGGTGTCGATGTCAGGCGCCTAGCCGCGTTGCCCGAAGGGGCCCAGTCAAACTCCGATGGGAATCGAGGTAGGTCATCGGTAGGTTGCGTCGCCAAGGGCTGTCCTTCTAATGGTAGTGTCGCCCCTGCCTAGGCTATGGGGGTCGCCTGGGGCTGTGAATCTGGCTGCTGGGCGAGTCGCAAAATGTAGGGGATGGTTGCTTGGAGCATTCCCGCTATGGCCCGGACCTGGTTGGTAAGTCCCTGAAAAGCCTCGGGGGTTAACGCCGAGACCCCATGATTAAGTGGGGATGAAATTAGTCTGGGGTCGTTGAATAGGCGCTAATATCATCATGGAGTGCGGGAAGGTGGGTTTCCGTTGTCGAACAAGGGGAGCGGAGGCAGAGGCTGCGGGGCTAACCCTGAAATCTGTTACGTCACAGAGGGGGCGTCTTCCCCAAGATTGCTCAGTGCTGAGCGTTCCTGCAATATCAGGCCCTCCTTCTAGCACAAAAAATATTGTTGGATGATTCGTCAGGCTCGAGGAGTCAACACGATGTGGTTCGGCCTGCATGCATAAGACCAACTCAGCAGGATGTGGAACTTAGAGAAGGCGTGAGGAGACGGCTCGGCTCGGGCCGTCGCAACAGTCAAGGAAGGGCCCTTTCCCTCGTTTCGTGGTTGGGCTCCTGCAAGAAAATACCTCCACGGGGGGTGGGGGGGGGGGGGGGTGTACCTCCCAACGAGGTCCCTCCGATGGCTAAGTTATCACTGAGAATGAGTATGTCTCTGACGCTAGCCTTCGACGTAGAAGCTTTTTTGGTATTGTAAGAGTGGAGTTCCAGCCTCACTAGTCTCCCTCTCCGGGGTCATTTTTATACTTGTTCGTTAGCGGTCGATTGTACCTTTTCACTCAATCTTCGTAGTGTCCTCTGCTAGGATGTTTAATGCTACCAGTACCATCGGCGACTGTCCGTATCGCGGATGAATATGTCGCTTATGGTTCGTGCTCTGCTGTTGTACGATCTTTTTTAATCCCTGAGATTTGGTAGAGATTGTGCGACGCCCTATGACACTGTGCATCGAGCTTCTCTCCCTGTTATGACACTTTGTTCATAGGTATCATCGTATACCTAATCAGCAGATCTCGCTCCGGGTCAGGTCTAGCTGAGCCACATCGATCAATCAGGGAGGGAGTCATTATTACCCCTATCTACCTTGACTAGCTAAGTGAAAATATACATCATAGCACAAGAAATCTTGGGGGTCGAGAACACACTTAAAAGAGCCGAAAACTTGCCTAGCTAACCTCGACGCGTAAAGAGCACAATGAGAAAGCCAAAGAATACTATGGGTATCTCTCACAATTGGTTGATGCCAAAATGTAAGACGTCAGCAATCATTTTTTATTCGGCCATCTCTAGTTGCTGACACTGCCGAGATTGGGGGCCACCCACCAGGGGACGTCCAACCGGTCCGACAGCCACTCGAGCCCATCCGGCTCAGCCCCGCCGGATTCGATAACCTCCGTGATCTCACCATTTCCCAAGTTGACCACGCTCACGGTCGACACCAGGGTATCTTCCCCCTCCAAACTCATCTTCTCTTCCTTCACGAAGTAGATGGCATTCCCCAGGAACCCTGGGAAGTCCCCTGCGGCGACGCACACCGAGTGGCTCGTACCCAAAAACAATATACGGTCGCCGATGTCCTCCACTTCGATCGCCTTCGCTGGCCGGTCTCCGTCGCCTGGATCGAGCCTGAAGACGCGGAAGCTCCAGGTGTTTATTCCGGTTGCACTCCTCTTGTAGACCTCGGTAACCAGGAGTAGTTCTCCGGCCGTCCCAATCAAGTGGGTGGATGGACCACCGCGCGGCACGCAGGGCGGCATGGAGTTCCATGCGATCATCGTCGCCCTCCCCGGCGGGCCTGGGTCGACGTCGAAGACTGCTAAGTTATCGTTGTTATTGTAGACAGCGCACAACCTCCGGTGGCCGTAGGGCACGACGTCAAGCTGGTTGAACGCCTGAGGCACTCCTGGGAAAATCCAATGGAGATCATTGAGAGGTTCGTTGACGTTGTCATTCCACGAGCTGTCCCCTGGGCGGCACGTAAAACATCGCTTGTGTATGCCGTCGAGGAAGACGATCGCCACGAAGTCCCGGTCGAGGGTAGGGTCGGAGGACAAGACGGCCTTGTTGACGATGGCGTTGGACTGGACCGGAATGTCGGGGTTGTCCGTTTTGATGAGGTAAGATCCGATGCCGTCCGACGATTGGTAGAACAAGAGCAGTACGCTTGATGGGAGGGTGGAGAGTCGGGGGAGAGGAATGTCTTCGGCTGTGACGGGGTTGAAGAGGGAGACCGCGGAGGTGGCTTCGGAGATGAGGATGAGCCACCCGTAAGAGGAGCCGATGCAGTACATGCTGGTGGTGTGAGGTAGGCGGCGCATGCTTCCGTTAAAGGCGTCGGCGAGGCAGAAGGCCGAACTGTTTCTTGGTTCCGGGGTAGAGAGGCAGAGGAGGAAGGGGAGCTGAGTGGGGAGGTGACGGGGCCCGGGGGGGACGGCGGACCGCCAACACTTGCAGACGGCGCGGAAGCGGATGTAGTCGGAGGCATTTCTCAAGAAACTGGAGGTGAGCTTGAGGAGATGCTGGCGAAGCCCTGCCCATATAGCTACTCTCGGGACATGGTCGGCCATTGTGCGTCCCCTCTTCCTCACCCTCTACCTCTATCTAGATGATGTCCACCCCAGCATCTTGACGGCATCCAACGGCTTTGTTATTTTGCAGTTACGGGACAGTTGAGATATGGTACGGAAGGGTGGTGGAGAAGAGAGAAGAGAGAAGGGAACGGTTGTTAGTTATATCTTGATTGATATAACACCAATCACGATTTCAATGCTCATTTTTGCATGCAATTGTTTGTAGGAACTCTAATTGATCGATGGACAAAAGGACAGCGGTAACAAGAGCAGAGCAATGACCCATCTCTAGGTGTGGAAGCTGCGAAGATTTGGGGACATCCACCAGTGGACGTCCGTCCGCTGTGTCCGCCACTTGAACGGCTTCGCTTCAGGCGTGCGCGAGTCAACGACGTCGGTGGTCACCTCATTTTCTAGACTCATCACGTTGACGCCCAGCACCTGCACCGTTTCCCTCTCCACACGCCTCTCCTCTCGGATCACGTAGTAGATGGCATTCCCCGGGATCCCAGAGCAATCTCCGGCAGCGACGGACACGGAGCAGCACGTGCCCAAGAACAAGATACGATCCCCGATATCGTCCAGTTCATCGGCCAACGCCGGCCATTTTTTGTTGCCAGGTTCGAACCTGAAGAGACGGGTGCTGTCGACGATATTTCCCTCTTCAGTCATCTCCTTACAGTGGGTAGCCAACAGCACTTCTCCGGCCGACGCAACCAAGTAGAAGGGAAGATCACTGCGGGGTATGCAGGAGGGAAGGCTGCCACGGGCGGTACACGTCAGCCTCGGCGGCGGGCCATTATTGACCTCATAGACCGCCCAGTACTTGTTCTCAAATATCGCGCACATTCGACGCTCGCCGTAGGGCACGATGTCGAACTCGTGGGACGTATACTGCACGCCCGCGAGAGGCAATCGGCGATCCAATAAAGGGACATAGGTGTTCTCCGTCCAGGAAGTGTCCCCCAGGCGGCAAGTGCGGCATCTCACTGGCACGTCGTGGCGGAAGAACATAACCACGAAATCCCGGTCGAGGGTGGGGTCGGAGGACAGAACGGCTTTGTCTAGGCCGACGTTAACAGTATCGTCTACCGGCACCTTAACGCCTCCCGGGACGTCGCCGAAGAGACGGGGAAGCCAAATCTCCTCGGTGGTCACGGGGTTGAACAGGTAGACCAAGAAGGAGTTCCAGATGAGGATGAGGATGAGCCAGCCGTAGGAGGATCCCACGCACAACCCTTGGACAGTTTCTGGGAGCCAGCGAATGTTTCCCGCGGAGGCGGCGGTGAGGCCGAAGGCGAAGCGGAATCTTTGTTCAGAGGGTGGGTGGCAGATGAGGAAGGGGAGCTGAGTGGGGAGGTGACGCGGCCGGAGAGGGAGAGCGGAGCGCCAGGACCTGCAGGTGGCGCGTAAGACGAGGTAGTCACCGGCGCTCCTCAAGTGTCGAGCGATGTGGCCCACCATTCTTGGAGAAAGGTTTTCCCACATGGCTCTTCTCCTGTCGGACATTGCCCTCTCTCTCTCTCTCGCTCAAAGATATGGGTCTCTGTCTTAAATTGCCCTTTTGGGTGGTGGTTGCGCAAGAATCATACTCACATTGATGGCCCAGGGAGCAAACTGGTGGGCCCCGGGAAAGTGACACCAAAACGCCGGGCCTTTGGGCAGTTAGAAGTTTGTTAATCCATGCAGTTATGCCATCTCTCTGATGGGAAAAGATAAAATGTGAAGTCCTGCTGAGAAGGGTTCGGATTTAAAACTAATCGACACCCAACAGATTAAAATTAGTCGGCAAAGGTTACTAATTAGTGTGAAAAGTTCAGCTCAATGATCCAACCGATCTTTTACTTGGATAATAGATTTCAATTATCTAATTAATCTTTTCATTCGAGAGATCATTAAAATTATATATATATATATATATATATATATATATATATATATATATATATATATATATATATATATATATATATATATATATATTAAAATATTATATTTTGATAATATAATCAATTAATGAATGTTATGACCCTAGCTAAGTCGGGTCCATCCATTCATGATTAAATCGAGTTGACTCATATTAGTCTTTCCAGTTGAAATTAATTATAAGTCGGGTGAGTCCAATCGAGTCAGTTATGAGTTAGTTAGAGTTTGTTTTATCTTCGGATATGATGGAGTTAGTCATTATTTTCAGTTAGAAGTTTATCCCTATTTTCATTTCACGATCGCTCATCTTATCATCATCATCACTATCGTCATCATCATCAATGTCATCATTATCGTCATCATCGTTATATCTATCATTATCGTTATATCATCATCATCGTTATATTCTTTTTAAGAGAGTGAGAATAAAAAGAAGCCACATCCACCCTTCCTTTCTCCTCGTTTAAGAAAAATAAGAGACAATAGAAAGATAAAAGAAAGGGAGAAAGAAAAATTCTTCCTCCCCATCTTCCTCTCCTCCTCTCCTACCGCAGCAGCCGCACATCGCTGCTGCCCTCTACTAACGCCGCACCCCTTCTTCCTAAACCTGCTCCTGCCGTCGGCCACCATCTCCCTTTCTCCTCCAGCGCCGCCTCAGTCGCTGCCTCTCCCGCAACCACAACTTCTACCCGCTGCCGCAGCCCACCCACGCGACCTTGCTGCTCTGGCCGCTTGCCGCCAACCGTGCGATCGCCAGCGATCGGTCCAGCCACAACCGCGCGACCACCTCTCAGCAATCGCAGAAAGCGACGCCGCCCTCTGCTCCTCCTCTGTTTCCTGTTGTCGCAGTCCGTCCGCAGCCACAGCCAACTACCGGCCATACTCGCCTACTCTGATCACCAGCCACCCGTCGCTGACCCCTGCCTCCTTCTCTTCCCTTGTCGCTGCTGTCTTCCCCATCTTCCCCACGCAAGCCGCCGCCACCTCTGCTGCCAGCCCTCATTGCTGTCTCTCCTCCTTGCCACTGTCGCCACCGGTCGGACTCCGTTGCTCTCTTGCTGTCGACCTATGCCTTTTAATATACAACAGAAAAAAAAAATTGAACATCAATGATCTACAATCATATATGATGACTACTAACGATGCACTAGATGCAAGATTTAAAATCTTCGAGACTCACATGGAAGACAGATTTCAAGAGATCCTTCGCGAAATTAGAAGAAGTCGATAAGAGAGTCCAACAAAATTCAATATGGTGAAAGTTACAAAGGGAGTCGATCTGAAAAGTATGACCATGGGCAGATGGAGACCTAATCAGTTGTATTTCATATGTTAAAATTTTTTTCGTTTTCACAGGACTCCGGAGGAATCCAAGGTGGAGATAGTCTTCATTCAATTTGAAGGAGACACAATTCAATGGTATGATTTGTACGAGATCTATCATAGAGTCCCTTCGTGGGAACAGTTCAAGAGAGACCTCTTGATTCTCTTCGGACCATCAGAGTATAAGAACATTAATGAACAGCTCGCTAAAATCCATCAGACTACTACAATACAGGAGTACCAGAGCATATTTAAGCACATGTCGAACCAAACCTGAGATTGGTCTGAGATACAATTGGTGAGAAAATTTATTGAGGGACTTAATCCTGAGATTCGATGCGAAGTTAAAGCTCGCCATCCCCGCACCATGATATCAGCCATATCATTTGCTAGTGTATATGAAAGAAAAATCATTATGGATACTTGCCGAAATAGAAGCTTCAATAGACATGACTTCAAGGTGGTCAACATAGACAATCGCAAACACGAGCAACTTCTGACGGTTGAGACAATTAAGGAGAAAATAAAAACTGACAATGTGGAGCTTGAATATGAAGGTCGTGACAAACTTCTGACGATTGAACTAGCTAAAGAGGAATAAAAAATTGACAATATAGAATCTGATCTCGAAGGCTGTGCTAAATTCGAAGACAAGATTACTAATGAGCATATCTTAATTTGTGATAACATGTGCTCAAAGGTAACACAACTACTTATCGATTTCTTTTTGATGCCCCAGGAAGACTTCGAAGTGGTGATCTCCAAAAGAAGACATGATACTATTACTAGCCATCGGATGAAAAGGGTTCTCCAGAAGAGTATAATGACAATTGCACGAGAAGATCAAACTGTTGCTTACACCAAGTGGAGATCCTACTTAATTGATTAAAAAGTCATGATTCGTGGTAAATATTGAAGTGCTCTCGAAATATGATATTGCTCAGCCTTGACGGTAAGGCTGATTTGAAGTGGGCGGGTCTGTTAGGACCCTAGCTAAGTCGAGTCTATCCATTCATGATTAAATCGAGTTGAGTCATGTTAGTCTGTCTAGTTGAAGTCAGTTATGAGTCGGATGAGCCCAATCGAGTCAGTTATGAGTTGGTTTTATCTTTGGATGGGATGGAGCCAGTTATTATTTTCAGTTAGAAGTTTATAAAGTTAGTTAAGAATCGAAGATTAGCAGGATTCATGGTAGAGCCTCATAATTATAAACTCTTCCATGAAATCAATCAAGGAGAAGTCTTAGTTTTAACCAAAAGATAAAATCCTAGGAGGTAAATCCCCTCGAAGAAGTGATCTAGAAGCTCAATCCCCTCGAAGAGATCATTTATCCTCCTTTTCCACCATCTTCCTCCACGATAGAACCCTAGGGTCCATCAATGAAGTTTTGATTTAATCAACATTTGAGAAAAGTGATATAGGACTAACTTCGATCATTCAAAAGTAAAATAATTAAAGTACAAGAGTTAAATATTGGATCAGAGTAAGAGATCGGGCATCGAGCTAGAAGAATCGAACATTACGCCAAGAAGATCGGATGTTGTGGGAGGTCAACATGTCGATGGATCAGTCAATACACCGAAGGGGAGGACGATACATCGAATGTTCAGACGAAGCGCCAGATGAACTAACGACATGCCAGACAACATAATATTCATGTTTGTAATAGTTTGTGCCTTGATCAAAATAGGTTAAGTCGTAATTGGGTTAGTTTTGGGTGTAACTATACTAACTCAATTAAGGGCCTATTGGGACTTAATTGATGATGATTTGAGCCCAATAGATCATTAGTGAAAGTTATTTTTTGATAAAGTTGTAAGAGTATTTGATCTTTCCTAAAGTTACGAGACTTGTAAAAATTATTTCGTAAAGTTAACCTTTACGGATATTCCTTCCTCCCTCCACGGAGTTTTTTTTTTTTTTTTTTTTGTGTGTAAGAGCCCAACCACTGTACGAGGAAGAGTTCTCTTAATCACCCTAACCCCCCGAGCCGAACCATCTCCTCATGTCTTTTCTAAATTTCGCACCCTACTAAGCTAAGCTGGTATTCCACGTGCAGACCGCCGGAATCATCCAGCAACAAAAAGTAAAATAAAAGGCAGCGTCGTCATCGCCCCATGTGCAATCGAAGTGACTCATCTTGCCACATCATTGGTCCATGCAGGAGTTATCATCGTTGCTGCCGCCTTTTGTTATATGCGTACCACCCCCTAACTGTCACGAAAGGGGGAAGCACCGAGCTATTTGGCGGAGCCACAAGGCACACGCGATCACCTCCCCCTTTCAAGAAACCATTAACCCAGGAAGAAGAAAGACTACAAGAACATAAAGGAAGGAAGGAAGGAATAGAGAGAGAGTAGAGAGGAAGAGTAAGAGAAAGAAAAGAGATATGCAACAATGGCCGACGAAGTCCCGAGAGAGGACATGTGGGCAAGCCTTTTTTTCTCCCCGGCTCGTCAAACCCACCTCCCAATTTCTGACGAGTGCCGCCGACTACCTTAGCTAGCTTCCGCAAGCCGTGGCGGTCCGCCCTCCCCCTTCGGCCCAGCCACCTGCTCACTCAGCTCCTCCTCCTCCTCCGCCTCTCCGCCGGCCTCCTACTCCGGAAGCATTCGCCCGTTCCCTAACACCGTCAACAAGTTGTGCATTGGCTCCTCCTTCGGGTGGCTCATCCTCATCTGCGACGCTTCCTCCGATGTCTCCCTCTTCAACCCCATCACTTTTCGCCCGCAGAGATTCTGGCTCCCCAGCCTCTCCACTCTCCCGGCCGACGTGCTGATCTAGTCCGTCGTCCAATCCGAGGACGGCGTCAGAATGTACACCGACCGGAACTTCGTGGGAATGCAATTGCTGTTCCGTTTGGTCGACGTCGTGCCCTACGACAAGAGGAGGCTGTGCGCCGTCTACGATGAAAATGTTATGTTGGGGATCTTCGACGTCGACCCAGGCCCGCCGGGGAGGGGGACGATGATCGCATGTCATGTCATGTCATGCCTATCAGCGTGCCGCAGAGTCGTTTACCCACCTACTTGGTTCCGTCGGCCGGAGAACTGCTGCTGGTTACCTACCGGGTGCAACAAGAGGACTGCAGACTGGAACAGGGACGACATCCACCTCTTCTTTTTTGTCTTGGGCACCACCCACTCGGTGTCGGTCGATGCTGGGGAACACTATGTACACTTCGTGTACCAATACGAGGCGAGGCGACTGAGGAGGCGGCGGAAGAGTCGGTGTTCGGCATTGGCTTGTGATGCCGGTAATCTTCGCGGCCGCTACCAGTAGACATCGACGGACATGGTGGTAAATTGGTAATCCCCCTTTTCTTTTACGGGTTCCCTTCTTTCTCGATCGCCAAATCATGTGGATTAAATTCTTGAAATGATTTCCAATATTTAGATCTCATGGTTTAGTGATGTTGACTTTTTTTACGGTACTCTCTCTCTCTCTCTCTCTTTTTCTCTCTTTCTATTCTTCCTGCAAAAATTTTGAGCAATAACATTGAGTTTTTCACAAATATAACTAATCAATCCCATGAACTACGAGATTCGCACCCAAAAAAAAAAAAAAAATCCTTTTTATATGGCAAGATTAAAGAATATATTTAAGTCTAACATACTGAAATGAATTGTTAGACAAAAAAAAAAAAAAAACAAGAGTCCTACTCATCACATTCCACCTTAACCAGGTGGTAACAAATAACAAAAACACAAAAGAATTAAAAGCATAATAATTAAGAACCAGGAAACAAGCCGTGAAATTTTAACACTCTAACAGTTTTTAAGGTACTATCTCTATCTATGGCTTGCCAGTGAGATCGTACCTACATTTTGATCCTATGAAGTTTCAGTGGCCACGTCTGAGAACAGAAAGAAATCCACCTGATGACTTATCCTTACGGCGGTCATCTGATTCATCTTTGACCTGTTTGATTGTTTCAAAACCATTATATCAAAGAATTTTTGGAATTTAGGAACATAATTCTAGGCTTAGATGATGAACCTCTTTAGCAATAAGCTGTAGTATCTCCAATATTTCTGAGAAGTCTGGCCTGGCAGCTGGATCTTGTTGCCAACACTTCTGCAGCAGCTCATCAAGCTTTGGATGAGTATTCTTTGGTAAGGTAGGCCTCAAACCCTATAGAGTATAAACTGAAGTAAAAAAAGAATGTTGTGCAGGCATATATATAGTCTTCAAACATACATGTTAAGAAACATAGATAAGCACTGATACTAATATAAGTATGCAACTCTTACAGAAGTTCTTTTCCTTGAAAACTAGTTAAGTTAATTCTAGTGATTGGAGGATCCAAGTTCTGCTCTGATTAAAACACCTATAATATGGTGTTGGAACTCTGTAGGAGCATCGATCAGACATGTATGGCAAGCAATCAAGTGTTGAATGATTCATGGTGATGGAAAAGAAACCTGCTCTATGTGAAAAGGGGGAGCAAGATATCTTCATGTTGATTTGAAAGTATAAAGATCACCTATGCATGATTATATCTTATTTTTATTTTTGAATATATCTTTACTAGTTCTTACATAGTTGGAAGTATTTGTCATAAATTAGCTTCTACTTTTCAACAAGCTATGTTGTTCATGTGATCTTCTCCTGACCTAATACAAGTCAGAGGTATAGAGTTATAATAAAGTAGATTGAAAAACAGTCAGTCACAAGTAGCACAACCTGCTTTTCTCAAGATCCCTCATAATTCTAACAAGATAGATTGCAAAAACATACAGTCATAATATACTCTGCTGTATTCAAGATCCCTAGTATCAGAGCATATTGTGTCAGATAAAACTTTGTTCACACATGTTTGTGCTCCATAGGAATGCATGATTTATTGGCTTCAATGCAAGTGGCCAGGAGATTTAGTTTTTTAATTGTTCCAATCCAGTGCAGAAATCAATACATGAAGCAAAAGACAAAAAAAAAGAGAATTTACAACAAGTCACATTGTTGGTATCATGTAAAGTTGGTCAAGAATTTGGTAGAACAAAATTATCTTGATGAAAAGGAAGGATGCATATAATGGATTCCTATGTATGCATATTATAGATTGTTATAGTTCTGACAACACAAATGAAACCGGAGAGGTTACCTTTTGAACAACGCCTACTGCTGCTTGAAGTGGTGTTAAGTATTCATATGGGAGCTGCACAGAAAAATAGAATATAGACACAATAAACTTCATATGAAGTTTCATTTTGAGTGAAATAGAAAAGAATTTGTACTGCATGAGTTGAAGTTACCTTAGCTGTAAGCAACTCCCACATTACAATTCCAAAGCTAAAAACATCAGCTTTGTGATCATAGGGCTTGTGTTCTATGACCTAAATATAGAGGAAGTGAGGGACTTGTTGGTTAGTTGGAGGTCTGAATTATAAATTATGAAACTACAGAATATTCAAGGAAAAACCAACTGAATTGCCAAGAACCAGTAAGACAGGATACTAATACAACTAAATCAAGTTAAACAATATTCAAGAGACCTAATCATACCACCATGGAAGCTTTGCAGCATTAAGATAAGTCTATAGTTGCATACAGTTTTAATGGAAAATATAGCCAGTTGCAGTTGAACCCATAGTATATGGATTATGTATACATCTCCATATTTTACAGCTGTACTTGCTTAAATGTGTCTCTCGTATTTGTTTTCCTCTATTATCAGAGAGAGAAAAGGACCATTCAAGAGTGGCAGTAAACTCTGTCTAGCAAGGAGATACGTTAATGCCATCAGTGTGCTATTTTACAGGGTATACACAGATCCTTAGCCATCATTAACCTCCCAACTCTTCTTCTTCTTCCATATTCCTAAACAAGGAACTGACAGTAATCACAATTCCAGCTAAACATTTATATTTCAGGACACTGGCAATATTAGAAATAATTTGCAACTACTCTTTGTTCAACACCACAAAGGTACTAATTTGTAGAACACTCATATCAAAATAAAATTAAAAACAAAAGTTACTTGCAAGATCTAGAACACTCATATCAAAATAAAATTAAAAACAAAAGTTACTTGCACGATCTAGATCTAAAGCTCAACAAGCCCCTTGTTTTTATCATGGGTGAACAATAAATCAAGGTTCTCAATACCGGTCCGTACCGACATACCGAGTTCAGCTTGGTACGGTATGGTACGCCGGTATCAAGTGGTACACACAGGCATACCGCTCAGTATATATATATATATATATATATATATATATATAATAAAGTTCAAAATAAAAAAAAGGGTGACATCTCCTCATTCCTTCTCCCCACGTAGGGAGATGTTTCTTCTCCTCGCGCGAGGAGAAGAAATCGCTCGGTTCGATGAAGGTGCTTGAAATTTCAGCAAGCTTCTCCGAGCGCTATGTCGAGATCGTCTTTTCTTCGCTCTTTCATTTCCCGTGTAAGGTCACCTGTTACCTTTGCCATTCATAAGGTCGTTGGGGCTCCTGGTGTCGGTAAGGGTGGTTACAGGTCGATGCTTGATGAGGCCATCAACGTTCATTATCTGCAAGTTCACATAGCCAAATGAAGCATGAAAAGTGCGGGCGGTCGGTTGTAGTTTTTCCTCCGTATCCTTCTTCTTGGACTCGAGAGCCGCATTTTCGAGTTTGGGTTATTCAGTGGGTTCAATCATTAGAGGTCTCTCCTTTTTATAATGGTGGTCATGGCTTCATAGTTTATCGCAATGTCAACATAGGCCCTTTGCCGATCTGTCACGAAGCTCTTCTCTTGTTAATTTCTTTAGCTGAGGGGGACGGTTGGAAGTGGATGATGCTAGAGGTTTATATGATGCTGGTTGTGATGTGGTTCTCATGCTCCGAGTATCTTGATTGAGTCTCTCTTCTTGGATTCGGGCGAAGGAGATTACAGCCATCAAGGTGTAGGGCTATCGCCCTTTTACTTCTCTTATTTTCAGCTTTAGTCCTTTGATGAATGTCCCTAATAATTACTTTTTAGACCAATCACATGCTTGTTTAGATAATATTTCAAACCTAGTATGGTATTCTTGGATTGTAGAGGTTTTTTGGATCTTTGCAAGTCATAGTGCGAGCGAAGAAATCACTCGCGGGCGACGGATCGCACGAGCAAAGAAATTGCCCGCAGGCGACGGATCGCGAGGGCGAGAGAGCAGCGCCAGACTCCAGGTTCTCCCTTTTCTTCTCCCTCTTCTTCTTTCTCCCTCCCTCGGCTGATACCGCCCAAAATCGACGCCGATGGTCGAAATCGACTGTTACTGCTCGAAAAGATGGGTTTGTGCTTAAAATCCTATTGGCAGGAAATCTAAAAGCTCCCTGAGACAGTTTTGTATTGTGGAAACAAAACTGAAAGGGCATGCAGAACCTTGGGAATGTTGAGCAAGTGCATATATAGATCAAGAAACATGTAATGGAAAGGACAAAGTAGCAATGCTGATTCTCCTACAATTTCCATATCTGTTGGCACATATGTTGACAAAGTTGGTGAAAAGTGCAGTCAACAGTATAAACTATGATCAAAGTATAGTGTGAGACAAATAAAAGCAACAATGCGGTAGGAAGTGAAATTAACACTGGAACTTGAATTTAAAAAATTAACACTGGATCATACCTCAGGTGCCATCCAGCGATATGTGCCTGTTTCAGCAGTCATAACTCCAGACTCAGCTTTAACACGTGCTACACCAAAATCTGCAACCTTAACAACCTGCAGTGAATAAGTAGATTAGTTGAGGGAACTAAAGCAAATTCAGCTACACTGATACAAATTTACATAGGCCAAAAGATGAGGCAAGGTATCAAGAGATAAAGCAATCAATTTCATGTAATAGAAATATTTACGACTTGTTTGTAACAGAAATATTTGATAGTGAATCAGGGGAGATATGCAAATCCACTAACATAAAGAGATATAAAAGTCATTTAAATGCAACTGAAGTTTTAATTTTCAGGTCAACACAAAATGACACAAAGCAATTTAACCTTCACCGAATCAACTAGCCTCAACTTGTTGATTGGCTGGGAGCCCCGACAAATGTTAACAAGCACTGTCAACTAATCCCGTCCACTTACTGCTAGGTTCATGAATTCTATATAACATGGTTTCCTAATCAATCTTTCAAGCATTAACATTCTTCATATATTTGAATGTTACCTAAGGCCACCAGCAATCATACACCTACATTTATGTGCTAGGGTATCATACACAAAGAAACACACAAAATTGTAGTAATGTTATGCTAATTCTTCAAACATCACATGCATCTAACGAGGAAGTTCACTACAAAATTCATAAATAAAAGAGTAAAATTAGTTAACACAAGAATTCTTTCACCCAAAGTTGCAAAATAAGCTGACTTAGAGAAAGTTGTGTAGATAATGCAGCCATCATCTCCCATTTTCCTTGATGAAAAAATTATCATATGTGTGGCTTGGTAACATCGGTTTTTCTTTACATGTCAAAATGCAGATTTCCAAGTAACACACGTTGAAATATTTCTTGATCTGTTTAATGATTTTTCAATCAAGACTTTACTATCATACAGTCAAAGTCTTAACCAACTCATACAACTCGTTTCTTCGAATAATATTGAATGAGATTTTGAACCTCAACCTTTTGATGAGTGGGTCTAGTACACCACTACCAATCCAATGTTTATGGCATCGGGTGTGATTCCAAACCCTCCAATCTTTGAAAAGTGAGTCTAGTACACAACCACCAAACCACTATTTTAGGTGTTGTTTAACGATATCTGTGTGGCATTTTACAATGTTAAAACTGAATCTTGTACTTACGCTGATCATAAGAAAAATTACAGTCAGAATGATTGAGCTACTGCTCAAATTCACCTAGTAGACTCCTCGCTCTCCACATGCACATGTTACAAACATGTGCTCAACCAAAGTAGCAGACAGATGGAAGGGACCACATACCCACATTGCCTAACAAGAATACAAACAAGTAACCCAGAAGTCTCACCACTGGTAGAATGTGCTGAAATTACTTGCCTCATTCTCATCCATCAGAAGATTGGCAGCCTTCAGATCCCGATGGATAATGTTATTTTGGTGCAAGTAGTTCATCCCCTTAGATACATCAATTGCCACTCGCAATAAAGCTGGAAGCTTGAAGACTCCCTTCTGTTTATGAAGAAAGTCATAAACACTTCCACCCGACATAAATTCTGAAAATAAAAATACAGAAAATGAAGAAGTTTCGTAATAGCAACATATCTCAATCTAGAAAAACAAATAGCCACACATACTCAAGCTTCACCAGATATTAATACCTGTAACAATACATAAGCTAGGAGGTTTTGTACAAGCACCAATAAACTGCACCACATTCTTGTGGCGAACCTTTCTGCGACGCCAAGAATAAAACAAGGAAAAAGCAGAAGGTTGAGAAAATTTAATAGAAGAGGAACAACCTCCAGGAAGCCTGGTTGATATGATATTCATGGTATGTCAGCAAATGTGTAAAACAGTATAATGCAGGGCAAAACACCATCCAGAAAAGGATCAAAGAATATCTTATATGATTGCTACATGGCACTAGAAAAGACAAACCTGATGAATCCAAACCATACAGACTGGGACTATTGCACTGCATCCAAATTAAGTCCCATCCATTGACCTCAATATGGTGCCTCCACAGGGTGCAACTTGATGCAGACTCTTGACTGACACCAGTGGTACTCTATTTCTCCTAATTAATTATTTTATTGGAAATAGTTATTCCTTATTAGATTATCTAAAAGAAAATATCTATGGAAAGACTCATATTAACTCATTAAAAAAGATGTATATGCCCCAAAATAGTTGGCTTTCTCTCCTAGGGAAGCGAGAGAGAGAGAGCGAGAGATCTGCAAGGCAAAATCTTGATGATGTCCCAGATGACTTAGTTGATACATCCTACATGCGTACACAAAACTCAAATGAACTTTTTTGTCTCTCTTGGCTACTCACAAGAAAATCTATGTTTGTGGCTGGCATTTAAAATATTCTTATGATAATTAAGGAAGAACTTAAGCTTGAAAGCTGTAAAATTATAAATAATGATGACTAAAAACATTGCAGCACAAAGCACACACATAAAGCATGTAATTGCAGAACCTAATGGAAACACAGCAAAGCACATCTAAATATGTTGTAGCATGATTTATGTGAAAAGACATGATATAACAAGCATGTCATACCTAAGGTCCCTGAAAAGACATGATATAGTACCATTAACACTATATACACTCAAGCCACTGGATGTGGAGAAAATAATACTGATTAATTATACAAATAGAACTAACCGCATGATGAAGACTTCCTGAGCAAATTCTCGCTGCACATCATCATTAACACGCTCAGGCTTTAATACTTTAATTGCCACATCCTGGCTACAGTATGTTCCACGATAACTGAAAAAGAAAGCATTGGTGTTAGACAGTTAACAGTGTTAAGCATCCCATTATCTTAATCTACTAATATATGTTGGTAAACTAACTAGTGAAACTTACAGATCACCATATGATCCAGATGCCACTTTATTTCCAAACTTCAGCAACTGAAAATTAATTTCCCATACATCAGTCCCATCTGTTGGTATCTGGACATGGTCAGGCAGAAAGTTCTCTCCAGATTGTGCATTCTTAATTTGAGGAGACGATGAATGAGACTTTGACCATGCTTGTCTCTAGATTGGAAGGTGTTCAACAAACTTAAGATCACAATTTTCTAACAAAAGATTAAAAAATAAAAGAAAAGATATCATCACCAATCAATGTCACAAAGTTGCTGAGATAAATTTAGAAAGGACTATATATTGAAGCAGCACAAAACTGAATATTATGCATATAAGAATTAACTACTGAACCATATATTTAAACTAGCACCAGAAGATGACAATATAGACCAGTAATACCAGAGAAAGAAACATACGACTCCTCTTATCATTTCCTGCTGTTTACTGTTGAGTGTTTATACATGATTTCAAAGAAAAAAAAAATGACGTGCAGGTAGTTTTTACTTGAAAAGATAATGAGGCAGGTATGCTGATTTATGGGGAAAGAATTACTGATCATGTGAAACTGGAAATTCTAGTGAAGGTTGTCTACAAAGATTCATGATTATGATTCAAGCAGCACACTGCTGTCTCTCTTGTTATTGCTCCATTCCAAAATACAAATAACCTCTTCTCTAATATGAATGCATATGATGAAAAACACAAGAGAATCTATAATATATGCATGCCATCTTTGGAAGTTCAGATAAGAACTTTAAGCTAAGCAAGGTTCTAATAGTAAATAACAGTTAAAAAGTTGAACCAATATGCAATCAATTTAGAGGTAATTAACCGGTTCACTCAAGCACCAAAACAGGTCTAGTTTTACAGCCAAAAATAACAGGACAGTTGCTTCAATAACTTGCATATACTTTCAAAGTTCAAACATTAAATCTCGTAACCTTAAAAGTGTTTA
This sequence comes from Ensete ventricosum, assembly GCA_029747655.1. Lineage (NCBI taxonomy): Eukaryota > Viridiplantae > Streptophyta > Magnoliopsida > Zingiberales > Musaceae > Ensete > Ensete ventricosum. The sequence continues at coordinate 18,251,582 of JAQQAF010000003.1, read as the reverse complement.
TATAACATAATACTATTTGTTCAACTCTTTAAGGCTTGTATCTAAAAGTCTGATTTCATATTATTTCTTTCTACTTATCCTTAAAACCTCACAGCAGAAGGAGCTTCTCAGTACCAGAGCCTCACTAAATTTCAAATAGGCAACTTTGTCCACAGTTTCCTCTTGCACTTCCTGTGACACATTAATACTCCTTGTTTATTGTGCTTTCACTAAGTACTTTCTTAGACATAAAGTCATAAGTTTTAAAGCAACATTTTTAAGCAAAAAAGCCTGGCCAGAACCAGACTGATGCAAATAAAAGAATATAAATACGAAGTTCACCAAATGATTAAATTTGGGAATGAGAAAAACAAATAACAAGCAACAAATAGTTGCTTAACAAATTGTCCATTAAAGGGAACCATGTCCCAATGTAACAATCCTGTTTTTGTCCCCTAAGCAACTAAATCAGTTATAAATTTATAAAAATGTAATGATCAAGGACAATCCTTTACAAACGTATGAGCTATTTGACCTCAAAGAGGTGCTGGTTATGAACAATGAAGTCCATCAATAATGGAGTCAATCAAGATTCAAACTAACGGGAAAAATAGAGAAAGAAAGTTACCCCCATCTTGTGAATTTCTTTTTGCAACAAGTCCTTGAGTTGATCAGTTTCCTACATGCTTTGAAGAGCAAGTAAGCATTCTTCCTTGATGACTAAAACATTAGTGAAAAATTACACATAACAATTATCTAGAGACAACCCATGAAAGAATGTATAGTACTCATAAGTGAATTAATATCATCTGCCAACAAAATGCTGCAAAAACAATCGTATCTGAGCAACTCAAACTGCTTTCATGATAAAAAAAAAGAGAGAAAATGATGACACATAACTCTAAATAAAGGTGGCGAACTTGTCAGAGCGCCAATAAAGTATTTAAGAATAGAACAAGGATTAGCAATTTTTTTATATAATTAAAAAAATTACTTATACACAATCAGTTCTAAAAAATTGGGTCAATAAAAATTCATTCACAATGATGCAAAAATATGTCTATTATTGTGAAAATTACTCCTTTGAATATAACCTCAAAGCCTGTAGTTAACTAAAAGTTCTATGGCACATCACCAAATACCATGTTATTTTCGTCGGACTTATCATATTCATCACCACTTAATAATTCATAACCTTATTCTGATCCTGTACATACTATCATGTAAAATGCAAGGGTATATATATCTATGTCAGGATTCAAAAATGTCTGCAGTTCTTCTAAGCAGAATTCTATCCATTTTTATGTTCAAAATTTTTCACCAAGAAAAATATTATTGAAGAATTATTACCAATATTAAATGCAAATAATACACGAAGGCATGATTCATACTGGAGAAGGCATGTAAAGAGGCCCTTTCTGTACACCAAGCCAGTGAAGAATGTATTTATTCATAAAAATAAAACAAAGTAATTATGCACAACAAAAGAAAACCAATTGTAAATTTGGAAATCTTTCTCAATCCAAACCAAAAAATCATGTTGTTAAGTTCAAATGAACCATAAAAAGTGAGACAATTTTTTATCCTAAACTAAGACAGATATGCTCTTATAGCAAGTATAAGTTGACAGTTGATGATAACACCTTGTTAGAATTCATGCACAAGTTTAAACATCATGCTCATGAATTTTTATGTCAACACTGCACTGGATTCCTGAATCTCAACTATTAACTATCATTAAGAAATATTAATTAAAAATAAGGCTCCAAAACTATAATTTTTATGCTTAAATGAATCCTCTGACTTATATACTTCAGTTTTTTACTGATCACTATGAATCAAGACATCAAGTAAAAGATAAAATTTAGATACTTTTTTCTATCATCGATATTTGCCAGAACATGAAGTACCTTGGCCTATCATCTCCAACAACTGTAGAATTTCATATCCGTTGATATAAAGTAGTGACGTTTCATGTTTAACATACATTTTCAGATGAAACTTCCGAAGCACCTTCATGAATTCTATGATAGAAGAAACTAAAATTCAATTGAACAATAAACACTTTATCTTCAAATTGAAGACCAGTGAATTTAATGAGGATACAGAACCAGAGGAGTCATTTCCGGATAAATTAGTTGTATCTGTCTTCCCTAATTTTCTACTCCAAATATGTGAAAGCAAAACTGACGGCTCAGGCTACACAGCCTGAGTTCCCACCTAAAATATTCATCTATCTTTTAGCATATACAATTCACATACTTCAAAACAAATAAAAAAAGAATGGGATACTGAAACTGAAGAGATCAAAATAATATAATCTATATCAATATTGCAGCTAGATAAAATTGTCAACCATTATGTTTGCTTCTAATATCATAGCGCAAAGTAACATCTATGACCCATGGCAATAAGTGCATCGAAGCATGCCAATACTGTAGCTTCAGGTAACTCCTTTTATGTACAGCTATGTTTTAAAATATGTCCTTTCCTTTCGGAGTAAAGGATAAAAACATCATCACCTGCAATTGAGGAGTAAGTTTCATACGTCACACATACTCGAAAACTATTTCTATCAAGTGATAACCATGTAAATGACTAGTTGTACATGTGTATATCCTGTTATACGAATACTAAAATAACTAAATGACAATCTAAATTATGTATAAAAAAAATTGTCAAAGATTATCATGGTTTGAGAAGGATAGTGATATAAGCACAATAGTGCATGTTAGGTCTATGGTGACTGAATATCAACTAGGCCAAGTATTTAATGCAGATTATGCCAAAGTTTAGGAGTATACCTCACAAGGCCAGCCATCAACAACAAACACATCCAATGAGTAACCATCAGTTGTTGAAAAGGCATGCGCTTCTTGAATGTTAAGGCCAAGTTCAGCAAGCAAAGAAGTCAGCTGGAAGTACAAAAAATAAAGACATTTACAAAGATATCTCAATAGTCAATACAAGAAAAACCAAAAGATTAGATGCCTTTCTATCTAGATTAATTTGTTACATAAGATACCATGCATTAGCCACTAGAAAACCAATGGAAAGAAGAAATACTTGGTATTTGTGTAAAAGAAGTATTATGAATTGCAGAACATTCAGCTTGGAAATATAAATTGTATGCTGAAAATTTGGTTTCGTTATATCCTGCAAAATCAGATAAATTAGTTCTCATAAGTTCTGAACCAATCCACCTGATTCCCTGAGAAGTTGCAGGCAGAAATAGTAAACAAATTATCACCTAACTCAAAACAAACTAAAGTAACCCAAGCAAGTCAACCAACCAATAGACTAAAAATACCAATGGGGCAGGATAGTACCAGAACTCTTCCAGATTTGAGCTACTAATTGAGTAATGGAATATTATCATCTTTTATGACAATCTATAACTTAATGTTTATAAGCGGAACCTAAATATAGAAAACTTGTTGCTAGAGGAGAAAATCAAACAAGCTACAACCTTGCAGAAAATAAGACCAGAAGGACTAACTCCACCATGTCATATCACTCAATGGTGCCTAGATTTACCAAGTCGAAGCACTAAATCCTATGAAGTTGCTTCCGGAGACTAGAGATAGTGTATCAAGTTCATATATACCAAAACTCCATGTCATTTAACTATTCTTCAACATAGGTATAACATATTCAGCAAATGAGAGCTACAAACCAAAAGATATATAATTACTTAACAAGATGAGCAGTCTCTGAATTTACAAACATGTATTAAGAAAATGTTGTATGATGGATATAATTGGGGAAGCAGTTAGTTTACCAGACTTAGAAGCTTTGGCTTGTCATGTGTGGAAAAGGTGATTTCATGCATTGGCCTGCAACAAAATAAAATTGGCATTTCATGGTGAAGATAAATATCAGATAGAAAAAGAAACAAGTTCATTAAATACAGGACAACTAGCACAGAAAAATATCAAAATACAATATTTGAAAATAATAATGGGACCTACTATTTGGGTCTAGTTAATTCCTGAACTTTTTTTGAAGTGCTTAAAACTTGAATGAAGTAAATGTGTCTTTTTGTCTGCAGTGACGATCATAGAACAACATGTGGAAGAGAACAGAGAACATAGAAACAACACCTGGGATAGGGTGGAGAATTGGCAAAGTTATCTTCATCTTGAACTTGTTGCCTGCTGGCTTCAAGAGCAAGAGCCTCAAGATTAGGCGATGAACCAAAGGCAGGAGGAGGATGAACACTGAAGATCGTATAGGTGATTGAAAACATTATCATGAATATATCAATGGGAACAAGAAAGAGAAGTAGGAAGTGTCGATAACACAAGGTAGAAAAGTAAAAAGGTATGCTTAGGAAATTTCACAATTGGAGAACATGCAGTAGGAAATAAAACTGCACCTTTGCCTAAAGTAAGCTGAAGTAGACTGAGAATCTCCTATTTCTGGTGCATCAGAATCAGAAAAATCAGCTTGGCTTCCATCAGGAACTGGAGAAACCTAAAGAAACAATTGATCAAGTGGAAGGACCACTAGTCAACTACAACCAAGTCAAGGACAAATAAACTAGATGCAGGCACTAAAGCAGAATATTCATTAAATCCTATTATTATATAGAAGTTTGGAAATGTAATGTTCACAAGAAACCCAAAATCTATTGTGCAGGAAAGTCGAAAAGTTTGTAAGAATTTGTTTTGAAAACAAACAAAAAAAAGTGCCATCAAATTATTGCTTTATGTGGTAAATGATCTGAACAATATTTTCTTTCTACCTATACTGTGTGAAGAATCCAAGAGCTCTAGACTCCAAAGTTATCTACCCCTCTTAGAATTAATAACTTCAAACCTAAGAAGACCAGAAGTATTAGTCTTCAAATAAGCTGTGGTTTAATTTACCTAATAAGGTTCTATGAGAAGTGTTTACCTTATTTTTGTTTAACATAGTCTCATTCAGGTTTTATCACCCGCATGATTAGTTTGATCTAGTACAACTTAGCAACTTTTTTCAAGCTAGACATCATATAATGTTTCAATCAGATGACTAGCTCAGTAAATTACTGAGATGACATTTCTCAAAGGAAGAACCGATGAATGAAATTTTGAAAAGAAAAGAAAATCACCAGAGAACCCATTTCATTTCCCCACTCAGATAAAAATGAACTGATGCATAAATACCTGAAAACCAACAAGTCTTTAATAGTTCCTAAAAGCAACATAGTAAATGCATGAAAGATCATACAACGATAACAATATAAGCCAAATTAGACATGGCCTAGTCACAAATTAACCAATACAAAGATATATAGCCAGCATTACTTCGTAAACTGCATGTGAAGTATATCAACTCTTTGGAAATAAATACAGCTAATTATTCCGCAAAACAGATAAATGATGTGTACACACCACAAATGACAAAACTAGGCACCGAAGTTATGGTGGCAACATGATCCACCTATAGCATAATGAATATATTAAAAGAAAAGTATCAGAAAACTTAACAATTGATATCAGAAACACTAGAAAAATTCTAAATTGAAAACAGAAGCAAAACCAATTGCTAAAGGATAACTGCTCGATACAAGTTTCCATCAAAAGAAATACAAATATATTATTCGGCGATAACATCAACCTCAATTCATAAGGTGAAAGATAGAAACTAATACATCTGCTACTATCATGCCAAAAGATGCAAAAATTTCTTTCCACTTATCATGTGACACATACTAGCCCTCTATATACAAGATTTCAACTGAAAAATCATGCGAAGGGACTGTTGTTTCTCATTCTGTTTACATAAATGATATTTGTTTCAGCCACTCAAGCCCTGGATGGTTCTGAGTAACTCATGTTCGATAATTTTAAGGAGAGGGCGACGAAAGTGCTATACCAGTTGTCTAGAATCCATCGGAACTACATTCATCCTTCGGTGAGTAGAGTCTTAAAAGTAAAAGCAACATCCAGATGAAGGAACAGCTGCTGAAGCTTTTACCTGCACCAAGCGGACAGCAAAGACAGGCCTATTTGCAGGTTCTTTAGCCAGTTCCAGCAATTTTTTGTGAATCAAGACATCTTCTGCCCGCTCTACGTTTACATCCAATGCGTAACTGCAACAGGAAAAGGCCCACAGATCAACATTTGATTCGAGGGGAAAGCACGGCAACAAGTTCGACCAATACAGGTAAAGTGTATCGGCGACTTCGGTTGTACACTCTTGTCAAACAATGATGCCATATAACCAACAGGTCATTAGAACTCAATCAGGAATTCGAATTGGACTGTCACATCCTAAGAACAAGTGGATAAAGAATGCACGCAGCAACTATCGCCAATGCGTGGATTATTCGGACTATAAACAACCAGGAACAGAACCCTTTCAAGAAAGGCAAAGGAAGAACTATATATATTTCAGGGGCCCGACCGACGAAAAATATCAAAAGGTCAACAAATCGACGGCACCATCACTAATGATCCAAGAACGAGAAGAAATAAGATAAACCCACAGAAGCGGACGCAACGTGAGATCTACCGAGCCGGGAGACGATTGAAGTGGTTCCACAACCCGTCCTCGAACGACGGGGACTGCACCTCCGGCCGACCGTCCTCCCTCAGGCGGCGGAGGACCTCGTTGTAGACGTCCAACTTGTGTCGCTGCTGCTGCTGCTGCTGCTGCTGCCTGGTGTGGGCCTGGGACGAATCCACCGCAGCCCAGCTGCTGCAGCTCTCCGTCGCGTCCTCCATCACCATTCACGAATCCACCAAAGAAACCCACAAAAAATTCGAACTTCCGCTGGTTAATGCTCTCTTCTCGTCCGAAGGATTCTGGTTAGGCGATGGATGGATCGAGACGGAGATTGGGGTGGCGATCGCCCATGATCCACGTGAGACGAGGAGAGTGGGATAGTAGAAGGGAGAAGGGATTAACTTTGAAAAGGTTGTTGTTTTACATATATATCCTCGCACCATATGCAAATAACATTCATTCCATACGGCATATATCCCTCCAAAATTGAAATTAAAATCCTATGCATATCTTAATTCCGTTAGTATTCATCGGAAAACCTAATTTAATAAATTATAATCGGTTTATATGTATAATATTTTTTTTGAATTTTAAAAATAACAATATAAATAAAAAAATTATAATTAATTTCACTAAGCCTAGATATTGGAGATTGGCTAGTAATCTAACCTTCAATTGCAATCCAAAATTCCATTAGGTAGACCCAACTGTATTCATAGTTTCATTTCTGTTCCTCAATCTATCAATTTTTTTGAGAGGTTCAATACATTTTATTTTTTACTTTTCCCTCCTATCTCCAAAAAACCAAAAAAAAAAAAAACAGCGGCAAATTTCAAAAATTTTATATTTCTATATATATATATAACTAGAATTTTTTTTAAAAAAAGGCATCCGAAAATAAGTTATTAATTTCTATAAAGCAACACTATATTTATGCTCTAACATCCCCACAAATGTAAGGCGTTCCAAATCAAAAGGTTAAATGAATGTTATGTATTTATTATCTTTGGTGAAACATTCAATTGGTTAAGGTGCGTTGTATAATAGTCTTGAAGTCAAGGATTTGAGTCCCACCATAATGTGTATCTTTTTAACAGGAGAAAAAGAAATAGGGTTCATATACAAATACATAATGTGGGTAAACAATTAAGAGAGAGAGAGAGAGAGAGAGAGAGAGAGTAAAGAAAAAAAATAAAGTTGAGGATGACATCTGACCTACTTCGATGATATAATAATGTTGATAAGAGACGAATTAGGTGAAGCACGTAGAGAAAAAGCTCCAATATGATCAAGTAGAAGCTCTGACCTACACCAGGTAAAGAGCCATGAGTCACCATCATTCATCACTGACTTAAAACTCTCTCTCTCTCTCTCTCTCTCTCTCTCTCCTTACAAGTCTAAAATGGTGATGCCTCTGGTGACCTCCTGTCAGATAACAATGGCCAAATCGGATGTGATGAGGATGGCGGTGGCATTATCCAGCGGTGGACGACTCTCCGCTTTTGTTCCCTTGCTTTACATGTACGTGGATGGGTTCTCTCTCTGTCTTGGCTTTTAGTATCTTGCCACGTGACAAGAAGCTGTTACGAGTCTTCTTTCTTTTAGCAGCACTAACAATAGGAAGTCGAACATTTCACATCAACGATATTGGAAGAAAAATGTTTTGAAATCAAATGACAAATCAAGTCATCAATAATCAAGAAATAAATCAAAATATTGGTAACCCTTGCATATGTTGTCTACAGAGGATAAAAAAATAAAAATAAAAATAAAAATACTAAAGACAAACATTAATTTTCTCTTCGGTTGACTTAAATTCATACTCAAAACAGAAGATACCTCATATAAACATAAAAAAAAACTCTTCTCTCAATAATTTTTTAAATTCACTGAAAAATACTAATTCAATAAGATTTTTTTTTTCATGCTTGAGTTCTTGATTTTAGTCCTTCAAGTAATTTGAATTTAATTATGATACCTGAAATATTTATCAATCCTAATAAATCGAATCATACCTAAATTTACTAAAATATAATCTACGTTACCATAAAAAAAATATTCTCCTAGGAAAACCATTCCTAAATATATAGAGTTAAATTAAAATAGAATATTATCCAAGCACTCTCTCGCTTATTGATTAAATTACTCATCAAATTTAAATGTTGATTAAATGTGTATATATATATATATATTATTGAGCAAATTGAATTGATGAACGAATTTGACGTAGGCCAACCATGTCGTTGTGGGTGAGATTTAAAAGGTGCACATATCTTTTTACAGGATAAGAAGGCCAACGCATCCTCCGTTATAATAATAATAATTATTATTATTATTATCAACCAGCGATGACCCAAGTTGTCGGGCATTGGTACGAAGCTTCCCTTCCTAAGTGCATGCAGGCCATTAAGTACGGAATGTTTAAGAGGAATATTCCAATCATTAGCTTCCACAGGATTAAACCACCAAACGTGTAAGGTGATTAGCCACCGGATTATAATGATATTTATGAAGTGGATGGCTAAGATTCGGGCTGAGTCGTTGATCTTTTTGATCTCCCACGCCAGAAGTCAATGCATTTAATTTAAACACGCCATTAGGGTTGATTGCGCAGCATCATTTTGATAACTACTCGAACTTAGTTTTTTAGCAACAACAGTTATTTACATTTTCTCCAAAATCAACTATTATCTTGGAGATAGTGTATTATTCTAAATTTACCTTAGGGGAGGATTTAAAATCTAATTCTTATCCTAAATTTGAAGATATTGGCTAATCGTGACTCTTTTAAAAAATTTATCGATTCATCTCAAGGTTTTGGATCAAATACTATATTTATCAAGGAATCCATTAATTTTTTTATTTTTATTTTTAAAGTTATGTCTTGCTAGTTTAGGAAGAGTCGGATAGAGATTTATTTAAAATTTATTATTTTTTAAATAAAAAAATAATTAGTTTTTTTCATCTAAAAAAAATATATTTCAATCATAAACCGATCCCTTTTATCCTTTTATTCAATACCAAAATTAAATTTCTATATGTAGGAGAGAAAATTTTTAACAGGGAGACGTAGGTAGGAAAGAGACAAGAGTGGATAAACTTGAGAAGAGCCGATGACAAGAGTTTGACAAACTCTCCCCCAATCCAGCTGAGATTAATGCACAAGAAACATGGATGTGTGTTTTTTTTTTGTTGGCAGAGACGACCGCGGCGATTCGATGAGTGCATGCACTCTTCATAATCAATCAAATCGTATTCCTTCCATCTGATGTGAAAAAGAGGGAGGGAGACACATGAGCGTTCGTAAGTATTTGTCGTCGTCGTCGTCAGGGTGAGGTCGCGGAAAGGACGGCTCTTGGTGGCAGCGAAGGGCCACCGGCAATGCTCCTGCGCGGCACGTGCCGTTCCAGCCTGGTTACTTGACTCGAGCCGCAGCGGCCGGCCACCGCGGGTTTCAACCACCGTCCAAAACCTTGTCGTCAACCCGTCGAAGAAGAAGAAATGACATCACCCCGTCGATACAAACCATACGTGCAGGCCTTATCCACCCCCCTTCTCTTTCTCGCTATGGGATCACATTATGATATGGCGATGGGTAAGGGTTGACGAAAACGTCGTTGTTTGGAGCGAGTCAATCCAATTCAAGTTCAAGCGATTCGAGTTGGTCTTCCGCCAGCTACGGATAATATTTCTTATTCCTCGACCCTGCTCACTTGTTTTGGCTTATCCAAGAAGTCAATAAATTCATCTTATTTCAGAAGCCAGCTCATAAAAAGAGCAATATGTCCTCAAGTATTTTTTATAAACACCTCTAGATTGAACCCACGAGAGTAAGTGTCTATGTGTGCATATATTATTAGATATATAGTGATTTGATTCCATGGACAAAGGAACAACATTATTGGTGAGACCACATTGTAGCAGATATGGGGACCAAGTCATGAAGCAGAAAAGCTATTTGGATCCACAAACTTATCCAATAAATAGCATCTCATTTATACAGCACACTTCGGCTTTATATCACTGCACAGGCCAAGTCCATTCTATTCGTGTCAATTAGGTCCAATCCATGTTATTTTGGTTTTAGGCACAAAATCCATATTATTTGGTTTCAATTGGGTGGATTATGACAGGGCTACAATTTCATATTATTTGGTGCCAATTAGGCTCGATCGATATTATTTGGTACCGATTACGCCCACGATTGGGTTGGTTACACAAGTACTTAGAACAGGGCTTCAATTGGATCATACCAATACTATGATGGGTCGACGCCCAGCGGCCCATCCCGGATCGAACCGTCGAGGGAAACGCCCTCACCCTTTCTTCCCTCTTTTTCTCAAAAAGGGTGGGAGAAAGCTCGGGCGTCAAGAGAAGGGGGAGAGGAGGAGAGGATGGCCAACCTCTCCAGCCTCATCCACGAGCTGCGGGAGCGGATCGCCGCCTCAGCATCCGCCCCCTCATCCTCATCCTCAGGAGAAGACCCCCTCGAGACCAAGTTCCGCACCGTCCTGCCCAATCTCCTCCATGCCTATGTCGTTCCCTCTTCTACAGGTACCGGAACCTCCCCCCCCCATCTCTCTCCCTCCTCCTCTTTGATCGTCAAGTTAACCACCAGGTCTCCGGCAGCAAACGAGAGGGAGGTCACCGCGGTCCTCAAGCTGCTCTCCCACACCGCTCGCAACTTCCCCGGTGTCTTCTACCACGGCCGAGCCGCCGCCGTCCTTCCCGTCATCGGTCGCGTGCTCCCATTTCTTGCGGAACCTGCCTTTCGGTCCCACTCGCAACCCTAGAACGAAAAGATCAATTTATCCTCCGTCATTTTTGCCTTGTGAGTATCACAACCCTAAGCGTGCTCGTTCTACTTTCACAGCTCTCGCCATGGAGTCATCTTTGAGGCTACAGCCTCTCTTCTCTCGCTGCTCCGCACTGGAGACCGGGAAGCCTATCGCATATTCTTTTTGGATGCCATGGTGGTCGTTCAAGGTACAGTTCGTTAATTCGTGCTACTAATTTCCACATTTCTGTGCCAAATGTCCGTTCTTTTTCATCTTTTCTTCACTTAAACTACGCAGATGTTGTTTACATTGCATCGAGTTATGTAAAGAAATCAAGAGCATTTTCTGATGGAGTATCTCTCAAGTGTTTCAACGAGTCTTTTGCTCTGATTTCCAAGTCGCCTGCACTTTTTAGTGAGCTTCCAGCTTGTTGCCGACCTCTGGATGGCCCAGGTGTCCTGGTTGATCTGACTGACAAAACGAGATGGCAACCATTTGCAGCATGGACTATTAGACTTGTTAACAAGTGTCTAATGGAAGGAACACTCTATGTGGAAGGGCTCGTCAATGTTTCATTTGCTTATGCAGTCTGCTCTCTTCTGTGTTATGGGGATGCAACTTTGCACATGGTAGGTCAGTTCTTCTCGATTAGATCTGTCGATAGAATTCTGTATTCATGTTGTTCAACCTGCTTTTATGTATGCCATGGTGATTTGGTGTTATGCAACAGGCTTGTTTTGATTTTGCACGTCTAGCAGCAACAGTAATAGATGCAGATATAATTCCTGTCGAAAATATCATCCGTTCAATAACATGCATATTAGGTCAAGATGACAAGGAATTTGTCGCGTTCAGGTATGCCAAATTTGTTTCTTGATAGTACTTAAGTTTCTAGGCTTATGTTTGGATTTGCTTCAACTGTCAGAACTTGGAAGTTGATAGCTCCAAGTTGATTCTTTAATAATCAGTGGCATGCTTTTTCTTGGCAATATTTCTTTTAGTAAAACATCATTTGGTGCAGAATAAAGCAAGACCTGATAAGAAGCTATATTTTCATAGCAGTCTCTCTCATTTTGCATGGATATTGATGCTGATTTTAGCCATTGGTCTGGACTATTACAAGGAAATAACATTCTGACGAACAATGAAGAAAGTGGAGTTTTAGGCATGAACATGATACAAAGAAAATGAAGTCATGATACTATATAAAAACTCATAATCCGAGAAAAAAATTAAGCATTGATTTTCAGAATTCATACATTGTTCTCTGAAGTCATATGCTAGCTACAAACATGGATTTTACATAACTTTGTTGTCCTTTAAATTGTTGAGCCTTAAAAACTAACCTGGATAATATGATTATTGCTTATGGATGTTTTCTCGTCAAGAACTTGAACTAGTTCTCGCATTGGCCTGGGGTCAGTGATAATTATGTTTCCTTCAGAAATCTGCTTTTATATGTGTACCACTTAGGCTACCATGTTAGATATGTTTGGTTAAATTGCATAAGTGAATATTAAAGGGTTAGATATGTTTGGAACATTCCATATTCCAAGTATCTATTGTTTATATTAAGGGTCTAGCTTTGGTCTTCCTTACATCCTATTATCTCTTACTTTATCGAGAAGCCTTGTTTTTGTATACTAATCATTTAGTGAATGGCACTAACTTAATACTTGACCATAAAGACATAATTACAATCTGAAATACTTTCTTTGTTTATTCTTAATTTGCAAAGTGAAGAACATAGAAGCAGTTCCCCGTAAGGGCAGCACTACAATGTAAATATGTAACTTCTACCTGATATGTGCACCCAATCTGCTGCTCAAATGTTTATTCTGGGGCCTCCCAGATGAGGAGGCTCGTTTCTGAAATATTTACTCATGACATGGTATAATTTATACCTATCTGATACGTGCACCGTCTCTGCTGCACATATATTTTATGGATTCCAGGGCCTCCCAGAGGAGGAGGTCCCTTCCTGAAATAATTGTTTGTGGTATGGTATATTCGTACTCATATTAACAGGATATTTTGCAATGCTCTATATATTTTCTAGTTTAAGTTATAGCTCATCTGTATACGATCAATTTATATTACCAAAAAAATTGCTTGTGGGAATTTTGTTATCTAGAATTTCCTTGTTCTTAAATCTACATGTATGTCAAGTCTATAGCTTGCTATGATGCTTCCATTTTAGACTACAGAAATCTCAAGCTTGCTATGCTTTTCCGTTTCTTTTCTAAAGTTTTTTTTTCCCTCTTGTGATACGCTATTACTTTGCAGAAACACTGCATATGATTCTTCTATGGGTGCATGCCTTCATGTACTGCATTTGTCTTGTCAGCGTGACATTCTTGAATCCACAGCTGGTGACATTGTTAATGTTTTCTCTAGATCCTTAGAGAGCACTGAAAGCCCTGAACTTCAGGTCAATCTATATACATTTTTGTATTGTTTAATTGTCTTTTGGATTCTAAGATGGTACTGACTTAATTCTATCAGGTAGCAATATGCAGTGCTTATATACGAATTGTTAAAAGCTGCCCTCTGCAAATTTGGGAGACTGTAAACCTTGTTAAGATGCTATGCTTGCCAAGATCTTGTGTACCACTGATTGAGTGTATCCGGGTGGCAATTGATATTCTTTGTTCCAACAATGTTTCAGAGGTAGAAGATGATCATAACTTTGGCATGTCATTGGCCAGTCTAAGGAAATCTTATTTGCCAAAAGTTGGTGAGAAAAGATTGGCTGACACTGTTGTCAAAGTTCAGTGTAAGCGTCAAAAGGCAGCAGAAGCAAACACACTGTATACTTCAGATTTTGTTGTAGATGTTGAATGTAATTCTTCTTTGGTGAATGAACACAAGAAAGAAATTGCAAATGAGCTGCGGAGATCAATTTCTTTGTTTCTTGAATTATCAAAACCTGTTTATACGAAAACTTCTGCACTAAAACCAGAAACGACAATAAGAGCTCTTAGCATTCTCGGCCTTGTCTTTTCTGCTTATCCTAATGACAGTTTGTCTTCTAGAATTTTCCATCAAGTGTTTTCCTGGATTCCTTGGATATGTAAGCAGGTTCGCAGATAATAATCAGACAAAAGTGTTGCAAACTAATGGCTTAGCATTTATTTTCAATTTTCTTTGTTAACTCTTTGGCCTAATTGAAGATTTTATGATACAGGCAAAGAATTCAAGCTTACTTTCATTTGATTTGCCCACCTATTTACAAGCAGTTCACAGCATATTGTGTCTTCAAGGTGCGGTCCTAAATATTCTGTCATCCTTTCATTAGATTGGAGTAATAATCAACTCAGTTTATTCGTGGGATAATTATGCCTTTAGTTTCCTGCAAATGCTTGTTTACCACGAACTTATAGGCAATCAGTTAATGCAAGCAATAGAACTTGCCGGTAATGAACTGTAGTTGTGACACCGTTGCAATATTACGTAATATAATGCTGTTTAGACAGATGGTGTTCATTTTCTTTAAGCTGACTCTTATGTTGCTGTTTTTATGATGCTGTTACACTTCTTTTGCTTAAATTGTTTACCAAGTGGATGATTCAGTTATGCATTCATTTCATCATCATGTTTTAGCAAGTTCTTTTGGTGAATAATAACAAATATACAGAACTGTGACCTTTCTTTCTTTTTCAAAAATTTTAAATGTTTTTTTAAATAACCTTTTTAAAGAACCAACTGTGGGAAACCATCCAGAAAGAATTTATTTACAAAAAATATTTACACAGAAGTTTAAAGGAGAAAAAAGAAGACAAAAACAACAAAATGAAAATGGGAACAAAGTAAGAAATAGGAAAAGAAACAAAAAAAGAGCAACACCTTGCATGACCAACTTTTATCTTCCATATTTCAGAGGTCATATATATCCTCCACTTTTGTCGGGTTTCCCCTGAGAGTATTTTTCACCTTTCATTTCAAGGATCTAGCACCAGCCTATGATCATCACCATTCTTACTCTCTTATCTCTTCAGTTCACATTGCTAACCTAACTAAGATTGCAAAGATTATACGATCCCGTCACCTTGGTCTCCATATTATGTGTTTCTACCATGCTAAATAAAAGATGTTCTCACTAAGGTTGTGATTGCTAATCGAGAAGCTGGTGAAAGGCTGTTACACCTTGATTTGGACCTTGTGTGTGTTGCTGAATCTGGGTACAACAAAGATGGTTGGTGTCCTGTACGGCTGTTCCCATGGAGTAAGGACTGTTAAAAGATAAGAGATTGTTGGTTTAACCCATAACTTTTCTGATCCTGTATGGTGTCCTGTACGTGGGATACCATTCGAGAGTAATTTGAATCTTGAATGTCAAAGTCATATTTTCAGCTAGTACACATTTGTCCCTGCTTGTGGCCTTATGCATGTGTGGTGATGCATGATTCATGGCACCATGTGTTTGATGTATATCAAGCTCAGTTGTTTGGTTACTGCATGCTATACATGTATGCACTATAAGAATTTGGGTTCTATGTGTAAGTTCGTCAACTTAGTGCTTTCGAATTACGCGGAGGCCCCATATTCCTTTACTGCCTAATATATCCAGTTTTTGGTCGAAACATTTATAGTAATCTAGTAATCTGAGCATGGTATAATTTCTTAAAGATTTGCTTTTACTTTTAAAACCGTAAGACTACAATGTTAAGTACTTGCACATCCCAACACCAAATTGCATCATCCTATTGTCAATTATTCAGGTGTTCTGCAGTCACAGATGAAGTTGTTCCAGGATGATGACTCCATTGATACAGACAGTGGGAGCTGTAGTTATCTGCGATATGCTGATCTCCTGGAACTATTGAAACTGCCTTGGACCAATAATTCTGTCATTGCTGAAGCTTGTCTAGTCAGTAAAGTAAAATGTCTGTGTATACAAGCTTTCTCCAAGATCGGCATTGAATTAAAAGATGAAAGTGATCTTGAACTGCTGGACTTGGCTATGCATGATGAAAGTGAAGAAGTCTGTAGTGAAGCTATTACATCAATGCCAGTGATCATCTTATGTTCTGGTCAGATTTTTCTGGGAAGCATGTTAAGAAAACTAGAGTGAGTAGATGTACACTTGACATGCTTTGCCATTGCTGTTTGTCTTCTTTTATTGAGGTCTATAATCATTATTATCTGATGTCTGATTTTGTTTCATGTTGCTTCTATTTGGTCTGCAGTAGTAACATTCTCCTTTTGGGTAGATTCTTTAAGATTTGTCAATCAGCTTCAAATTCCTCACCATGTTTGTCATGTGGAAAGCTGACTTTAGAGTTGATTTGTAGTTCTAATTTAGCTTGACTTGATAATAACATCTCAAACGGAAATGGGTTTAGACTTTGTTAGATATGACCAATGTCATGACTATGTCTACTTTGCAAGTATATGCAGGACTGGGTGGCAGCCGGTGCCAACTTATGTAGATCTGATCCAACTTGATAATTAGTAAACTCGAAGACCTGATACCTTATCAGTGGTTTATGCTTCTTTGTAGATCAAATGGTTGTAATTAGATGTCCCATCAAAAAAATTATATAATTTTTTAATTGTGTTGTGAACATTCCTCCTTGAAGGGATTTTTTTGTCTTGTTCATTCACTACTTAGGAGACTGAAGATGCTTTACTGGGAAGGTATTTGGTAATTAGACCTTGTAATAGCACAAAGGTACTAACACAATCAATATTGAAATGCATGATCAACAGACCTTTTAATTCTACCAGTATGTTATATAAATGTCATCTTATTGAATTCAAGATATGATGAATAGTTGCTTAATGCTACAGGTCAGTGGGTCGATATAGAAGTGTCGAAATTGGTAAAAGTATTCTCTTTTCACTTGGCTATATGTCATGTTTGCATAGCTCTTCAGATACCTTTGACGACCAGAATAGAAGTCCTTGCAAATTATTTCTAGGTGATCACTATGAAAGGCAGATAAAAACAATGGATCTTCTGAGAGGATTTCGGTGCCCTCATTGTGACATGAGAGTAATGCACAATAAAGGGCAATCTTCTAACTCTATATCTATGCCTATGCGGCAAAACATAAAATCTGATTGCGACACTGATTTTGTTAGATTTCAGATGCTGTTCTTTGAGTTTCTGTATGATGAATCATCAGAAGAATTCTATGTTGCATGTGTTCAAATATTACCAAGAATTCTAAGGCATTCATCTCAAGATACTCTTCTAAGTACAAGAACGAAGTGGAGTGAGTGTATTGATTATTTACTCCTCCACAAGGTAAAGGCTGTGAGGGAAGCCTTTTGCATGGAGATAAGTTGCTTCCTAGAGGATAATATTTTGGACCCATTGTTTAATGATGTCGAAGGAAGTGACAATACCAAAGAACAAAGGTTTATGGACAAACTAAAGCATTCTTTGGCAGCTGCTGAAGATGCAGAGGTCCTAATGACACTTTTGGAATCAACAGCTGCCATTATGAATTCTAGTGACATCCGTGGCCCCATGTTCTTTTACTCACTTATTTTGTTTATCGATCAGCTTGACAACTGTAATCAAATTGTTAGAATGACCGCATCAAGATTTATACAAAAGTCCCCCCATTTCTCTTGTAAAGGAGGATTTGAATCAGTCATTTCCAAGGTTTCTTGCATTCGTGATGTGCTTTATGAATATTTCTCTTCAAGACTTGTGAGTCGCCCAGCCATGATTAGAGAATTTGCAGAGGCTGTTCTTGGTATAAAGATTGAGGAATTGATTGGGAAAATTGTCCCTTTTGTCATACCAAAGCTTGTTGTTTCACACAAGGATAATGATCAAGCAGTTATCACTTTGCATGAACTAGCAATCCACTTAAATACAGATGTTGTACCATTGATTGTCAATTGGCTGCCCAAAGTGCTTGCTTTTGCTCTTCTCCATGCAGATGGGAAGGAGCTATCCTCCGTATTGGAATTTTATCATGTTCAAACAGGATCTGGTAACAGAGAATTATTTGCAGCTGCTTTACCAGCACTTTTGGATGAACTACTATGCTTTTCTGGGGAAGGGGATATGGATGAGACTGAGAGGAGGTGATAAATTTAACCTTTCCACTTCATGCGTTGGGCATTAGATAATGCTCCGTTCACTCTAAGTTCTTGTTATTTTTGTTGTCTTTCAGGACCTCTAGAATTCCTATGATGGTTGAAGAAATAGCCAAAATCCTGACTTGTTCAGATGACCTTCCAGGATTTCTCAAGAATCATTTTGTTGGTCTCCTTAATAGCATTGACAGGAAAATGCTTCATTCTGAAGATCTCGGGTTTCAGAAACAGGCCTTGAAGCGGATAGAAAAGTTGACTGAGATGATGGGTCCTTACCTCAGTGCACATCTTCCCAAAATTATGGTCCTTTTAATGTATGCCATTGATAAAGAAGCACTTCAAGCTGAAGGTCTCAGTGTGTTGCATTTTTTTATCAAGCAGCTGGCTAAACTTTCATCTTCCAGCACCAAACATATTATCTCACAGATTGTAGCTGCCTTTATTCCATGCTTGGAAAGATGCAAAGAAAACCCTTCTATTAATTTAAAGAAAATTGTTTCTATTTTGGAAGATCTTGTTGTTGAGAATCGGCTGTTACTAAGGCAACATATAAGGGAGCTTCCTCTGTTGCCCAGCATTCCAGGTTTATCTGAAGTGAACAAAGTCATACAAGAGGCAAGGGGATCAACGTCTCTGCATGATCAATTGCAAGATGCTGTTGATGGTCTTAATCATGAGAGTCTAAATGTAAGATATATGATGGCATGTGAGTTAAGCAAACTGTTGATTTTGAGAAGAGAAGAAGTTACTGCACTGATTGCTGACGAGTCAATTGTAGATTTGGATGTCATAAGCTCCTTGATTTCATCGTTATTAAGAGGGTGCGCAGAGGAATCAAGGACAGCAGTTGGCCAACGGTTGAAGTTAGTTTGTGCGGATTGCTTAGGAGCCCTTGGTGCTGTGGACCCAGCTAAATTTAAAGGAATAGCTTCTGAGCGATTTAAGATTGAATGCTCTGATGATGATCTAATTTTTGAATTAATTCACAAGCATTTAGCAAGGGCATTCAGATCTGCTTCTGACACCATTGTCCAGGATTCAGCTGCCTTGGCTATACAGGAGCTTCTAAAGCTAGCAGGCTGTCAAGCATCACTTAGTGAGAATTTAGGCAATGAAACTCTACGTACATATGAGGATAGGGTTGCTGGTGGTAGTGAGGTGAATACCAGGGGTCAAAGATTGTGGGATCGCTTTTCTAATTATGTTAAGGAAATTATTGCACCATGTTTAACTTCAAGGTTCCAACTTCCAATTGTAACTGATTCAGCAGGTATTGGCCCTGTTTATCGTCCTTCCATGTCATTCCGGAGGTGGATTTTCTTTTGGATCAGGAAATTAACTGCATATTCAACTGGTCCACGCTACAGTATTTTCAGTGCATGCCGTGGAATAGTACGACATGACATGCAGACAGCTGCCTATTTGCTTCCTTATTTAGTACTGAATGTTGTTTGCCATGGCACAGTTGAGGCGAGGAACAGCATAACCGAGGAAATCTTAACTGTTCTTAATGCTGCAGCTTCAGGGAACAGTGGAGCTGCAGTGCATGGAGCTGCTGGTGGACAGAGTGAAGTGTGCATACAGGCTGTTTTTACTCTTCTTGATAATCTGGGGCAATGGGTTGATGATCTCAGACAAGAAACTATTCTGTCCCAGACTTTTCACACTACAGCCTCAAAGAAAGCACTGGGATTGAAAGTTGAAAATGAGGCTGTAAGTAATGTAGTTGAGCTGTTATCTTCCATTCCTAAAGTTACCCTTGCTAAGGCCTCCTTCAGATGTCAGGCTCATGCTCGTGCATTGATGTATTTTGAGTCATATGTTCGGGAGACATCAGGTTCCTTCAATCCAGCTGCGACAAGTGGTTTAGAATCTTTAAATATGCCTGGGAAGTTAGGTTCCTTGGATCCAGCTGGTGCAAGAAGCAATTTAGACAATCTCTTTTCTGTTGAAGACATTTCGTTTTTGATGGAGATATACAGTGGCTTAGATGAGCCTGATGGCCTTTCTGGTTTGGCAAATCTGCGGAAAGTATCAAAACTGCAAGATCAACTTCTAATAAATGAGAAAGCAGGAAATTGGGCAGAAGTATTGACATTATGTGAACAGGCCTTGCAGATGGAGCCTTCTTCAGTTCAAAGACATTCAGATGTTCTCAATTGCATGCTTAACATGTGCCACCTTCAAGCTATGGTAACACATGTAGATGGTCTGAAATCTAGGTTACCTCAGTATGAGAAAACATGGTGCATGCAAGGTGTACAGGCAGCATGGAGGTTGGGTAGATGGGATCTGATGGATGAATATCTTTCTGCTGGAGAAAAAGAAGGTCTGGTCTGTAGTAACTCTGAGAGCAATGCTTCATTTGACATGGGCCTCGCCAAGATAATCCAGGCAATGATGAATAAAGACCAATTCTTGGTTGCTGAGAGAATTGCACAGTCTAAACAAGCATTACTTGCTCCATTAGCAGCAGCTGGTATGGACTCGTATGTGCGTGCATATCCATACATAGTGAAACTTCACATGCTATGTGAATTGGAAGATTACAGTGCTTTTCTTGGGGAAGAATCATTTCTTGGAACAACTTTCACATTGGATGATCCAAAATTTTTAAAGGTAATTAAGGACTGGGAAAATCGTTTGAGGATCACACAACCATCACTGCGTGCGAGAGAGCCACTGTTAGCTCTTCGCAGGTTAGTTTTCAGAACGAATAATTTGGGTGCTCAAGTTGGAACCTGCTGGCTTCAATATGCAAAGCTTTGTCGTTCTGCTGGTCACTATGAGACTGCTCACAGGGCTATACTAGAGGCACATGCTTCAGGTGCTCCAAATGTTCACATGGAGAAGGCTAAACTTCTCTGGACTATTAGAAAGTCTGATCATGCTATAGCTGAACTGCAGCCATTTGTCCCAGATCCAGACATTCCTATTGCCACAGAAGCGTCGGAGGACAATCGAGATTTGGCTAAAATCATTCTCCTCTATACTAGATGGATTCACTATACAGGTCAAAAGCAGAAGGAAGAGATTTTGAAGAATTATTCTAGAGTGAGAGACTTGCAACCCAAGTGGGAAAAGGGATACTTTTTCATGGCAAAATATTGTGATGATCTTCTTGTTGACGCTAGGAAGCGTCAAGAAGATAATCTTGCAATGCAATCGTGTATTGCTGGTGGCTCTTTGAATCCATCAACCGAGGAAAAACCATGGTGGTCTTACCTACCTGACGTGTTGCTGTTTTATGCGAAAGGACTTCACAAAGGACACAAGAACCTTTTTCAAGCACTGCCAAGATTGCTAACACTCTGGTTTGAGTTTGGAAGCATATATTACAGAGATTGTTCTTCATCTGATAAGCTTATGAAAACTGTTTTCACAAGGGTAAACAAAATTTGTTCTTGCTTATGTCAGTTTTTTTTTTTTAATTTTCTGATTGCTGTGATGCTCTCTTTTCTGTTTTGTCAGATCTTGAGCATTTTGCGGGGTTGTCTAAAGGATCTGCCAACATATCAATGGCTAACAGTACTGTCCCAATTGGTTTCTCGCATCTGTCACCAGAGTCGAGAAATTGTTCGAATTGTCAAACATATAATTACATTAGTTCTACAAGAATTTCCACAGCAAGCACTTTGGATGATGGCTGCAGTTTCAAAATCAACAGTTGCTGCAAGGCGTGATGCTGCTGCTGAGATAATACAAGCTGCAAGAAGATCTCGAATTGGGAGTGAAATTAGTGTCCTATTTATTCAATTTGCTAGCCTGATTGATCACCTAATTAAGTTGTGCTTTCATCCTGGACAGCCCAAGGCAAAGACAATTAATATCTCAACTGAGTTCAGTGCCTTGAAGAGAATGATGCCTCTAGGAATCATATTGCCAGTCCAGCAGGCTCTTACTGTCACTTTACCCACTTATGATGCGAGTCTTATGGATTCTCCTAGCTTTGATGTATTTTCAGCCTCTAATCATGCTATGATATCTGGTATAGGAGATGAGGCCGAAATCCTTTCCTCTCTTCAGCGACCGAAAAAGGTACCAATCATACTTGTTGGTTTTTCCAATGTGCGGGCGACAAGATAGATACGTTGTGAGGTGGCCCTATAATTTGGGTGGAGAACAATTGAAATCACAAAATTTAGTATAAGTATTTAGATGGGACTTCTTGCATGACAAGTTGAACTTATGATAATTTGAAACCCATCTGCATAACATAAACTTCAGATCAAGGTTTCCTGTACCGGTCCATACCAGCATACCGAGCTCAGATCGTTACGCTATGTCGGTACCAAGCGGTATGCATAGGCATACCACTCGGTATATGGATAAAATAATATAATATATTAAAAAAAAAACTCAACGATGTCGTCTCGTTCCTTGTACCCACGCGGGGAAACGTTTCTTCTCCCTGTGCGAGGAGAAGACATCACTCATGGGCGACCGGATCGCATGGGCGATTCTTCGCCCGCAAGCGAACGGATCGCGTGGGCGATTCTTTGCCCAAGGGCGAACGGATCGCGTGGGCGATTCTTTGCCTGCTGGCGATAGATCGCGGGGGCGAAGTGCAACGCCGGACTTCAGGTTTTTCTTCTCCCTCTTCTTCTTTCTCCCTTCCTCAGCTGATATGGCTCGAAATCGGCCGTTGATGGTCGAAATCAACCGTTACTGCCCAACAGCGGCCGGAGACGGTCGAAATCGACCGTTACCAGTTGATTTCAGGTGGTAACAGGGCAGAAACAGCTATGGGCGGTACCGATCGGTATTGCATTCCTTGCTTCAGACACAATTTATTAACGTGATTATCATCTCTTTTTCTTGCTTATTCCTTCAATGTATATATAGTTAAGTCAACCTATTTTATATTTTAAAGTAAAAATAATTTATAAGAGAATAAGATGATGAAATTAAGAAAATGATTTTTTCAGTTATTGTCGAATGATCAGCGAGAAAGATAGAAGTTTTAGTCTCTTGCAATTTTGTGGTGTCTTAAGGATTTTTTTTTTGTACAATTTTATATGGCCACTTGGGGCATATCTGTCCTATCCTTGATTTGATGCATTTTCTTTTCTTGATTCATATAAAGGTAAATTCTAGAATGACATACACAGCACATCATGCAGAATATTTCACATGGTTTCATGACCATTTCCTTTATGCACTTAAAAGTTACTTGTCAATGACAAATACATCACATTTAACTAATCCTGGTATTCTGACTGTTATGAGGGAAAAGCATGCTAAAAAGAGAAGTGTTTGTCATTAAGTTGCATGTACGTTCCATGATAATCCAATTTTGGTGGGATGGTAAATTTGGAATTTCAGGTGGTTTTTCTTGGAAGTGATGGTGTTCAGCGTCCATTCCTCTGCAAGCCGAAGGATGACTTGAGGAAAGATGCACGGATGATGGAATTCACTACAATGATTAATCGTCTGTTATCCAAATTTCCTGAGAGCCGCAGAAGAAAGCTGTACATACGAACCTTTGCTGTGATCCCTCTTACTGAGGATTGCGGGATGGTGGAGTGGGTCCCACACACTCGTGGCCTCCGACACATTCTTCAGGACATCTACATAACAAGTGGAAAGTTTGATAGGCAGAAGACAAATCCTAAAATCAAGAACATATATGATCAGTGCAAGTCCTCTGAAGAGGAGATGTTGAAATCACAAATCCTTCCCATGTTCCCTCCTGTTTTCCACAAATGGTTCTTGACCACATTCTCTGAGCCAGCTGCTTGGTTTCGAGCAAGGGTGGCTTATGCACACACCTGTGCTGTTTGGTCCATGGTTGGGCACATTGTAGGTCTAGGTGACAGGCATGGTGAGAACATTCTATTTGACTCAACTACTGGTGACTGCATTCATGTTGATTTCAGTTGCTTATTTGACAAAGGGTTACTACTGGATAAGCCTGAGCTGGTGCCTTTCAGGTTAACCCAGGTAAATTCTATATGGTATTTATTGTTGCCTCTTTTTCCTGCCGCTGCTCACATGCTTTCGTGCAGAACATGATCGATGGTCTGGGCATTACGGGATACAAAGGTGTCTTTTTGAAGGTGTGCGAGATCACACTTTCAGTGCTACGAACACACAGAGAGACGTTGATGAGTATTTTGGAAACTTTCCTGCATGATCCCTTGGTGGAATGGACCAAATCTCACAAATCAAGCGGGGTGGAAGTTCAAAATCCTCATGCACAGGTTTGTTATATACTAATATATCTTCATATTTTGTCCACCATTACTTGACGAGCAGACTTGTAACCACCGCTAGGTTCTTCTGTCCAATGATTCTGTATGTTCAAAAATTTCAGAGGGCCATCAGCAATATCAAGGCACGTCTTCAAGGAATAGTG
The DNA here is from genome assembly GCA_029747655.1 of Ensete ventricosum. Classification (NCBI taxonomy): domain Eukaryota; kingdom Viridiplantae; phylum Streptophyta; class Magnoliopsida; order Zingiberales; family Musaceae; genus Ensete; species Ensete ventricosum. The sequence continues at coordinate 18,226,913 of JAQQAF010000003.1, read as the reverse complement.
GTCGGGGTTGGAGCAGCACCCTCTTTACCATTGGCTGTGGAAGGGCAGGCCCAACGCCTAATCGATGAGGCTATCTCGCTCAAAAACCTCGGAAAGATGTATATATGGTGGATGGCTTGGTTCTAAGGGTTGCTTGGTGGCCTTGCTGTCGATATTTGCTTGTTTTACGTGTGCTCCTGCTCGGTGAATGGACAAATGTGTCTGCAGCATCTTCACCGTAAGTGTGAACGAGAGAAGGGTCATGACAGCGGCATGGCAGATATTTCACCATAAGTGGTTTTCTTCTTGAGGTAACATTTTTCACAGGCATTTTTTGGTTCTCGCTTGTGATCATTGTATTTATGTAAAACTAATTTTTAGATCTATGCTGTATCATATGATGACAAGTTGAGGGTATACATATTGAAGTTAGATTCGCAAGAGAATCATAGACGTAGCGATCAATTCGAGCAAACTTTTACATCATGGAAACATCATGTGACATGGCTTGGATTTGAATTAAATCATGGGCTTTCTGGTGTATATCAAATCAGGTTGATTTTACTCCGATGAGGATTGGATCAGATTAATCCTGTTTTTTCTTGGGTAATTTTTTTTTTAATTTTTTTTAATTTCCTCCCCCCCCCCCCCCTCTTCAGAACGTCTTTAATTTTTTAATTGCTTATTATTATTATTATTATTATTGATTATGTTGTCGTTGCTGAAGTGGACGAGGCTGTCATGAAGAGGACAAGCAATCACGAATGAGGGCGCGAGAATGGAGGAGGATGTGACTGATGAGGATAAAAAAGCAATGGGACGAAAGCGATCACGTCAAAGATGGCGACGAGAGGTGGAGAGATGGTCACGACGGGATGGAGGATAAGAGTAATATTATTATTATTATTATTGTTTACACCAAAAAGAAGATATTGTTAAGAACATTTACCGTTGTTTTGTTTTCTGATTAGGGAGGAACAAAATCTAAAGCTCTGTAGCCTAACTACGTATCCAGATGTCGGATTGGTACAGCACTCACGAGATAGATAGACATATCACTTCCAATCCTTTGGAACCGCGCCGTTGGACATAGCAACAGGGCGCCGCAGGTTCCTTCCAAAGTGATCTCAAACTCCTCCTCCTCCTCCTCTGCGCTCCACCATGGGGGAGTTTTGGATCTCACCGGAGCGGGAGACTCCTAAACATTACTCCCAACTCTGCAGCGTCTGAGATGTGGTAAAGAGTCTCCTCCTCCGACAGCTTCTCGCAAAGGCCAGCGGAAAAGACAACAGTTTCCAGTTTCCCCGATTGCCTCAAATCTTTTACTACTTCGCTGTGGTGGTCCCCCTTCACACATGAGATAGATTTAACATTAAAAAAAATAAAATAAAAAAGATTTGAGTCAACATATTTCTTCGCATCTCAATCACAACATGCCAAAGCTTAATTAAATATGTCATGTAATATTTACATTACATATGGGATACATTCTGCCTTTCCCAATCCTTCCATCTAATATTTACTTAATCTCAACTTGACTCTGATGCACGTAATCAATCCCTAAGCTCACACGGTTTAACACATCAATCTGTTCTTTCCCGTAGAAGCATCCGATTGATTAATGCATGCATTATTATACCGAGCATCATCTAATATTATTATTTTTTTAACCATCGCATATTTAGTTACACATATAGCCCATCTCCCAGTAAAAGGGGGAAAAAAAAAAAACATATTATATACTAACTAAATAGGTCAAACTGATCATGATAAAACTGACATTAGATTGGACGCCAATTCAATCGAGAAATTAACCTTCTTTCTAAATTATCGATAATTCTTAACAATATTAAAACTATTCTTTAATATATATTTTATTTAACCGTTGTCACGTATGAATATTTTGTTTATAATATGCATGCATTTATTTGGTTAGGAATATATGAACGTCTCAGTGAAAATGGAGACCAAGTATTCATCAGGATACAGATCAAAAAAGTACCAACGACACACAAATCCTCTCACACCAAAGCAATCATCCGCCGTCACAATGTGAAGTAAACACCTTCCGTACCGGCGGTACTAAACCATTACAGTAATGGAGATTTCATTCACTCATGTACACGAGAACCCCCGCCGGCGGCATCTCCTCCCTACAAACACCTCCCTCCGTATCCTGCGTTCCTGAACAGTGCTTGCTTGATGTCCTCGGCGCTCACCACCGTCCTCGGATCCATGTCCTGCGCCGCCGCCAGCAGCAGCAGTTCAAGATTTTAGCAGCTGAATAAATCGTCTCAAAGATAAAAGAGAAGAGCTGATCTTTACCAGCTCGGAGCACGAGGCCTGCATGCCGAAGTCGTTGAAGCAGCTGATGACGCATTGTTGGATCTCCATCCCCAGCGCCTCCAGGGTGTTCACCGTGGAAAGCAGCAGACCGGGCTTGGCCGCGCAGCAGATCTCTATTCGAGTGTCGTTCTCCCTCCTCTCCACGTCGAACTACAAGGTGGATTCAGAGTCGGTCCGTGAGGTAGGTAGGTGTATAGCTTCAGCCAAGCACGAGACCGGCAAATGTCACCTACCTTGGGGGAGTTCCTCACCAGCACCTCATCGGAGTTCAACTCCTTGATGACGCTCAACAGATTGGCCTGCTCCCGGCCGACCTCGATCTCCTCCTGCAGCCTTTTGATCCTCTCCAGGAGCTCCTTCATGTAATCGATGGTGTCCCCGAGAATGGACGTCCTGTCCATCTTGTGGATGCAGATATGTGTCAGTGCAATCTGGAGGTCGAATGAGCCCGAGTAATCCATGCACGTACCTTGCTGATCTTTGGAACGACGGATCTCAGCATAGAGAGCCTGTCATTGAGCCTTTTCCTCCGCCGCCGCTCCGCCATTAGATTCTTGGAAGGCATGCCTTCCAGCTTCTTCTTCTTCTTCCTCTCCACATCGCCACCCGGTCCAAACATCACGGACGCCTCCGCAGACTGGCCCATCTCCACTTTGCAAGCACTCTGCCCTTGGTCACCGTCATCCAGCGTCGACCGCACCGACGAGGACTGGATCTCCGGCGCCGCCGCAGCCGCCGAGTAGACGCCGGCAAGCGGACAGTACACCTCGCTCAAGAAGTCGAAATTAGGCTCCACCGGCATGGCGACGCCGGCGTCGAATGCCGTGAAACTGGGAGGGACCAACCCAGGGGTCTGCTGGAAGCAGTCTAAGCTCCCGTCGCACGAGAAGAACTCCCCCATTGCAGCAGCCGGAAACGAGTCCCACGCGTCTCTCCTCAGGGACATCAGCTCCTCCAAGAAGCCATGCTCGTCGAGCTCCATTTCTTTGCAGGCAGCAGAAAGGCACACAAAAGCCACCGAGCTTCCCGCACCAGCCTGGGGAATTTATATATACAACCTTAAAGGAACAATTATTCCCTGCAGTAAATGCAATATAGTATCCAATAAGGTATGTCGCCAGTGCATTAGAACCCTACACGGAGCGTAGCCTAAGATTGGAATGGAATCTCCTCTCACTCTCTCTCATTCGCTCTTCTCTTTTTCCCTCTCTGTGCGGTCTTTATCATGGAAATCTGCAGTTGTGGAGAGGGGTGACATTTAATTATAATGGGACGGCCTAAGAGGTTTGACCCACAAGTGTGTCGGAGACGAAAAGGACGAGAGGGAGGGAGCCGAGGCCATGTCAGGGTTCCCTGCACATGTATGTACGTTACCTTGGCACATAACTGGGCGTATAAATATCGGTACAGGTCGTCACGGCAGCCTATGCATGCTTTGGAGTTTGGAGGTTGGCCACTCGGGCTCTGCTGCAAAAGTTTGGCGGTGGCGTGGGGGAGGGAGTCCTCTCCTCTGGGCTCCTTGTGGAATGTTTCTTGTCTCCATCTATCTGCTTGTGAACCCCCCCCCCCCACCCCACTCTTCTTCCACCATCATTACTCCTTGATGATGCAGTGTGATACAGATCAGATCAGATCGTCTTCTTCTTCTTCTTCTTCTACTTCTTCTGCCTCCTTGCTCTCTCTCTCTCTCTCTCTCTCTCTCTCTCTCTTTCTCTCTCTTTTCTGTGAATGCAGTCAGTGGTCATCAGACACATGGATCAGACCCTTGTGCAGAGAAGCTTATGAAAAGTGTTGGTGTTGCTTAAACCGACTTGCATCATCACTATCATACAATGCAACTGGATGGAACACGTCTTAACATATTGATATGAAGGCAAGATAATGGTGATAATTCTACAGTGGAAGAGACTCCACACGCAAACACAAGCAGAACATTAATCATCAATTCATCAACTTTGCCTTCTCAATCAACCACAAGTACAAGCAAGCAAAGTAGCGTTCATGTTAAACAAAAGGTTTGTCTGGGGTGTGACCAGTAGTGGTGGTTTCAAACAGTGGCTGCATTCTTTGTTACTGTTCATTCCTGCATGCCAAACACAAAAAAAAAAAAAAACTCCATCCGAACCTCCCATTCCAATGGGCAATTCTTTAATGTCTTTCTTGATCCTGCCATTCATGTCATTTTCTTATGTAGATGATGTTTTTTTTTTTTTTTTTTGGTTCGGTTTTCTCATGCCTTCACTTAAACAAATAATTTGTAGTTAATTGGTCAAATCGCCGAAGTATTTCTTTAAGACGACCAAGTTCAAAGTTACAAAAGAAATTGTTATTAAGCATCAAATCACCAAAAAAGAATCTCTCTATTTGTAAAAATAATAAATACATTACATCCATCTATTTGTAAAGCTTACACTGAGTAACTAGCTTTAGAATTATATTTTATCGTCTTAAATGAAAACTGAAACATCAAATCACCAAAAAAGAATCTCTCTATTTGTAAAAATAATAAATACATTACATCCATCTATTTGTAAAGCTTACACTGAGTAACTAGCTTTAGAATTATATTTTATCGTCTTAAATGAAAAGTGAAACATCAAATCACCAAAAAAGAATCTCTCTATTTGTAAAAATAATAAATACATTACATCCATCTATTTGTAAAGCTTACACTGAGTAACTAACTAGCTTTAGAATTATATTTTATCGTCTTAAATGAAAAGTGAAACATTAGTAATCTGAATGAATGCTTCACTTTTGTAAATATAAGGATGATAATATAATTTTTTTTTAAAAAATAAAAATTGATATATTAAAAATAAATTAATTACGGGAATAATATATAATTAGTCCCTATCATCTATTAAAGCCTATTTATTATTCATCATGATGATAATTTTTTCTGCTATCAGGCATGCATATATCATTGTATCATCATGATAATAAAGTTATTGCAAAGACTGCTACAGCATTTTGTGTTGTGTGAGACAGACGGGCAGTGGAGGGAGGGGGCTTATTATTCCCCATGGTTGGCAACATCATCACCACCAGGTGTAAAGGCTCGGCTAAGGCTATACGACATCAAAAGTGTACAAAAGTCTTAGCTTCCTCTTTTTTTTTTTTTTAAATGTACACTCGAGTACATAGCAACCTCGTGAAAACTTGTGCTGCGGCAGCCTCTTCTCTTGTTGATTGATGAACAACTGTTTGGGTTGTGAACCTTTGGAATCATCACCCATGCTGGGTTGCTACATCATACAGTCAATGAATTCTCTTGTATACACTACACACACACACAGAGTAACATATTAATTGGATAAGTTTAAAGTAGTATCACAAAATCAAATAAATATAAATAGGATAAAAAAAGTTAAGATAACCTTTTACACCAAAATTTGATGGTAGTCAAATTCAGAGTAAAGTTCAAAATATTTAATAATAGAGTTTTTTTATTATTAATTTTTATCTCTATTTTCTTTTGATTTAAATGTTTAATATTTCTTTTGTAAAGTATTTGTCCAGGTTGACAAGTAAGTGCTTTGGGATCGCCATAAAGCCCGAACATTCTAACCATTAATCTTAATCTGGAATTACAATCTCATGTATAGATTTTGATAGGGATGTAAAGAAATAATATATATATATATATTGTAAAAAATATTTGAAGAGGATTGATTTCTTTAGAGTTTATAATGAAACAACTTGTGTAAGTAAAAACTCATTTCACATGATAAAAATATTAATTATTTTTTTTAAAAAAAATAAACAAAGAGTTACCGTAGTATATTAAATTTGTGTCAATTTTTATTATTGAAGTTTCAAAATATTCTTTTGATATAGAAATAAAAAGATTGCACTTGTATTGGTTTATGTTTTATTGGGATATCAAACGGAGGAGGAAGACGAGTGGGTGGGGTACACACACAAAACCAGGGCAGTGAAACACCGGCCCACAATATTGTTGTCACCACCCTCTCAATACCACCACCGCCCAATGCTGCCATCATCCTCCTCTCTCTCTCTCTCTCTCTCTCTTAGCCCTCGAATCTTTTTGTCTTTGTTTCGTCTCCCATCGGAGACAGATGAGACATGGAAGGTGAGGAGGAGCGGCCACAAAAGGCCAGGGCTGGGACGCCTTTTTATTTTTTCTTCTCACTCCCCCTACAACAACTACTTTGATGTGTGTGTGTGTGTGTGTGTGTGTGTGTATGGATATAGTAAAAGCAGGGAGTGGTACAAAACACACGCAATGGGCAGCCTATTTAGCCTTTGGAGTCGTGCTGCAGGCAGAAAAGGTTGAGAGAGGTTTCCGTGAAGGTCTCCTCTCTCTCTCTCTCTCTTTATATCCTTCTATCTTTCCAGCTATCGAAAAGAGAGAGAGAGGAAGAGAGTTACTTGTGCTTTGTCCTTAAATATAAGGAGCAACAGAGAGCTAAAATAGATGGGGGCAGAGAGAGGGAAAAGGTGGAATCATCATCACAAGCCAACGAAAAAGGAACCCCGAAAAGGAGGAGCAACCGACAAGCGGAAGGCGCCACCAGCGTCGGATGCCCTGCGACCGCTCGGCCGCGCGAGCGAGCGAGCGAGCGGGCGCCCAACACGACCACGTGAACATGTGGCCGCCTGACGACGACTTCACCGCTCCGGCTTCTGTGATCGCATCGTTGGTTGGTTGTTGTTCCCCCTGCCTCGGCCGTCTTCAACTCGGCCCACCTCACCCAACTACTTGACTCCTTTCTCTGCGAGTTCATTAGAATAAAAAAAAATTTTAAATTTTTTTTTATACCTTTCAAATATTTGGTAGAACTTTTTAAATTAAAAATAAATAAAACAGTACTCTTTTTTAATCATCATCATCATCATCATCATCGACCACCGCATGACCCCCACCCCCTTCATCCCAAACAACACAACCCTAATAATAATATCTTGAATCAATCATTTTTTTTTAGTTTTATTTATTTTGATTCCTTCGGATCAAATTGTGCACGGTCCTAATAATAATATCAGACAATGATGAGTTTAAACCAAACCAATCAGAGTAAATAAAATTTCAATCAGACTCAAAATGTTTAAGTAGTTTAAGCTTGTGAGTGTATGGATCAAGATATGCAACTCGATTCTTTCAATTCCTACCGATGCCAAGCCTGAGTTGCAAATAGTAACTCGAGGAAGATTTAGAACGTACGTAAAAGACACCTTCGGGTCCTGATCAGGTTACGGCCACCGTCCTCAGTCCCGGACACACAACTCGAAACACACGCCTGTGACTCATGGTCCAGGAATCAATGGATTCCATACCTTACCATAAGACTCTCTCTCTCTCTCTCTCTTTCATATATATATATATATACACACACTGACGAATCCAGTCCGTCAGTGTATGACCATGGGCTGAGATGCTTAAAAGCATTTATTTAGCATGAGAAAAAAAATTTCACAGAAAATGTAATAGGAAGCACCTCTTCTCATCCTCGCTGTGGTCTTGCAATCCTCAAGTGATCGGTACGAACTCCATTTTGCTTGTGCCAAACCTTCACGAGGTCCTGCAGGTACAAGGCCCAGAGTCACAGTGGCATCTAGCGAATGCCACCCCAGCTTCAATGTCCAAGAACGCTCGCTCTGGGAAAAAGAAAACTTTCAGATTGCGCAGTGCAACAGTTCTGAGATATTATCATGTACCAACACTGGCTCTAATTTCCTGTGGGCTATCTATCTATCTATCTATCTATCTATCTATCTCCTACCACCACCACCACCACCACCACCACCACCTCAGAACCAGTGGTTGGTGCCTCGGGGTATGGGATGAAGGGTACATTGAGGTACGAAGATACCATACCACGACGCGCAGCATGGGCCACCGGAGGAACCAGAAAGGTCTGGCACCCACACATGACACCGGACCACAATGGCCAAAGGCCTCGTCCTCGGGCATCCTCTCCATTGCTCCCGCGTTCCAACAGACAAGCCATAGATGCCCGCAAGTAGCTGTCCTTTCTTTTCATTCCGTGATTACGGAGACTGGCATCATCCCCCTCGATGATGATATCCTGTCCAGATCAAACATTGTTCATGAGTTTTCCAATTTGTTCTACAGTCTAAACGTAGCCCTACAATCTTTACTTATGATAACAACAACAACAACAAACGCAAAAGTGCAATAGACAGATTGAAATGACTTTAAAACTCAAAGAACAAGATAATTCAACAGCAAAGCCAGCCAGATTGACAACCTGGTGGTTTATGGAAAAAAAGACCAAATTTAAGTTATCATAGCCATGCATATTGTCTGCTCTTTCTCCGGGCTTCTCTATCCGGAGATCTAGATTGTTCTCTCTTTTACCTTATTTCATAAGGTGACGCCGAAGGGTAATTCACAGCCACCACCACCACATAACAACTTCTCGAAGATCAAGAGATAGCAACCGCATAATCATCACACACCACAAAACCTTCAAAATGTCATGACTAGGATTAATGCCATAACCAGTAGACAACAGTTAGAAATAAAGTACTTATACACAGAGGTACTTTCTACATATAAATGTTTGTGAATGTCATCTCACCGACTGAAAAGAAACAAAAAAAATAATAATCTCTCTTTACAATTACCTTTTCCCAAATCGAGCACCTGACCATACATGAAGAAAGAGAATGGTGGAGAATACGTTGCTGAGAACCACAAAACAGAGAAGAACAGCGACAATCACAGCCTAATAACCAAAGGGACCAAAAAACATCTACCCAAGCATATTAGACTTCGTCAACACACAAATACTAAATCCAATGGACTATGAACTGGTAGTGTTCGTTGGTTAGTTAAAAAAGTTGAAGGAGATACTGTTGTTTAGTTTAAATTTTTTGCTATGTTAAGCTGATCTGATGCCTGGAAAAATCGAGGTTGGTCATTAATGACTGGAAAAATCGAGTTAAAAAATTGATTAACTCATCTTTTTCACTGTTAACAGTTAATGTAACTGTTAACAGTTATAACTGCGAAGCAGTCATACCTTTTTTGCTGTCATGTGCGGCCTTTCACGATCGAGTGATTGAAATAATTGATAAAAACAGTCTACATCTTCATCGGTGTCCATGTTCACATGCAAAACCACAAGAGGTACATGTACAAAGTTCAACAACTAGATGACATCGACCAACCTATCAATTTGACATGTGAAGACCACTTTACAGAAAATTATAAAGTAAAAAAGCTCAAACCAACCTTTCCCTCGGACAAATGGTTTTCTAGGTCCCTTTCTGTGACCACAGATGAAAAGCCAGATATATAGAGTACTTTCAGCATTGTCTTCTTCATTCCTGCCATCACACAATTGAGATAATAAGGATAAGTATTAATATATCAAGCATCATAGTCAAAGAGATAGTCAAGAATATACCATTGCTTCCAATGGAAACCTATATCCTAGTCTTAGATTGCATTAATTCAGAGTTAAAAAGAAGTAAAATTATCTGAATCTGGTATCTGACCAAGTTAAGTTAGACCTTCTAGACTCTCAAGTGTTTGGCAGTTAAACCAATAGCCAACCCGTTGAACTTTCTTTATCCTCAACCAAATGCAGCCGCCATAAAGAGCATTAGAAAGAGACGAAGAGAAACAACAATTTACTTGGAGGCAAAGGAATTCAGTTTTACCAGAATCTCCACCTTAATATATATGATCATAGTTGTCACATTCTGATTTTTTTTTTTCATAGGATTACAACATCTTTCCATAGGTATATCAAGAGACAAATAAATAAAATTACTTTATTAATATGCATAAATTATAAATATTTATTATAATTTATTTCTTCAACAAAATACAAATCAACAATAGCCATAGGCTTTATTGAGAAATACAGTGATGTCACCTCAAAAATAAAATCTAATTAGCTCTACCTAACGGTAGAGGAAGGTCTGTTTTTCATTGGAATCCAATCTAGTGCTATTGGAAGACTGCTTTGAAAATAAAAAACAAAACGCATAAATTTTAGCAACACTGAGTAAGAACCCCTATAAATCAACTGCAAAACAAATACATATCTAAAAGTCAATCATCCTAATGACGTATATCAAATACTCAAAGGAGCACTCCCAGAATGACGGATGGAGAGGTTTTACCCCATGGGATGAGTTTGTGTTCTCCCAACACTGAATGAAGACAAACTAATATCGTAATGTCATATCCATATAAAGACAAACTAATAGCCAGTTAATGAGTTTGTGTTCGCCCTATCTCATACTGGTCATATCCATATCGAGATGAAATAATACATTGAAATATCTCAATTTATCTTTCAAACATCATTAATGTCAAATAATATCAATTAGCCCTTAATTGACTTGAGTCATAGCTAAATCAGTCTACTTAAACTCAATTTAACTAGAAACTAATTGAATATATTTCTAATCCTCATTTAACCCATTTGGAACCATCCTAGACTGATATAATTTGGACAAGATTGTGATCAATTTAGGTTAAACAGACTTGAATAAGTCAAACCAGTTTGAGATCACCCTGAATCGATCTAAACTGATCAGATCTGATTTGATTCAGTCAATGATTAGGCCCAAATCAAACAAAATAAAGGCAATGGACTAGACTGCATAGCACTGAGCTAGGTTGGGCCAATTCATGTACTGGTCATGTGGACTTCATATGACTGTGCATGTACTATACCAGGCTGGGCCAGTCTATAGCCTATGGATTGGTCATATACACTGCACATAAACATGTTGGGCTGGGCCGAACTAATCTATAGGCAGGGGCCTAACCTGTGGGCTGGGATTGGCTTGTTGGTTGGGGCCTAGTCTACGGGTTGTTGCCTGGTCTATGAGATGATTTCAACTCGAATGCTAACCAATTCACTTAATTTCGAATTATAGCATCATGAAATTATAATCAAAACATCTACTCATTAACATTGATTCATTATAATAAAATAAATAATAGTAGATTAAAAATGAAATTGAATAAGGGAAGAAATTATATTTTTAATCAACTATTATATAAATATAATAGAAATCAAATATTAAAACTAATCAACTATTATATAAATATAATAGTAATCAAATATTACAACTAAGATCATGCATACAAGACAAAAATTTTAGAAACTACATATAGCATGAATAATTATAATATGTTTTAATCTAAAGATAAAATTTTAAACACTTTAAGGAATAAAAGAAAATTTTCGAAACTACATATAGCATGAATAATTGTATGTTTTAATTCAAGAATAAAATTTTAAACACATTGAAGGAATAAAAGAAAATATTTATTTTCAAGAAAAGTTAGTAGGATACAACTCCTTGTTTCTTATGCTGCGAGGCCTGGTTTGGTGAGGAATGAAGGAAAAGAATCTCTCCCCTTAAATAGGAGAAGATAAGCACTTCGCATAAGGTAATGTTTTTCTGTTTTTATATTTATTTAATCTTTATTTTTAATTTACTGACAAAAATAACATCATCCAATTTGGAAGGTTTAATATTTATTTTTTAAATCTTATTAGCAAGAAAAGAAATAAAATAATTATTGTTAAATTGGAATGATTATAACAGTCATGTTCCAACTAACTGGATTCTGTCCAAAATTGACAACTTGATGTCATAAAACGATGCTAACACCTAAACAATTGATATTAACAATCATGAACAAATAGCTGGAATAGTTGATGAGAAGAAACTGCTACGTGCAGTTGCAGTTGGTAACATGTTCTAAGAGGAACAAGTCAGTCACATAATTGCAAATAAAAACAACTAGTATCTGGGGTTGGAGACATGAGTCCTTTCAAATAATTGAGTTTTGTAGTTTAAAGTATGTCTAGTTAAAGCAGAATATATATTTTTATCGTCTCCAATAAATCTTCCTATATCTCCTTCTTACTCTCTCACAACACTAATACAAAACAACTCACATTGTCTGTAACACAAGCATCATGTACAGGTCTCTTAATGGGGGTTATCAAAGTCAAATAAGAAAACAATATATGCATCCTTAAGTTCAGCTTTTATAGTTATGAAGTGAATCCATTATGACAATCTGAGTACATAATCAACCAGATACATGAGATAAATTGTCATAGTGAAAGGATAGCATGACGAAGGAAGAGTTCCCAAAATTATGAACGATGGAATGAAGTAGCACAAGGGAAGAAAAAATCTGTCTGTAAAGGAGAAGATATACCTGAAGCAACACAAGCAAATACAATAAATTCTAAGTAGCACCTTGTCTTACAGTTAGCATTTTTGTTCATTCATTGCAGTAAATGATTCTCTCAGGAAAAAAGCACAACATATTCATGTTGCAACAAGACGTACACTCAATCTTGCTTTCCATTTGGTCCATCTGTTTGGTTGATCACCCAAAAGCACCCACATAGGTGCTATGATAGTGGGTAGCATCAATCTGGCCTTTAAGCACCATAAATTTAAGACAGTTTGGAGGAATCTTAGGCTGCAGATCTCCTATCCACTTTCACCAGCCAACTTTTAACTCAAGGTCAGATGAGATGCTCAGGGTTTAACAATTCCACGTTCACACAGTCCACCATTTTCATTTCTGAGAGTGGTCGCATTGTACCCACAGAGGCCCGACCCTCAGATCATCAACCACCCCAATTCTCGACATCACCCCCTATAATTACTACTTCACGAACTCCATAATTCAAGACCTCGTATATGTTCATCACACTTGTCTATGCAATACCGCAAGTTCAATCAGGTAATAGAGACGAAAAGGTCGGCTAACCAAAATTTAAAAGTAAGATATGCAACAAGAACTCATTGGAACCCGTTGCTAGGCTGCTAAAGATGACAAACAGAAGATTCAAGAGAAGAATTGAGATCGATGGATCAAGGAGTTACCTCGTGCGTGGAGAATGCGCCTGCAAGGAACCAAAGAAAGAGATCCGACGACGGAGAGCGGAAGACCTACGGATTCATTTGGGAGCCGCCGCTTCTTATACGGGTAGAGGGGGTCGACAGTGGGCCTCGGGAGCCCGTTTCGTGTCCTACCTACTTACTACAGAGCCCGTCAACGACGCCCGGAAGCCGCGTTCTGTTGCAGCGGGCTAATCTACTCGTCGCTCGTCAACTTAAATTGGACTAATAGTCTTCAGTACTTTGATGTTTTTTTTTTAAAAAAAAATAAATAAATAAAAAAAATTTATATCATTTGGTATAACAGTTGAAATAGAATTACCATCCCAATAACGAGAGGTTGTTGTGTTCGATATCATCCTTGGAATGAAAATTTATAGTATGATTTGTGCAGTAGAAACTATGTCTAAAATATCATTACAGAGGTTTCTTATACAAAGGAGTTCACATTCACCATATTAGATTGCTCAGCATAACAGGCTGCAATAGAGACTCCCATTGAATTATAAATTAAATCATCAATTCCTACAGGAGGAGAAGTATTAGTGGTGAATGAACTGTAACATTCATTCTATGATAAAATCATGAGGAATAATTGTAGGAGTGCTTGATATAAAGGATATTGAAGTCCTTGGAGTTGCTCGGGGCAGAGTTTGCTATAACACAAAAAGATATTAAAATAATATGTATAATGGAGAAAGAGTTTTTATCAAGATTGTCTTCTTCATGAAGCCATATTATATTTGACCAATCCTTAAGATATCTGAAACATACACAAAAAAAAAAACAAAAAGTCAATTGAAGAATGTTAGAACTCCAAGCCAATGCGAGCGGTAACGTTTTTGTGTATGCTAAGTAGAAGATCGAAAGTCAATTCTAGAAAGAATGTTAATACTCCAAGCCACCTTCCTTCCAGCCATTTTGGTCAACCCGAGTCCACTTGCCCTTGTTTTAGAAAGTTATATTAGGCTTTTAGATGTAGCTAATCCTGAAGGGTGTAGGATCCAAATCCAAGAGGTCATCACAAGACTGGGTAGGAATGTAACTAGAGGACATAAGTTTAAATAAGTCTATTGAAAAGAAAGAAAGAAAAAATATTAAGGGTTTATAGATTCCAAGCATGATTCTAAATAAGATACAAGCGCAAAACTAGAATATAGATTAAAATTTATGAAGGTTGGCCATTAGTTGAGTGAAATATTAGGTATCCAAGGATCTTGTTAAAGGTTGATATTTGACCAAAGTCAGCAAGATGACGGAGGCCTTCTCACATTGCGTGGAGAGAGAGAGAGAGAGAGATAAAAAAATATTTTCAATAGATAAATGAATTAGAAAATTTTATCTTGCAAGAGTAAGGGTTATCATATTTTGTAATAAGAATAAAGCAAACAAGTGATTGATATGAATAACTCAACTGGCACCATATGTGATGATATTCCAACTTACTAATCTTGGTCTGGAAAGATTCAAAAAAAAAAAAACTTTTAAAGAGATGAGTTGAGTGATTTGATCTATAGTTTGGTTGGAAATTACATTTGTAGTAGTTATAGTTAAGGAATAAATAAGAATGAGCTTAATAATAGAATTGCTAAGGATAGTTTTGCTTGAGAAATTATGTTTTTGTGCCGACCATCAATTCTATTGAGTATTTTATCTATTAATTTATCTTGAATAATCTTGGGAAGTAAACTACGTGAAATAAATATTCCAATGTAAGGAAGGGGTCAAGAATAATAATATTAAGAACATTTTTTATTTTATGTTTAATGTAAGAAGAATAATGTTTTGGAAGCAAGTGAATTCATTTTTAACCTAGTAAGATTGGAGTAATTGTTCAAATTTTGCATAAGAAAATGACAGGATTTATCACATATAGCTAGTGATATTTTGGCATCTTTGGTATTAAAAGGAATAAGTTTATTGCACATAATTACATTATTAAGAAGTTTTGTAAGGATGTGTTGAATTATAATAGAAGCATGAGAGGATAATAAAGGACACGCTCACGGATCCTTCTAGAATTGTTAAAAGATTAGCAAGTAAAACCATTAATGAAGCATAAATTCGATTGAGTGTCTCAAAGTCTATTTAAAAATCAATTCCACTAAGGATTAGAAGTCTGATTCATAAGATAACTATATTATCCATATTATCCTGGATGTTATGACAAGAAATAAAAGTTTATTTCTTGGCTAATCAAGTTAATATGGTATATTTTGGCACGACCCCCGTGACAATAGTCATTAGTCATGTCAGTGCCAACGTGGAGCCTCGAAGTCTATGCAGTGCGTGTACGATGACGTGACATCTCAGACTCGTATAAGATAACAAATAGTGCCTGCATCTTGGGATCGTACAGGACAACACCGTACCGTAAACAATCACTTGAGAATATGCAGAGAGACATTGCACGGTACAAGATCGTGCTAGTCAACTCATGCCGTGCAGAGTGCATGACCAAACTACTCAAAGCATCGATGGCCACTAAAAGACCGTGTACAATCGACTCTCAACCACATGTATAAAGATGACCTCCTGGCCAACTCCAAAGGAGGGACTTTCAACACTTAAAAAATTCTTCGATTCCATCACATATTGATTGAATCATCGGAGGGGTCAACTTAGGATGCCCCACCCAACTTTGCCCTTAGTGCAAGAACCAAGTCAAGAGAACCAAAGAAGCTCACCGCTACATATCTTGAAGCATTCACCAAACAACGGTTCAACCTAGCCAGGTTTTGACCACCCCGACAGCCCGCACAGGTGACCTTGTGTACTTGGATTGAATCAAGTCGTGCTAACATCTCAGCCATGACATGAAGTTTTATAATATTTTTGAAGCTAGAAGGAGAGTCCAATGTTGCAAGAGAGCCCACAACCAAG
The DNA here is from genome assembly GCA_029747655.1 of Ensete ventricosum. Lineage (NCBI taxonomy): Eukaryota > Viridiplantae > Streptophyta > Magnoliopsida > Zingiberales > Musaceae > Ensete > Ensete ventricosum. Next base: position 18,210,818 of record JAQQAF010000003.1, on the reverse strand, counting down.
CAACCCCAATGAGCATCTCAGGGAGGAGATCTCAACTACCCACCATGCCCTCGGACTATGACGGCAGTGGCCACTTCCCCTACATGGAGATGGGAACACCTTGGCTTTGACCCAAGCCATTACTAGAGATTATTCAATGATCATGGGTTCTCACCTCCCGGTGCCAGCATCAAACATCTCGTTATCTCCGTCGAGGCATTCCTTGGTCTCACTCACCAGGTCCAAGCATTGGTAGGGATGATGCAGATTATCATTCCCCGACTGGCTCAGCAGACAACGATCCCCTGGCAATCGTTCCCGGTGGCCCAATCGACCCTCTTCACTACACCATAAGATTCACTCTCGATCATGCCACATCCAAGGATTAGGGACCCCCACTTGCAGACTGAGGAGCGCTCGGAAGCTCCGAGACTAATGGTAGAACATAATGCCCCTGGTTCCCGACTCACCCCTCCAAGCAGTCCAGAACCAAATACCTTATCAACAGACTCCACAAACTCCCTCAGGGCACAACTATGTTTGGTTACTTGATGCCTCGACGAGGTTCAAAGGGAATTTATCAAATCGAATGAGGAGCTACAGGAAGGCTCCTAGGTAATATCCCCCTTTATTCAACAGATTTAGGATAAGTTAATGCCCCTCAACTTCCACCTCCCGATGTTGGAGGTCTACGATAGAAGATCAGACCCGACAGAGCATGTCATCATGTTCTGAGCGAGATGGCCCTCTACAACACCTTCCATGCTTTGATGTGTTGGGCATTTCCCACTACTCTCCTAGGCCCAGTTCGGATATGGTATAGTCAGTCTTGTCTTTCGACCAACTCATGAGGGAGTTTGACGAGCTGAACTTTCTAGCTAGTGCACAACCCAAGCCATCTGCAACCTTGCTTCTTGGATTGAATCATAAGGACGACGAGCCCTTATCTCAGTTTATCGCTTGTTTTGTTACCTAGATTCGAGGGGTGCCCGAAGCCTACCCCTCACTAATCATGCAAGCATTCCTAATGGGCCTGCGATCATCCATGTTCTTCTAGTTGTTGGTCGAAAGGTCGGCAACAATAGTTCCCAAGATGCTCCAACGCGTAAATCAATACATCATCGATGAAGAACCTGCGAGAGTTCAGAGACTAGTCAAAATATTATCGGTTCCATCGAGATTATGGCCATGACACCAAGGAGTGTCATGGCTTAACAAATCAAATCGAGGAGCTCATCCACGGAGGACACCTTGGGCGCTACATCAAAAGGCTACGAGAACCCTCTCCCTACCCCCAAGGCTTGGTAGAAAAGTAGATTGACATTATCATCGATGGGCTAGCCTCTAAAGGAGACATCACGATGGGGCGAAAGACCTACACGCTTGAGCCGTTGTGGAAAAATGACCTAGGCAAAAGGATGAGCCCGAGATCACCTTCTAATCGGGGGAAGCGGAGTATCCTGATCATAATAACGCCTTAGTGATCTCTGTCAGGATCGTCAACGCTTTGATTAATAGGATAATGGTGGACATTAGAAGCTCGGCCGATGTCTTATACTTTGACACCTTTCAGAAACTCGGCCTAGCTGAAAAGAGACTCACTCCCATGACTTCAACTCTTACCCGGTTCACCGGGGATTCCATCGCGCCCCTTGGCACCACCACCCTACCAATTACTATATCAGAAGAACCAAAGTCTAAGACCATTCTGGTCACCTTCATGGTGGTCAGACTCCTCTCTGCATATAATGCCATCCTCGACCGCTTGACCCTTAACAAGTTAAGAGCAGTCATCTCCACTTACCATCGGACAATGAAGTTCCCCACCTAAGTAGGGGTTAACGAAGTAAGAAGTGATCCTCGAGAATCAAGATAGTGCTACTTGATTATGGTCACCCTGCCCAAGAATTTGAAGTATGAACCATTCGTAATCGACCCCCTAGACGCAACCAAAGTTTTACCCATCCCGAGCCCACCGAGCAGATACTTAAAGTACCCCTCAATAAAAGTTGACTGGACAGAGTCATAAGGGTCGGGTTTGCATCCCGGAGAATGAACAAATCCAGCTCATCAGCTTTCTGATGATGTCTTCGTTTGGTCCCTAAGAGACATGCCAAGGATTGATATGAGGTCGCACAACACCACTTGAAATCCCTGAGGCATGCCTGATAAAACAGAAGTCTCAAAAATTCATGCCAGATTGGTAGAAGGCGACTAGTGCCAAAGTAGACCATATGATGGAAGCATGATTCATATTTGAGGCCAACTATCCTTGATGGTTGTCCAATGTAGTGCTTGTTAAAAAACCTAATGGAAGTTGAAGGATGTGTGTTGACTACACCGATCTAAATCGAACTTACCCAAAGGATTGCTACCCCCTCCCGAGGATTGACCAATTGGTGGACGCAACCTTGGAGTATGAGCTTCTTATGTTCGTGGATGTTTTCTCAAGCTATAGCCAAATCCGAATGGCTCCCAAAAATTGAGAATATACTACCTTCATTACAGGCTTAGGGATCTACTACTATAGGGTTATGCCCTTCGGTTTAAACAATGCTAGAGTGACGTACCAGATGATGGTCAACTAGATGTTCCAGAATCATATTAGGAGAAATATGACAGTGTACGTTGATGACATAATTGTCAAGAGCAAGCTCGATAACACTCATCTAGTTGACTTAGCCGAGACATTCCAAATGTTCAGGAAGTTCAAAATATGTCTCAACCTCGCCAAGTGCATTTTCAGAGTTAGCTCCGTCAAGTTTCTCAGCTTTAACATACATCATAGGAGAATAGATGCAAATCCTGAAAAGATCTGAGCCATAATCGAGATGCAACCCCCTCGTTCGATGAAAGAAATTCAATATCTCATGAGAAGGCTTGTTGCCCTCAGTCGATTCATGTCCTAGTCAGGAGATAAATGTCTCCCTTTCTTCTGAGCTTTGAAGCACACCAAAGACTTCAAGTGGACTCCATAATGCAAAGAAGACTTCGGAAAGTTGAAAGCACACTTGGCCCACCTACCTCAGCTCACCTCGGTTACCCCAGGTGAACCGCTTGAGCTATACCTTACGACCTGTGAGCATGCAATCAACTCAATCTTAGTCAAAGAAGAGAGAAGACAGCGACCCATTTATTACTTCAGCCACGTCTTGAATAAACCCGAGGAGCGATTCCTACCAATCGAAAAAGTTGGCATTGGCTTTGATTCAGGCGACAAGGAAGCTATGCCCCTATTTCCAATCCCATATGATAAGAGTGGTGACCAACAAACTACTCCGCCTAGTCCTCTCTAAGTTCAATGTATATGGTCGAATGCTCAAGTGGTCGATCGAACTCGAGAAATTTAATATCCAATACATCTCACAAACAACCATCAAGGCCCAAGCAATCACCAATTTTATCTCCGAGCTGGCCCCCTCCAAGGACAATAGTCATTAACGAGCCAAACAAAGATGGATCTTGTTGTTGAATCTTAGATTTTGCTGATGAAATTAATTGATGGGTTATTAATCTAACATGTGTTGTTAGAGTTGATTGATGTAGGATTAACTATGACACAGAGAATATGACAATAAAAGGTATGGCCAAAGTCAAGTCCATGCATCGGGTCGGGATTCAGACGATGCGATTGGGAACTTGCCAGGAGTGCATCGGGAGCTCGCCAAGGATATCGGGAGTTTGCCAGGATGGCGCAAGAGAGTTCGTCGAAAGAAGACCAAGACTCATCGAAAAATTATCGGGGGTAGCCGAAAGGCTTGCCGGGAGTTGGGAATGTCTTGAAGTGGATGTTTTGACCATTATGATTATAATTAATTAAGTCATAGTTAGCATCATGTAGGTTTAACCACGATGGGAGGAGTTATAGATCAAACATGGACCCAGGATCAAGCTTAGGCATTAGGCAAAGTTTTGGACGATGCAGTGAAAGTTCGACGGGTGTTCGCTAGGACTTCACTGAAGGTATCGGGAAGATCGCTAGGAACACGCCAGGAGATCGCTAGAGGAAGATCGTGAGACTTACCGTTGGAGATTCTGGAGGTTGTCGAATTACGGGAGTAAGGTCATAAGCTTGGTGGTCATATCTTGATTATAATATTTAAGTCGTAGGTTAAGATTGAGTCCTAAATGAGTGTGATTTGGAGGGAATCCAAATCAACTTGGTCCACTATGAGGGTTTGGTTGAGCTCAAGTTGAGCTCAATCAGTTGACCAAAGAATTGGTCAACATCAAGTTCAAGCTAGAATTCGAAAAGTGGAGGGAACCACTTTTCCGAAGATTAAGGCGGGTACACTATCGGTGAGCGGTGGTTCAATCGGCGTCGCCCAGGATTTCGGATGGCTGTTAGTGGCTAAACCGCCCGTACCCAAGAATCTGGGCACTTTCGGCAGTTGACCTGCCCATGTCAATGGGTGAACCACCCGTACCCGGATTTTTCGGGTGAGTTTGATTTTTGGCTCCAAATTCTGAAGTCATTTGTGATATATAAATACCCCAAGTTTTCTTGCATTCTAGACAAAAATTTGGGGGATAAAATTTTATGAAAAACTTGTGTGAATTGTAAGAAAAAGGAAAAGGGTCAGGGAGTAATCAAAGACTTATAATCTTGTCTCATTGTAAGCAAAGTGTAAGGGTTTGGTCTTCACCCAAAGAAGATTGATAGTGGACATCGGTGTGCCTCAAGGATGAAAACTCAAGAGTGGACGTAGGCCCGTTGGTACCGAACCACTATAAAACTTGTGAGTTCTTCATTTGTCTTCCTTGCTTATTAATTTTATTTTGACGCTTCCGATTTCGTATACTCTTTGAAAGTAAGGTTTCCACGTCAAACACTTCATTTACAATATTGCTTATCTTTCAGATTTCCTTGTTCTTTCTTAAGTAATTTGTAAGTAAGTAACTTAGTAGTCTTCTTTTAATCACTTACTTTACTTGAACGAAAAGTTTTGGATCTTCTCTATCTTGCTTAAAACGAAAAGTTTTTATTTAAAATGAGAATTTATACTTGCACTAAATAACCCCACCCCCCCCCTTCTTAGTGTCAATTGATCTAACAATTGGTATCAGAGCCACGTTTTTCTCATTTGATTTAACACTCAAGAGAAATGGTTATTTTCGGCATTAACGAGGGTCAATGCATCACAAGTCCTCCTATTTTTAATCGGACAGACTACACATCTTAGAAAATATGAATGCATATCTTTTTTCTTTTGATAGATCTTGATTTGTGGTGAATTGTTGAAAAAGGTTTTCAGAAGTTATCCAATCCAACAAATGATTGGAACGATTATGAAAAACAAATATTTTCGTTGAATGCAAAAGCTATGAATGTCTTATATTATGCAATTGATAAAAATGAATTTGATCGAGTTTCTTGTTTTGATTCAGCTTTCGATATATGGCATACATTAGAAATGACATATGAAAGCATAACTAATCTAAATGAATCATTAAATGAAAATACTTCTAAAAATAAATTTGAAGAATACCTTCCAAAGAATAGGAATGAATTTGAACTGAGAACATATGAATCCTCGAGTGAAATCTCGAATGATGGGGACTTTGAACCCTTGACAAATGAACATGATAAATTAATGAACATGAATCTTAAAAATGATCTAAAGATGGACAAAACCTCTTGCTATGAATGCAAGAAGCCGAGGAGCTCCAAAGATGAAATGCATAACCAAGAAGTGGAGAACCTCGCTCTTATGGCCATAGACAATGAGGTTAGTGATTCATTAAGCATTTCTTTTTTAGAATTATTAAATATGTTACATGATTTGTTTGATGAGTTTAGAAAATATAACAAATCTTTTAAGTTGCTTAAAAATAAACATGATTTGTTAGTTGGTAAAGTTGATGAAATGCATGAGTTATTAGTATCACATAATCTTAGTTCTAAATGCGAAATGCTAGACAACATTAAAGAAGAAAATATCATGCTTAAGTTAACATTAGAAAAAATTGAAATTGGAAACAGATCCCAAAATATGATCCTTGCCAATAAGGGTCATATTAATAAAAGAAATGACATAGACTTTGTTAGAAACATTCAATAAAAACCAACCATGTTTGTTAAAGAACATATCTTAAATTTGTCACTAAAAATAAAATATAATTTTTATGATAGATTATGACATAAAGTTAATAATATCCATTTAAAAATTATAGTCCTTACAAGTTAGTTTTGGTTCCTAAGGGAACAACAAACTACCAAGAACCATTAGATAATAAAGACAAAGTTATTTGTATAGGTCCCAATATAAAATGAGTACCTAAATCTTTCTTATAAATTTATCTTCTAACAAAGCTAGAAGTACTAAATAATATTTTAGATGCTCAAGACATATGACTTGAGATCTAACAATCTTTCAAGCTCACTAGCTTAAGTAAATAACAAGAAAAATTATTGAAAATAAAATTATTGGTAATGAATCTTATAGATGACTCATTAATGATGCATAGATAGAGCATGCTAGAATTAGAGCAATGAAAGTTTAGCTATCTTTAATAAAAAATTATGAACATGAAAGGGAGATTTTGATGATGATTAATGTATTGATTTGTGCACTTATATTTGTGTACGTTATCTTAAGATTAAATAATCAAATATTGAATTTGAACTTAAAAAGTCATATACAAAGTTATTTATCTTTAAAAGAAAATCTTCTTCATAACATAATAGAATCTTCCAACATATAAAAATAATTAGATTTAAAATAAATCAAAGCTTTTGTTTGAAAATATTTTATTGCAATGATCTTGATAAAATTTTGTTTTTGACTTTAAATGACTTTGTATTCCTGAAATAAATTTCAAAAGAAGGACAATTATTCTTGAAAATATTTTTATCCTATTAATCCTTCAACAAGAGATAAAATAATACTATTATTATTGAATCTCTTAAACTATAAAAAATAGATTAGAGAACTTTAGCTATTAAAAAACAATCTAGAATGACTTCATTGAATTTTTTGAAAAGCAATTTTTAATGATAATTTTGGTTAAGTTTTTAAATAATTTTATTTTAAAAGGATATTGATGAATCTATCCAATGTTATTGATATTTTGATGATTTTATTATGATCTTAACAAGTTGAAAAAATTATAATTTGAAATCCTTATATAAGTTTATTCAAAGAAAGTCATATAAATGAATCATAATTTGTCTCTTTGGATCTATAACTTGAAAATCTTTTTATGAACCACATTATTGAAAACTTAAGTTTCATATATATAAATTAAGATACTCTACTTTTTATTCCTTAAAATTAACTTATGATCTTGATATTTATAATTTGATATCTTTATGAATGAAGACTCTTCTTTGATCTCTTAAGATTCTATTTTATCATCTAAGAGGGGATTTATTAAATTAAATCATGTCTTTAATATTCATGAATTTCTTTTGATATTAATATCTTTCTTGATATGATTTATTTTAAAACTCATGAATAACATAACTTATCACCAAAATTAGTATTTCTTAAATTTATGATAAGATAGAAATTAAAAGAGATTTATATTATCATGAATATTTCCTTAATTTCTTGACTTAGACTTATACGTTATGGGAATTACGTTATTAATCTCTACGAGTTTCTCTTTTTAATAAAAAAAAGAGATTTATGATCTTGACAATTATAAGTTGAAACTTTTTATCAGGATCGTTATTCCATTTTATTAAAAAAAAGATCTATCTAAATAAATTATATATTTTAAGATTTATCCTAAATGAATTAAGATTATTTAAGACTCTAAGACTCATTTTCATTATTTACAACTAAAAAGGGGAGAAAGAAAATCACTAGCATTTCTATTTATTTTGGGCCCCTCGATCATTCTCCGTTCGGTCGTGTGCAACAGCTATAGCTATGGATTATTCTTTGCGCTTATCATCTTGGCCCTTGGCGCTAGATATCTCTTGAAAGTATTTTTGATGATTTTGATTATTTGAAATTGAATGAATTTTTACCTATATTGTAATTTTGATTCCTCGAAATTATAACTTGAAATATTTTATGAATTAAAATATCTTATTATATGTTCTCATATTATTTAAAAGGAGATTTTTATATAAATCATTATCTTGACAACTTGAGATTTCTTGAATCATTTTTATTTATTTCTCCTATGATATGTCTCTTGATATTCATAATTTGTCTTCATGAATTGTATATCTTATCACCATGTTAATTTTTTTTGATATATTTCATGTGATAACTTAAAAAATGATGTAATGGAAAAAGTTTTGCACTATTGTAACCATCCCTTCTTTTTGACAATGACAAAGGGGGAGCAAAACTTATTGGCTTGCATGATGTAAAATTGCTAACTTGAACATTGCAAAGGAATCAAAAGTTTGCTAGCTTGCACTTCTCAAAAGAGAAGACATAATTCACTAGCTTGCATGTTCTAAAGTAATGAAAAATTTGTTAAATTGCAAAGCTTTAATATATCAAAAACTTGCTAATTGCACTTCTCCTTTTGTTGATAATAAAGGGGGGAAGGTATAATGATGTGAAATCATGTATGATGATCATGTATGTAATGATGATTTTAAAAATCTATATGAAGATAATGCTTTGTTATTATTCAGATTTATTTGCTATATTTTCTTGAAATTTACATGAGATAGATTTGTTGAGCTCATATTTGAAATATTCTTTTCAAATTTTCTATCTACAAGATTGAGGCTGAGAGTTAGGAATGCTAGATCATGAAAATATATGAAATACTAATCTAGATATAATGAGATTAAGCTTTTTGTGATAATATTTTTAAAAACTTTCTCTATGTTCTTTATCTTATTATTCACAAAAGGGGAGAAAATTTGTATAATGTTTTGCTATTTTACGGATTTATTTGCTACGCTTGAAATTACATGAGATGATTTAAAATACATCAGTACCTCCTAAATTTTTGAATCTCCTTAATATCTTACAGTTTTGAGCTCATTTTTGAAATTCACCTCTACAAAATTAAGAGTTATATTTAATGATATTTTACAATCCTCTCTAGTTTTCTTTCCTTCTTTTTCAAGAGGAAGAAAATTCTTTATGATTCATATTGTATCTTTAAAAAAAGGGAGCAAAAACTCATGTGCCTTAAAATCCTTAGTCCTATATTTCACCTTTTTGTTGATGATAAAGGGGGAGAAATATATATTAATGACACATGATATTGAGAAATATATACTAATGATATACATTGATGATAAATGATATTAATGATATACGTTGATAACACATGATATTGATGATATACTTGAATATGGATGCATAATCTTTTTGAAACTCATGATTCGATGACTTGATGTAAATTTATGTTGAAATTTGCTTGGAATGCTGACTGCTTAAAAAATACTTAAAATTTAAGAGCGTGTGATTCTCTTAAATTTAAGTGGCATAGAATTACGAGGAGTTAGGATTAACTCCTATAATCAATTGATTGTCATCATCAAAAAGGAGGAGATTGTTGAATCTCAGATTTTGATGATGAAATAATTGATGGGTTATTGATCTAACATATGTTGTTAAAGTTGATTAATGCAGGATTAACTACGACACAAAGAATATGATAATAAAAGGTTTGGCCGAAGTCAAGTCCATGCATTAGGCCTAGGTTCGTACGATGCAGTTGGGAATTCGCTAGGAGTGCGTCGGGAGCTTGCTGAGGGTTTCATAAGTTTACCAGGATGGTGCAAGAGAGTTCATCGGAAGAAGACCAAGATTCGTTGGAAGATTATCGGGGGTAGCCGAAAGACATGTCGAGAGTTGGGAGGTCTTGAAGTGGACGTGTTGGCCATTATAATTATAATTAATTAGGTCATAGTTAGCATCATGTAAGTTTAACCACGACGGGAGAAGGAGTTACAGATCAAACATGGACCCAAGATCAAGCTTAGGCATCGAGCCAAATTTTGGATGATGCAATAAAAGCTCACTGGGCGTTCGCTAGGACTTCTCCGAAGGTATCGGTAAGATCGATAGGAACACGTTGGGAGATCGCCAGAGAAATATCGTGAGACTCGTTGTTAGAGATTCCAAAGGTTGCCAGATTGTGAGAGTAAGGTCGTAGGCTTGGTGGTCATGTCTTGATTGTAATCTTTAAGTCGTAGGTTAAGATTGAGTCCTAAATGAGTGTGATTTAGAGGGAATCCAAATTAACTCAAAGAGGCAATCAGGTCCACTATAAGGGTTTGGTTGAGCTCAATCAGTTGACCAATCAACATTAGGTTCAAGCTGGAATTCGAAAAGTTGAGGGAACCACTTTTATAGAGATTACAGCAGGTAAACCACCGGTAAGCGATGGTTCAACCGACACCGCCTAGGATTTTAGGCGGTTGTCAACGGCTGAACCACCTAGGCTAGGTGGCTGAACTGCCCGTACCCAGGAATCTGGGCGCTTTCGGTTATTGACTCGCCCAGGTCCGTGGGTAAACTGCTCGTACCCAGATTTTTTAGGTAAGTTTTATTTTTGGCTCCAAATTCGGAAGCCATTTGGGGTATATAATATCCTAAGTTTTCTTACATTCTATACAACAAATTGGGGGATAAAATTCTGTCAAAAACTTATGTTGATTGTAAGAAAAAGGAAAGGGGTAAGGGAGTGATCAAAGAGTTATAATCTTGTCTCCCTTGTAAGAAAAATATAAGTGTTTGGTCTTCACCCAAATAAGATCGGTAGTGGATGCCGATGTGCCTCAAGAAGGAGGACTCGGGAGTAGACGTAGACCCGTTGGTGTCGAACTACTATAAAACTTATGAGTTATTTAGTTGCCTTCCTTGCTTACTAATTTTATATTGACGCTTCCGATTTCATTTACTCTTTAAAAGTAAGGTTTCTACGTCAAACACTTCATTTACTACATTGCTTATCTTTCATATTTCCTTACTCTTTCTTAAGTAATTTGTAATCAAGTAACTTAGCGATCTTCTTTTAATCACTCACTTGCTTTATTTGAATGAAAAGCTTTGGATCTTCATATCTTGCTTAAAGCAAAAAGTTTTTATTTAAAATGAGAATTTATATTTGCACTAACTAATTAACCCCCCCCCCCCCTCTTAGTGCCAATTGATCCTAACACCTGTATGTCGACGGATCAGCTAATGTCGAAAGAGGGGGAGCAGGTCTCATCCTGAAGGGATCGACCGACTAGCTGTACGAACACACACTTTGCCTTAAATTCAAAGCCACCAACAACGAGACTGAATTCGAAGCATTACTATCAAAGCTTCGCTTGGCCTTGGAATTATAGGTGAAGGAGATCAAAATCTTCACCACTCATAGCTAGTCGTAGGCTATATCAATGGAGACTATGAAGCTCATAAAACAACCATAACTAAATATTTGTCAAAAATGCACCAAATCATTAGCCATTTCTGACACTTTTTGATAACAAAGGTGCCTCGAGCAGAGAATATGCAAGCAGATGCACTAGCCAAGCTTACCTCGGTATATGGTTTAGGAGAATGTCCCTCAGAGGTTGAGAAACTTCCCTGCCCAACCATTGCGACCCGAAATATAGCCACAACGAAAGTTGCACCAAACTAGATGGAAGAGATTCTCCACTACAAGAAAGACGAGACCTTACCAACCGATCGAGTCATCTCTTGTTGACTCAGACGAACTCAAGCTTGGTACTGTGAAGTCAATGGCTAACTCTACCATAGTTCATTCAGTTAACCCCACCTGCAAAAGCTTAGACAGTCCTAGTCGAGGTACATGAGAGTATCTGTGAAGAGAACATAGACGGTCAAACTCTAGCCTTCAAAATCCTCACACAGGGCTATTATTGGCCAACCATGCATCGAGATGCCATGACCTATGTACAGTGGTGTCCATAGTGCCAGAAGTATGCTCGGATCCAGCATTAGCCCATGGTTCCCTTAACTTTGATTGATTGTGTGTGGCCTTTTGCGCAGTGGGGGATGAACCTCCTCGGTCATTTTTTTCTGCCTTGGGACAATGAAGATTCTTGATAGTCGGGGTAGACTATTTCACCAAGTGGGTCGAAGCTAAGCCCTTGGCATCCATTACCGAGAAATAGGTTGAAGGGTTTGTCTAGAGGAACATCATCACCAAATTCAATATCTCGAAGGTCATCGTCATAGATAATGAAACTCAATTCAATAATTTAAAGTTAAAGGTGTTATGTTAAAGCTACAGAATTCAACTAAGGTTTAGCTCAATGACACAACCCCAAACCAATGACTTGGTCGAGGTAACTAATCGAGCAATACTCAAAGGCCTTCAAAAAAAGGATCGTCAAGTGCTTGGGGCATGGGTCGATGAACTCCCGAGCATCCTATGGGCGTCCTAAACTACACCAAAGACCACAAGAGGTGAATCACCCTTTAGTCTTGTATTTGGGAGCGAGGCAGTGCTACCACCCAAGCTGGTTTTCCTAACTCTTCGGGTCGAGAGCTTCGAAGAACGCACATCAGAGGAGGGACTCCGGGCCAACCTCGACTTTCTTATGGAACAAAGGGTCGAGGCACACCTCTGAACCTTGCATATGAATGAATCATGACAAAGCTTTACGATCGAAGAGTGCGCCCTTGGCAAATCAAGGTCGGTGACTTAGTCTTGTGGAAGGCCAAGGTCAGTGACCAAACTTACGCTCAGGGCAAGCTAGCACTGAACTAGGTGGGTCCTTACCAAGTAACTGGCATCATTCGAGATGACACTTACCAACACGCCACACAAGAAGGAAAACAACCGCCCATGACCTAGAACATATCAAACTTGAAGAAGTTTTATGCTTGAGAACAAGGTCTTCGTTGGGCCATTTATAGATCACCTCAAGCTCACCAACTAGCCTTCATCGGATCGGGAAGAAAGCAAGCGATCCAGTTATTAAAAGGAATTACAAGCGATTTGTCGGGATAAGTGGAAGATCTCGACGAAAATGCCTGAACATCAAGCACCACTTCAAGACAAAAAAATCCAAAGAAATTGTTGCCCAGAATAGTGATAGGGACACAAGTTGCTCATGGGTTTCAAAGAGTTTATTAACTAAGAGAGAGCTACGTCATACGGTCGGTCGGGACTTTACAATGTAAAAAACACAACTCAACCGACCAAAAGAAAAGAAAACCAAAAAGTTATAGCCCGAGGAGTTCAAGCTTCTGGTGGGGTGGGACTATCATCAAAGGGGACTTCTTCTTCTATAGGGATGGTGTCATCCTCCAGCAAGCTGGTGAAGGGGTTTTCCTCAATCTCTAGGTCATGATACTTAGCTCAGAATTGAGCTTAAGCATAGTCCCCATACTTGTAAGAAACCTATCCCGATCTCTGCAACTCAAGCTTGAAGATGAAGGACTCCTTACTCTGCTATCGCCTCCTTGGCTTTCTCTAGCGCCCTCCGAAGTTCGATGCTCAGAGCCTCCTTAGCCTCTCATGCTTTGGAATGAGCTCATTCCATGATATGTCCAGTAGCTCATTCTCCGTCAATCGGACTCGGTCCTGGGCATATTTCAGTTGACATTAAGAATCCTCAAGATGCTAGTGGAGGTCCTCCACATCTTGTTGCAGCTCCCTGCGCTACTGCTTGAGCTCCCCAGCTCAGCCTTTAGCCGCTCGACCTTGGCTTGAAGATTGATAGCGCATTGCTCGGTCGTTGCAACTGTCATTGGACTGGGTCCCTCCTTTAACTCTCGGACCTCACTCCGGAGATCGATGAGCTTATTATCCATGCAACTAATGACTCGACTAATATCATAGACTCGAGCTATCAGGGCCATTGTATAATGATGATTCTGTACAAAAGAAATAATTCGGTTAGAACTCTAGAAAATTCATTAGGAAAGGGGGAGCGGGGCACGAAAGAATTCTTACCCAGACTAATGATTTCATGGCTTGATGAATCAAGACCTTGGAAGGAGCACTATAAAGCTACTTTGCCAAAGTTGGACTAGGCACACCTCGGGCATACTCCATCGTGGTTGCTCTGTCAAACTAGAATGTGCTCTCAATCATCAAGTTGGGCTAGCAAGCCTCGAGCGAGGTGCCTGGTGCCCCATCGGAGAGTTCGGCCATATGTAGTGCCAGAAACAACTCATCCTTGGATTGAGCTTGTGTCTAGCACAAGTCTTTTATTGACCTCGAACAGGTGATTTTCTTTGTCAATGGGTCGGCTCCAAATACCAAAGCATGCTCTTTGTTTGGAGGACTCCAAGCACTTGATCCACCGCCACAGGAAGCTGTGGTGCACCTTGATATCTTATGCACCCCCAACTTCGGTTTCTTCTTAGGGCATGTCTCCTCACCGTTAGAGGGGCGCACCTTAGGAGCGATCGCCTCTATCTCTTGGACAGGCGGTTGAGTCGGTAGAGAAGCCACGGGGATGTGTGATGTTCCCCTCAATGCCTTGAGATTCACCATTCCTGTCAAAAATGAAGAAGATGTTGGGATTATAATGGCACTAAGAGGAGGGGGAGGAGGGAGGGGGGAGGGGAAATTAGAAATGCATTTAACTTGAAAGTGTAAGTAGTGAGTAAAGTAACTCAATAATCAAATGACAAGAAATAACAAGAAGGAAATGCAAAACAGTTTATAATGGTTCGGTCGTCTCGACCTATGCCCATTCCCCTTCCTCTTCTCTTGAGGCACCAGCTTTCACTACTGATCTTCTTTCCAATGAGCAACGATTAACTATTCTTGTTACACAATTAGCCTCCGGAGAGAACCTTTACAAACTCTTTCCCACAAGACCTCAAACCTCCTTAGAATAACTGCTAAACTCAAGGAGGAAGAGACTCAAACACTAAGAATTTCTGACACTTTTAGCTCAAGGATTCGATCATTTTTCACCTTTTTTTCACACTTATTCATGCTCTTTTGTGCTTATCAAGCAAGAATGAGTTAGATATTTATAGATCCCTAATAGCATCAAAATTGGTACCAAAATTTTAAATCCTCGATTTTTCAGATAATTTTGATGCTATTAGGGATATATAAATATTTGACTCATTCTTGCTTGATAAGCACGAAAGAGCATGAATAAGTGTGAAAAAGGATAGAATCCTTGAGCTAAAATCAACCCTAGTTTAGGCTCAAATCAACCTTAGTTTAGGCCCAATGGGCCCCAAATCAAGTTAGCATGGTTATGGCCCAATACCCACTTAATTTGATTCTAAACAATCATGATTAAGACCTAACCACCTTAATTACAATAATGAAGTATATTGTCCATCATTCTAGCATGTCATCTGATCATCTGACACATCTTCCAACCCGATGCCCAAACTCCGCACGAAGTCCATCCTATCGTACGTCATCCAATTCTCGGCCCCAACGTCCAATCTTTGACATGATAATTTTTGACCCAATGTCTTACTTCGATAGATTGACATTCGATGGTTCAAGTCCATACTCGAAGTTATTCCTACATTACTTATCTTGAAAGGATATTAGTTCATAAATTCATCAATTGATTTCATTATCAAAATATGGGATTCAACAATCTCTCCTTTTTTTTATGATGATAACCAATTAATGATAGAATTTTAACTAAACTCCCCCTGTATATATGCTATAATGAACTTGATTTTTTAAATAAACATGATAACCTTTCAACTCTTTGAATTCAAGTCAAAACAACTTTAATCATAGATCATAGCATAAGAATCATATGCATAATTTCATATCATATCCATACATCTCAAATATCATAAGTTAAATGTCATCAATTACAAAATGCCAATGAAGGATATCATTAAAAAGTTATCGTTACTTCTTCCCCTTTGTCATCAACAAAAAGAGGAAAAAGAAATAAGTAAACCACTACTTTTCTTCTCCCTCTTTGTTATTATCAAAAGGAAGAGAATGATATTAAGATGCTATTTTTTTGTTTATATCAATGTGCCAATGAAGAAGTCATATGACATAAATCTTACATCATTCATTTATTTAAAATCAAGATAATGAACAAATGAGGAAACAAAGAAAGAGAAGAATCATGATTCATGTATTTGAAAGATTCAACATGCCTAATTATCTTCTAATAAAATTGAATTATTCCTCATTAGTGATTTTGTGTCAATAAAATATAAAGATATATTATGATTGCTAACATGATCCCTAATAAAATGATGTCTAATATCAATGTGTTTAGTCCTAGAGTGTTGAATATGGTTCTTTGTTAAACAAATTATATTTGTATTATCACATTTTATAGAAATATTTTTCAACTAAAGTCCATAATCTTCTAAAATACTCTTCATCTAGATTACTTGTGTATAATATACACCTGCCACTATATATTTAGCCTCGACTATGAATAATGCAATAGAGTTTTATTTCTTGGAAGACCAATAAATTAATGCATGACCTAGGAATTGACATGTTCTATATGTGTTTTTCTATCCATTTGCATCCTCAAAAGTCGGCATTAGCATATGCAATCAAATCAAAATTTTTAAATTTTGGATACCATAATCCTAGATTTGGAGTTCATTTTAAGTATCCAAAATTTTTTTTAATAGCTTTATAATGAGATTATTTTGGATTTGATTGAAATCTTACATAAAGTCTAATACTAAATATTATATCAGGTCTAGTTGTAGTAAGATATAATAAGCTCCCTATCATACAACTATAAGTCCTTTGTTCAAAGCATTCTCCTTTATTATCCATATCTAATTTAGTAAAAATGCTCATTGATATATTAATAGCTTTTGAACTATCCATGTGAAATCTTTTTAATAGACCCAAAGCATACTTAGTTTGACTAATAAAAGTTTCATCATTTAGTTGCTTAATTTACAATCCTAAAAAAATATTAATTCACCCATCAAACACATTTTGAATTCTTGGCTCATACTTTTGACAAATGATTCACATAAAGATTCATCGGTAGAACCAAAAATAATATCATCAATATAAATTTAAATAATAAGAAAGCTACTTTTAAAATATAAAATATATAATATGATATCAACCTCGTATTTTAAAAAATTATTTTGAATAAAAAAAGAGCTAAGTCTCTCATACCAAGCCCTAGGGGCTTGCTTCAATCCATAGAGAGTATTAAATAATTTATAAACATAGTTTGAGAAAAGATCATTTTCAAATCCAAGTGGTTGCTCAACCTAAAATTCTTTGAAAAAAAATCATTAAGAAATATATTTTTGACATCCATTTGAGATAATTTAAAAATTTTAAAAGAAGCATAAGCAAAGAATATCCTTATGGCTTCAAGTCTTTTCACAAGAGCGGAGGTCTCTTCATAATCTATACATTCTTCTTAGTTGAAACCTTTGGCCACTAATCCAGCTTTGTTTCGATCTATGACCTTGTTCATCTTGCTTATTCCTAAGACCCATTTAATGTTAATCATAATATGATCACTAGGTCTAAGAACAAGCGTCCAAACCTTATTTATTTTAAATTGATTTAATTTTTCATGTATTATCAATGCATTTATGTTCAATTTGAGATAAAAGATAGTATTTGCACCAATATTTTTAAGTGAAGAACGAGTTTGAATACCTTTTGTTATATCTCCAATGATTAACTCCTTAGGATGAGCATCTATATGCTTTCATTCGTTGGGTAAGGTATCTTTGGAAGTAGATGTATCCAAATTACTTTAGAGAGGAGAATTCTCATTCAAATTCAAAATATCAAACTCAAAAATTATTTTTCTTACTTTAGAAAACTCATTAAAAATAACATGGATAGATTCCTCAATAACTAAAGTTTTTTATTAAAAACTTGAAAATTTTTAGAAATAGAGAAATATCTAAGAAAAAAAATACATTTATTGGGTTCGGCATCAAATTTTTCCAGGGCATCATTTTTATTTGAAATAAAATATTTACAACCAAAAACTTTAATATATGAGATGTTTGGTATTTTATTGTTCCATAATTCATATGGAGTTTTAGATAGTAGAGGTCTTATAAGATCCGTGTTCATGATATAATATATCGTGTTAATAGCTTCAGCCCAAAAGTATTTAAGTAGGCTATGTTCATTAAGCGTAATTTTGTCATCTCTTGTAGACTCCTATTCTTTTTCTCAATAACTCTATTTTGTTGTGGATTTCTTAGAGCAGAGAAATTATGGTCATATCCATTGAAATCATAAAATTATTGAAAATCATAATTTTTGAATTCACCATCATGATCACTACGAATAGAAGAAATCATAAGACTTTTTTCATTTCAAACTTATTTATAAAACTTAATAAAACATTTAAAATAATCACTTTTATGTACCAAAATATATGTCCAATTAAATATACTATAATCATCAATAATTACAAAAGTATATTTACCACCTCCTAGACTTGTGACATCAATTGGTCCAAATAAATCCATATGAATCAATTGTAATGGTCTAGAGGTGCTCACTTAAATTTTAGGTTTAAAGTTATTCTTTAGTTATTTTCCTAGTTGATATGTATCATAAACCTTATCTTTGTTAAATTTAATTATAGGGATTTCTCTTTCAAGTTCTTTCTGATTTATGAGATAAATTTCATGCTTACATGACCTAATCTCCTATGCCAAAGCCATGTATCATCGTTTAAAATTGAAAAATAAGTTTCATCATAAAAATCATCAAGATCAATAGTATAAATATAATTATCCCTTAAGACAGTCGTAGATTTATTTTTTATAGATATCTATAATGTAAGCCTTATATTCAAATTTGATATTATGTCTCTTATCACATAATTGACTAATGCTTATTAAGTTATGTTTTAAATCATCTACTAACAGAATATAACAGATTTGATTTGTTACGAATATTTTCAATACCGATAATATTTCTCTTGTTGTCTCCAAAGGTGACATATCCTTCATCTCAGCTAGTGAGCTTTAAAAAAATATGTTGGATTTTTTATCATGTGCCTTGAGCATCTATTATCAAGATACTATCTTTTGCTCCTAGCTCTTATTTGAAAACATACTTACAAAAAAGAGGGGTTTACTTTAGGTATCTATTTAACTTTAGAACCTTCATGATTATATTTACCTATCTTGATTTTTGGTATTAAGTCATTGATTATTCCTTTAGGAACCCAAACTAATTTATGAGAGCTAAATATAAGCATAATGATAAAATCTTTCACAAAAATTACATTTATCTTTTGAGGAATATATAGTGTGAAATCTTTTACAACTTTTGTTAGATTTTGTTGAGTGTTACTATTTACAAAGCTGATTTTTCCTTTCTATAGACATAACCTTGGCTAGCAAGAATCATGTTTAATGATTTATTTCTTATTTTAAACTTTTCCAAAGTATATTATAGTAATATATTTTCTTTTTAAGTGAATCTAACTCTTCACATTTAGAGTAATGAGTACAAGATGTTGATATTTTATTTAAAGTTTTAAATTTACTAGTAAGTACTGCATGATCCCTCTTTAGTAACTTATATTTCTTACCAATGTTTTTAAGTTCATCATATAAATCATGAAATGTATTATATAATTCATCATAAGATAAGGAAGTTTCGAAAGAGTCACACACCTCATTATTAAAGGCCATCTGTACGTAGTTTGTCACTTCATCTTTGTTGATTTGCTCTTTATCCTCTAATGTACTTGATTCATCTTAAGTTGTGTTGAATGCTTTCATCTTCTTTTGGGTCGATAACTTCTTCAGTTATTGACACTCATTTTTTAAGTACCCTGGCTTCTTACATTCATAATATATTATAATATCATTTTTAGATTTATTTTTATTCTTATAGTTTTTATTATTTTTCATAAATTTTTAAGTCTTCTCGTTAGAAGTGCAATATGTCATTATCATCATCACTTGAGCTTTTGCTCAAGAAATCTTCTATAGTTCTCAGTGTAATATCTTTCCTGTTCTTTGGAAGGTTTTTTTTTATTTGTTATGTGCTTTATAAGTTATTTAATAAGTCATTAAAGACCCTATAAGTTCTTCAAGAGGAAAATTGTTCAAGTCTTTTGTTTATTGGATAACTGTTACTTTTGGATACCAATATTTTAGAAGATATCTTAAAATTTTATTTACTAATTCAAGGTTAGTATGACATTTAGCAAGAGCTTTTAAACCATTGACAACATATTTAAAACGGGTATATATATCATCAATAGTTTTGCTTGGCTTCATTTTAAACAGTTCATAATTATATACCAAAAGATTAATTTTTGATTCTTATACTCTACTTATATCTTCATAAGTAACTTCTAGTGTATGAAACACGATTAAACTTATTTTTATCTAAAACACATAATAAAGCATTCATAGTCTTAGTGTTGAAGGAAAACATTTTTTTTTAATCGTTTCATTCATTTATTGGATTAGAAGATTTTTTAAAACCACTTTTAATGACGTTCTATAAATCAAAATTTATAGAAATAAAAAAATCTCATCCATGTTTTTCAGTAAATGTAGTCCGTTCTATTGAACATAGGAGGATGAGTGATATAGTAACCCTCGTGATTGCCATAAAAAGCCATTAAAATTCACTTGGGTGTTAAACCAACTGAGAGAACTTGGATTTGATATCAACTATTAGGATCATAATGACACTAGGGTGGAGAGGGCGGGTGAGGGGTGAAAAGTAGTGATTTTATAAAAAGATCCGATTTGAAAAAGTTCGAACGAGAATATGAATTAGCTTGAAAGTACAAGTAGTGAGTAAAGTAAATCAGTAAGCAAATGACAAGGAAAAATAATAAGAAAATATAAATCGATTTATAGTGTTTTGGTCATCTCGACCTACGTCCAATCCTGATTCCTCTTCTCTCGAGGCCACCGGCTTTCACTACCGACCTTCTTTCCAATGAGTGAAGATCAACTATCCTTATTACAACACTTCTCTTTTATAAACTCTTTCTTATAAGACCTCAAATCTTCTTAGAATAACTGCTAAACTTGAGGAAGAGATTCAAATACTGAGAGTTCACAATACTTTTCGCTCAAGGATTATAACCCTTTTCACCTTTTTTTCCAAACTTATTTGTGCTCTTTTGTGCTTTATCAAGCAAGAATTAATAGGATATTTATAGATCCCCAATGGCTTCAAAATTAGAGCCAAAATATCAAATCCCTTATTTTTCGAGGTACTAGCGGTACCATCGCCATCACTAGACAGTACTACCATTGAACATAGCTCGAGAATTTGGGCTTTGGCGGTACTACCATCGGTCTAGGTGATACTACCGTTGCTAGGAAATGGTACCACCAAAAAGCATAAACTATGCTTTCCAGTGCTCTAGGCAGTAAGTACCATTGCTTGGATCTAACGGTATAATTGCCTTGGTCAAAATTAGATTACTGATTTAGCCTTTCATCAGGTCCAAATTAGCCTTGGTTCAGGCCCAATGGGCCCCAAATCAAGTTGGCATGGTTATGACCTAATACCAGCTTAATTTGACTCCAAACGATCATGATTAGGACCTAATCACTGTAATTACAATCACGAAGCACATTGTCCATCATTCCGAAATGTCATCTAATTATCTGACATTTCGTCTGAACTATCGGTGCATCTTCCAACCCGATGTCTGAACTTCGCACGAAGTTCATCCTACCATACATCAACCAATCCTCTAGCCTGACATTCAATCTTTGACATGATGCTTTTCGGCCCAACGTCTTGCTTCCATAAATTATCGTCTAATGGTTCAAGTTTATGATCGAAGTTATTCATGCATTACATATCTTGAAAGCATATTAGTTCATAAATTCATCAATTGATTTCATTATCAAAATCTAAGATTTAACAAAAAATATCAACCATGCAAGAAGGAAGAGGAAGGAAATAGCTTAAGGATGGGACTAGGCCATACCCCGAGGAGTTAGGTTCAGTAGAAGGAAAGATTCTCCTCAGTCGATTGACCTGCTTGGACTCATCGATAGATAAGAAAGGGGGAACGTTATTAATAGCTTGGGATGACCATTCAACAAACCACGACAGACCACCTTGAACCTCCACCCCAGACCATGACTGATAAAGAAGTGGTAGGATTTCCATCCCTTATTATTCAACAGCCCCTCGCTTACCTTGAAGCCCCCACGAGTAACCGAGTGATAACCACCTTACCCTTTGTAAAGGTGGAAACATACAGAGAAGAGAGAGCAAGTCGGGATAATCCCCACCCCTTAGCACTCCCCAAGGAAAGTAATCAGATAACGCCACGAATCGGACGTCATTTGCGAAGGCAAAATTTGCCATCCCTCGAGGCAAGCCTCGATGACCAGATGCAGTGGGAACCGCAGTCCCACCTCAGAGGCATCAATGGTCAGTTCGAACTTATTTAGAATGGATCGAAGACGCATTGTCCCGATCGAGGAGTGTGCAACTCATATTCGGCCAGTATGTTAGAGCGCTTCGGATGCAACCAAGAAGTTGCTCAATCACGATTGAATCAAAATTATGAGAAATTCTCATGACTTGAAGGACTTAAAAGGCATTCACATCTATCAGGGTCACGTTGCCTGAGGATGAACTCATGATTTCTACCCTGGGACTACATGAGGACAGTCCCGCCTCAGGGGCATCAATGGTCAGTTAGAACCCATTTGGAATGGATCGAAGACGCATTGTCCCAGTCGAGGAGTGTGTAAATCATATTCGGCCAGTATGTTAGAGCACTTCGTATGCAACCAAGATGTTGCTCAATCACGACTGAATCAAAGTTATGAGACATTCTCATAACTTGAAGGACCTGAAAGGCATTTACGTCTATCAGGGTCATGTTGCCCGAGGATGAACTCATGATTTCTACCCTAGGACTACCTGAGGATGACGCTACGACCCTAGGAGATAAACAATTAGAAGAAGGGAAGAGGAGGACATTCCAACCTTGATTGACTAATGACTCAAGAATAGAGGATTCAAGGTAGGAGGGGATGAAGTGAATGAACCAGAATGAGCCTTCCTAAGCCTATGGGAGGGTCTTATAAAGAGCATTCATTGCGTGCACAACCCATCATCTCCCCGAGAAGGGATAACAACTCAACTTGCCATTATGACTCCCTAGGGAGTAAATGATCAAGTCTGAAACACATGAGGTTCAGCAGAGGGGTAAAACCTATAAAACCCAAGGATTTCCCCCATAGCTAAAGTTTCCATCCAACCTTCTTCTTGCCAAAATCAAAGTTTCTCGTCAACCTTCCTCCTGCCAAAACCAAAGTTTCCTGCCAACCACCCTCCAGCCAAAAGCCAAGGCTTTCCACTGACTGTTCCTCCCTCCAAATCAAAGGCCCACCTCGATAAGATCCTAGTCAAGTGCTCGAGTTGTGTTGCTCGGCCAATCGAGTGCTTGAGTTGTGTGGCTCAATTAGTCAGGTGCTCAAGTCATGTTGCTCGGTCAATCATATACATGAGTTGTGCTGCTCGACTAGTCAAACGCCCAAGTTGTGTTGTTCGACCAGTCAAGTGCCTGAGTCATGTTGCTTAGTCAGTCATGTGCCTGAGGTGTGTTACTCGGCTAGTCAAGTATCCGAGGTGTGTTACTCAATCAGTCAAGTACCCAAATTATGTTGCTTGATCATGTGCTCGAGTGGTAGAACCCCAAAGGTTTCTATCGATGCTCTAATACCAATTGATAGAACCCTAGGGTTCTATCATGGAGGAAGAAGGTGAAAAGGAGGATAAACAATCTCTTCGAGGGGATCGAGCCTCTTAGATCACTTCGAGGGGGTCTGCATCCTAGGGTTTTATCTTTTGGCTAAAACTAAGACTTCTTCATTGATTGATTTTAATGGAAGAGTTTACAACCTTATTTATAGGGCTCTGCCAAGAATTCTACTCATATTTGACTCTTAACTAACTTGATAAACTCCTAACTGAAAATAATAACTGAACCGAAGATAAAAAACCAACACTAACAACTTATAACTGACTTGATAAGGTTCACCCGACCTATAACTGACTCTGACTAACCTGACTCATCCTGAATAGATGGACTCGACTTAGCTAGGGTCCTAACAGACCCGTCCACTTCAAATCATCCTTATCCTCAAGACTGAGTAGTATCAGATTTTGGAAGCTCTTCAATATTTGTCTCGCATCACAACTCTTTGATCGATTAAGTAGAGTCTCCACTTGGTGTAGGCAATGATTTGATCTTTTCGTGTAATTGACATTGTAGTCTTCTGAAGAACCTTTTTCATCCAATGGCTAGTGGTTGTACTATACATTCTTTTGAGGATCACCACTTCGAAGTCTTTTTGGGGCATAAAAAAGAATTTAATAAGTAGTTGTTTTACCTTTGAACACATATTATCACAAATTAAGATTCACCCATTAACAATCTTGTCTTCAAATTTGGCACAACCTTCGTAATCAGACTCCACATTGTCAATTTTCGATTCCTCTTTAGTTGGTTCAATTGTTAGAAGTTTGTCACAGCCTTCATTATCGAACTCCACAGTCAATTTTTTATTCCTCTTTAGTTGGCTCGACCGTCAAAAGTGGCTCTTCTATGTTGACCACTTTGAAGTCCTCATTTATTGATTTTTCTTGTTTATTGAAGCTTCTGTTCAAGCGAGTGTCCATATTGATTTTTTCTTCATGCTTATTGGCGAATGATATGGCTGCTATCATGGTGCGAGGATGGCGAGCTTTAACTTCGCACTAAATCTCGGGATTAAGTCCCTCAATAAATTTTCTCACTAGTTGTATCTCAGACTAATCTCGGGTTTGGTTTGACAGGCACTCAAATCTACTTTAGTACTAATGTATTGTGGAAGTATGACGGATTTTGGTAAGCTGTTCATTAATGTTCTTGTATTTCGATGGTCCAAAGTGAATCAGGAGCTCTCTCTTGAACTGTCCCCATGAAGAGACTCCGTGATAGGTCTCGTACAAATCATACCACTGGATTGCATCACATTCGAGTTGTGTAGAAGCTATATCCACCATGGATTATTTCGAAGTCCTATGAAAATGAAAAAAAGTTCAACAAGTGAGATCCAACTGGTTGGGTCTTCATTTTCCCATCTAAGAAACTCCTTGTCTTGCCCTTGATCATATTTTTCAGATTCGTTCCCTTTAATATTGAAACTTTCAGTATGCTGAGATTTGTTGGGACTCTCTGATCGGCTTCTTCTAATTTCGCGGAGGAGCTTTTGAAATTTATCTTCCATGCGAGCCTCGAAGACTTTAAACCTCGTATCAAGTGCATCATCTATAGTCATCATATAGGATTGTAGATCAGTGATGTTTAGTTCCTTTTTTTTTCTGTTATCGAGTCCGGGGCATGAGTTTGTGTCATAGGGGAGGGGCAACGATTGCTATAGAGGGAGATGGCGCGACTGGAAGTGGCTGCGGCAGTAGGCAGATAAAGCAACAATTGAAAAAGAGGTAGTGGCGGGGTTCCTTCTTGCTGGAGATGCTGACAACAAGAAGGGGCAGCAAAGTGAAGCAGTGGCAGCAAGGAGGTGCAACGACAAGGGTGCGTTTGAAAGTGGTTGCGGCACCGAGGGCAGTAGCAACAAGAGAGGAGGCAGTGGTGTCGTGAGGAGCGAAGGGGAGGAACAGAGGTGGCCTCGGTGGCAGAGGAGGCCGCGACCGAGGAGGAGGTTGTGGCAGCTGCAATGGTAGAGGAAGCAAGGTGCAAGCGCTGCAAAGGGGGGCGGCTGTGGCTGCGAGGGAAGATGGCAGCGGTTGTCCGGCAGTGATGAAGAAGAGGAGATCAAGGCTGCAGCAGAGGAGGGCTTGGCTGCGATAGAAGCGACTGGGAAGAGAAGAAGGGGGTAGCGGGGTCCGACGAGGGCTACGATAGAGGGAAGAAAAGACATATGAGGTAGAGGAGGAGGACGATGGCAACGTCGTTGAGGGCTTTGGTTGCGATTGAGGAGGAGGAAAGGGGTTGGTTGGCGACAAGAGCAGGTGCATCAGAGGAGGGCTTGGCCGCGACGGCAGGCCGTGAGGAGGAGTAGGAGGAAGTAGCGGGTGGCCATGGTGAGGACGCGACTGGAGGTGAGGGGAGAAGGCAGCGGTTGTGGCCGACGAGGGCTGCGATGACGGCTACAATTTTTTGGAGGAGGAAACGTGGGCCGTGATAGTCATGACGGGTGGCAGAGGCTGGGAGCAGAAGGCAAGTGCAGCAGGGGAGCGACAACGCCACTTGGTGCGGGTAGCGAGAGAAGGAAGGGAGATGGTAGGGATGGCTGACGACTGTGGTAGGGAGGAGAGGAACAGAGGTGGTCGGTGGAGGAAGAGGCGGCTGAGGGAGAGGGCAGCGACAACGTGCAACTATTGTGGCGGGAAATGAAGAGTAGCGTGGGTAGGGATGGCCGACGATAGCAGGGAGGAGAGGAACAGAGGTGGCCGGCAGAGGAAGAGGCATATGAGGGAGAGAGCAGCGGCGACGTGCGATTGCTGCGGTAGGAAAGGAGGAAAGGAAGATTAGGACAATGACAGGCATCGATTAAGGAGGGGAGGAAGATGTGGCAGCAAGGATGGCAGGGGTGGCTGGGTAGCACTGAAGGGAGCAGTAACACCAGTGCTAGATCTGCAGGCAGGTAGGGTCAGCAAGGCAAAAGAGGTTGTGAAGGCTGCGGCTGGCAGATTTGGGCGGCAGCTTGCATGGGGAAGACAACAGCGAGGTTGACAGTTGGCAACAGCGGAACAGTAGAGTCCGATGAGGGCTGCGACAGAGGAGAGCGATAGAGGGCTGGCCGGTGGTGACAGTGGCAGGGGTTAGGCTGTTGACGGTTGATCAGGAGAGGAGATGATGGCTGGGAAGAGACGGAGGCAGTGTAGTCCGGCAAGAGCTGCGGCAGCGAGAGAGCAGCAGGACAGGTGACAATGTGACTGGCAGCAAGTAGGTGGGGAGGAAGAAGGGGGAAGGTGCAGGGCCTCTTCTTCTTCTTCTTCCCTCTCTCTCTTTTCTTTCTCTTTTTTTTTTTGGAAGATGAGGAGAAAAGAGGGATGGATGTAGCTTCTTTTTTCTTCTCTCTTTTTTTTTATTTTTTATTGTAGCAAGGTGGCAGATATGATGATGATGACGTTGACGACGATGGTAATGATGGCGACGACGATGATGATGACAAGAGGAGCGGCTACAGACTCACAGTAGGAATGACGAGGATCGCTGCTCTGATACCAATTAGTAGAACCCTAAAGGTTTCTATCAATGCTCTGATACCAATTGGTAGAACCCCAAAGATTTCTATCGTGGAGGAAGAAGGTGGAAAGGGAGATAAACGATCTCTTCGAGGGGATCCGAGTCTCCTAGATCACTTCGAGGGGATCTGCCTCCTAGGGTTTTTCCTATGGCTAAAACTAAGACTTCTTTATTGATTGATTTTAATGGAAGAGTTTACAGCCTTATTGATATGGCTCTGCCAAGAATTTCATTAATCTTTGACTCTTAACTAACTTGATAAACTCCTAACTGAAAATAATAACTGATTTTTTCTCAACCGAAGATAAAAACCAACTCTAACAACTTATAACTGACTTGATAAGGTTCACCCGACCCATAACTGACTCTGACTAATATGACTCATCCTGAATAGGTGGACCCGACTTAGCTAGGGTCCTAACATTGAGTTATGCTGCTCGGTCAATTAAGTGCCCAAGTTATAAAGCTTAACTAGTCAAGTGCCTGAGTTATGTTGCTCGATTAATCATATGCCCAAGTTGTGATGCTCGGTCAATCATATGCCCGAGTTGTGTTGCTCGATCAGTCAAGTGCCTGAGTTGTGCTGCTCGGCCAATCAAGTGCCCGAGTCATGTTGCTCAGTCAGTCATGTGCTTGAGTTGTGCTGCTTGGCCAGTCATGTGCTTGAGTTGTGCTACTCGGTCAGTCAAGTACCCGAGTTGTCCTGCTAGGCCATTCAAGTGCTCAAGTTGTGCTTGACAAGTCATGTGCCTGAGTTGTATTGCTCGACTAGTCAAGTGCTCAAGTTATACTCGACCGACTATGTTCTCGGGCTGTGTCGTTGGACCAGTCGAGAGCTTGAGTTGTGCATCTTGGACAATCAAGAGCATGAGTTGTACATCTTGGCAAGTCACATACTCGAGCCACGCGTCACGACCAATCCAATACCCGAGTTATGTTGCTTGGCTAGCCTAATACCCAAGTTGCATGTCTCGGTTAGTCGTGTGCCTAAGTTATCCATCTCGGCCAGTCCAACACCCAAGTTATGCATTTCGGTCAATTGACACTTAACTACAAATCACAACTAGACAAGAGGCTCTCAGCGATAGATAAGTGAAATAGAGGTGGGCCACCCTGGCTCGAACGAGGACTAAAATAGAAGAACCCACACACCTAACGAGACCGTGGACCCAACTAACGAAAAAAAACTAGTCGTGCCTCAAGGTGGAGCCTCGGAGCCTACATAATGTGTGTATGATGACGTGACATCTCAAACTCGTACAAGGCAACAAATAATGCTCGCACCATTCGGGATCGTATAGGACGACATCGCATGATGAACAATCGCTCTAGAACGTGCAGAGAGGCAATGCGTAGTACGAGACCATGCTAGTCGGCCCATGCCGTAAGGAGTGCACGACCCGACTGCTCGAAGCACCGACAACCATTAACAAACAACGTACAAATCAACCCTCGACCACAGGTATAAAAGCTGATGTCCTGGCCAACTCTAGAGGAGTGACTTCGAACACTCAAAAACTTTCCACCATATACTGATTGAATTATTGGAAGGATCAAGCCGTGATGCCTCACTAGACTTTGGCCTTAATGCAGGAACCAGACCGGGAGAATAGAAGAAGCTCGCCCCCGCCTACCTCGAAGTGGTTCGCTAGACAACGATTCAACTCGCATCGACAACCTTATACACTCGACATAAAGTTATATAACACAAAATAATTAAAAAAAAAGTTTTATACGATTGATCAAAATTTTTACAAAGTTGTCGAAAGTTGCAGGAAAAAAAAAGAGTAAAAATTCAATAGTAAATCTGCCCATGAGATTTATCATATGCCATGGATTTGAGAGCAGTGATAATTTCTTTTTTCAGTAAAAGGACACTTGAACTGTATTACCTACATAAACAGAACATCCTTGGGAACGGGAAGCGAACTCGGTCACCTCATGCACTGTATCCAACTAAACGGAACATCCCAAGTTTTAAACACCCTCACCCCGATGTTACCATCCGACGTGGTGGCTCTTATAACCTCACATTAGCCCGACCTAAATCTGGGTGCCGAGTATGGAAGTAGATAAATCGATCTATCCGTTTTGCCTTCGTGGCTTGGCAGATGGTACCGATGTCAATTTCCCTAGCTGTGCGCCACGTCCGCGAGGCGTGTATGGGTCATGACTTGCGTGGCTATTTCTCGTATCTCCCCTTCTCGCACCGCCATTTTGACCGCAAAGTTCTCTTCTCAAATATACTTACTTAAACGATGAGAAATAAATAGGGATAACAAAGCCTTTAAACAACGATTACTCACTCTCCTTACGCGCTCTTACTATAAGACTGGAAAGTGTTTCAAGAAGCGAGATCGATTTCGATGGAGTCCATCGCGGCATCGTCTGCGATCGCCTCGTCGCCGTCTTCCTTCTCCTTCTCTCACAAGCGAAGCGCCCGTAGACGCCAATCGCTCCTCCCGATCGCCTCCAAGAGTAGTTTCTATTTTCGTCGTTATTATCCGTCGTCTTGATTCGATTTGTGACCTAAAGTTCTCTTCTCTTCTGATCTTTAGATTGGGGAGATGAGGCTGGTCTCAATTGGGACTCCGAGAACACAAGTCGCGTTCCTTTCCTCAGCAATCGTGCTCCCATTTCCCCCCTTCCCAAGGTAAACCACCCGATTCCTCTCTTTATTGGTTTTTTTTAGGGATCGGAAAAGATGGTTATTCTATTTTTGTGGACGCTTCGTGATTCGTCCTTAGGATGAGGCTATGGGCTTGGTTTTAAGCGCGGCAGCTGGAAGAGGGTGGACGACGGGATCGGGAATGGAAGACCCTCCGATTCCGCTGATCAGACGGTTCTCACATTCCCCTGGTCCCTCTGCACCCGATCTCCGCGTCGTCGAATGCGCGTGGCCTTTACCTGCAACGTCTGTGGCCAGCGGACCACTCGTGCCATCAACCCTCATGCGTATACGGACGGCACCGTGTTTGTTCAGGTGCTTCATATGATTGGAACTCAAAAGCACTACTTTTTTATTTTTCTGTTTCTATTGATTTTACTCTAAAAGTGGTCCTGGGTTGCATCAGTGTTGCGGCTGCAATGTGTTCCATAAATTGGTGGACAATATGAATCTGTTCCACGAGATGAAATGTTACGTGAACCCCAGTTTCCGCTACAAAGGAGACATGCCGTTCAATTACATTGATGCAGATGATGATCAGGACATCTTTTCCTTCTTATGAGGTGAAAGAATTGGATGGTATAGAAGTAGAAGTGATCTTGTAAATATTCATGTGTCTCTTTGGCACGACACGCCAAATAATAAGTGAATTGATGCGTGTACCGATATCTAGAGATTGACTTGCTTGTAGATGTAATACCTGCACTGTATTTTGTAGTACCTGATGGCACTATGTTTTTGTTAATAGATATTGGTTGAACCCTTACATACCTTGTGATATTATGTAAATGTGCATCTGATGTCAAGAAGGAAAAAAGGAGTAGGGAGAGGCTTTTGAGGAGCTCTAGGTTGTGTAGGTGATACTTTGTGCATCACAACTGCTCATTTAGTTAAATTTTCTTTTCTGGTTATACAAGCAAGATTGTTGTGGGATGTCTCTTTGCTTATGTTGTTGTGCATGTAAGTCTTCAGTGTCATAAATCCTGTGATATTTGTTTTCTTTTGGAGTAACAATATCTTTTCAGCTAGGATGCGGTTCTCTGCTACTTCTTGTTTTGCACGTCATGTTTCGTTATTTACTATTATTAAATTTTAAGAGCTGCAAAATGTGATAGGGTTGTTAGCTAAATGTGAGTAATAAAAAAATAATCAGTTTGGATTATTATAATAGATTTTAAGAGCTGCAAAATGTGATAGGGTTGCTAGCCAAATGAGAGTAATAAAAAAAAGAGTCAGTTTGGATTGTTATAGCTTCGTCTTGACTCTGCCCATATCTGGTCTACATAAAGAGTAGCTAGGGGTAATCTAACATCCGATATGTGTTATATTCTTCATTTTAGATTCCTTCCTTTTTTTTTATTTTCCCTCATCTTCCTTTCTTGGTTTTATTATGTTCAGGTGTTCAATTTTGTATATGACCACTAAGTCATATGCTTTGCAAATAATTTCTGCTGTATTGAAATATTTCTCTCTGTGTTCAACATTTTTTAAAATTCTAATTGTGTTGCTTATACATAATAAGTGAACTAAACATTGGTTGGTTCAAAAGATAAATTTTCCAGCATTTTTCTTGTTGCAACTTGCAACACCCCATAGCACTAGTTAGGATGTTCTATTTTGAAAAGGAAAGTATGGTATTTCTAATGCCAGAATGCTGTGGTCGAACATTCCAGTCCCTGTTAACTGCTGCTAATGTTTGGACACCAATATATATATATATGCATTGCTCTACTTCAGATTCTACATTGTGTTTTTTTATCAGTTTTCACTCTTTCTGCAAGTTGAGTTCTGTTTGTTATTTAAGTATGGCTGTGGGATATTTTTAAGATATTAGTGCTCATATGAATTCGAGTTGGCTGAAGAATGAAGTTAAACGAGTAATTGGTGAAGCGGGGATCAGATCCATGTAGGTTTGGTTGCAATCCTATATTTCTTAAGTGATTGGTTATGGAGAGCTGATGCTAATTCTATCCAGATGAGTTCTATTAGCTACTCATTTTTTTAGCATAGAACCACATGTCTTAGCTTGGAGGAACATGATTGTTGCACATGGTATCATGTGTTGTATTGCTGTTGTAGGTAGAAAAAGATGTCTGTTTGCAAGACACCAGGATTTGTCATATAGTCTTAGAGAAACATGATTCTCATAGAAACCTGATTTTTATTATTAATTACTTGCAAATTTTTATCTGCAATCTTTCCTTCCAGGCATCTATTTGCAAGAAGGGCAGTGTTTCTTCATGTTTAATTTCATTCTTTATTCATAAAAAGAAACTATTTCTCTAGTTGGATGACTTAATTGCCTGTATAATCAATCTGCATTGTGCCTTCTATTCTGGATGGTCATGTGCCATTTCCATTTTCCATATACATCATAATTTTCTTAATGATTGCAATGTCTCTATCTGCTGTAATGGCCCAACATACAATCAAATTTATCCTTGGTTGATCCTGACCATTTAACATGTGGAACTATCTTTCTGGGTTCTTGTTATTTTTCATTTTGTCGTATACAGTGGCGATGAATCTTTCTATTAGTATTATTTTGTATTGGGGAAACTCTTCTTGAAGTGGTTAGCTGTTCCTTCTGTTTTTATTCTCAATGTAAGTCATTCAACATCAACAGTTAAAGCATTTACCTCCTCGGAAAAAGTATGCCAAGGATTTCTGATGAGTCCTGATCTATGTTTAGTAATCCAGTTAGTTTTTTGGCCTGGAGATCTGGCTTTTGGTAATCCTTCAATGTAAGGTACCATCATACTTTCCGAGAAGCTGTTACTTGCTACATCCTTTTTTCCTTATTTACTTTAGTTCTTTGCTTATATTCTTAGGTGCTTTCCACTAGTTTGTAGCATTTTATTTCCACTTGAAATTATTACAGGATGCTCTATGTTTCCCTTGAGTTTTCAATTATCCTCAGTATGCTGCTTGTTTTTAGGTTTTTAGCATTGCACATCAGTTGTTAGATGCGACCATGAGAACAAAGGTGATAATTCATATTACAAGGCTTATCAAATCATGTTTGACTTATTAATCAGTTAGTTTTTATTTTATCCAGATCATGGTGTTGGAGTCAAGACTAGTGCTTGGATGGCAGAGGATGTCGTGGTATCCATGGTTTAACAAATATGGGATCAATTTCTGAGTGCTTTATTTGATAGAAAAATAGAAAAAGGAAATTAAGGGTTTGTCATATTGTTGCTCATAATAGTTATTTTCGTCTTGTTCTAGCTATCATGATATTTACATGGATGGTACTGATTCCATAGATATTCTTAGACAGGTGTCTAGTATTAGTTTAGAACTTGCAGGGTTGGGTTGGGTTGGAAGTCTGAATGCATTAGTCAAGAAAAAAATCTGCATCCTTTGCAAACTACTAGGCCAAATAAAATTCCACAGGTCTTGGTGTTTAATATGTTTGTTCCTTCAGCATTTGATTTTTGTATGACAATATCAGTCAGAAGTTTCTGTTTGCAAACTAACTTGATTGTTCATATTATGTATCTCTCTCTTTGTAGCTCATGGATGTTACCACTGTGAAATCTGTGGTCATGGCATGTTTATAATGGAAGATGTGAAGAGGCCTTATTCCTCTGGATCATTTCCCAGGTGACTCACCTACCTTTTCTGGAATAGCTTCATTTCTACTTTAAGACTTCTCCATCAATAGTCATTAACAGAAATGCTCTCGTTTGCCCAATCTTAATACAGAGATGACGTTACAAGTAGATCTCAATATCCACATTTGACTTTAGAGAAGTGACTAAGGAGTTTTTTATCTTTATTTCTTCTAAGATGGAGGCGAACTTACCGAGTAAGAAATGATACTTCAAAACATGCTACATCGTGTAAGAAGTTGGACCAACATGGAACCTCTCTTTTTTTGCTGAGGTTCAATTGTTCAATCATTCCATGGTACACATGCTAAATGAGCTTCCTGACCTTGATTTGATGTGTAGGTGTGTTATGAACCCGAGGACCAGATGGAAGAAGATGGTGGAAACATTATATAGACTATCAAAGGTTGTAATTTCTTCCTTTTAACGTTGGTTATAACTGTGTGGTTCTTCTTCAGATCGACAATTCTATTTTGCATGATGCAAACTGTTTGGTTTCCATGTTCGTTTTCCTAGTTGATCTTAGAACCGTGAGAAACCTCTCTCAAACTTGGAAGTCTTGCTTGGTTGATTCTTGCCATTAGTCCACCAGATGTTATTGCCTTTCAGTGACGTGTTGCTGGCAAATGTTCTGTTACTAGTTGCAGAGGTGTTACATGAGGCCAAAGCTTACCGACAAAATTGAGTGACATCTTTCAAGGCTTATTGAAGGAGATAAAAAGGCTAGCCTCTGCATGCAAGACATTTGTCACGATCCTACATGATAGAAAATAACTTAGTTGAGCTTGAATCAATAATTCTCAATGCTTAAGTTCAAGCTAATTATAATAGTCTTGTCAAATCTTTTATAAGTCAATTCAGCATTTTTCCCCTCTTACTACGTGACTAAATTGAGGATTACTGTGCAAGTAGGAAAATGACTACATTAAATTGCGCGAGACAAAGGATTCATGGAGAATCCACCTGACCTCCCAAAAAAAAAAAAAAACGGTTCTCATTGGTAAGTAATTTTTGCTTATTTTGTGCTGCAGATTTCGAGTAATCCTCGTCTGTCATCTATAAAAATAGTTATTGATATTCTAATCTTTTGTTCTTGTGAAATTTTCTCGTATGCCACAAATACACATGTTTACCAGGAACACAACCAAGGTAAATGAGCATTTGATAGGACCATGAGATATCGACATCGTTTTGGCCTCAGTTTTTTTACTTGGTACATACAGCCAGTTTCTCCCAGTATTTCCCTACATGGAGTCATGATTCTCTTGAAGATACTACAAAAAGGACCCATTTGCATCAGGAGATGTTTTGAGATAAGACTCGGCCATGCGCTGCTCTTCTCCGGTGGCCAAGATGATGTCGGAGGTGTTGTTCAGGATTAATTTAGTACATGAGGCAACATCCGCAGCAGCAACAACAAGTATGGTGGCTTCATCAGGTGGCACAGGGTCCAGTGGGTGTTGTACAAGGGGCAAGAGAGTGGGCAGGCAGGTTGATCCCACCCCCTCTCATCGACAGAGTGGGGCCCTTGAGTGAGCTGGCCCTGCTTACAAGGGCAGCATCGAGGAAGACTACGATGACCGTTATGTCATCGTGGAAGTGGCGGCGAACCCCACGATCGATCTTGTTGAGGTCGGAGTATCTCATCTCCCGCTTCTTTGCTGCTTCTCGGAGCGCAGCTTTGATCAGCCGACGAGCAATCCCCTGCAGAAGAGCAGTAAATTGTGGTCTGATGAGCCACACATCAAAGACAAGCAGGTTTGCAAGATTGCAGCTTATGGCAAATGATAGAAGCAATGCAGTCAGTATATCATACTTGTGCAGAATGAGATGACTAGATAAAAATGTCTTTATAAGGAAATTGAAAATTACTATGAGATCAAACATCAAACACGTACACTGTGAGGATTGTTATGAACAATATCCACAGCTTCTTGGTTGCTAAGATGCTCCCAGAGCCCATCAGATGCAAATATAAGAAACAGATCCTGTGGTTGCATTGGTTGCACAGAAATCGATGGTTCCGCACTGAGTATAGGCTTTTTGAAAGGTTCACGAAGACGAAACTTTGCATACAGTGGTTCCCGGTTAAATTCTGCCTTCTTTAGGTATACATCGCCAATCGACCTAGTGATCTGTAGCAGATATCTGTACTTGCTGAATAAAAGCCAACATAGAGAAAAAAAAAAAAGCTAAATCTAGATATCGGACAGTGTATATTGCACATGAACCTGTAAGATGTGGCATGAAATCAGTGAAAACAGCAGATGGCTCAAAATTTTACTTAATATAGCTGATACAAGCGGTGGGGTATGTTTGGTTAAGTGAAGTTTTGGTAGCAAAAAGTGTCAAAAGTAATGCCAAAAAAAGTGTAACATCACAGTTCATCACTCAGGCTACTAGAAACCCAGATCCTGCAAACTAGAGCACTTTCAGATCCATCATTTAGCATATTGCAAGTCCAAAAGCAAAAGAAGATCTCACATATCTTGTTAAAAGGCTATACATTATCATTAGTACTCTTATGTATGATGACTACAGTACATATGAAAGAGATAGTACCAATTAATGACACTACCTGCATTTGTATGTTACCATTGTAGACTTGAAGGTTTGATGGAAGAATATGTCACTTACTTCCAAAGAACCAAACAAGAACAAGCAAGGTTCAGATTGCATACTTGACAAGGACAAGCTGACAAGTTCCTTTTCCCATAAATAAACCAAGTCTGGTGCATAATGAACTCAAAAAATAAGTATTGTTAGTATCAGGAAAATCATTACAGGTAGATCATTAGAGGCAAAAAAAAAAAAAAAAAATGTTGTTTGGCTAGGTCAATGTCCTCAGGCCTACTGCAAATCGAAATATCATTTCTGTGACTGGAATTATTGCTATCTTGGTCATAAGAAACAAAAAAGAAACTTATCATCACACGAAGACTTGTCCTCAAAGACATGAGCAACAAGTCCACCAAACTAATTGAGAGAAAGAACAAAAAAAGTAAAGAAGAAATTGATAGAAAATCCTGGATAAGAACAACAAAGAATAAAGTAGCTAGTTAGTTGCAATTAAACCAGCCTAAACAGGCAAAAAAAAGGGCCTGAGTCCTGAGTAGGACGTGTAGACTGAATAGTTAAATTTTCAAAAACCATGTGATGGCATATGCATCTAGCACAAACAAGTCAACAAACTGTTATTTACAGAATTAAAAAGAAAAAAATTGTATAGGGCATTGAGGTACTAAAAAAGTCTTACTTTACCAAACAAAAAGATGTAAAAAAATAAAAATATGAAAAATTATCTCATCTGCCAGTTCCCATTGAGAGCACCTCAATTAAGACTGGACAACCAAGTCATTTCCTATTTCCTCTATGCTGGCTAAATCGTGATTTACATCTTTTGATTTCTCACTTCATAAAAAATTAAACTTTCTTGAATTAGAAATGTATCAACTTGGATGCTTTTTATTTGACTGAGATAAAACCATCAAGGAGAAAAGCTACTATCTAAATGTAGTAGATGCAGATGCTCTATATTTGTCCCCAAGCACATTTGACTTCATAACAATAAGTTCCACTAAAAAAAGGTTCTCAGCGAAAAAGCAGTCTTGTAGTTGTTGCACTTTCATGACTGTTGTAACATTGCTGCATATGCAAGTGTTTAACTCATATGGTGCTTTATATCTTCAGTCCAAATATTGCCAAATAGATTAAGGTGAAATGAAAATGCAAACCTACAATGTAAATGCATCTTTAGTACAGAATGTTAAATGTTCATTTCAGAGTGGAGTCACTACTAAAAAATCCTGCACTTGTACAATTAAATAATGATACAACCAATGGTTCGACCACTGCTTCCTCTGCTACTGCCAAACCTACCACTCTATGTCTTCCACTTACTTCATTATATATTTACAAAAGACCGTCTCAATTTAAATGCAAGTGAACAATCAGATAAGCAAAAAATTAGTTGGTTATGAAAGCAGAACCAGGACACCTGTTGGTATAATATGGGGACTGGACACGAGCTCGATCGAAAATGATGGAAGAAGTATAAAGAAGAATGGATAAAATGCATGGTACTTCACTGTTTGCAAGCAAGAAGCACAATAGAACATAAGAAAGGTGTCCTTTTATATACTTACAAGAATATACGGAAAATATGGAGAAGCATAAATTGCCAAGTATTATGAAACTTGTAAATTAACCAATAGATAAGTTTTAAGCTTTAAGCACCTGGATTAGACCCTTCACCCGCCAAACATTATGCTTCAAAACAACAACTCGTTTATCTTCTGGGTGCACTGACTGCAACTCTTGTCTCACAGATTCAATTCCGGCATTGTGTTCTGCCGATAACTGGACAGCCAAAACTTTGCCAGTTGCTTTTACAAGTTTCCCAAGAACAACACGGGAGTCCCCAAGATTAGCTGTATATATCAAACCACCACTGACTACACCAACAAGACAGCATGAGCCTACAGCTGCAATCTGAGGCTTCATAGGCCATTGCTTGGTAACCAGAGAGAGAAAACCTTCTTCAGTAGCTTGGTATGCCTTACGTATTACTTCAGCTGACATGGACTGCTGTTCGGCTGCAAATCCTGCAAAAAGAACAATTTAAACTTACATATTCTTACAGTGACAGCAGAAATGATGCGATGTGTCATGTTTTATATACAGTGAAAGAAGAAAAATATAAGTTTGGCGTTTACATAACTTTTTCTCACGGTCAACTAATAAATTAATATCCTAGACCTCAGTGATATAACAGATATATCTAATGGCGACTAAGGCACTGCATGGAGAACATACAAGCTTCACAGAGTTGCATAGAACAAACTAATGTTATATCACGCAGGTTCTCATGTCCACAAAGCTGCTAATTTCCATCCTACAGCTGAAATTTTTTTTCCGAAACTACGTGCGTCATCCAAGTCAAATTGTCTTCAGCTAGTTAGCTCAAAAACATCAAGATTATTGATTTATCAAATGAACAAAGTAGATTTCTATGTTAGAGAACTTGTTCGTACCAACCATTAAGTTTGCAAACAACATAAGTTAATGGAAGTTGCAAGTCGTAAGTACCGAGATTCCAAATTAAACACTTACGCTTAAGATGCTGAAAAAGATGATTATTTACATAACAGGAGGTTTCAGGGCCCCCATGACCATCATATACACCGACAAAGGTACCATAAGGTCCTGAATCAAGCAAGCTCAGCGGTCCAGATTCGATCTGGCTCTGGTCCTCAAGCAAGCTGTTTGCTTGGATGACAGCCATGGAGAACTCCCCGTTTATGTGCTGGCCACTGTCCTTGTACCATAGAAGACCATCCTGCCGGCCTACAACATCGGAGCCCGAGTGGACATGTCCACCCACCGCCGGTTGCCAGCAGGCCTTCAGTATGTTCATCAAGGCCGCTAACATCCCTCATCTCATCCAGGCTCGCCTCCGAGTTCCTGACATCTATCCTAAATCAATTTGTATCCAACAAGCAAAAGAAGCAATTTTTCCTCTCCTGAATCACAAGAATTCACATAGATCACGTCATTTACTAGAAAAAGGGTCACGAAACAGCAGCAACAGTAAGAAGAAGCAACACCAGCAGCAGCAACTACAGTAATCATGGAAAGACTCCAACGAAAGTCCAACTATTCTCATCTTCAATAAACTTAGAAACTTAATTGCCAATAAGGTGCAAACAAATCACGCTTTGACTTCTTCAATCATTTCAAGAAAAGGTGGGCAATAAGAGTAGGTGAGACGAACCCAAAGGCAGAAACTAAACTCGGAAAAGATCCGCCACTTCTTGGCCGAAGAAAAAGGCCGCAGGATCACAATCCAACACCCTTTCAAGCACGAAATCGAAGAAACGAAACCAGCTAACAACCACGCGGTCTCCGCACCAATCTTAAAACGCACGTATTTTCATCAGGCGTCCGCACGGGAGGGGGAGGGATCCCAGAAGAGAGCGCCACACGGAATCACCCCCCAAACCCGACGCATTACTTAACGAAAAGAAGAGACCTTCAGACCACTACAGCCTTGGGCGATCGGTTGTCCGGGGACCTCAGATCTGGAGAACGAGATGATGAAGACGACTCTTCTTAATGGGTTCGGCTTCCAAGCAGCGGATTTAGAGGAAAAGAAGGCTTTGTTTTTTTTTTGGTCTCCGAGAGAGGGTTG
Source organism: Ensete ventricosum (assembly GCA_029747655.1). Lineage (NCBI taxonomy): Eukaryota > Viridiplantae > Streptophyta > Magnoliopsida > Zingiberales > Musaceae > Ensete > Ensete ventricosum. Next base: position 18,171,285 of record JAQQAF010000003.1, on the reverse strand, counting down.
GCAGACAAAATCCATTTAGAACCAACGCCAGCGAGGCGCAGGGGCAGCCAATGGGCTCCACCATTTTCACCACCGCCACGCCCTGTAGAGAGAGAGGTAGGTAACGTGGGTATTTTGTTTGGGGGAAGAGGAGCCCGAGAAGAAGGTGGTGGAGCATTTGGCACAAATACCCCTGAACTATCGCTTAAATTTCATATAAGTAGGGATAGGAAATTACACTCGCACCCCTCTCCGCTGTCGGCTGGCCATTAATCTAATATACTTTAAAAGCTCAGTGACATGCGAGGCTAAATGGGGAGGTTAAAATCTCCTGAAGGTCTAATATAGTCGATATCCAAACACTGGTATGATGTATTTTTTTATCATTCACATTTAAATTGTTTTTATTCGATATTATATATATCAGCCAGCTCTCGTGCTATCAATTATAGCCTGAGTCGATACGATAATTCGCTCATTAATTTCATTAAATCTCAATTACTTATCTAATACCATATTCATTATATTTTTATAAATCAATTTCTAGATAGAGATTAAATTTAATATGTAGGTAGGTAGGTAGGTACATTTATGTTTTTTATTCCCAGAGGGGAGAGGTAATCCTTTTCGTGGTAAATATGTAAATTCAGTCTAAATGGTGTACTGCATTTAGTTGGTAACATTTTTTTTTTTTTTTAGAAAGAAAAAAAAAAAGGGGTGATATGGGAGGGAGAATGGCCCCACCACATGATCCTATCTATCAATCAATCATGTCAATCTCTTATCAGAAAGGAGTAATGCTTTGTGGTCTAAAGAGCAGTGGTGCATCCCACACCAAATGGATGACTTTGGCTACTCTCTCTCTCTTTCTGCATCCAATGTTATGACAGCATCATTAAGCTATTAGTTCGAATTCGTACGAAACATAATTTATTATCACATAGCAAAGATGCTCGTCGAGAACAATTCGAGTACAAATATTTTAATAGGATTATCACAATTACCACAAACTTAAGCTGTCGAGAAAAGGAGAAAAGAATAAAAAAAAAAGTCCAAATACATATACTCAAAACTCAAGAAAACAAGTGCATGAGATATTGTTCATAAGACCAATCTATTCTTAAGATCGAACACTATCAGCATTTGACCTTTATAGCAATTGATGGACATTGACCAAAAAAGTTTGGAATGCTGGTGTCAGGAGCAAGAAACGAGCTCTGAAGCACTTGAATAAGAACCTCCTTCAGCGTTTACTGCTGAGAGTGGCAGCGATAAGGCCAAGCCCGGTGGTCCTGACAGTGATGAGCAAGCAGCAAAGGATGGCGTGCCCTCTCACTCGTTAATGGCAGATGACAAAGGGGAGAGAGAGGGTCGTTCACTGCCCTCCTCAGTGGCACCTTCAAGTGCTCATGTCACTTTCTGGGTGGATGAAGACATCAGGGAAGCGAGCGAGGCCATGGTGGCCTTCCCATGTGAGGTCAGTCTCCCCTTGGTTTGCTCTTAGCTCCAGTGATCCATCTGCTGCTACGATACCCATCTGTATTCAAAGCCCTTAAATAATGGAAGGGCTCCACAAACTGTCACCCTTCTCATTCTGATGTCCTTTAACAGCCTTTCTGTCTCCTCCAAACACTGGTGGGGATGGATAAAGCCACCAGCTTACAGAAAAGAGGAGCCTTTGCATCAACGGATGCAGCTCTTCTTCCTCACTCTCATCTTTTGAAGCATAGGTCAGTGAAAAGGCCAAGCTGTGAACCAGCTTCACCTGATCATTGAACAGGTGATTTACTGTGACAAACACTTAACATGATGTTAACAAGATAAGCATGCCGTGTCTTTTGGACTGCACTCCACAGAGAAGGCATCAGAAGAAGCTGTTCTCCTGAACTATTCTTACAGCTGTATTGGCAGGTGATGGTAGTACTTCCATATAGCTCCTTTGCATGTCTTCCAAGGGTGCATTCAACCCATATGACTGGTTTCATGCAAATCTTTCAAACTTGTTGGTGCATTCAACCCATATGACTGGTTTCATGAGCAAATGTGTCCATATCACCACTGCTGCCATGTCCATGGAGTCTGACAAAGAGCATTATGTCCCCAGACTTTGATCTACAAGACGAAGACGACGAGTGAATTCTGTGCATTCGGGAAGCAAAGCATTTAACCGAGTCACGATTGCTACGGGAAGAGAGTTGTGTTACCTGTTCGACCATATGCTCGCACTTGGGACAATGTCAACTCCACACGATGCAATTAAGGAGTCTTTTAGCACGTGAGATAAAAAAAATAATATAAATTAATTAAATCACAATTTAGTTATCCAATTGAAATCGCTCTTCTTTGCTAGTCTCATGTCGATTTCAATTGGCTTTGCACTTGTTCGATTCCAGTAGTATCGAACCTTGCAAAATTACATCAACAGCATCTCGACAATGTCCTTTCAATGCTTAACTTAACTTTGGGGTCAAGTGGTTTATCTTATGCTTTTGAGCTGTATCGGTGAAAGTTTCTAGAAACTTACATGGGGAGCCTTTTTTAAGTTGCTCCTATGATCAATGTCAATTATGTGGAGGGTTGCATGCTTCTCTCATACTTAATGGCCATTGTGGCATGCTGAATCCGAGATATGATACTGTTTAATCAATTTAGCCTCATGGTGTTAGCTATGTATTAACCATATGGTACTAAGGTGTTAGCCATATGATGTTGAGGTGTCGATCGATGGCTTTGAGTTGTCGACCATAGTGTTACAAATGTAGTCAAAATTACTTAAGTCGTAAGACACCCTTATGTCACTCGTATACAAAAGATCAATTCAAAGCAATCTCGTATAGGTCCCGAAGGATCTATTAAAAGAAAGTTGATTAGCTTCATAAACCATGTGGTGGACAAGGTCTTGACGTTTCACCAAAGAATGTATAAGAAATAAAAGAAATGAATAAAAAATAAGGACTTTAGAAGGCAAAATAATACCTTCAAGTCCACAAACTATTGTTCCACTAGGTGTCCATTATACTTACGTGTAAATTGCATATCAAAACAACACCCAATACTATCCCAAAGACCCATTCAATTATGTGCCATTCGGGTTATTCTACGATGTTGAGATGGTTGATGTCACCGCATCACAAGTTATAGAAAATAAGTCATGGCATGCAAAAATGGACCATTTTGTGATAATTTTGCCTAGTTTGATGAGCGATCATGATATAACTTAACAAATTATTTTTGCTTATAAAAACTGAACAAAAACACACAAAAATAAGGTAAAACATATTATCAAATAACCGTATAAGCAAACAAGAGTAAAATGATATGTTGATGAAGGTGTTTAACGTCACGACTATCCTTGATATTCTTCCCTACTAATCTATTAATGCTTACTTATAGGTTTTTATGATTGCTTCTTGTGAATTTAAGTGATAGACTTTCAAGTTGTCCGCATGAAATATATTGTGAATTTTAGGACACACCAAAGTTGTAACTTATAAGATATATTGATTGACATACCGATGATTGAGAAAGATCCTTCATATTTGTGCATTAATCCCTTGTGTATTTTTTGCCTCTTCACTAACACTAAGTTGTTGACCTTAAACTCCTGTGGTCGTCTTCCTAAATCTACGCACTTTTTTTTTATATACTTTTGGCCATCTTCTTAAGTATGTCCATGCAATATTTATATTTTGATGTCAATTTTTTGTAAAGTGATATATTTATAGGTTATCCTTAGTATAATCGATAATCAATTTGTGAGAAGTTGATAATTGTTGTCCAGTTGTGATCTTAAATAAGCTCTCGCATGATGCAGAGCTCCACTGTATATTATAGGAGAATTAAGTTATGTCTAATAGCTTCGCTCAATTTTGTTGATTAGACTTCACTCAATCTTATTAGTTGGCACTCATGTAATGTTAAAGATATTGCTAAAGGAGTGAGTTTATTCTATCAATTTGGCCATCCATTTAGGGATGAAGGGTTATGGAGAAGTTTAACTTGGATCTGAGCAACTTGAAGTTCAAAATCATCTCGGGAACCATGCTTCTCGATTGCTGATTATGTTATGCAAAACTTTTTAATACTTTATAACATTCTTCATCATCAGCTTGGCAAACTTCTTTATTAAAACCTTTATGACATCTTATTCATCTTGCTTGTTTCAAAAGATATATTTAGTACTAATTACAAAATCTCTAAGTCTAAAAGAAAGCATTAAAATTTTATTTTTTAAATTGATTACTCATCATGTCGAGACTCATGAGTCATCTTTATTCTATCATTGCGTTTAAACTCAAATTAACTTAAAAATAATATTTACATGAATATTTTTTAGAAAATAATGAGTTCGAAACCTTTTGATATATTTGCTTCTTAGTATGTAAATCTACATACTTCTATTTATTGGGTAAGATTTTTTTTTAAAAGTAGATGTATCTAAACTACTTTAGGGAGTAGAATCATCATTCAAATTTAATTTTTTAAATTTAAAATAATCATCATCAAAATCAATTTTTTAGCTTGAAAAGATTTGTCAAAAATAATATAAATATATTTTCTAATAACTAAAAATCTTTTTATTAAAAACTACATAAGTTTTAGAGAAGTTAAGGAGTATCCAAGAAAAATGTTATCATCGAATTTAATATCAAATTTTCCTAAGGCATCTGTGTCATTTAAAATAAAACATTTGTAACTAAAAATTATAAAATATAAAATATTGAATCTTTTATTATATAATTCTTAAGGAGTTTTAGATAGCATGTCATATTAATGACTTTGACTTAAAAATATTTGAGTATGCTATATTCATTAAGCAGGATCATTGCCATCTTTTGTAAACTTCTATTCTTTCTCTTAATAATTTTATTTTATTATAGATTTTTTAGTGTGGAGAAATTATAATTACACGCATTCAAATCATAAAATTCTTGAAAACTATTATTTTTTAATACACCGCCATAATCACTATATAAAATATTTAAAATAATCATTTTTATGAGCTAGAAAGTATGTCCAAGTGCATTACTATAATCAATAACAATTACAAAAGTATATATATTATCTCCTAGATATGTTATATCAATGGGTCTAAAGAGGCCCATGTGAATTAATTATAATAGTCTTGAGGTCTTTATTTAATTTTTGAGTTAAAAGCACTCTTTATATATTTTCCTAATTGATATTCATCATAAATTTTATCTTTAAAAAAATTAATTTTAGGTATTCTTCTCACAAGATTTTTAGTTTTAAATTTGAGATTTAATTTCATACTAGTATATCCTTGTCTCTAATGCTAAAGCTATGCATCATCATTCAAAGTCGAAAAATAAGTTGTATCATGAAAATCATCAAGATTAATAATATACATATTATTACTTCTTAAAACTATTAAAGATTTATTTTTATTTGGTATTTCTATTATGCAAGTATGATATTTAAATTTAACTTTGTATCCCTTATCATAATGTTGACTAATGCTTATTATGTCATGTTTCAAACTATTTACCAAAAATATATCTTCAATTAGGAGATTTATAATCAATATTTTTTATGCTGGGGTTGGGAGGGGACGAGGTGTTGGGCTTGAATTAGTGCTATAGTAAATATTAACTTTAAAGTTTAATCGATAAATATGTATTGGAAATGTGATTAATAAAAAATGTGAGTAAGAGTTATGAGTAAAGTAAATAGGTAAGCAACAATAAAAAAATCAGATTCTCATTGCATAATGTGAAGATCGTAAATGGCACTAAGAGGGGGTGTTGGGGGTTGGGCGGTGTTATCTTGGTGCTATCAAAAAATTAAGTTGATTCAAAATATCATTCAATCAAACCTATTTTGGGAGTACATTAAACTTGGAATGTGAGTAAAAGTAGTGACCTACTTACTAAATCAGTAAGTCATAAGAATAAAAAGCATAATGGAAAAGAGCACATCAGATTTATAGTGGTTTGGTTATCGTGACCTACGTCCACTCCCGATTCCTCCACTTGAGGTCACCAACTTTCACTATCGATCTTTCCGACGGATAAAGATTAACTACCCTTGTTACAACTCTTTCTCCTTTTCATTGTCTCAGGAGAGAACCTTTCATCTCTTTTTTACAAGTATTACCTTACAAATCTCCCCTAGGAAAATCTCTAAGCTCTAGTAGGAGAGACTCAATACTTTAAGAGAATTTACAATCTTAGAATCATAGGGTTATTATTCTATATTATTACCTCCTGAAGCAAGAATGAGTAGGGTATTTATAAGCCCCAAATGGCTTCAAAAAAGTGGAGCCAAAATTTAAATTTATGGGTTTTCGAGATATAGGAGGTACCACCGCCTGCACTGGGCAGTACCACCGCTTCTACTAAGCGATACTATCACCTAGCAGTGCCTTGAAGACTAGGCTTTAGTGGTACTATCGCTAGCCTAGGTACCACCACCTATAGTATTAAATGTTAGCGATACTACCGCCCAATCTAGGTGGCACTACCACCTGACACAGCCTTAAAAACTGTCTTCTGGTGGTGCCACCACCTAACCTAAACTTTGGGTCACTGAATGGGCCTCCCAATAGGCCCAAATCAGTCTCAATCAAGGCCCAATGGACCCTTAATTGAGTTAGCATAGTTACACCTAAAACTAACTCAATTAAGACCTAAACTATAATGATCAAGACATAACGATTACAAAATAAGAATCCTATGTTGTCTGACATGTTATTGGTTCATCCGACACTTTATCCGAACCTTCGACAAATAATCTTAATATCATACTTCTTCACTTTCCATATCTCATATAATGTAGATATTACCAACCTAGATGGAACTCTATTCAGAAGGTAAGTTACGGTCTCTATGACATATCCCCAGTATGAGATGGGTAGGTCAATAAAACTCATCATAGATCGCATCATGTCTAACAGTATGTGATTCCTCCTTTCTGATGTACTATTGAGCTAAACTGTGTAAGGAGGTGTCCACCAAGACAAAATTCTATAGTCCTTGAGGAAATGGGTAAACTCTATACTCAAGTACTCTCATTATCGATATGATCGAAGAATCTTTATATTCTTTCCAATCTGATTCTCCACTTCATTCTTATATTTCTTGAATTTCTCGAAGGCCTCAGACTTGTACTTTATTAAGTACATATGTCTATATCTAGAGAAATCGTCAGTCAATGTAATGATGTAGGAGTAACCACTTATAGCCTGAATCAACATGGGACCACATGAATCACTATGTATGAGTTTCAAAAACTTAGTGCTCTCTCTAGTTCCACTAAAAAGAGAGTTGGTCAACTTTTCATGAAGACAAGGTTTGCAAGTTGCATATAATTCATAGTCGAATGGATCTAAATATTCATCTTTCAGTAACTTTTGAATCCTTCCCTCATGAATATGACCTGACCTACGATGCCATAGGTATGCATTGTTCACTTCATCTCATTTTCTCTTGGACGTAATTATATTCATGATGTGTGGAGAAATGTCTAGCACATATAAGCCATTAATCAGCATCCCTCTAGTGATGATCTCATCATCCAAAATTAATGAATAATTATATTCTCAAAAATAAATTTATATCTACTAATTATTAAATAAGAAATAAAAATAATATTTTTTATAATAGAGGGAACATAATAGCATACATCTAATGTAATGATAGCTCCACCAAGCAGATACAGGGTAACCTCGCCAACAGTAACTGTAGCAACTCTTGCTCCATTACCATCTTGAGGTCTATCTCGCCTCTCGCTAATCTCCTAGGCTTTGCCAAAACTTACAACTAATTATAGATATGATAAGCAATCCCTATATCTAATACTCATGTGTTATCATTATTGGGAAACCCAGTGAGAGCATCACATACACAGCGGAAATCAAAATAAAACCAGTTTTCCACGCATATCAAATTGTCGTGCAAAAGATTGGGTCACGAGAAAGCCGTAAAAATCGATAAAACCATGTCATATGATAGATTGATTACCTAGGGAGATCGTATATCCTTGTATTTCCATATTCGGATGGAGAGGATGAAGGAGGTCAAGCGTCCTCCTCTCTAGCGGTATCTACATGATGGATCTCTGTAGCGAAACTCCTCCAATCTTATCTCACAAATCTTGTATAGAGGGAGTGATGAGAATATGAGGGGGAGGCTAGAGTTGTAGTCTATCAACCATGAGTCTCCCCTCCTATTTATAGAGAGCCACCAAAAACCCTAAGGCTCCTTTAGTGGGTATTGAATCTTCATCCAATTATCCACTAATTTTGTATTATTGGATCTCTATCTAATAATCTCCTTAGGCCTCTAATTGGGTCTTAATCAAGGAGCTCATCAGCATAGGATCTCATCTAATGAGAATAGGGGCTAATTGGATCTTCATTCAATCCTCTATTCGTTGAAGCATCCACCATATGTGTGTGACCCTCTAGGCCTGATACCGAGCTGGCCGTGCGTCACTCGTATCAGAACTCCTTCTGATATAGTGAATTATTATCTTCATAATAATTTACTCGACTCGTCGACTATGGACGTACTGGGCCACTATGCCATAGTCCCTAGACTCTATAGGGGATCAAATCCATTTGACATATTTGTCCACAGTTATCGTGTATCTATAATCTCTTATCCAACTAATATCTCAAAGACCATATATTGGATATGGTACTGTCAGGTCACATACGAAATTAGTTTGTCTTGCTCTAATCAGATTCTACCGGAGAATGCTTTCTCTCTCAATCTGAATGACCCTAGTCATGGATTTATCTGAGCAAGCACATACGTGATATTCCTCTCATGCTATCGAGAGTGGATGATCCTCTATTGACACTCAATTACCTTCGTAAGGTTGGCTATCAATTCTAATAACTAATTGTACAAGATCTGAAACTTTTCAAACCTATAAGTTTGACGTCAAAGAAGGGAGTACTCATACAAGACATCCTTGGTGTCTTAAGTCAAAGGACAAGATACACAACCGAGACTATGAAATCACTGTTTGACATTAGATATCATCAACCATACAGCATTACATAAGTGGATCAATCAGTGAACTCATTCTCCAATGAGCACCTATACTATATTTTTAGTATCTTCACATAAATGGCTATGAGACCAGTTGCCTCTATCATATGGATGGGTATATAGTACATCGATCTGTCCGGTTATTTCGATATCCCTCTCGAATAACCTATGACCAGGATTATTTAAAATCTGTGTTTAAAGGTGAATTGATCTCATCACGGTCTGATTCTTATTACACAGAACCAAGAACATCACAATATATATATGTAATAGATAATATAATATAAGAATATATCAATAATAATCTTAAGCAAAAAGATCATGTAGCGTATCATACGTGCCATCACTGACGTGATTGGCTTGCAGGGCACCTATAACCAACAATCTCCCACTTGACCTAAAGTCAATCACATATGTTTCTGATCCATATCAGACCCCTGTGACGCTCAAATATAATCTGAGTCATCGACTTTACCAGTGGATATGCAATGTTATCTTCGGATGGAACTCTTTTCATTGCTACATCTTTTCGGGTTATGATCGCTCTAATCAGATAAAACCTCCTCAGAATAATTCTGATGAGACCTGGGTTCCCTTGCTAGAGCTATTGCCTTGTCTCTATCGTAAGATCTGATCATCTCATCAAATCTTATGTTCCAACTTTGGGAAGCTTGCTTTAGTCCATAAATAGATTTGAGCTACCTGCACACTTTATCTAGACTCTCTTTGGATACGAATCCCTCTGGTTGTATTATATACACCTCATTCTCAAGGTTGCCATTGAGGAATGTCGTTTTAGCATCCATCTACTAGATCTCATAGTCATAGTGTGCTGCAATGGTCAAAATAATTCTAATGGACTTAAGCATGGCTATAGGTGAAAAGGTTTCGTCATAGTCAACTCCTTGTCTTTGATAATATCCTTTAGCTACTAGCCTTGCCTTAGAGGTCTCCACTTTTTCATCCACTCTGATCTTCTTCTTGAAGATCCACTTGCACTCAATGGGTACAATACCCTCAGGTACATCCATAAGGTTCTAAACCTTGTTAGAGTACATAGAATTCATGACTTCTTGCCACTTCCCAGAGTCTATACTCATAATCGCCTCCTTATAGGTCTGAGGATCAACATCCTAAGAGTCCTCTCCACTGATATGTCTCACATACCTTTTAGGAGTATGAGATATTCTGCTAAACCTACACAAAGTTGGAACTTATATGTTAAGTACCTGAATAGACTCAAACTCTGGAATGGTGCTTGAGCTTGGTTCTCCAACCTTGCTCAACTCTATCTCACTCATACTATTTCCACCAAGAATATGTTCCTTCTCAAGGAACATAGCTCTCTTGGCAACAAAGACCTTTCGATCCTTAGGATGATAGAAGTAATACCCCAAAGTCTCCTTAGGGTATCCCACGAATGTGCACCGTTCCATCCTTGATTCCAACTTGTTAGGGTTGTATCTTCTAATGTGGGCAAGATAGCCCCTAAATCTTAGCCACCTTAAGATCAGGCTTCTTTCCTTTTAATATCTCATATGGTGTAGATACTACAGACTTTGATGAAACTCTGTTCAAAAGGTAAGATGCAGTCTCTAGGGTGTACTCCCAGAATGAGATAGGTAGGTCAGCGAAACTCATCATGGACCGCACTATGTCTAAAAGCGTGTGATTCCTCCTTTCTGATACACCATTGAGATAAGGTATATAAGGAGGTGTCCACTGGGATAGAATCTCATTGTCCTTGAGGAAATATGTGAACTCTGTACTAAAGTACTTTCATCCTCGATTTGATCAAAGAGTCTTAATACTCTTTTCAATTTGATTCTCCACCTCATTCTTATATTTCCTGAATTTCTCAAAGGCCTCATATTTGTACTTCATCAAGTACACATGTTTATACCTAAAGAAATCATCAGTAAATGTAATGAAGTATGAGTAACCACCTATAGCCTAAGTCGACATGGGACCACATACATCACGTTGTATGAGTTCCAATAACTCAGTGGCTATCTCTCCAATTCCACTAAAAGGAAAGTTGGTCATCTTCACACGAATGCAAGGTTCGCAAGTTACATATGACTCATAGTCAAATGGATCTAAGTATCCATCTTTCAGCAACTTTTGAATCATTCTCTCATGTATATGACCTAGCCTACAATGTCATAGGTATGCATTATTCACCTCATCTCTTTTCTTCTTAGACGTATTTATATTCATGATGTGTAGAGAAGTGTATAACACATATAAGCCATTTATAAGGGTCCCTCTAGTGATAATCTCATCATCCATAATTATTGAATAACTATTGTTCTCAAAAACTAATTTATATCCACTAATTATCAAACAAAAGATGGAAATAATATTTTTGATAATGGAAGGGACAACATAGCATGCATCTAATGCAATAATAGCTCCAGCAGGCAGATGTAGGATGACCTCCCCAATAGCAATTGCAACAACTCTTGCTCCATTGCCCATCTTGAGGTCCATCTCGCCTCTAGCTAATCTCCTAGGTCTTGTCAGAACCTGTAACGAATTATAGATATGATAAGCACTCTCGGTATCCAATACCCATGTGTTATCATGAAAATCTGACAAGTGAAGACTTATTATGAATATACCTAAAGATTCTCCAAGCTTTTGTTTCGCCTTCTCTGCAAGGTAGTCCTTATAGTTCCTCTTCCAATGCCCACCTTGGTCATAGTGGAAGCATTGTCCTTTGTCCTTTGACGGGTCTTTCTTGACAACCTTTACTTTACTGAATCTTCCTTTGCCCTTGCCCTTATTAAGGATCTTGTTGGCTTTCCATTTCTTTTTGGTCTCACCAATATAGAGAACTGGCTTCTCCTTCTTGATGGTAGTCTCAGCTTCCCTCAACATATTGAGGAGCTCAGGGAGTATCATCTCAAACTTACTCATGTTAAAATTCATGATGAAGTGAGAAAAAGAATCTAGTTAGGACTGAAGTATAAGATCAGTGGATAGGTTATCCTCTAGGACTATTCCTAGACCTGTGAGTTTCTTGATCCACTCCATCATCTTTAAGACGTGGTTCTCAACCGATGTCTCTTCTGTCATCCTAACTTAGAAGTCTCTTAGATATCTCATATCTTTGAGTTCTTCCCTGTTTCTCAAATAGCTGGTGGAGATGAAGAAGGATAGAATCTGCATCCGTACTTTCATGTTGCCACTGTAACTCAGGAGTCATGGAGGCTAGCATATAATATTTTGCTAATGTGGAATCATCTATATATTTCACATAGCAAGCGATCTCATCCTCGCTTGCCCCTTCTTACAGTGTAGGCACAATTGTATCAAGGACGTACGTGTTTTTCTTCATCGTGAGAATAATTCTCAAATTACAGAGCCAGTCCGTGTAGTTTGGACTAGTGAGGCGGTTGGCATTAAGAATACCATATAGGAGGTTTGTAAGCGACATGTTTTTGACAAATAAGATATAGCATAAATAAATAACATGTAAATTTTACATAAAATACTAACTAAGATATGGACTTCTATCTTAATATACTCCCACTATTTTCCTAGCGAATCATGTGACACCCTCGACACGTGAGATAGAAGTCTCCAGTAGACTCTTAGTGGGGATTGAGATCCAATTGGTGTCTTAATGCAACCTCGAGGGACTCGACCAATTATACTAAGCCTAAAAGGTAGGCAACTCTTGCTAATCACAACTCTTTATGATTCCCATCATGTTCGGTCTCCAAATCATCATGGTCTCGATTGCTCGACCAATAATGAAATTTAGTTAAGTCATCACCATCATTATAAGATGAGTCTCATTCGATGGATATACTCTCGATTGCTCGACCAAGTCATACAATGTCCTCAGGTCACCGGTGACATCTATATGTCGTAGGCAAAAACTCAATCACATAGATAGGCAAGCCTCGAGTGACTCAACCAACTTAACCTATGTCATGATTCAATGTTTCCTATAATGATGGAAGGCTATGTGGGTTAATCGTATTGTCTCACGCTTACTGACTTAATATTATCGTATGAGAGATTTTTGTTTCGTATCGACTTCCTAATATATCGTGTCACACACATACATATTCAATATATATCTACATCGCATGCAAATATATATATATATATATATATATATATATATATATATATATATAACACAACACATATGCAAGCTACACTGGATGATCATGAGCCGTCACCTAATATGATTAAGCCCGAGCCAATGGGCCTAATCACTCACAATATGATCTATGCATCGACGTATCTTCATGCCCTATGATCGTTGATCTCATAGGCCCCAATAATAATAATCATCATCATCATCATTACACACATCACAACACATGGCTCATGATTATCCATCCACATCATACATCACATGTACAGCACATCATATACAGGAATATTAGATATATATAATAAATTAAACTATTTTATTAATTATTTTTCTAAAAATCAAGACATGCTCGGAATTTTCAGAATTGTCAGCGGCATTTTTAAAATTCTGGATAAGAGGACAATCCTCGGGATTTCTAGAATTGTTGAGGGCGTTTCAAAATTCTGTGCATAGGACAGACCTCGAAATTTCTCAAATTCTGAGGGGGTAGGATCATCCTTTTTCTCAAAAGGATGCCCTAGCCTTCTTCCCTCACCCTCACTATGTCATCGTCGTTGTCACCCCTACGGCCGACGTCGCTCCCGCAGGCAGCACATCCATGGGCGTCACCCCTGCAGACGCTGCCCCTGTTGGTGGCAGGGCTACATATAACATTTATAGGTATTATGT